>OY747716.1:27204817-28434817 GCA_963556495.2 Valencia hispanica
TAGGCTACAGTTGATAAATGAGGGCCCAAGTCTTTTGAAGTATGCCCCTATCAGCTTTGCACACCTAGCTCAACGCCAGGCAGAATCTTTTGCAACCTCTATCAGATTTTCTTCTAGGATTGCCCTCTATTTAGCTCCATTCATCTTTCCATCAACTCTAATCGGTTTCCTTGTTCCTGCTGAAGGAAAATGTATTCTCACCATGATGCTGCCATCATCACCATGTTTCTCCATTGAGCTGGTGTGGTCATTTGAATGTGTAGTTTTAGTTTTCTGCCACACATAGTGTTTTGCAAGTAGGCCAAAAAGTTAATTATGTTGTCATCTGAAGACACATGGCTTGAGAAGATTTCTTTGAACAAGGAGATTCTTCTTCACACATTTCCTTGATGAATGCATGACTTATAGCTGACTTGTCAACATATTCTCAAAACCTGAGTTGTGGAACTCTGCAGTTCCTCCAGAGCAATCATAAGTTTCTAAGTTGTTTCCCCATTTATTGTTACCTTATAGGTTTGTCAGTTTAGCTGGGGGCCAAACACAAATGCCCACCAGACTTTACACATTCTGACTTTCTGAATAATTCTGAATAATTTGTGAAAACCTTGTATCCTCTCCCATCGAGTTCATCGTTATGCCCTACTTTGTGTTGATCTACTACAGAATATCCTAGCAAAATACATTGAAGTTTGTTGTGCACTCTTAAAACAGATGTGTCAAAAACAACACGTGTTAAATTTTAACACGTGCTAAATCAGCTCAGGGACAACATGTGTCATTTATGACACAACTAATGTGTTTTCCTTTTAACACAACTAGTGTGTCACTCAAGTTAACAGAGACGTGTTAAAATGTGTTATTTTGACAAAAATATACACATAAAATGTGTTTTCATGGATTATGTCAAATAATAGACATTTCCATTGGAGTGTCAAATCCTTCCCCTTGTCCAGCCACCTGGACACTCAGAGATGGGAAAGTGGCAATGATGCTCTTCGCCAAACCCAGCTTCTCTGCATTATGAGGATAACTGGGGAAAATGAAGCACCACACATTCTCAGTCATTTACTCATAATTACAAGAAATCATGTTTTGCTGTCTTTTGCTGTTCAAAGACATTTGTAAAGTGAAAAAATACTTACAAACCACATCTCTGAACTAGGACTCCAATGCATGTCTTCACAAGAAGCTTTCTTGACTGCACTGACAGAACAACCGTGGTTTTATACTCTTCAAGAATCTGTGGTGCTTTTTTCGTGAGCAGTGACTGTAAGAGCTGGGTGTCCTCTCCCATGTTAGTATGGGGCTGTGGAGAGAAAAAAATAGTTATTGCTGCATTATGTTTAGAATAATCCTAAACAATCTAAAAACTATTAAGAAAAAGTTAATGAAGTTGTTAAGTCAAGTTTTAAAAAAATAAAAAAAACCCTGCTGACATTTGTCCAACTCAAACAGTACCTGGTTTTGGTTTGTCTCCACATGAGAAGGTTCCACCAGCAGCACTCCACTTGACAGGTATACATGGAATCTGTCAAAGTCCTTAATTTCGACATTGATGTCAACATCAACATATTCCATAAAGTCAGAATTATATTTTAATATCCTGTTCAGCTCCCAGCCAGGTTGCTGGGCAAGAGTTTGTTCAATGAGGTTCTTGGCACTTGAAACATGAAGAATTTTTTTAGTAGCTTCTTTTTCGTTTTGAAAAGTTGAAACAAGGACTTTGACAGACTCTAGGTTGTCATGAGAACTGAAAAAGAAAACAATTAGAATTTATTTTATGTAGACCACAGACATGTAAAAAAAAAAATGTGCTCACGTTTTTGACTTTTTAACACCATTATGATCATAAGAACAATATTACACAGAAAAGTATGTTTATTAGCTATTCTCTTTGATTATGAATCATCAGCAAATAATTCCATGCATATCTGATAGAAGTAAATAGGAAAATATGAATGAAATGGGAAGATAGATATAGTAATAGAGTTGAAGAATGGCATGAGATATATATATATATATATATATATATATATATATATATATATATAAAAAAGTCTATATATCATCTAATTCTATTATATTATCTATATTATACATGTGTATATTACTCATGAATGATATTGTATATATTATTAAAATGGCTGAGTAGTACTATCTTATAGCATTGTGTTTTGCATACATTTCATGAGTAAATCAGAACATTCTATCACTGTTAAGCCAATGGATATAGAAACAGGCCGAACCATCAGTCCTGTATCATAGCAAACTGTTAACTAACTAACTGCATTAGCAGACAAAAAAACGGCATGAAAATCAGTTTAGTATTTAGCGAGTTATGATTTAATAAATACGCTGACGGTCTTCCAAACAGATTACAAAGTGGAGCGGGGGATACCGGCGCAAAATGGCGGCCCCACGGCTCGACAGCGCCAATAGGCAGTAGCGGTTAATGCGGTGTCTACTCTTTATATATGTCTATGGTAGTGGCCACTGGCAGATTTCAGCTGACATTCCGCCATTTTGAAAGAACGTTAAGCGTCCAATTTCTAGAAAAAAACGGTGGACTTCCCAAATTATAAAACTACCGAATTTAATTTACAGCTATATGGTTATGTGAAAATATTTAAAGTTACCCTATTTTTTTTAAGAGTTGTACTCTGTACAATGAGCCCTACGCCGATAAAATTGCATTTTAGAACCTACCACCTCCCTGCGTCACAATGATAGTATAGTGTGCTAGCTAACTTTTACATGAAACACTGCATAATTTTTCAGAGCCCTATTGTTGTAGCACCCAAAAAAAATACAATACTTTTAAACTCATGATTTTAAAAATTCCAATAACACGAACATAACACCATTGCATTAAAGCAAATAGAAATTAAATACTTACCGAAGTGGCTGAATGTACTCCAGAAGCCTCCATCTTTGTCTTCTTTGTCTTCTTACTGCTAGAGGCGGGAAAACCTTTCTTCCAATCAGAACGCGGAACCTCCTATAGTCCCTCCCACTGGTGCTTACTTGTTGTTGCTCCCATTGACTCTATATATAGCTCTATATGGCTATATGTTGCTCCTTGCTTGGCAAAATTACTTTGGTGTTATAGGCTAAACTTTACCTTATTACCATAATCATATTTTCAAATATATTTATTGTAAATACAGAAAATAGTTATCTAAGAATTTTTGGCAAACACAAATTAAGCATGTTTTAAATTATGTAAAAGATCTTAGTTATTTTGGCGGAATGTGTTTAGTGCAAATTAGTTGGTAAAATGAGTAGTAAATAAACCACCTCACTTGTAATTCTATATGATGTTGGATTATTTCTCAAACCAACACATTGTCTGCGCTGCATCATTTATAAACGTGATCAACTCACCCAACACTACAGTATTATTAATAATTTTTATTGAGTAAAAGCAAAAAGTAAAAAGCTACAGATATTTTAAAAAAATCTCAGAAAAACATTTAAAAAAATAAAATAGCCTGCTAGTTGCTGTCATTGAGGGGAATTCTACCATCTGATGGCAGCAAAGAGTAAATCATATCTGACAAACATAAAATAACACAAAAATGTGTTAAAATGTTCAACACATAGACTGTGTTATATTTTTTTGTCGCAATTTTAACACATTGTGTGTTAAACAGTGGCGGCTGGTGAATAAATTTGTAGGGGGGGCGCAGTTGCTTGTGATGGGTCAAAAGGCACGTCACCACCAGAATACCACACAAAATCTGAAAACCAGTTAAACTAGACCATTGGTATCAATACAACTACAGAGAGGCCTTGGATATTGATTATCTGAAATTAATTTTGAGGTAGAATATATTTCTAAGTAGGCTACTTTAACACCAGTTGCACTGACTACTTGTTAAACCGTCAATAGAATTAGAGAGAGATATTGGATATTGTTGATCTAAAATGTTTTGGGGCAGAAAAGCTTTCAAAAGTAGGCTACTTTAATAATAATAAAAACAAATTATACCATAACACCAGTTAAACAAAATAATTGTTAAGCCATCGATACAATCAGAGACAGACATTGGATATCATTGAACTATTAATACAAACAAGTTAGAGAGGCGGAATATTGATTAACTATTAATACAATTAAGTTTGAGAGGCTGAACGTTGATTAACTATTAATACAATTAAGTTCGAGAGGCTGAATATTGATCAACTATTAGTACAAACGATTAGTGGGGCTGAATATTGATTAACTATTAATACAAACTATTAGAGGGGCTGAATATTGATTAACTATTAATACACACAAGAGAATGACATTGAATAATGTTGATCTATTAATCAGTCAAGACAGAGATACCGCAGGGGAAACAAAAAAGCGCATTACTTACTGGACATCCAGTTAGCCAACTGCGTTTAGTCTACGCATCGGAGGAGAAGCTCCGAGTGTAGGTCCTGCCGCGATCTGTTGCCTGCTGCAGAATATTTAAATCCGGACGGTCAGGTCCTAAGTCCTTTACCCTTTTCTTCTTTTCATCTGACCGACGAAAAAAAGGTATCTGGCGTAATGAAATCTGGTAATGAAACAACCGAGTTTTCTTTTATCACAGTTGCCATGCTGTTGAAGAAGAGTAGGGATTGAGTAACTTCTCTTTTCTGGTTGTGAGGCACGGCAGTGAAAATCTCGGACTTGTGGCGCGTACGTTTGCTCTGATCGATTAATTGTCCAATCACGTTAAGATTAAAAATATGAGCAAGAACGCCATTGGCCTGGGCGCACATAAATGCGCCCAAGAAATAAATTTTCATGCGCCAATGAAATGGTGCCTTTGCCTGGGCGGGACCAAAAGGTTTGACAGCTGTCATAGACTTCAGCGTTACCTGCGCCCCTGAGGAGGAGGGATTTATATCTAATAACACAGCAAGCCTAGCCGGGCGCAGAACGGTTAATGGTAATACCAATATTATTTGAGGATTATTATTATAATTACACTATTACATGAGGAGAACATAGCATTGTTGTTGAATTCTTTTTATTTTTTTATTTGTTATGGTTTGCTTGACGAACTTGGTCACTATTTTATGGGTGGGCGGCGCCCCAGCGCCCTCTATAGACCCACCGCCACTGGTGTTAAAATTAACACAGAATGTGCTTTAAGTGTAATAACACATTTTTTGCGTTACTTTTTAACACATCTCTTTTAAGAGTGTGGTAACTAGACTAACTGTGAAAAGGGTCAAGGGGTGTAAATACTTTTGCAAGGCTCTGTGACCAGCTACTATCTTTTGTTTTACATTCAGACATTTAAACAGAATTGCAGACAAATATATGGCCAAATATATGATTAATTAGTTACTGTAATAGTTTTGTCCAACATGACTTGCTCTCCAAATACCCACAATGAACGATTTAATTAAGAAATTAATAAATAATTTGTATCTTTTTAGAGTGCAGTTTTTTAAAACCCAAGAGATTAAGTTCTCAGACCACAATAAGATAGTCAGGAAAATTACTTTTGTGCTTTTAATTCTAAAAGCCACTGAAATCGCAAACAAAAAAAAAAAAAAAACATGAATTAAATAAAAAAAAAACAGATCACTGAAAAGCAACAGGTGGAATTAACAGAGATTAGCAGAGATTTTAAAGATCCCATATCCACAATGATCCGTAATGAAGAAATTGCTGTTGAAGAGAATATTAGATCCCAGCTGGAAAGTCTAGGTCTGGTGGACCAGATATTGTCAGAGAGGTGCTTGTAGGATTATTCGGAGGACCAACCTGAATGAACAAGATGGAACCCATAGCGTTTTCTTTTACAGGGATAATTTTGCACACATATGTTCATTCAAGAGTTGTTTGTGGAAAATCTTGACCACATTCTAACCACAAAATCCTCAGGAAGTAAGAAATTGATCACAAATTTTGACAGTCATGAGATTTGTACAAAAAAAGAGGGTTTTTCTCTCCAAATAAGTTTGGAAGTAGGTTTTGAAATTTAGCAACAATATGCATGAAATTTGTCAAGACATTTTTATAGCATGTTTCAACTTTTGCAATTTGCGATATTTATTCACCCTGCTATTGGCAGAGCAATAGACATATGCACTCAACTGTCTAGGGACCTAACCTTTCTCACTGCTCTTTGTCATTTTATGAGAAGATTTATGAAACCAGCTGTGATAGTTGCACCCTGTCTCCTGCAGTCATCATCATTACCTGGAGTTTCATCTCTCTGAGAGGCAGGGGTCAGTTGGGCTCAACGCCCACACCTGGCCTCATCTACCTGCCCGCATTGATTTACATACATATGGAATTGTATGCCAAGGGAGGTGACTGATGATTGGATGATTACCAGTGACGATGTCAGGTTCGGGAGAGGGGAAAACTTTAATCAACATCACTGTCTTGCTTGTCGCCATGGGTCGGCACTGATCCAAGGTCAGGCATGCCACGGGAGGAGCAGCAGTAGTGTAATCAGTCCTCTCTGCTACTTAGATGCTGGAGAGGCGTATTATCATCCATAACTGATAATGTCCTGTAAGAAATGGAGGATCATTACGTGGCTGTAAAACATGATAGACAAAGCTGTAAGTTGGCCGCAAGGACCAAGACTCCCTGACTGTCATGACGTAAGTCTATTTGTTCAGTGTAATCCATTTTAAACAATGTTCTTTCTACATCACCAAGTCCTTGATGTTTCAAGCCAAGTCAAACAACCAACTTCATAACTCCTTGAACAATCACTCAGGCACCTGTGACATATCTGGTCCCATCATTCGCAAACAAAAGCATGTCAAAGACAAACCCAGTTACGATAATAGGCTTTGCAAACCACTCAAGCGCATGTAAAATCTGCCAGATACACAAGTAAATGTGCAGCCACAGTGGCTCTCAAAAGCAAACATACACTGTGAAAAAGCCAGGGTTTAATGAGGGGAAAAAATGCAAAACCTTGTCCACATACAGCGGGGAGAATAAGTATTTGACACATCAGCATTTTTATCAGTAAGGGTATTTCTAAGTGGACTATTGACACGACATTTCCACCAGATGTTGCCATCAAGCCAAATATTGAATTCATACAAAGAAATGTAAAACATTTAAGTATAAGAGTTGAGTCATAATAAATAAAGTGAAACGACACAGGGAATAAGTATTGAACACACTTTATTACTTTGTAGAAAAGCCTTTGTTGGTGATTACAGCATCTAGACGCCTCTTGTGTGGAGAGACGAGTCGTCTGGATTGCTCAGGAGCGATTCTGGCCCATTCTTCCACACAAACGGTCTTTAAATCTTCAAGGTTCCTTGGACCTCTTTTATGAACTTTAATCTTCAGTTCACTCCATAGATTTCCAATGGGATTTAAGTCAGGTGATTGACTGGGCCATTCAAGCAACTTGATTTTCTTTCTTTGAAACCAATTCATTGTTTCCTTGGCCTTGTGTTTGGGATCATTGTCTTGCTGAAATGTCCACCTTCTTTTCATTCTCAGCTTTCTGGTAGATGGCAGCAGAATTTTATCCAGAATGTCCCGGTACATTTCTCCATTCATCCTACCTTCAATAATATGAAGTCTTCCAGTACCCTTTGCTGAAAAGCAGTCCCACACTATGATGCTTCCACTCCAAACGTAACTGTTGGTATAGTGTTCTTGGAGTGGTGGGCAGTGCCATTTCTACTCCAAACATAGTGTGTAGAATGACAGCCAGAAACAACAGAACCTGCTGATGCAAGGTCTTCCTGAAGTTCTGCCTGAGTGGTTCTTGGCTCTCCTGATTATTCTTACGTGGAGCACCTGATTGTGGCTGGTTTATGGTGAACTGATGCTCTTTCCATTTCCGGATAATGGGCCCCCACAGTGCTCACATGAACATTCAGCATTTTGGAAACGCGCCTATAACTATTCCCATCAGAATGCTTTTCAACGATAGGATTACAAAGATCTTGGGAGAGTTCTTTGCTTTTACCCATCATGAAGTCTTTCCTGTGTGCCTCCTGGGTAATGAGAAGCCTTTATAGGCCATCAATTAGGACTAAAGCAGCTGATATCAATTAGTACTGATAGGGGGCAGGGATTTTCTCTCTCAATAGTGACAGATTTTGGGTGATCTCTTGGCTTTCTATGCCATTTTGCACCTTGTTATCTTCATTTGTTTAATACATTTTTCTTGTGTCTTTTCACTTTATTACAAGGAATTCAATTTATGGACTTAAATGCTTAGATGTCTTTGGATGAATTAAATACTTGAGTTGATATTGACATGTGGGGGAAATTATACGTCAATAGCTCACTTAGAAATGCTCTTACTGATAAAAATGCTGATGTCTCAAATACTTATTCTCCCCACTGTATATAATAATGTGGATGTTTTTGTACTTGCACAAGAAAAACTTTTGGAACATTTGTAATTTCTGTAAACTATGGCTTTATTTTAAGGATGAAAATATATGCAGATTCTACAATTGCTTCTGGTTAATCAGATTTCTAATAACTGTTACTTGTGTACCCAATGGGACAGACTCCTAAAACTGAATCGAAAGGTGCTTCAGGAAAGTTTAGTTTAACAACATTCACACTTTTGCAACCAGGTCATTGTAGCTTTTGTATTATACGTTTCCTTAACATCTAATAGATTTGTTATTTTCGCTTTAAACAAGAAAATGTGTCCAAATAAAGATGGGACTGGTTCAAAAATAACTTATCATGGTTTCATTCTGTTATGTTATATTACAAAAATGTGACATTTTACTAGAGTATGTACACTTGTGTATAATTGAATAACAATGGCTTGCTGGTTGCACAATTCAGGAAGCAACAAGACGTCGTCTGACTCTTTAAACTGACATGTGATTGGGTTAAGAGCTATAGGGTCATATTATTTTTAAGTCAAAGTTATTTCGTTCAGACCTGACTTCAATATAGCTTTACAACACAGGTCAAGATGAAAAGATGACATCTTTAGTTTCTCAACAAATGTTTTGAAACCATAGCAACCTAAGAGTTACAGTTTAGCTTCCCCACATAGGTGTGATGAAGCAAAGGGTCATCCTGTCATTTCTGGGATACACCGCCCAAGAAGTGAAGGCAAGTCCACTCCTAACTAAACCCAATGGGTGTCTTTCTTTGTTTTGTTTTGTCTTTTTGGGCTCAGATGTGTGCTTGCAATCACATTACAATTGAACATTTTGAGACACATTCATATGGTCCTCCCTGCTGAGACGCACAAAGAAGATGCCAAGCAGGGGTGTGTTATAATGGTTTGGCTGATTGTCTCTGACAAATGCACTCCAGGGGCAGAAGGTCCGGGGTTGGGAGTCTGTCAGATGTAAAACACAAGCTTTGATGTTGCACTTCCACCAGGCTGAAGGCACCATAAACTTATGCAGTTTCCAGTCTCGGATCAATGGACAGATCAAATCAGCACTATGACTGAACCAAGCTGTACTCAGGTACATGTGTGTAAAAAGATTTAAAACATTTGGTACCTATGCCTCACAGTGTCCAAATAAGAGGCACGGGATTCTTACTCTGAGGTCAGCTCAGGTTGAGTGGATTCAATGTTTTATGTTCACTGGTTCAGACACATCTTGTGTGCTGCCGACAATGATTATGATGAGGATGAAAGCTATAACTGTTACTAAAGGAACCAGCTTGATATAAAGTAGAAATAAAGGACCCACAGAGAACCCCATTCAAGCTTTAGGCAAGCTTTGTTTGTAAGATAATAAGCATTCAGATTGCTACTAAAATGAGTTCCTTGCGGAGTTCTCAAATTACTGTCAAGAACTTTGTTAAGATAAATATATAGCTTATAAATTATTTTATTTATTAAAACAAAAGAAAGCTATCAAATTCAAGATGGCACTCTTTGTGAAAAAGTAATCAACCCCTAACAAAATGATGAGCTGACTATGAGCAAACACCTTTTTTGGAGAGCTGACTTCAATTTCACTAGCCCCACCTTGGCCTAATTACAGTATTTCCAGCACCAGGGAATTTAGAAAAAACAACTTGAAGCAGGCTAAAAGGTCTCATCTATGGATAGAAGAACACGGAGAAGGTTACAAAGGCACTTCTGAGGTTTGTGACTTGAGAGAACCAAAGTTAGAGCCATTATCTAAGAGTAGCCAACCTACCAAAATTACTCCAAGAGCGCATTGACGACTCATCCAGAAGATCACAAAGAACCGGAGCAACATCTGAAACACTCTGGAACTCATTCTTTTCAGTTAAGGTCAGAGTTCATAATCCAGAAATGAAAAAAGAGACCAGGCAAAAATGTATTTCATGGGAGAGTTTCAAGGTCAAAACCACTACTGACTAGAAAGAAATAAAGGCCAAAGTTCCCCTAAAATATAATGACGAACTCAAGGATTTTGGGGAAAGTATTCTGCAAACTGAAGAAGAAGTGAATCTGGCATAAAACTTAAGGAGCTTGTCTTAAAAATGATATTGTACTGACAATCAAATCTGGTGGTGGTAGTATGAGTATATGGGGCTTTCCTGCTTCAGGACTTGGAATAACCATGAATACTGCTGTCTAGCAGAAAATTTTCAACAAGAACGTTCAATCGGCAGTTTGTCACCTTAAACTTAAGGACATGGGTTACACAACAAGACAATGATCTGAATCTGTCTAAATTGCTATAAAATAAAGTATTTTAAGTGGCTTGATAAATGTCTGCAACTGAATTAAATTCAGATGCTGAGCCAAGACCTGAGACTGTTTAGACTGAAAAGCCTTATAGAAAATGTCCACAAAGAAGAGTGGCCTGTAATTCCTCCACTGTAATGTAACAGACTCATTTAAAGATATCAGAAATGGTTGATGGCTTTTCCAAGAGTGGAACAACCAAGTTTTAGGTTTAGAAGGCAATACCTTTTTCACATAGGGCTATGTTGTTTTAGATAGCTTTTTCTCTTGATAAACTGAATTTTGTATTTACTCAGGTTATCTTTGTTTGATATTAAAATAGGAAACCTTTCAAGATTGATGAAAAAAGTCAGAAACAGAGGAAATATTTTTTCACTGTATTGCAAATTTGCACATAGGCACTACATAAGCAATTTATGTGAAGGCTATTCTGACTATTATGGGCAATAAATATTTGACCACTTCAAGACTTTGTGTAGAAATTTGGACTTTAAGCCCAAAATAGTCAAGTGATCATAAAGGTTGCAAAAAGAAAAAAAATTAGATGGGAGCTTCAGGACAAAAGTAACCTGTAGCTTGCTACATTTTGAACTATTTATACCTATAAATATGGATGGATGGATAAAAGATACAAATATTTGACGACACTGTTTTTCACAAAATGTGCTTTATTCCTATATCTTATTAGAATTATTGGATCAATGTTCTGGGATAGGAGCAACAAGCTTATATTGATGCTTGACTATAAAAACAAAGAGGCTACTTAGAGCTACTGGGCTTAAAAACAAAGTAGATTTTATAGATTGTTACCTTAACCCTCTTATTGAAAAGTGAAACTTAACTAAACCCATATAAAAAAATCAAACAAATACAAACTAAGTTCTGCTGAATTTGCTTTTGCTGCACAACCCTGAAAAAGAGTGAGGCAAAAAGGGTGAAAGGTAAGAACTAAAGGGTGGCTTTAGTGTCCCCTGAGGACCATGTAGCACAGTTATTTGGAGACTTGCCAAATGCTCACATTCCTGCGTTTCTCGGAGATCAGGAGTGGCACCGCTGGCAGAATGGTATCTGGATTACAACTTTTCTGAAGGAAAGGGATGAGACAAACCTATAGATAAAAATTATGGCAGGTAAAAAAAAGTAAGTAAAAGAGAGAACAAAGGCAGGAGGGAAAACGCACAAACCCAGCAGCTCACTCCTCCCCTGTTGAGGGAGGTACTCAGCTGGCAAACCTGGAGGGAGACACCAGTTCTGAGAAGAAGTTAAAGCAAATACAGCGTGAGGAATGAACGTCTGGTTGTTGTGGGAGCTTTGGGATGCTTTGAACTGTAGGTTGCTTTCGCAGAGCTTAAAGCCTGGACACAGCAGACAGAAGCAGGAACTCCAGGTCACAAGGGATCCTGTGGTGGAGCTCAGTCTTGTTCGCTCTCACAATCAGTTGCATATACAAGAAGAAAAGCGGGATTAGATATGTTTTAGGAGAACACCCTTCTATACCCTTAGCCAACCACGAGGCTGGAGTATTGCTTCAAGACTAGACTTTTGACACTCACTCCCTTCATGATGGTATCCTATGTAGAAATGGCTTACTGGGTGATGGTGTTGTGTTGTCTTGGACAGAAGCATCTGGTGACCAGTGGTTGTTCGGGAAAGTGCTGCAGGGGAAGAAACATGGGCTGTTTGACTACTGACTGGAGGATGGACCGAGCATACGGAACATGCTACTGCGATGAGGACTGCGTCAAAACCAAGGACTGCTGCTTTGACTATTTCACGGAGTGTCCAGGTGAGTGATGAAGGGAGGGGACCAGTCTTAGGGTAAATGAATCACAGAGGAGTCTCTTGGATTCATTCACAACTTAACTTTATGACACCTCTACAGGATAATCAGAAGAAAGATTATGTTTGTAAACTGTCAGACAAGAGGTAGAAAAAGTTGGACCGGAAAGGTTAGCCTTATCTAATCATTACCGATGCAGCTCTTATGGTAGAGCTTACTCATTCTGAACAGCATCTGTAATTTTTCTCATGTATCTTGTGTGTACACTAAATACCTAGGCCAGCTTTGTGCCAAGCCCCATTTCAGTGGACTGGCCAACACAATGGCATTAGAACAAATATTTGAGGAATGTGATTCTGTCAATCAGTTGCAGCAATTACAGTTCCAGGCAAACAAGCTGAGCGTACTTAATACGTGTTACAGGCCGGTAGCCACAAAATCGGCACACTTACAACATCAAAGCTTGACGATTAAGCACAAAGAAGAGAACTTGTGTTCACTTGGCAGACTAAACCAATTTGTAGAAGAGACAAAAACACTAGTTCTACAACTTGCTTCACTCATCAAAAGTTATTTCATGGATATTTTGGTCCATGGCAACACAGTCAAACAATTACATTTCTTCTTCGTCTAGATTATAATTGTAGTCTGTGTAAAAGTTTTAAGTCTACCTTCAGTATGACTAATTCCTTCCCTTAAATGATTACCTTTCTTCTGTTCTGTGGGGCCCATTTTATTTAGCTCAGGGCTGTTCTGTGAGCGCCTGGAGTTTTTGGAGTGGCTGTGCCAAGCCATGCCAACCTTCAGTCAGAGTCCGTGTCCGTCACGTAGAGCAGCAGCCTGTTAACAGTGGTGACCCCTGTCCTAGGCTGGAGCAGAGAGCTGGTTGCAGGGAGTACAGAGACCACCGAGGCAAGCACTGTGGACTCAATTCAGGTATATAAAGCATGAAATATCATCTGCTTTCATGTCTGCAGCTGTTTTTTTTTAGAATGCATTTGCAGTTCTTTTTAGAAGTTTACATTCACTGCTTACTGAAAGGAATTTAATATTCATTTTGGAATTCATGATTTGTTTGAACCACCCTTTTTTCAGGAAGACTGACAATACATCTTTAATTTTTTTTAAACAATGATTACATCAGAATATTGTGGATATTCCCCACTATTTTTAGGTGAAATGTCCATTTGCAAGTTGCAGAGAAGCACATTTTTATTTTCTTCTATCCATTGTCAAAATACCAACATTCTGGATGGATATATCTATATATCTATCTATATTCTATCTATCCAGATATATATCTAAGATATATCTTCTTGGACCAATTGGCAGTTAATTTAATTTGGTTCACTTCCTGGCATGGACCTAACTTTTACGCAAATTTTAAATAAGGTTGGTGCCTATATCCTGCGGTTTTTAGGCAAGAGGCAGGGTGCACCCTGGACAGAGTCACCAGTTGATCAAAAGGTTATATCTAAAAAATAGACACAGATCCCAAAACTACTTTGCATATGTGTTTTGAAACATTTTCATGTTGGGACCCCAGTGTTGCCCTAGTATCAACCATCTGACCTATACTGTCAACCTTCTGAAGAAGATTGGTTAGGATAATCATTCACAACCCAAGAACCACAAAAACTCGAACCTGTCATAAACTGCAACAACAGTGTCACTGTCCACAGTAGAGCGAGTTTTACATTGGTATGAACTGAGCGGGTGCTCACCTACAGTATAAAAAAAAGCACCTTGTTGAAAATGGACACTTTCATGACTACATTTTGTAGCTGTCCACATAGAAAAGCCAAGTATCTTCTGGAGTAAAGTGTTGTGTTCAGATTAGGCAAAGATGGAGCTATTAGGCCATAATGACAAAAAGTATATTTGGAGGAGTCAATGTTAACTTTCAACTGTCAAACAAGGTGGTGATAGTATCATAGCAAGGGTCTGTTTTGCTACCTGACATATTTGTTCACTGCACAAAATGGTCACAATAATGTTGACCAAGGAGTACTTCTTTATTCTTCAACTTCACTTTAAATCAACAGCTCGGTAGCTGTAACTTGGACACAATTGGCTATACCAAAAAGAAAATGATCTCAGAAATTCTCCAAAGAACATTTAACCAAATATTTGTGGAGGTGTTTGAACTGAATATGTTTGAGCATGTGTTATTTTAAACCTTGCAGAAGAAAATCAATAATAAACTAAAACTCATCTAACCAGCTCTTCCTTTTAAAAGTTATTAAAATTGTATGTTAGTTCACCCTGGAAAATGAAATTTTGATTTATTCATTGGGTCCTATCATAAATGCAAAATTAAAGACAGGTGTATGTAAACTTCTGACAGGATCTTCAGTTTACTTAGTTGTGTTTATCCATTATTGGGTTAAATGGGGAAAAAAAAATCTGAACCAGTTTCTTTTATAAGGCCCTGCATTCATCACCAGCATGGAGTTTGGCAAAGGAAGACCCAAGCATGACAGCTATGGAAACCCCCTGGACTCAGGGTAAGTTTCACATTATCTCAAACTGCTCATGACTGTGGGTGACTGAAATCAAGACACAAAGTATAAAGAAAACCCCCAAAATACGTTAATGGTGGTAATATTTTACCCTATAATAGAGAAGTGTAAACCCTTTGTTTGCCCACCTGGCTGTCTGTGAATACGATTACACAGCAGTGCTCAGAAACGGTCAACAATCCTTTGAAATTAAATCCACACAAGTGTCACAAACACACACACAGTAAAGGCAAATCACAACTGCACACTGGCAAAGTGACAGACACTTCCCAAGAATTAAACTTGCCGCTTTCTTTTTTTGTTCAGTTCGAATACTGGGAGTATGACTTCCAAGACTTTTCCCTTACTCCCATCAGGTTCTGTGTGGAGTTTAAATTGGAGTCCCGGACAGCACACTGTACGGTGGAGAATCAGCGTCACACACTCTGGATGCGCTACATAACCAAAGGTTTTAAAGTGTGTGTAGCGTGTGAACCTCCTGCCTTGCGAAACAGTAGCTGCCAGGGTGACGGCCAAGAATCAGACAAGTAAGAAGTTATTACCCACCACACATTAGGTCAAAACCTATACAGAGAACACAGTTTTGTTAAAATGGACAGGAATGTAATATCTGTTCTATTTCTTTTTTCAAGGGTGAATAAATACACAATAAAAACGTCATTTAATTATGAAGGAAGCTGGGCATTGCCTTTTTTGCAGATTTTTTCTAATCCACAAAGGGTCAAAATTATATATGCAAGCTCAAATACATATACATGCACACTCTGATTGTTTCAGAATCCCTGAACATGTTGCCCCTTGAGCTCAATTTTTTTGGAGCCATGAACAAGCTTCTAGTATAAATCTGGTGATGATACAATTACCTTTCTTTGCAGTTAGTAAAAGTCATTTAAGACACAGTTTTGTAAATATAATTCACATATTTTCAGTAGAGCTGAGGTCAGGGACATTCTACTGGTGCTCAATATAAGCATGTTATATTCCTCCAAAAATAATTCTTAAGAGGTTTGGTATCTTTGTCTCAATTATGTCCAAATTCCAACTGTCTAGCTGTTGATTACAAGTTAGTCCTCCTTTATTAATCCATCCAAATCCTGGAGTGCACCAACACCACTGGCAGTGAAATTTCCCCACAGCATGACGCTACTTCCACCATGCCTCACACTGAATATTTCAGTCTATCTTTTTGTGATCATTGACAAACAGCTCAGTCTTTCTCTCTCTAGAAGGCTTTTAGCTCATCCATGTGGTCAAATTCCAGTCAAGCTTGAAGGGATCCATTTCAGAGTAGGTGCTTCGCTCTGTCACCACCGTCTCAGTCTGTGTTAATGTAAAACTGGGTTCATTGTGTAGAGTGACACTGGTATTCCAGCAGCTTCCATTTCACGGCACTTCCAACCACACAGCTTTGGTGGTTTTTATTTCTGAATTAAACAAAATTTGTTTATCTGAAGGTTTGGGTCAGATTGTTGAAACTTCTGGATGTCCCTATAGGACATCAAAAACTAGTTTTGGAATGGATAAAGCAAGCTTGCATCCAAACCCAGATAATAATCCTATTAAAGCTTCTTTTTTAAAAATTAATTTTAAGTTACATGCTGTATAATTTATCCACACTGAGGAATAAGTCTGGAAAGAAAACATAAAAGCCCATCTTTTTATTTTATTTATACCGATAAGCGTTCATAAACTTTTGACTGGAACAGTACATAGAAGCAGAAGAGTGAAATCTGCTAATATAATGTAACTGTGTTGCAGAGAAGCTGTGCTCCATTGGCAGGCAGTGGGGAACCCACACTGTAGAGGGACATGGAAGAAGGTCCAGAAAACTCCAAACTGCTCCTGTCCGACACAACATATCTTCGTCTTCACCTGACCTGCAGTCTGCTGAAATAAAGTGTGCAGAACCCCACCGCATGTTCTCGAATACACTAAGAGCTACAAATTACTTTAAAAGCACACAAAGATCACTGTAAATTCAAAATGCACTTTAGTTATTTTAAATATTGGAAATTAAACATCTACACAGTAGTTTATTTTATTTTTTATTGAATGTATTATTGCATTCCACAGCTGCAAAAAACTTAACCTCAAATGATTTAAACAAAAGCAACTATACACTTGAAATTCCCAGCATAAAACTAATCTATATACAAAATAGCATAGATTATGACAGCCAGTTAGTAATATTTTTGTCTTTGGCGCCCTCTTGTGATACAAGTTGAAAATGGAGAAGCAATAAAGACCAATGAGAGCATCTAGCTATATTACATCAATAATTTAACAATATACAAAGCTAAAATGTAATAAAATTAAATTAAAAAAATCGCAAAAATAATAACAAAAAACAACAAAAATATTTTTATACAACAATAACCAAAATAATCCTGGCTGAACATTTTCAGAAAAATATAAATCTTCCATCAATGGGTAATCTTGTATACAAATTGCTCAATTATACTAGCTAAAACAAGAGGCTGAAGGCTGCCTTTCTCTTCAGCCGACGTCGTGCGTCCTTAACAGAACTCTCCAGCGGTCTTTCAGCATGGTGCCGGTGCGTCCTTCAAAGTCATAATCCAGTAATATTCGAGACCAGTTCCCTTGTCCGTGACATTTGACCCCCTCTTTGAGGTATTTGTCAAGGTGTGGAGTCCATTTCTAAACAACATAGCCCATAAATTCAATGTGACTGCAATTTATTTCTAAAAAGGAATTTAACTTAAACAGATAAGTTTAATTTTTAATAATTTCATCAGAAACAGAAAGAGTTTTGAAATTTCACTCACTTTTGGCGTTTTCCTTTTCTTGTGTTTTTCATTCTTTGGTGGCCGGGATGTTTCTAAAGTCTTCTTTGCTGTCAGGTGACACAACTCTGATGGTGGGGATTAAAAGAAATCTTTGACTTTAGTCATGCTATAAAGGTGAGCTGGAAACATTTTACACAATGTATTAGTTATTATTAACCAGATAAAAACAGAAGTAAGTATTGTCTTACCATTTCTGGAGAGACGTCTAATGGAAACACAGGGCTTCTTCATGGTATCGGGTGTCCATACATCAGTTATTTTAGTAGAGAGCAGTTTGCGTTTTGTTCTGTTGAAGTGTGACAGAGATCTTTTTTTAATCACATGTAAAATAAATTTGTTTTAACTTTAACGGACTAAGATTTCCCCTTTTCATTGTAAAAAAGTGAGGATCTGAGAAAACAAACTCATCTAAAATAAAAATTCCTTTGAAAACTGTAATCAAAACAATTATAGTTAGGCTCAAGGCAGGTTTAAAGTTAGTTTCCTTTAACCATGAAGTCTGTTTCTGATTGGAAGACGGACATCTCTCAGAAGATACTTGGACAAGCACAGTGGGTATTATTTTAGCAAAAAGTGGCCCATCAGAGATGATTCATACCTTTCCCTATAAGAGGAAAGTGTTCACTGGTATTACAGCAATCAAAGGATTCGTGTTGTTGCTAAAAAGCTTTTTGTATGTTTTCACTGGTATTTCTTTTTACTTCTTTTTCCGACGAACCACTTTTCTTTGAGCAGGGTCAGCCTCCCGCCGTAACCCAAAACTTACGTCTCAGCCAGTGTTTCAAGTCAGAATTGTTTTGAGCTCAACTGTATGTGAGAAATCATTTTTCTTACTTTTTATTCTTCTGTGTCGTTTCATTCAGCTTGTCTGAGAGAGCGCTGTCCTGTAACACCACAGGCGTTGAATCCTTCATGTTTTGGGAAGATTGTACGAACTTTGTAGCCGCCTGATTAAGACACAAACATTCATTAAGATAAACATTCATTGACATGTATGACTGAAACCTTTCAATATTTATAAATGTTCTTTCAGTTATGACTTCTAAAAATTGGTCTCATCTGCTCCAAAATTATAGCAAAAAAATAAATAAAAATAAAATAAATAAAAATTCAAGTCACCTAGCCCCTCCAAAAATCACACATTTCACACAAAATCAGTAAAAACTATGAAAAAGGTCTTTCATCTCCAACATACATATATAAAAAAAACTTTAAATATAGTAACGAATTTAAAAAAAATAAAAATACAGCAATAGTGGGTTTTTAGACACTCTCCATGTTACTATTGCTGGTAGCGGTGCTACCATCATTATTATCTTGGTAATATCTAGTAGCTAAAAAAATCAAGCCCAAATAAACACCCTTCCATCAGGTACAGTATTTGTGATGATAATGAGCATCTTTGTTTCACCATAAGTGATTCTGTGCATAATGGTCAACAATTGCAGTTCTTATAAGTTTAAAGGACTTTATTCAACATGTGTGTGATTTGCTCAACCAGAATACTGCACATTTAGGTAGACCAGTCAGAACCCTTCTAAGTCAACCCTTAATGTTTTACCTCTTGTGTTAACAAGCCAGCTGAATACTACAGATGAGCAAAAAAGTAAGCTGCTTAATGATAATCAGCAGGAAAATCATTTGAGACATTTGTTCAGTTGATATCTGTTTATTAGCTAAAAAGTTAGGGTCAACTCCTAACAAAGTAACTTGATGACTATTTTTTTCTTAAAAGAAATGTTAAAAATGTTCAAATTAAAGGAGGGTGCATGCTTTTCCCTTAAACTGTATTTATAGTGATGAACTTCTTCCAATTTAGACTTTTCTGTTTTACATTCAGAAGCTAGACCATATTATCATTTTAATTGTGTTTTTTTTTCTGCACTAAAAAGTGTTTTGATGGGTATCACTACAACGATTAGAAAAAGTAAAACTGTAAAATAAAATAACTTCAGTTTGAAATTGCCCATAAATGTTATGGTTTATAAATAGTAAGCAAACCTAACAACATTAAATAAAAATAATGGAGAAAAAAAACCCTGACACCTGAAAAGTTTTCCTGTATAGCATCTGTTTGCCAATTACATATAGAAACCAGTAATGGAAAAAATGTCACGCCTCTTTGGATTAATCGACACATCCTCATCTGTTCAAATTAATTTCAAACAAGCGATGCAGGACAATATATACTTCCCTGTTATTTGGATAAAGCATGTGTTTTGCTTCTCTGAAATTTTTGCTTCCTTCACTCCGGTGAACTAGAACTGATTAAAATGAAATCTAAATCTTGATAAAGCTGTTTGAATCCTCCAGAGTTGAAACATTCTAAGATCGTAGTTCACATCATTTTCATCCTTTAAACAAGTTTATTATTGATATGTTTTCTTTTTCAGGTCCATTTCCCACATAAACATCAGCATCATTGATAATTTGAAGTTACTGTTCACACTGGAAGATTGTTTTTCCTGGTAGTTGCTCTAACAGCTGGAAGGGTGAGAAAGGGGATTAAGCTGTCTATGGCAGATAAGAGCTTCATGAACATCTCACCTTGATGAGGAAGTCAGATGGATTCTTCATTAAGTAGTTATCCAAGAAGGACTGTATGGTCTCCAGCAGGCGGTTGAAGGTGAAGCTCATGAGGAATGGGTGGTACGTTTCCATTTTTGTTACGATTGTTGAGAGCTTAACTCCCAAGTTCTGTTTTAGATAATGTTGTTGTTAGGAATTTAAAAAAACTCAAGTTATCACAAGATACAAAATGAAAATAATCAACGGGACATACAGACCCGAGGGAATGTGTGTCTTTTTTCAAACCACTTGAGGACCGAAGAGGCAGAGGCTCTCTGGCCTTTCTCCAGGCAAACGGCCACAGCCTAGAAACAAGGTAATCCTTTACACTCAAAATAAGAATAACTTTTAAAATCTTCTCATAAAACCATTTCTTGTCCTCAAATATTAGGCGTTTTCAAATGGCACACTGTGGCGGCATATTAGGGTAATATTCCAGGCAAGGTGTGTCTTTTGAATGCTCCGAGGCGGCATGGCGAGGCACGAATATTGCGGCATTCATGCCCGCATGCTTGATAGTAATGTTACCACAATATTGCCTCAACGCTTGACTTATGAATGAAGATCACGGCTTTGCGAAACAGAGGGTGATGTCATGGTGATGTCTATAATGTGCGCTGACAGCCCGGGAGCTTCTAGCCTTTAGCGCTGAAGACAAGATCGCCAGACATTTCCGGGGACTGTGAAGGACAGCCACCTTTTGGAGCGGCACACAAAAAGACTGAGGAGCGGGGCTCCAATTGGGATAAAAAGACAAGTTTTGTCCGAGCTATTTTGTCTGTTTACCACAGAGTCTTCTGTCTGTCTCATGGTTTATATGCACCTGATCACACCACATTGCCGCCACAGGCTGAGTACTTATCAATGACCAAAAGGCTACCTGATGCCGGTATTGATTCTAGCATCGACAACGGCATTGTCATTTGAAACAGCCTCTTGTGATATTAGTTGGAAGCAAACCTTGAAAAGATGGAAACATTACCTGGACAAGCAGGAGAACAGTGATGTTTTTGAATAAACTTTCATCTTCCACCGTGTGTTCCAGGCTTGACCAAACAGTGGCGGCAGACATAAGAGGCATTACAGATTCATCTTCCTCAAAAAGGACATCTGGGGAAAGTTGCATGTTCATAAGAGCAAAAACTTGATTTAGAACCAATATTTTTCTGTTTTTCACACAGAATATTGACCTGATGAAAAAACATAAAACCCTTTCATCCACTAGATACTTTAAAATGGGCAAGTGACAATCCCAACAACATTTGCTGTGATTTTGCTATATAATTGCAAACTTTGCATTGGAATTAATCTAAACTTAAAAATGTTATAGTTCTACATCAGTTTGGAGCAACTCACCCAGCTGCTTTCCATGCATTACTCTTGCTAGAAAGGCACATATCAAGGATTTTTCATTATGGTCGGCTGCATCAAGAGATTTACACTGTGAAAGAGCTGAGAAAGAGCAAACATGCAAAGATTCACACAACCAATTATTACGCCCCTCCAACATAACATACAAAACACGTTTTAAATGGGAATGTACAATAAAGCACACAAATATTTTGTAATAATTAGATATTAAATTAATTAGAAGGGATTAACAAGCAATATAATGCACACCTTACCCTCAAATAAAACAAAACCTAACTTTTCATTTTGCACACATTGCTTTCTTAATGATTCTCGATAGATTTGAACGTTTTACATCACAGCATTTTGTTGGGGCCCTAAAAGAAGTAAATAAGTGCTGTACTTCCAAAATTTACTATTTTAGATTTGGCGATAGCATACCAGTACGCATAAAAAAATTTAATAAAACCGTTTACACTTGCTGACCAACTTACGATGTGCATTAAAAAAAATAATTAACAGTATCCTTATAAATAACGTTAAATATTTGTGAACATTTATTTTTTTGCAGCTTAGTCTTAAGGAACTAGTTTCCGAAAATTGTTGCACCCACTCGAGCAAGTTTGAGAGTAGCACTATTTTATTTAGACGTTTGGTACAATTTAAAAAACCCTTTCACCGAAAAAAAGTTTTTGATACACATAATGATATCACATTAATCTAATTCAAGTCCCTTGCAGCGTAACAAACACTACGTTTTACTTTCATCAGAGTGATGTTGGTCAATTTAAAAAAAAGTAATAAATCGCTTTAAAAGTTACGAAGAAGTTTAGGAAGCTGCACTAAAAGCTCCACACTTGGTACATAGCACCATGACGTAGCTAACCACTTTTTGCGGGATTATTTGTCATTTTATTGAATTGATCACCTTGAAAAACTGACAGAGTTTCGTTAAACTCGTCAAAGTTCCCTTCTTTGAAGTTTCGACATAAACTCATAAACATGAAGTCCAGCATCCATCCTGAGGCGACGGCGGTGACTTGAGGAAAGCCGACACTCTCATCTGTATTGGATGGGTCGGAGGCGAGTTCTTCCTTATTTTCACACTCCATTGTTGTTTTGTTTCTTTCACCTCTGCAACGGGATTTCCGCGCGCTTTCGTTTCTCTGCCAAAATGACTGAACGTGAAGGAAGAACTACAGCGACCTCTGGCGTTTGGGGTGAGTAACCCCATTGCAAGATATGCGTCATTACTCAGTATGGAAAATGTGATGATAATACATTGAAGCTACATTTGAAGTGTATCGGTTCCCTGCGTATACCAACAAAAATGTAACATTAAGAAAATAACCTTTGGAAACTTTTTAAAAATAAAAATTTAAAAACAAACTTGTGAGAATAAGCCTCCGTTCATTCTAAGTAAAAGTACTCACCAACAACTATGTCAAATACCTTTTCATTAACCTTCTTGCATTAAAAAAAATGAAGTTGTTGAATGTTTGTAAATCCATCTAGGATCAGGATCAATGTGACATCTTCAGGTATCTTAAAAAATGTACTCAAGGATGAACAAGAATTGTGGATGTTACCAAAAACAGCCTTTTGTTTAAGGTGAGGTTTACATCCATTTTACCTAAAAGGTGCAATTTAACCTATCAGAAGCTTACAAAGTCATAATATTGTCATCTCAACTTTACAGAATTATTTTAATGCAAATACACTAAACTTTGTGTATGTAAACTTTTAAATATGAAGAAAGCAACGAAAACGTGTCTTTCCCCTTCTCTGGGATTTAGCAAATAGAAACAGTTGTAGTAATCCAACTGGCCTAAAATTGAAAACATTTTATATGATTCGATGCAAAAAAGTGAGAAAAAAGTCATGTCTTTTTATTTAGTGGATGTAAATATCTGTGTTCCAGTATAATGATGTGTCAATCTAATAAGCAGATAAGCAAATAAGCAGCACACAAACATTTGCTCACATACAGAAAAGCAGACACTAATGCATAAGGTATATACACATTTATTTGTTATTCTGCATAATGCTAGTAGATGTAACGGGGAACAATGATCTACAGAAATGTTGACAAACGTGTACCATAACAAACTGTTCTATGGTCACATAACTGTTTGGACTACAACATGCATACAAAGATGTCATTTTGTATAGAAACAGTCTGTAGCTCAGAATATGTCTAATGATAATGTCATCTCAAAGCTGAACGGAGAAAAACATAAATAAATAAAAAAACAAATGTAAGAGGCAGAATATACAGATACATATGAGCAAACAATGTTGCTTTATGCATTTTGGGGGAGAGCGGTTTGGTAAGCACGAATGAGAGACACAGACAATAAACATTCTCTCAGAGAAAATAAAGACATAATTTCCACTCTGTACAGCATCACTGATCAATGTGCTGCTATGAGACGGTAAGACAGAGCATGGTCTTTCTGCTGTCAGCCTGCAGAATTCCTTTCTACACAAATTTTATCCCACCGAGATATAGCCGATCAATCCAACTCCCTTTGTTTCTTAACTCTGTTAACACAGAGATATGATGACCACGAACAAGAGATGGGGGAAAAAAGTATAGGAACAAAATCAAAGCGCTTCAACAAGAGGGTTATCATCAAACTTTCATTCGTAAAAGGAAAAAACAAACAAAACAACAACCAACACTTATCCTGGATTTCACATTGGAGGGAACCAAAACATCCAAGTCTCCAATGATGTGTCGCTCATTTAACAAAGAGGACTCCATGAGGTCTTGCAAATCTCTGAATACTGAGTCAGTTGATGCTACGTTGGGCATACAGGTTGTACATAGAAAAAACATGGACTCCCAATTAATCACTGATTCAATGCAAAACATTCGACAGAACAATTTTGCTTCCTATACATGGCTTTCCCTTAACACAATGATTGGCTTTGCTGAGTCATGCCAGGTGGGTAAAGTTTGTAAAGCTGTGGAGACTGGAGTAAAAGACAGTGTACAGTGCACTAAAAGAGTATTCACACCCCTTGAACTTTTTCACATTTTGGCACATTACAACCACAAACTAAAATATATTTTATTGGAGTTCTATGTATTAGAACAAAAAGTGTTGCATAATGGTGAAGTGGAAGGAAAGCATGGAGGTACAATTTATCGCAAAATAAAATTAAAATGTAGAGCTCTGCAACTCTTGCGGATTTACCATGAGTGCCTTGGATCTTTCTCTGATTAATGGTCTTAGTGTCTGATTGTGTCTTGGTAGGTTTGCAGTTGCCCTATCCTTTTTTTGTTTTAAAATAATTGGATTGAAACGTGCTCCATGAGATCTTGGGATTATACTTTATAATCTAACTCTGCTCTAAGCGTCTCGCCCTGACCTGTCTGCTTTGTTCCTTGGTCTTCATGATGATGTTTTTCCCCTAATTTTCTCTAACAAACCTCTGAGGCCTTTATAGAAGAGCTGGACTTATACTGAGACTGAATTACACACAATATACACTCATACAGACTGTATTTAATAAACAGGTGACTTCTGGATCTGGTTTGCTTCACTTTATTTTGGAGTATCAGAGTTAAGGGGAGTAACTACAAATGACTCCAAAATACTCTAAATATTTTAGATTTTCTTTTTATAAGAAATGTTAAAAACCATACATCCTTTTCCTTTCATTTTAGAATTATGCCCTGCTTTGTGTTGCTCTATCACATAAAATCCAAAGAAAATATTATATTCATGTCTGTAATCTGAAAAAATGGGGAAAAAGTTAAAAAAAGATGTAAACACTTCTGCAAGGCACTGTAATCTGATCAGCTCTCCCATTGTCACTCGTTTGCTCATCACTGAAGACTAATGGAGGTGAATACTGAATGTGCTCCACACATTTATCCATGATGAGGGATACATATTGCGGCTCCATTATAAAGCAGCCAGGACATCGACATTAGTTTGACAACAGCTTTGAAAAAGTACAGAAATAGAGAGTTTGACATTAGTTGTTAAAAAGAAAATAAAAAAACAACATAAACAACAAATCATTTATCCAATGAGAACATCAGAGATTTATAGAAAACCTGAGAACTCAATAGCATCACTTGTATCTCTTACATAAAGACCTGATTTCTCCTATAAAATTAGAATTTTCTGTACAGTGCTATATGAATAAAGCAAAATGACTTGATGCCTTCTCATAAACAGAGGTGCTATGAAAAGGCGGGCATCATTTCAACCACCATATGGCAGGAAATTGTGGTCGTGCTCCATTTTTTTTTTTTTTTGGTTTAGAAAAAATAGAATCATTCTGAATTCACAAAAAACACAAAATACTGCTTGTGGCCACTGAAATTAGGTCAGGTCAATATTTTTCGAACAGCTATATAAAAGGCCCTTGTGGTCAATTTGGATCCATTTACACACAAAAATTGGAATTTGAGGTGTGTTGATACATGGCATTAAGGTGCTTGTGACAGCGTTTGAGAGATTCTGGTAGTTTCAACAGCGTTTTACCACCATATTAAAGATATAACATTTGAAAAATACAAGTCATTTCTGCCTGTATACTTACAAATTCCCATTGACAGAAAATAAAGTGCCACAATTCTTGGCCTGCATAGATTGCAGTATGCGGTATTGCACATTCCACACCTTTCTATGAAAAAACAAACACATGGTGATCATAAATAAATAAAAAATAAATAAAACAACTCACGCATGTCCTTCCTGTCATTGCATTTCTGATTTGTGCGGCTCAAACTCACTCATACAGACGTTACACCAAGACAATGTATACGTTTTCAGCCAAAAAAAAAAAATCGCAACTGAAGGCAACATACAACAGATATTTTCAGTCAGTGTAAAACAATCACGAGAAGGAGACAAGGGACAAAAAGTGAGAAAAAAACTCATTTGGATTTAAGTTTGACTGAAAAACACAATAAATTACAGTCTAAAACACCACAAATAAATAATATGCGAAGAAAATGGCATAAACCGATCAGCTAGATCGGGTAAAGTTGCAGGAGACATTAGGATGCAGGGGAGGTAAGACAATGAACTCAGTGTAGGTAAACGAACAATAAGCAACAAATACAACTCTAGTGATAAGATGTTTTTATAGATAGTATGATGAGGCTGAGATAGATAAAAGCCTGTAAGTGTGCTTCATTTGGTCCATTAGTATTAGGAGGAATACTGTCATTTTATGTAATAGTCAATATCCTATAAATTGGCATAAATACTAATATTTAGTGATGCAATGCTCAAAAATATGTTGCCAATTTCCAATCTCTGGTTTATGAGTTGCCAGCATTCAAAATTAATTTTGCTAGCCTTCCTGCCATCGATCATTGCTTTTTTTTAGTTTTTTTTTTTAGAAGCTGAGTCGACAACACTGTTATGTGAGAGAGCAGTAACAAGAAAGCAGGGTTTTACAATAATTTTAAAGCAAAGCCATAAAGATTGTGGAGATGACATTTTAAGCCGTCTTTAGATTCCCATGTTAGTGACTAGCGCAGTTAGCACAGCTAGCATTTATAAAACACCATTCTCAGTGTGTATTCCATGGGTAATGAAGATTCTTACTGAAACTAGGAGTTTTAAAAGGCTGCCAGCATTTCTAGATCTAAGATATTCCATAAATGACAGAGACTGAAAGCTCAAAACAATAAAACAGATCACCCTCTGTACTCTGTTAATTCTTCTGCTGAAGTGTTGCTCTCACTAACTTTCTTGCAGCCTATGTGAACTACAGACATCCCTGGATATATCATAGAAAACAGTTACTTTTTAAAGAACTTCCTTAATCTATTTGCTTCTTTCACTTCATTTTACTGCTACTTAAAACAGCAAACTATAAGTATTTTTCAGTTACAGGTTTAACACCAAACAGTGTTGTTTTCCTTGAACCCTGTAGCACTTATTATAAAGTATATACTACTCAAATAAGATTTTAGAGTTGAAAATCATCTGGTTTCAGTCATCAGCTTATTTCCTGGTGCATCTTTTCTAATATTTAAGCATGTATTTCTATTATTGACTTTTTTGGAATTATCCTTAAATGAACTTTTACTATTTTTTTCCTGAAGCCAAATTAAACTTACAAAAGTCATATTCTATTTATTCTTATACCTACTTCTAGATGTATATAATCTGTTGTCAGAGAGTGAATAACATTCTTAGTAGTGATTTGGACAGAATCTGAAACTGGGCCCTAACTGGTGAAAAACCATGAAAAGTATTTTCTATAGCTCCTGCTTTTACTAGTTATATACATATATGGCATACGCAGTATATGTGTTATGTGCTTTAGACAAACAGAGGTGTTTTGAAATGCAGAAACTGGATATCTGAATGCTGACCAACTGAAAGTTAGAAAGGTGTTATGAAAACCCCAAAGCAATAATGTCAGTATTATAGGTTGAAATACCATTTGCACATAAGAAAAAAAACAAAAAAACATTACAGGGTTCATCATGGGAACAAGTTGCATTTCCACATCAGGTATTGATATGTTTTTTTTGTTTGTTTTGTTTTTTAATGTATAGATCGCTACAATGCCAACACCCACTTTCATGGCTGTTGATTCAATACCCCCCCCCCCCCCATTCTTCTTTTTCACGTTACAAATGTTTATACCTTCCTTCTTTGCCATCCTGTGCATTGTCATTGCCTTGCATGTTGTTATATTTACAGTGGAGCGCTTTCAGCAAACTAAGCACCATAAAATATCTGTCTTTGTTTTAAACGCATGCTTTGTACAGATAGGTCTGTGTGTGCATTTCCCTTGCAAGAAAAATACTCATTTTTCATATTGGGAGAACTGCATTAGTTGGAGAATTCCCCAAATCACTAAAGCCTCTTTCTTTTCTCTTTGAGCTCACTGTTTGCTTCAGTGTCATCCTCAAAACTGCACGTGCACTGCAGTTTACGATTCAGCAATTCACAACAACACAAGTAAAAGAGAACTTGTCATGCCATGCAAAGGTATCTTTCAGTTAGACTGCACCAAGACCTTTCCTGCTGCTCTCCCACATCCCAGAGCTGAGGTTGTTATAGGTCTAGCTTTCCCTGTTGCTCACATGCTTGTTTCACAGGTTGGAGAGAGGCTGCCATCTCCAGGTATCAGGTGGATGTCAGATGATGTAAATATGTGATTCTCTACTTTGTGTCCACCTGGGTTGCTGCCTTGGGTGCAATTTTGTGCTGCTGTTTTGGGTGACAAGGGTGTAACTGCAGCGCCTGCTCCCTCCATAAGTTGCTTTTCCTCATGGTTGTCTGTGGACTGATCTTCATCACCGGGTGGGGTGTCTACCAAGAGTCTCTTAGGCGAGAGGCTGCAGGTGCCCTCAACTGTGACTGGGGTAAGGACTTCTGAACTGGGAATGAGAGGTGATACCTCTCCCGCCGGGGACTCATCTCCCAGGATGCTTGAGCTGATGTCCCCAGGAGAGGTGGTGCTAGGTGGAGTAAGAGGACCTTCATTGGATTTGCTGAAGTTAACCTTCAACTCTTTTATTTTTGGAGGGTTATTTTCCGATAGAGAGCTTTGGGTTATCTCCACAGCACTGGTAAAGCTGTCTTCTTCCTCTGTATGTAAATATGATCCATCACACTGGTTGGGAGATTCATAGAAGCCCTTACCAGGAGAGCTCAAGTGACTAAAATTCAAAAGTGGTGGAGCTCTGGGGTGTCTGATTTGACATAACACATCATCATCATCAGCAAGGTTGAAGCCCTGGTTTATGCAATCTGCTGCACAGCTGGGTAAATTTTCTTTCGGATAATCCTTGACTTCTCTCATTTCAAGTAGCACCTCTTCCTTTAATGTAGAGTCGGGGCTGAGAGATTTCTTCGGCGATCCAGGGGCAGTCATAGTTGTGCTCAGAGTGCTCATGGAACTTGTGGTATTGAGATTCGTGAAGGACTGGGACTTGGTCATCTGGTTGTACATTTCCTCCAGTTTCTGAACATTAAGGTGCTGTGGGGTCCTGCTGATCCGATGCTGACTTCCGGTGATGGTTACACGATGGGGGGAGCTTTGAAGTCCTGACTCTGGGTTTTGTTTATCTGGAGATCTGAGACTGCTCTCGGAAGTGGCATTCCTGGTGGAACCACCCAAACGGCTTGGTGTAAGGTGATTGTCTAGGGAAGTTTTGTCCTCTCCTTTCTCTACCACCACATCCAATATTTCCATACTACGAGCAAAAGCATCTTTTAGGTTCATTGATACAATGCTACCGTTCCTCTTGGCTCTCTCCAATGCCTCCCTCCTCTTGATAGCTTTCTCTTGCCTCTTCTGCTCCTTATAAAACTCTGAGAAGTTGTTGACAATGATAGGGATTGGTAGGGCAATGACTAGCACCCCAGCAATACAGCAGAGTCCACCAACAATCTTTCCAAGTAAAGTCTGTGGGTAAATATCACCGTAGCCCACTGTAGTCATTGTAATTGTGGCCCACCAGAATGAAGCAGGGATACTTGTGAATTTGGTGGCATCTTCATCTTTCTCAGCAAAGAACACCAAGCTGGAAAATATCATAATGCCCATGGCAAGAAATAAAATAAGCAAGCCCAGCTCATTGTAGCTCCTTCTCAAAGTGAACCCTAGAGACTGGAGCCCTGTAGAGTGTCGGGCCAACTTCAGGATTCTCAGTATTCTCATGATCCTGAATATTTGCACTACACGGCGCACATTTTGGAACTGTAGTACACTCTTGTTGGACTCTGTTAGGAAGATGGTGACATAGTAGGGCAGAATGGCCAGTAAATCAATGACATTAAGTGGGCCTTTGAAGAACTTCCACTTGTTTGGAGAGGACAAGAAGCGTAGTAGGTACTCCATAGTGAACCATGCAATGCAAACAGCCTCCACATGGGCCAGTTCGGGGTTGTCATTGGCTTGACCAAACTCGTCTTTAACCTGGAGCTCTGGTAAGGTGTTGAGAGACAAGGCGATGGTGGACAGGACGATAAAAAGGATTGATATAATGGCGAGAATCTGAAATGACAGAGAAAAAATAACAAAATATAAGCTTTATACCATAAAATAAATCTAATCACCAAATTCTCACATAAAAGGATACATTTTAAAAAACAAACACATTCAAAGGCACACTAATTTAATCAGCCAAGATACCTCTGCAGCCTTTGACTTTATCTCTCACAGTCAACATTTTACAGCTTCGTTGACAGATCACAATAGCATTTATAAGCAGATGAATCTGCTTTGCATTAATAGACCCCAAAAAGCTGCATAAATAAAGCTCAAATATATTAAGAGTGAATGATGTGAATGTAATGGAGCGTCTCTTTGCTTGAAATACACCTTGGAGGTGTTCCTGAATACAGATGAAACTTCCATTATACATATATAAAGATCTCATCCTATTGCCCTATTGTTTCATTCTCTTACTGCTAGTGGAGTATGTATGTATGTATGTACAAAGGGACCAGGTAGGATAGTACAAACATGGATAAGGATGGTGTTTTCTATTTGTTTGCATCTGATTTCTTTCCAACACTGGAATGGCTGTTAATTGTTGTATAGTTGGCCTGTCCTCATCTTGATTAACACAGAATAAAGAGGCCCTGAATGTAATGGAGCCCCCTCCCCCCTCCTCCAAAAAAGGGATGCAGAGTATGAGGCTTTGTAAACCCATTGGATCAACTTTTACGGCCCTTGGTAAGATTTTGTGTAGCGCTCAACCGCAATTTGAGAATGGTACCAGCTAAGAACAACACAACATATTTGTTCTTTAAGTTACCACATTTAGGAGTATAGACACCCAGCAACCTTTACTTTTAAGCTGACTTTGTGAATGTATCCATTAATTTAACTTTGCTAAATACAGCAAACATTTTGAAACCATATCTTAATCTTATAGTGGAGAGTAAACTAAAATTTTTTTAAAACACAATTACTGACTCAAGAGATGTAGGAAATTGTATACCTTTTTTTAGGTATAAAACCTCTCCTTCAGTCATCATGTCTCCGAAGTGTCCTCACTGCTACTTACATGTATTCCTTCTGTTGCTTTGTTGATCCCTGTTTTATTCTTTTTCTCAGTCATCTCATTGGTAACTCATTGTTTATTTCGTGAAGTATGAGTGTCACGATCCTGAGGTGTTTGTGTTTGGAGTTTCAGTTATTTTATTTCCTTTGTCAATTCACCTTTTCATTTTAGTTTATTTCTTGGTGTTAGCTTCTGTTATGTTTTCCGATCATATTTTGAGCTATTTTTTAAACATTCTCAGTGGTCTTTAAATTATGATTATGCCGTTTTTAGCCAAAATCACAAAACCTGTGCCGTTTTCTGGGACTTCGCTTAAGCAGAACTGCAGTAGCTTATTAGCAATTCGCCTCTGCGTTGTGGGCGGAACCGTTGGCATGGAGAACCCCCCCCCCCCATCTCCCCCCTCCCCTTGCTGAGAGTTCTGTGAAAAAATGAACAGACATGTATTACTATGACTACATCTTATAGTCCACGGGTCAATACAAATCTGATTAAACTATTTCATAATAATAAGTGACATTGACATATTCAGTATGTGCAGCTCCAGCTGCGTCGTCAGAGTCACTTGTCTCTGACGAGCGATCATCATCAGAGGGCAAATCGTTCCCTTCTGAATCATGATCGGCAAAGATCAGGGCACGCACCTCATCCGCACTGTAAAGTCATCTGGGCATTTTGTTTTTGGTTATAAAAATCGCTATCTGTCTCTCCTGCAACCGCTGCTGTCGCTTATTTTTCTCTCCTCTCACGCTTGCGCTCAGCAGCATCTCGCGCTCAGCAGCTGGGCGCGCTGACAGCTGGTGTCGGGTTTCAAACCTTTTTTTCTCCGATTTTTTTTATAGAAACACAGCCACAAATGACGCCAGTATTGAAGCTATATGTTGTGGACATCTAGTAGCACCAAGCAGTAACAGCACAAGGCAGTAGACTTAAAGAAAGGGGCTGTTTTTTTCTGCAATATATTGCAACCCGCCACAGCACATAGGTGTTGATCCGCCATCGTTTTCTCTACTCCTCAGAACCTGAGCGGGCGGGGGGGAGCGAAGTAGGAGCTTGTGGCCCCGGCCATTGGAGTTACTACGTAACAACTCCAGTCTATTTTAGCCGGCATTTTAACGTCTGCTACTGATTCACAGCCATTTGAATGCAGAAATATTCAGAAATACAACTTTGAGCTTAATTTTCTCAAGATATGTCCTCTAGCATCAGAAAAATGCCACAAGAACATGTTAACACCTAGAAAAACAGGATTTTCATCGGAGTGGGTCTTTAAGGATTTTAGTATTGTGATTTTTGGTTCTATCCTTCTTCCATATTTTCACATCCTGTCTCTCAGATATTTACACTTTTGTTTAAATGTTTTTGGGTTGTTTCAGTCTTTTATTTCTTTTTCCTTATCACATAGTTTTCTCTGTTAGTTCTGTGTAACTTCATTTCTCTTATTAAGATTGTTTTTAGGATGTACACCTATGTTTCCTTCTGTTCCCTCCTCTCTTCCCTGTTTGTTAGTGCTTTTATTTTGAGTTTCTTTTGGGTTCCTTTTTTCTTTATATTCTTAGATATCTTGTATCTTTAGTTACTTCAGAGTAAGTCCTTACTCTTCTCTTTTAGGATAGTTTTCTGTCTAGTCTTCGCTCCTGTTTATTCCTTTGTTTTTCTTTTCTGTTTCCACATTGCCTCCAGGTGCTGATTGCCTCCACCTGCTCTCTCCCTCTCACCTGCAACTGCTTTCCACTAATTAGTCCTCTGTCTTCTCCTTGTCACATCCACTTCTCCTCAGTGTATTTAAGCTCTCGAGTCTCTTCTGTTCCCTGCTGATTCGTCTGTCTTCATTCGCCTTTCCTTTAAGCCCAGCATTTCCAATGTACTCAGTCTAACCTTGTAAGTTCTTTCTTTGTTACCATTGGTATATTCTACTCATCATACACAGCTCTCTGCATTTGGGTCCTCCTTACACCAACACAAGGCCATGGGCCTTGCCATGTCTCCACAGGGGGGATGGTATCAATAATACAGCAACACTTTACAACATACAACCTTGAAACATACTTAAAACATTTTTGCAAGACATGCCTAACATGTATCAAACACAACCCACAAGGGAATATGAGACCCAAGCGAGGCCAATTTCCTCAACCAGCCTACCCATTCCACACAATCCACATGGATTTCATTGAACTAACACAGAGCGGCTCATACAAATATTGCTTAGTAATAATTGACGCTCTCTCCAAATGGCCGGAAATAATTCCCACTGCAAAGAATGATGCTCTAACAGTGGCAAAAGCACTATGTAAAACTATCATTGCAAACCATGGTATTCCACAAGTAATATATTCAGATAATGGACCACATTTTGTGAATGAGGTTATTCAAAATATGGCAAAACATTTACACATCCAACTAAAAAATCATTGTGCCTATCACCCCCAAAGTGCAGGTTTAGTAGAAAGACATAATGGGACCATCAAAAGCAGACTCAGGAAATGCATGGCAGAGACTAAAAGACCATGGCCTGAGTGTTCGGACCTAGTAAAACTTTACATGAGAATCACGCCAACAAACCAAGGTTTAACACCTTTTGAAATCATTTATGGCAGACCTTACAGGTTACCTCTAGTTGCGCCTGATTTGCAAAAAGCAGACGAGGAACTCACATTAGCTGATTACATGAGGAAAATTATCCTAACCAAAGAAGTGCAAAACGCACACAATCTGCCTATCTCTCCTTCTGTTTTGCAGGATCCTGAAAAGCCAATCAAACCTGGAGACTGGGTATTCATCAAGGTGATTAAATGGACGAGTCCCCGCTGGGAAGGACCTTTTAAAGTCCTGCTGACCACGCCCACGGCTGTGAAAATCGCTGAGAGACCCTCGTGGATACACATCTCACACTGCAAATTGCAAAGGCAATTAGGGGACTAGACACGGGACAGTGGGGAAGTCTGGGCTACAAAGGACAGAGTGACCAATAGGGCCTCTGGTCTCAAACCCAGCAGAACAGCATCCCTGTCCCCTTAGTGGTCAAACCTCTGATTTGGAGGGCTAGTCCTCTTATTTGCCTCTAGCCAACATGAAACTAGTTTGGCTCCCCTCCCGTCTGGCAGTTTGCCTACCTCTATTGCCCTGCTTTTTCCTCACACCTGATGACGTCCAGACATCAAAGGAAAGAAGAGCAGAGGCTTGAAGATGAAGACAGAAATGAAGAAGAAGATGGGTTGTAATTAACATGTGTAAAAACCTTTTTATGATTTCATTCATCTAAACTACTGTTTAGGTAGCGATTAATTGGATGATGTCTAGGTGAAGCTCGCATTAATATCTTTTTGAAATTGCTACTTACTTTTGCAATTTCTTTGTTGTATGTCTTATTATTTTTTAAATTTGGGATGCTACTTATTTTGCAACCTTTTGTTGTCTGGTTTTTATGATTCTTATATTTTTACATTATTGGAGTTGTTACCTATTTTAGAACGTTTTGTTGTTCGTGATCACATTTAAAAACCACATTTCAGGGGGGAAATGTTAGGTAAAATAATAATGTATTATTATTTTCTTAGGGTGTCTTTCTAATGTACTTTTTAAATGTCATTTTGGTTTCAGTCACATGCTCATTTGCATGACATCCTGTTCTTTTAATATGTTAATGAAGTGTGACTAAATAAAGAGAGACTGCAGAGGGGGTGCTCTTCGAGACCAGAGACTATGACACTGGGAGGCTGAGAACAGACAGACACGGTTGGCTCATTCCTTATAGTATTTTCCTGGTCTCCCTCTGCAGAACTGATTATCCACATCTACCTCTGCAGAGCTTATTGACTCCATATTCTCTCCGACCTTTCTGTGTGATTCTTTGTAGGTCAACCACTTTTTAACCTAACAATTGGACATTTAATTTATTATTGTGCAGATAAAAATAGAAAATACCACCATAAAAACAGTATTTTTTTATTAAAATATGTAATTTTTGTGACCCAGATGTACTTTCATATTGATCTTATTTGTCCCCCATACCAAAACATTCACAACAAAACACCACTGCTTCAAATAAACTATTTCCTAAGTGTATTTTTCATTTCTTTGTAGTTGAATATTTCCTTGAAATATGGATATAAATAGTAACTTTTAGTTCGGATCCACTATCGCGCCTGTTGATGATGATAAAATCTGACAAATAGTGACCCATGATTAAACCAAAACACTGCAAATAAGCACAATTCATACAGTATACTTTAAGGTAAATATGGAAATATACTTTTAAGTCATCAAAGAAGGAAAAAATTGTCACCTTGGTGAGTACAAACTGCTGCATGGTAAGTAGGTCAGCACGGGGTCAAGTAATATATGGCACAATTTCATATTTCCTATTGCATATTTCAAATGTTGGTCATGATATGGTCAAAACTACAAAGCAATGAACTTAGTAAGGAGCAAAATGAATCTCTTTCACCAACCACGTGTAGACATCAGGCATATTTTCAACTGAATTGTCACACTTCTTTGACATTAGGCAATTTTGTCTTTTCTATGTCTATTCAGTATAAGTTTGATTGAGAGAATAGAAAAAACATTAACTTCACCTACAGGAAACTTTTAAAGTTCTGCCAGCCATAGTAATGTTTGTTGTTTTAAATTGTTAAAAAAAATAGTTGCACACTTCATACCTGAAATCATTAGATATTAAAACAAACATTGTTCATTGTGTCTTCAGTTGTTAAGGCTAAGAACATTCTGCCTAATCCAAAGAGGACGGCATGGGAGGAGATTCACTTCATCTCTACCAGGATTTATTGACGCCGTTTGATTAAAGATGGCCTCAGATGTCTAGTGTTTGAGATTTATAAAATGAGCAAACAAGTGAGAGAGGAATATTGCGTTTGAATGTCACATCATGTTATGTGACGAGCTGAATTTTTCATCCAGAGCTCTGCCTTATACACGGCTCCTTGCAAAGCCGCTGGGATTAGTCAATGTCCGTTTGTCGCCTAACTCATCTCTGCCAGTCTCTCTGTCCCGACCTCCACAGGTGAATAATCTCTATCCTACAGTAAGGACAGCACTGCAGTATAACTTCTACTAAAATCCAGCACATGAAAAAATTTGCATGCTTTTGTGGAAAGTCCTCTGTGACCTGTGCAATATAAAACCTATTAAAATCTAATGGAGAGAAATTGAAGAGCCTCAGCTATGTCATCTTGAATACAAATCACAAACCACATTTAGCTGCAGAACACAGATGATCCCACATAAATGTATGCTCAGAACTCAGGAGACAATTATATCTTTTGAGAATTCAAATAATTTAGCTACTATTAAATTCTAAATGTGATGAGTTGAAGCTCAAGGATTTTATAATGTTTCAGAACCAGACTTTTCTGAGATATCAATTATCCAGTGAAATGATCTAAAACATTTTACATTTCTTTTTTTAAACGGTAGAGGATGAAGAAATAACTTGCACAGACACATTCATAGATCTATTTCTAGACCGGGAGGCAACTTAGGGATGAGTCCCTTGCCCATTCAAAGCGACATGTGGCAGAAGCAGGAATTGAGACCACAACTTTCCATCTGCAGATGACTACTCTTCCAATGAGCCACAGCACCCTCAATTATATGTATCAGAGTAGAGGGGTCTGAACAGAGCTGGTTGTACAAAAAAAGTTAATTTTACTTCTTATTTTATCTCTCGTGTTCATTGAGTCAGTCTTTTCATTTAGTTTTTTTGTTGTGGCACTGGGGCTGAAAACACATGCACACTTATGTTTTAAGATATTTGTTTTTATAACTAAAAAACAAACCCCCGCATCATGTTATTTTGTGTTGGTCTATCACATAAAAGGCTGATAAAATATCACGGTTGCAAAATTATGGAAATTTTCCAAGTTTCAATGTTTCCATTAGAATTTGTGGAAAATAATTAGAATTAATAAATAAATTACTGCACACTAAATAAACCACTGATTTCACTCACACAGCTCAGTCACATACTCACCTTGTCCACTGCGTGTGTGGCTCTCTGTGGCATAAGTTAAACAGTCATGCTTCCGCTACTAGCTACTATTACTACTACTGGTTGAAGCAGTTTATTGGAGATGTTACACAGGCATACTGCCTGTATTGTAAGGCTGATATGCAACAATTAGGGATATAAAAAAACACCACAACTCAAGAAAATACTTAAAAGGCAAAACCTTATAACAGTTCCACTCAAACCACACTGCCGTCAATGGTGAAAAAATGATTCTGCTAGAATTATAATTTTAAAAAAGATTCCCCTCTCCTATAGTATCTATTACAATTTCATGCACATTATGCAAATAAGGTGATGACGTAATTCAGTAACTTGTAGCGACCTTTGGGACAGCCAAAAGCTACTTCTTATGCAGAGGAGCTGGCAACACTGCCAGTTAATCCCCATTATTCCAATACAAAATGTAAAATTTCAGCTATTTCCATGTTTATTTCCATAGGTTTAAGAAAATGTTCTGTCCCTTTGTAGTGAGAAAACATATTGATATTTCTGGCTGTTTTAAGTTCAAGGGATATGAATACCTTTTGCAAAGCATCGTAGAGAAGCCAGCATGATGGCTCAACAGAGGAAGAGTTCAAACTAAACGATGGTACTGATTAGGTTAAACCCATTAGCAGCTAAGTGAGGCAAACCAGGCAGTGCTGGCACAGTGCTGCAAAAACTGTGGAGTCATGGTAAGGACACGGATCAAATCCACAGCCCCCTGAAACTTTTTGGCAAGCTCTTTAGAAGCTCATATCCTGTTGCCAAGTGACTCAGATGGCCTTCACGGGTATTTCTTAATAAAAAAAAAAAAAAAAAATACAAGCTGGAAACATTATGGGGAAAATCATTTATGTGTATGGTGCAGATTTTTCAAATAATTCACAAAATACTTTACAGTATATTAAAACACTCATTTCCAAGAGAGCAGTTTATTTTTATGATATCTACTAATAAAAGCTTCATAGGAGACACTTAAAAGTGCAGACTGGGTGTAGGCAGCCTAGAGAGTCATCTCTAACACATGGACCCCTTTTCCTCACCGACATGCCAATTGCCACTGGAGCGTGGGGATGAGCGGTCCTGAGGTGACTTGCATTAACCTGTGCTGTAACTGAGTAGGAGTAGTTAAGAGGATCAATTACTCAGTCTCCTTCCCACCCCCTTGATTTGCATGCGCTGCAGCATTAAGAATAGCAACCAAATGGCGTGCATGGCGGATTAAAAACAAAACAAAACAAAAACAAAAACGAGACCAGCAAAGCCAGTCGGCCTGAAAGCGACCTGCCGGATGAGGGCTGAAGGAGAGAGGAAACGGAAGAAGATATTAGATATTTGATTGAACTTCATAATCTGTGGTGTTATTCTCTTGCCAGGGGTTCAAAGAGTAAAACTACTTTTTGATCTCCTGGCAGAGCTGTTGTGTTTTCCACTAACTGCCACGTAAATCTAGAACTGAAGGATCAGCCTAAATTAATTTATCATGCTTATTTCTTTCTGTTGAAGAAGTGACTCAAATGAATGTCTCTTTCCCAGTCTGTCTATGAGATGTTCCTCTCATGGTGCGAGGAGGAAGTCACAGTCAGGTCACGGACAGACCGGTCATGAGACCCGATTGGCTTAGATGGAATGGAAATGTTCTCAGATGATTAGGTTGTGTGCGCTGTGCCTTAATTGTCCATGGCCGTTTTAGCCGCTGCACTTCCAGTCCACCAGCTGCACCGCATCAGGACTACTTTGCCTTGAGAGCTGCGTTACATTGAGATTTAAGACATGAGATAAAAGTCAGATGGATACAGAGAGGAAGATTTTTTTAAATCACATGGCTTAGTTTTAGACAACAATCTGATGACTTCCCTTAATACTTTATTACTCTGGAGCGCATTTTAAAACACGTGAAAAGACATATCTCACACAGAGCAGAGGCAACTCAAATATTCTGCTTTAGGCAGCTGTTTAATAAAAATCTCTGCAAAGGCATTCATAACCTATTTTATGTATTGTACCCTATTGTACATTTTGTGAAAGCACATCTTTTTTTAATTAAAGCTGTAGGTTTTTGGGGGTATGACTACCATCTTTGCAAACCAAGATACACCGTTTTTTTTCTCCCCATCATCCTTTCCAAAATAGTCCAAGCTCAGTCAGACTGGATGGAGAGCATCTGTGAAAAGCAATTTTCAAGTCTTGCATCTGATTATACTGGCCCCAGGCATAGACTTTGACTAGGCCATTCTACCAAATGAATATGCCTTGATACAAACTGGGCTGTTTAGATTTACAACGGCTACGAGACTGCCAGGGCTGTCATTGTGGAAGAAAAGTAACCCTACAGCATTATGTTTCTGTCACTGTGTTTCACAATGGGGGTGTGGTGTGTTCAGGGAGTTAATTTTGCACCAAATGTAGCGATTTTCATGCATCCCAAAAGCTCAGTTTTAACCTCATCTTACAAGCACACTTCTACCTCATGTCTAATGTGCCACCCAAGTGGATTGTGTCAAACTTCAGTCATGACTTTTTATGATTGTCTATTAATCATAGCTTTCTTCTTGTCACTCTTCAATAAAGGTCCGATTTGTGGAGTGTGCAGAAACAGACCAGTGAACAGATTCTCCAACCTGAACTATGCATGGCTACAGCTCCTCCAGAGTTACCATGGACATTTTGTCTAAATCTCTCATTAATGCTGCTTATGAATTTGTCTGGCCTATCAGTTTAGGTATTCTGACCTGAATGTCTTTACAACAATCTGTCTGATGTGGTCTTAATGATGCTATTTTTTTTTTTTACATATGTTGTTTAAGAAAGCCTAAAGCCTTTACAGAACTGTCGTATTAATACTAAGATGAAATCACAAACAGATCCACTCATTTTACAAACAGAACTTTGAAGATTCATTACCCTTTTATTTATGAGTATCAGAGTAAAGAAGGATACAAATACACACCAGCCTTTTCTGATTTTTGAAAAAATATTCTGAAAACCTATTGTTTACTTTTATAAAAAGGTTTAAGATGTAAGAATACTTTTTGCAAGGTTCTATATGTGCTCGTGAAGGAAAAGCCATAATCACCATATGCTGTTTTCATGATTTCATGATACAATTAGTACTATTCTTGAGCTTGTGTCAGAGGAGGAAGTGTAGAGAATGGGAAGGGAAAACATACAAGAGTCGCCATGTTAGGAACCCTCTGGATTGTCTCTTCACAGCCTTTTCAATCACCTGTTATCTTCAATCACTGGTCTTGAAATTGCAAGAATAATTCCTCTTTTTCCTCTTCAAAGAAGCAGTCGATAGTGGCACTAATTCCTCTATAAGTGTCCTGTCATCAGTGACAGCCCTGTGGTCGCCTTTACAATTCACTTCTTGCATCATCTACCCTGCCTCCTTGGCTGCTGGGAAGAGGAGAAGTCGTGAGAAAGAAAATATACTGTGTTACGCCGATGACCCATCTGCCACCTCTGGGAATGTAATCGATTGTGTAAACATCAGATTCTGAAAACTGAGTAGAGAGCCCCTATAGATACTGTACCCCTTCTCAGGCCTCTTCTGGACCACATTCCACCTCTGAGACACACACTCTCCCCTCTGGGCACTTGCATCATCAGTTTGTGGTGGACAAATCGACCCATTCTTCAGGTATGATATTTGTTTTTGCAGGAGAATCAATCCAAGTGATTATGGCTATGCTAATGAAGAATGATCCCAGGACCTCTGCCGTATTTCATCTTCTGAGGCTGTATCTCTTCCAGTGTGCTGACATGGCCAAAGGATGCACAGCTGTGGCTCTGCACAATTAGTAGTTTTCTGTTTATTAAACCAAGTTAAGTTCTGATATGTTATAATGTAAGACAATATTGTATGTACCAGAGACAACTAGTGCTTCATGATCAATGGCTATACCAACACTTAATTTCCCTCTGGGAGCAATAAAGCATTTTTGAATTGAATTGAATTAAATGACAAAATACAGAGCAAAGCACAATGTAGTGAGTTAATGAAAAAAATTATTGATTTTCTGAAAAAATTTAGACAAAAGTTTTTAGCAACCTTATATAGAAAAGAGTTGAATTGAGTGAATCAAAGTCTGTCACTTCAGTCTGTCTCCATCAAAGTGGATAAACAACTCAGGCGATAGGACCAAGCTATAAGGAGATATGCAAAACCCTGATGAATTTTATGTCATTTCTTATTATGTCTAAGTTTTTATTAGTAGTATTTACTTATTAAAATGACATGTTCACATATAGGATTTGTGATGTTACATATATATAGTAGAATCAGCAGGTCAGGCATAAAAGAAAAACAGATGTTTGCCTTAAAAAGTCTGAACGGTGCATCTCTATTGGCTGGACCTCATGGAAAAAGTTTCAAGGTATCTAAAAATAGCAAGATATAAATCGCAAATCCATTTAATGTCTGTTTCTAATCCATTACTAACAATTACTAATAGCACTGAGCAAATATGTCATTTTTCAGGAATGTGACTCATCCTTAAAACAAGATTTATAAGGCATGGATACTGAGTATAACTTGTATGCATACCCTTTGAGAGAGCCAACATTATTCAACCACAAAGAGGGGAAGAGCTCCTGCTTTCCTGCCCCTCCATGTCAAGATTTTACTGGCCAAGGGCCTTCACTGTGGCTACTTTTCAAAAATGTTACACACATGGAGAGAGAAAGAATGAAACAGAACTGGATGGTTGTACTAGGTTGCCATCAACTATTTTATTTTGCAGATTCTCTAAACTTCAGAGAGGTTTGGAAGGATGCCACAGCTGCTACAATTTAGATCTCGATTCTAAAGCTGTTGGTGTGTGGATAAAATAATTGGCTTCATAAAGAAGCGGAAATATTTTTTCTAAAATCATCCAAATTAATCAAGTAAAACTGGAACAATATTAATGTTAGTTTGTCCCAAAGAGTCTGCAATGAACTCAAATGAAAAATTGCCACTCCTGCATCCATCTGCCGAACTATCTTTGGAGAGTCCAGGGGGAGTAAGGTGCTTGACAATTAATTCTTATTTCAAGTAAATTATTAAGCCAATTTTATACCTTTTAACAGCACTAAGTACAGGCAGTAATTGCTGTGGATGTAACCCATCTGTCACAGCATAACACAGATCCACAATACTCTGTCACTTTCCATTTAATTTGCCATCTGTCAAATAGATTATATTATGTACTTTGGAACCGCACTTAGGAGCATTGTCATGATGTGATTAAAGTTTGAAGGTCTGTCTCCATGGTGTGGGGGGGCTCAAAATCTGTGCAAAGAAACCAGTTTGGCATGGTTTGTTGATCAAAGCACAATTTCTTTCTGGGGCTCTTATCTTTGCTAAATGATTACAGAAACCAGATGGATTGTACTGTTTTATGCGGAGAGTGTGAGAATCATTCAGCAACTCAAATTAAAATGGTTGAGTTGGCTAACAGCAAATGAAGAGCCCTAATCAATAAGCACTTCTCATCTGTTTGCAGGATACATGCACCTGCAGTTACCACAAAGCAGGGGCAGTGTGTTTTAACCACAACATGGCAGGTGTATATAGAGACCCCCCCCCCCCCCAAAAAAAAAACCATGCATTTATAATGTTACTAATCTTTCAGGAGTTCTGCTGATATTTTTTCATCTTATTTGATAACCCCAATAAACATCTTTGTATTCTCATTCCCTCTCTGTCTTTTAAAACACATTTTTCACATTCTTTCCAAACTCTCCCTTAAAACCCTTTCACAGATTTCAAGGATGTTTTGCATAACAGAAAAAAAGTTTGTTTGTTGCTTACACTTATAATACCAGGCATGGGCAGGGAAATGGGCTGATTGGCTTTTTTTAAATAGATTGATCAATATTGAGAGTTGACTCACTGGTGAGAATCTCAAAAACTCGATCTGATCTAATCACTGCATCTCTACTTATTACAAATATCTTTTGGTTAGAGGCATGAAAGAAAGTGGGCTGTTGGCAATATTTATAGATTATGCATTCATTAATCTGTCGGCGTTCACACAAACAAGCCTCCACACAAGTAGGAACAGTTACATTGTGTTAGCGTGGGGTGCTCCATTACAGTCTAGAGTAGTTTTTGGCCTGAATGACAAGTCTGTGATTAGTAGGTAGAAACATCACAAGCAGAAAATCCCATCTTAGTTGACACGACGTACTGAAAATACCTGCTGTGGTGTGAGTTCAGGCGACACATCACCTAAATCTTTCTAATGCCAGCTCCAATTAAATGTAATGATAACCCTGAGAGGAAAGTGTGGCAGTGAATGATGTCCTGAGAGTTGCAAGGAGCTAACAGAGAAATATGAATTATCTAAGCTGCTGACATCTTTGTCTTCTAATAGTAATATGCAAAAAGGCAAACTCCTACTGTTAGAAATATATAAAAAAGAAACAGTGGATGCACAGGACAATCTAAAAATAGAGGATAATTTCAGTACTCTGTCTGGCAAACCTGACTGCAGTTGGCAGCTGTGTCAACATCAATAAAACCAAACACAGTGATGTTTTTCAGAACATTGATTTGGTTGATGCCAAATATATTATGTGTAATTATTATGAGAAATAAGCTGTGGATACTTAAAATTCACATGAAGCAACATCAGTCTCAGTTAAGCTTAATTCTTTTTTATTACTAAATTGTGATCCAGATCTCCACTGATGCAGAAACTCAAAGCTGGCCTCACATCTGAGTAACAGACCACTCCATCAAAACAATTTTAGGAAGACATTTTGCCCATCGCTGCCAAGCCGGAGAAGGTGGTGGATGTACGTCTGAGGCAAACATTTTTTGGCTGCAGCGAGGGCAGACTACAGAGTGGATATCTCTGTTAAAGACAAATCTAAAGAGGAATCATAGTTATATAGAAGAGTCTAGCGTGCATGCTGATCTCTACATTCAAAATGTGGAAAAATGACTTATCTCAAATTCATTGCATATCAAATAAGGCCAACTTCAAACAAAAAAAAAAGAACATGTAATTTGGCTATGACAGAATTGTGTTTATATTCAGAAATCAGAAAAAGGCAACAAGAAAACATCTATTCCCCAAACCATGTTTACAGCCAGACCAATCAAAAGTTTAAAACAACTGGAACTTCAGCAAACAAGCCTGGAGAACGACTCAAGTTTATCTTGCTACCACATAGAGGGAGAGGAAGGTTAGAGGGGTAAAAAAATCCTTACTCCTTCAGGCTTTCCTAAATAATCATGTATATTGATGACTTTGTTTAAGCTGACATAGGTACTTAATGCTTGCCCCGTCCTTCAGGGGATCCCGTAGCATACCACTTTACTTCTATCAGATTTCCTCATTCAATAAAGCTTTAAGAATAGATCTCACTGCAGTTCAACAACAGTCTATAAATAATATATATTTACAAAATGATATGTTGGTGCTATTTCTGTCTCCTCCTCAGCGCTTTTGGGAATAATTGTAAGACTGATTCCCATTTAAACTGGACCAGGATTATTTCACATATAAAATGTGTCCAACTTCATGTTAAAGAATAAACTGAATTTAAAGTTAGTGCTGTGATTAGTCTTTGTAGGATCGACTCTTTTAGCTACCACACTTCTGGCAAACTTAAAATTTCATTAGTCCTTATTGCAGTTTTTGACCGGCTTTTGTTGCCTTAAAAAGGAACAAAATATGCAGCAGGTGAGATGGATAGAACAGGCAGGCTGGCCTGGCAGAACGAAGATTCAAAAGTTAATTTTTTTATTGTACTTTATCAGTACCCAGAAAAAACAAAAAACATTTGAGTTACACCTTAAACTGTACACAAAAATATTTATAATGCTTATGGACCCACATTTAGTCACAACAAGCTTTATTATATTTTATTAGGATTTAATGTGAAAGACCAAAACAAAGGAGTGCATTATTTTGAAAAACAAAAAAACAAAAGATACGCTGCCTTTGTAAATGAAAATCTGAAAAGTGTGGCATGTACTTGTATTTCAATCCCTTGAGTCAATACTCTGTAGAACCACCTTTCATTGTGATTTTAAGCAGGAAGTCTTCTGGGGCACATCTCTATGAAGCTGAATATTATTATTTGCAAAATAGCTTTAGTCTGGAAGAAGAGCATCTGCGAACATCAGTTTTCAAGTCTTGTTACAAAATCTTAATTGGATTTATGCCTGGACTTTGGACAACTCTAACACATGGCTCTGAATATTTTAAGTGTTTTACAGGTTCCAAGAGCATTTCTTTGAGGACTGTGCTTCATTTTCTTCCATTCAGCTTCCCATCAACTCTGACCAGCTTCCATGTACCTGATGAGAAAGAATGTCCTCACACCATCACCGTGTCAAAACCATGTTTTTCAATGAAGATGGTGTGTTCAGGAGGACGTGCAGTGTTTTGCACCACACAAAGCGTTTTTGGGATGTCGTTTCAAAAGTTCAGTTTAGGTCTGATCTGCACAAAACATCTTCCTCCACACTTTTGCTGTGCCCCCAACATCACCGGTTCCCAACCATGGTCTTCAGAACCCACTGTCCTACCCAGCATACCTGAAAATTGAAATGATTGCAATTTCTCCTCAGCGAGCCACCATATGCTACTGAGGGCTGTTAATCAGGCATCTATATAAGCCAGGTGGCAGCAGGCAATCGGCTGAAACAGGCAGGACGGTGGGCCCTTGGGACCAGAGTTGGAGACCTCTGCCCATCTTGTAGCAGGCTTCTGATTTTATTTTATTTTTTTCAAAAATGTATTTTTTCCTGCCAATCTTAAATAAAGATCAGCTAAAAGTTCTCATGGCAACTGATTCTAACAACTGTGGACCCTGTTTACTACTTAGATGCCTCCTGAAGGCAATAGGTTGAACTTCATTTACACACATATACATAAATTTCTGACTTCTAAGATTCTTTCTATTCTATTATTATGTACTATGCACAATATTGTAAATAAATCCCAACTGCATGCAATAAAGTTTTAGAATAGAATAGAACAGAAAATATTAGAATAGAATAGAAGTATCCTTTATTGTCCCACAGTGGCGAAATTCAGGTTTCACAGCAGTGAGTTAAGGTAAGCGAGAACATGCATATTAATACAAAGGTACAAAATATAAAAATAAGAATAAGATACTGTACAGTGTGTTCTGACTCAGTGTGAAAAATCAAGTCACTAGCTGCAGTGGAATTACTTTGCCAATAACTTGGCATAGCAATAAATCTTTCTCATGATACACTAGATATACTGCATCTATAAATATTCCCAGTTGATATAAATTTAAACTATGTCCTTTCACTGCTGGGTGTTCGAGCAAGAATGTCCATGCAGATGTGTATATGTGGCAATTCTAGGAAGAACAAGCCTTCAGCCCTCATGCTTTAAAGCTTTATTAACCTAAATGAGTCTTAGATATCCCCTCTGAGAGGAGAGAACAGAAAGTAGACTAGAGGTACAACTTTTCCTGCTATACAGATTTGTACATCCAGATTCACATATTACTTTAGGGCCACAACAAAAACACTGACCGCCGATGCAAATGACACTTATTGTGTGGTTTCAAAGCTGTGCTCTTCTTCAAAACCTTGGGTCCTGCCTTTTATGTGGATCTTACTTTGACACGTCATCTACCACAGCGGGAAAGGCAGACAAGAGTATTTATAGATGCAAATTCCAGATCTATATGCAACCCTGTTTCAGTGCTTCTGAGTGCATGGAAGATCATTAAACAAATACCTACAGGCAGCAACACTAGAGGAAAACAACATAATTACAATGATATTTTCTTATGTTTTGAGTAATTTTCATCTGCTTTCCTGCAGAGAAGTGTGCGTGTTCCTAAAAAAAATGAGAGCAGTCAGCAGGGTTATGTATAATTACATCTTTGCATGCTCCCTACTGCGCCGGAGATGCCACAACCGACACTTTTTCCAGTCCCAAGGAAGGACGAACTAACACATATCACATACTTCTCAATATTTATGATGCTCTGAGCGCTGCAAATATCTAACGGGGGAGTTCCAGAGCGTTCCTGTATTTATGCAGATAACGACACGAGCAAGATTTCTTACAAGCTCTCAGTGATCTTACCCCTGAGTCTACTGATAGCATCATCCATCTAGGCTGGGAGGCTGTGGGAGGATGGAAAGGTGGGGTAGTCGTGGTAAATACTCATAAGTGCCTTTTTTTTTTTCTTTGCGAGGGGTGCTTTCCAGAAATTTACTCAAATAAGAATCACATCTCCGGGGTGCTTTTTCTTCACAGATAAAAACTGGGAAAACCTCAGAGGAGCAGCTCGCTCTTCCCAGCACCTCCCACACACATATGCACAGAGAAGAGTGCACGCATACACACAAAACACAGTAAGACATACTGTACAGATTCTCCTGGAATGTATTTTATAGCGTGTATACTTTGTATGTTTTCCTTCTAAACTACACACCATTAGATTCAACAGGCACTCCAGATTTAAAAGAGACTACCCCTTCTTCTAATTTCTCTGTCTGTTCTACTCAACAACTATTTGTCACCTTGCTGTCTGATTCAAGCTGTGTAACCATGGAGATATTTCCCAGCCCTACTAATGCAAGTCCAGTGGAAAGAAGCTTTGAGATTGTTTTTCCTGCAGTACTGAGAGTTTACCTGACTTGTACAGAAGCCCTTTGAGGAGCAAGATGATAGAACAATGTGTAAACAGAAACATCATCCTCTAACACCTTATTATACATGCATAATATATGATTTCTTTCAAGAGTGTTTTGGAAAGGAAGCAGTCATTCCACAAAAGAACCATGAGTTGGGCTTCTGTCCACAAGAGGGAGCTATTTTCCCCTCATAATGTGTCTTAGTGAAAGGTGGTGGAGTGTGTGTGTGTGTGTGTGGGGGGGGGGGTCATACTGAGTTTTTGACACAAAAGGAGTGATAATCCCTCAGTTACACCCTCTATCCTTCTAACAAAAAATTAAATATACATTTGTCTCTCTCTTTCTCCCCCCAGCCTTTCATTTCAAAACTGCTGAGAAATAGTGGTCCCCAAGGAGTCAGCTAATCCAAATCAAGAATAAACAAGTAAGATGAAAGAATGAATGCACAGAGCTCCTTTAGTTGCAGTGTCATTTATATTCATCACAGCATCCATCTCAAATCTATACTTCTAAAATGTGTACTCTTTATTTTGTCAAAAAATCCCTCTTCAAGAGATAGTTTTAATTTTTGACAATATTTTCAAGATTATCAACAGTCAGTTAATCACTTGTAGTGGACAGCATTCAGAGAAGTAATTGGTAGTAGTACAAAGTTCAACAGTCTCCTTGTGTCTAATGCCTAATCCATACACCATAGTCCACTTGACCATGAATCCCGTGTGATGTAAATTTTGTCACCTGCATCCGCCAACTAGGGTTCTCTGCAAACAGTCCCACCAACCCAGATTTTTATGACCATGCTGAGATCGACAATCGCCCTTTGAGAAGCTATTATAAAAACTTTTTATCTGTAGGTGGATTGCGTTTTCTTTAATGTAGAACAGCTGGTTGAATAGGGGCACAGGCTTGTCCACGAGGTCAAGAGTTTGCCATCATGTTTTTACTCAACATAATGAAGTGTTAGGTTTCCAATAAACAATTTAAAGCATCTAAAAAACATCCATCCATCCATCCATCCATCCATCCACACTTATTCTTGCAGGCTCACTGGGAAGCTGATCACATCACATTAAAACACAGAGACACATAGGACACACGACCATGCACACACCCACTCATACCTAAGGGCAATGTAGAGAGACCAATTAATCTAACATATGTTTTATGTTTGTGGACTGTGGGAGGAAGTACCCGGTGAGAACCCACACATTCACGCGGAGAACAACAACTCCATACCTTTAAGTTATTGACCTCCGCCGGGAGATATATGTTTCCTTGCCCGTCTGTCTGTCTGTTTGTTTGTTTGTCTGCCTTCCTATTAGCAAGATAACTAAAAAAGTTATGGACTGATTTTGATTACATTTTCAGGAAATGTCCACAATGGGACCAGGAATAACTAATTAAATTTTGGGGTCGATCCAGCACGATGCGCATATCCACCCAAAGACCAGCGATGCTATAATGGACTACTCTCCAGTCTCAGAGAGCTCACAGACGGCTGAGCTCACACAGCAGCCAGACTACGGTTGGAACATATGCACAGCAAATAATTGGACATGCGCGAATCTCCCCTCTCTGCTGGAAGAGCACAGCGACAGCATGAACACAGCCATGCGTCTAATAACAGACATTTTATTGGAAAAGTGACGAAAGTTAGAAATAGATAACAACATGGGAATAGGGGGGTTGCCTTGGGGGAGGTCTGCAATCTCTGAGTGCTTTTCTAGTTGAAAATGTTGTTGAAATGTACCGATTCTTTTTCTTTCTGTACTAAAACTCATACTAAACCATGACCTCAAAGTAGAGGATTTATGTGCAACAAATCCACTAATGATAGGGTTTCCTTTCTAATGATATTCACTCAAGACAATGTTTGCATGAATATATTTATGAGTGAGGCCGATGCAGGAGGGAAGACAAGACAAGCACCCAAGCCGCCCGATGATTAAATAACTAAATAAACCCTCAAAGAAGAGACAGCTACAACAACAAACACAAAGGCGAAGGAAAAAACAAACGAGGAAATACAAAGAAGATCCACTATTTATGAAATCACTCAGTCTTGTTGCTGTTTAAATCACAAAGCTTTGAGCTATGCACCAATTTATATCTTATTTAAATTATGTTTTATCACTTAGACATTACTTTCTCCAGTGAAGGTGAAAAAGGGTTGCTTAGCAAACGTGGTGTTAGAGACATATTGACGCTTGTTGCCGTAACCATAGAAACCGGTGAATGAAATCCCCGCTTCTCATGTCTGGGAGATGACTGTCATCACATGGAGAATTCATTTATTTTTGCCAGCAAAATCCAACTTTGCTTCTGAATATAATTTTTGCACAATTCTTGCAAAATTACACACCTTCAAGCAATTATGGCAATCATCTTAGCTGGGGCAACCCCTTCTGCTTAGAGCAACACACACGGCTCTCTCCCTCGCAATGTGCACTGATGTTTACTTTCAGTAATGACTCATGCTGGATCATACTCTATGGTTGTCAGTAACAAAAGAACAGCCAACACACAATAGAAATGTGACAATGGAAAAAAAGGTGGTATAAATGGCTGGGCAATTAAGCTCAATACTGTTTAGTGGTCAAGGCAAGCAGGGGGAGCAGATAAGGAAGCTGTAATAATGGAGAGTTTCACTGTTTTGTTCCACCGCAGAGGACAGCAATGATCAGCAGGCATGGGTGACTGTTTCCAAGACATGAGACATGCCTGTGTGTGTGAGAGCAGTATATATGCGTGTGTGTGTATATCTGGGTGGGAGGTGCTGTGATGGAGTCTGGGGGATATTGATAGCCTGTCTGTCCTTGGAAGAGCACAATAGTTACGCCCCCAAACTCTTCACGGGAGATTTGCTTTAATTAACCCAAATGAGGACGCTCTTGCAATTTACACATACCCAAAACACGAACGGATGACTGCGAGCTGTGACACTGCAGCAGTGAAGAGGACAATGACAGTATTTTTTTTCTAAGTTTGGTATCCTTAGAAAAACGGTTACTCCACAAAAGAATAGAAAAAAGGAGACTTTTTCAAATATAGTTTAATGGAGTAATCATTCAATATAAATGCTTTCAATTTTCAATCAACCCCTCCTTATAACGGCTGACCAGCTTTTTGCTTTTTCTATTTATTTTGTTCTGATCAACCTTTCAGCCAGCTGATACTTTTAAAATGTAATTTATCTTTGAAACAAAGTATTAAATTCCGGCACGAAGCCGAATGTCTTTATAGTATACTACACGTTTATGGAGAGATTTTTTTCAAACTGTCAAAGCATCAAAGTATAAAATGTCACCCTGACTGGTACGAACTGCTGCATGGTCAGTACAGTCAATTTATCTGTTTTTATTTACATTACACAAAAAAATAGCATGTTAAAAATTATTTATACCCAAGGGGGTTTGGCCATTTGGGACAGAACGAAATGACGAGAAAGTGAATCTATGTGTTCTATGCCTCAAATACAAGTCGCTTTCATGCTTTCCACAACTTTACAATATATGGCCAGATTCTCCTGAACAACTGATTGCTCAGATTAAACACCATTTGGTTTGGCCTGTCTGCTTGCAAACTATTGTCTTTTTATGCTGACCCTTGTAGCTACAGTGCCACCTCCTTGCGGTTCAGTATTCCCAGATTCGCGTGTTTTCAGATTTTTCCTGTGTAAATACCTCCTAGTTATTAGTGAAGCTGAAATACCTAGGTGCACTGCAACTTGACATGCTTTTGGCTGGCGTTTGTAATGCATCCAATCCGAGAGCACCATTTGTTTTCCTTGCACTGATTGGTTGTACCACCAAGAATAGCGATAAGGAAGACTGTGGATGGTAGCTTCTTGGTAGTTCCAAGACAGTTTCCACTGTGTATTAAAGCATTTTCAGGAATATCTACTGTTTGAACTTTTAAAACAGTTATAGGTATTTTTAGCGCGATACTCAATTATTCGTGGATTTCAGCAATTCGCTGGTGGTGGTGGTACCTAGCATCTGCAAATACTGGGGATCCACTGTACTTCACACTCGTTCCATGATCCCAGCTTACCCTTTAATCTCATGACCAATACTGCACTGTGACCACCTCGGGAGGAAACACTTCACATGATCTAATTGCCATAAGAAATAACCTGATGTGTTTTTACTTATTTGTTTAAATGGCTTCTTTTAATATAGTAATACTGTGAAACTAGGATATTTTTGCTCAAACTGTTATCTTATCCTGGTCCATTCTAATAACAACATGCTTAATGGGTCAACCATGGCTCAACCATGTCTGAGACATTCCGCAACTTCATTTATTTGCAGTTCACAGAAAAATGCCTAAATAACACATTGTATAAAAACTATATCTCCAAAATAGTTATTGTTGCCTTGACGAGAGGTAAGAGAGTACCTCAATTATAGGGAGCCATGCTTAATAAAGGACAAGTAGTTAATCCAATGACTGATAGGAAATCTTCTTTGCGCAGATAAAAATCAGCCAAAGTATGATTTAGGACTCTTTTTTTCACTCTGAAAAAAAGCTTCAATTCCTCATTTTCCTCGCACCAATAAAATCACAAACATGTCTATAAAGGTATGGGTTTGTAAGACTTAAAGGCGATCATGATCAATGGGGGAGTGGCAACAGCTGCATGAGTGGTAAAGTCCTTGTAGTAGAAGTCCAATTTCCCAGCAGCGGTTTTAACAGCCAACCAGTGATCATCTGTCTCCTGATACTAAATATAAACATGCCAGGGTGCTCTGGATGCTTCACGACAACAGACGTCCAGGCTTTAGCATCATTAATAAAACTCTGTTCCTCTGACAGGAGTGATTCTGTCTGCTTTGAAACTCTTCTCTTGTAATGACTAGTGCTTTGTGTGTCCATATCTTGCTAACACATTAGTATATTATGAGTCATTGTGACCATGCCGCTTATTGTCAAGTGAAATCAGGTAATCAGCACGGCAGCATTAAAGCAGGTACAGGATTATCAAATCTCTCTGTGTGTAAGACAATTAGCCCCCGCAACATTTAGCAAACACAGAGAGTGTTTCCATACAGGTGGAAGGAAACGGCTAAAACAAGTCAGGTGTGTATCAGATTATTTATCAAATCAAACTTTATTTATAAAGCGCTTTTCATACAAGAAGTTGCATCACAAAGTGCTTTACAGATTAAAATGACCCCACATAAAACCACCTTCCCTTCCCTCCCCCACAGATTTAAAAGCATGGTCACAGTTATACCCCCCACCCCAACTCCCATGCACACACACAGTTACAAGAAAAAGTAAAAAAGGACATCGGGCCGAGTGTAGATGAACCATGCAAGGAAACGCCGTCAGAGGAGCCATCTGCCCCGGCAGCGGTAGATTAACAGCAGCAGCCGAGGCACCGACACAGGGCACCCAGTGGAGGCAAGGCCAAGACCCCCACCTCCACCCAAGCTCCACCTGGAGAGCACCCAGGCAGCCACAGCCGACCACCGCTCCCGGGGCAGAGGGCTCCCACAGAGGAAACACTAAACAGTAAATCAATGTGCTAAGATTAAATAGTAAAACTGATAAAAATATAATCATATAAAACATGCAGAGCAATTAAACAGACAGTAATAAATAATAATCAGTTAAAAGCTAGGTAAAAAGGTGGGTCTTGAGCCTGCTCTTAAAAACGAACATTCTCTGCAGCCCTGAGGTCCTCTGGCAGTCTGTTCCAGAGGTGAGGGGCAAAAAACTGGAAAGACGCCTCGCCATGCTTGTGTGTCCTGACTTTTGGGGTGACAAGGAGATGGCTGCCAGAGGAGCGCAGAGACCGCGAAGGTTTATATGGTAAAAGCAGTTCAGAGGAATATTACCTATTTAGGTATCGATGTCTCACCAAGACTGGCAGATTTAATAAAGCTAAACTACATCCCACTTTAAAAAAAAGTGGAAGAAGATCTTGCTAGTTGGAAATCCCTACCCATATCACTTATGGGAAGGGTAGCTTCAATAAAAATGATGGTTTTGCCCAGAATCAACTACTTATTCTCAATGATCCCAAGTAAACCATCACTAGACTGGTTTAGATCTCTGGACTCCTCTATCTCTAAATTTCTTTGGAAAGATAAACCCCCACGTTTCAGCTTAAAAACACTGCAGAAGACCAAAGAAAAAGGAGGTCTAGATCTACCAAACTTCCATCATTATTTCTTAGCCAACAGGCTCCAATACATCTCAAGATGGTTAAAACATAGCTACCTAGACGAGTCCTGAATAGACGTAGAACAGACACTATGTAATAAGATAAAAAACTTTCAGACCTACCATTTATTAGCTCAAATATAAAACAATATGAATGCTTTAAAAGCATAAATATCAGCTCCTCTCTGACAGCATGGTGGGAGTTTCTAAAAATGACAGAGTCCACAATAATCCCATGCAGATGTACACCCATCTGGAATAACCCCGACATCTTGCAAAAAAAAATTATGATAAGTTTTCCAGTCTGGAGGTGCAATGGAATTGAATATCTGGAACATATATTTGAAGGAACAAACTTTATCCCATTTAATACATTAATTACACAATATGGAATTGATAAAAACAAATTCTTAGAATATCAACAAATTAAATCTATTATTAAAGGTAAATTTAGGCTCAATACAGCTGAATTACAAATTCCAGCAAGAGTTTTAGATTTTCTTAATCTCAACCCCCCCAAATTGCTGTCTAAAATATACAAAACTTTATCAACATTAGATGAATCAATAGCCATCCCTATTTCAAAATGGGAGGTGGATTAATCTGCCAGCTTTGACCAAAACCTCTGGTCTCAGATATGTTTAAGAACCTTTAAAATAACAAAATATCCTAATTTGCAATTAATACAATACAAAATCATTCATAGAGTACACTATACAGGTCAACGAATGTTTAGGATGGGTTTTACATCGTCTAATACCTGCTTACAATGCACAAGCAATATACCAGATACTTATGTTCATGCACTTTGGTTCTGTCCACCTGTTAAGAAATTTGGTGCCAGATATGTGAGGACTTATCAAAGTGGCCGAAATGTAACATCCCACCATCTCCCTCAGTTTGCCTGATAGGAAATTTAAATGATGTCACCATGGACACAAAGTCAGTTCTAATGGTTCACATTGCCTTATGCATCGCTAAGAAAACTATCCTCCTGAACTGGAAAAATAAAAAAGCTCTTAATATTAATCAGTATAGAAATCTATTGTTGGACCATATTGGTCTTGAGACGGCCTCTGGCTCCATATCTGATCAATCTCTCTGGGCTCCTATGATCGGCTCCATCACCTAGTGCGGGTGGGGGGCACTTGGTTTTGTCGTTTGGGATACTGTTGCTGATGTGGGGGTTTTGGGGTTGGAGGCGTCTGGGGGGGACCCCTGGGGGTGGGATCACTGGGCGGATGGGGCGCTGGACATAGTGGCCAGCCTGGGGTTGGGCTTTGGGTGGTAACTCCTAATGGCTGCATGCGGTGCCTTAGGGGGGTTGCACTGGCAAACATTGGTTACTGGCCTGGTGGCCGTGCTGTGCCTGGGTAGGGTCTAGGGTGGGCCTGGGGATTCGGGGCTCTGGGGCGCCGCGCCCCCTAGCTGTGGTCGTGGCTGGTGGTCGGCCGGCGTGGGGTTTCTGTTGCCTGTGGGGGTCAGGGCCGGCCGGCGGCCGGCATGTGCAGCCACCTCTCTCTTTTTCTCTGGGCCGATTGTCATCGCCGGTCCCTGTATGGCGTCCCGCCTTGTTTGTTGGTTGGGGTGCCTGGCTGCTGGTCGCGGCAGCTGGGTGGCATTTCTGGGCCGGATCAGTCCTTTTTCGCACTGGACTTGGCTCCTGGGTCTTGGTCTTTGTGCGGGGCGCTGGGGTCGGGCATTTGGCCGGGTTCGGTCGGACTTTCGGGTGGACTGGCCGGGTGGTGGGCATGCAGGGCAGGTGGGTGGGGTGCTGGGTTTGATCTCCTGCCGGGCCGTTGAGCAGCAGTGGCCGCTCCACAAGGAATGGGGGCGAACTCAACCAGGGTGTCTAGTGTCTTTTGTGTTTTGAGAGTAGGGCGAATGTCAGGGTGGGTTTAGTTCCCCTTCTGGGATGGGGCTGGGGGGACTGCCTTGGGGTCCGTGGGGCTTTGTGATGCTGTGGCCGTGGGCCCCGGGTCGAACGTGCCATGGCCTCCCTCCCCTGGTGGATCCCGGTGAACAGCGGTGCCTATTGGGGTCAGTGGGGGACCTGGGACTTTGGGGTGGGCACACTTTTCGGCATCCAGAGGGGGAGCGGTTCAATCAGCTTCACCTCTGGTGCCGGTGCCCACTGTTAAACCACATATAGACACTGAGGGCTCGGGGTGGGGGTTGGGGGATGTGTGGCTGCCTTCCCGACATCCCACCCCTCTGTTTTAAATGCACATTATAACAACATGCATCAACACCATACTCGAGCGGGAGGATGGAGGCTAGGGGTCTTTTCACACCCCTGTTCGCTACGGGCTATCAGGGGTTGGGGTCCGGAGGAGGAACAGGCGGTCTGGTCGGGGTCCTGGGCTGTGGGGCTGCTTTGCCACTGTGGGGCCCTTGGCGGTCTGCTTGTCTCCGTCCTAGAAGGTAGGGGGTCCATCTCCCGGGTCCGGGGGCTGGTGGCTCTACTGGGGCATCGGTACCTGGACCTGGGAGCATAAAGTGTGTATGGGGTGTGTGAGTGAGGGTACAGCGCCATTTTTTTGGGTGTCTTGGTGAGTCAGTGAGAATGTATGTGTTTAAGAGGGAGGGAACGTATGACTGTGTCTGTATGTCTTTGTCTACCTGTCAGGTTGGATCTTGGTCTGCCCCCTCGCTTGGTGCACCTCAGGCCTTACACTTAATGGGGGGCATATTTCCCCTCCGTCACTCCCCGCCGGGGGCCCCTGCCTGCTGGTGCATCGGTGGTCAATCCGGTTCGGACCTGGTGCGTGCCTGGCCGGGCCTGGGGGGGGGGGGGGGGGGGGGGGGTGTGATGCGCTACGCCGATATCTTCCTTTGGTTGGTTGAGGCACCTCTTTTAGGGGTGCCAGGTTTGGGATTGTTGGGTGGTGCCTGCTGGGTGGCTCGGCGGGATGCAGATCCGGCGTCTCTGCTCGTTCGATCACCTGTTCTGTGCGCACCGTGCATGGTCGGTTCATTGGCGGGTTGGACCGACCCTGGCCCTCGTTGGATGCCTGGTCTCTGCGCTCTGCGTTGCGCGGGATCAGGACCCGGGAGCTGGTACAACTTGGTGTCCAGATGCTGGCTGAGCCCGGCCTGGGGAGGCTGTCCGTCCCCTGCGGCTATAGGTGGGGCGCCCCGACGTTGGGAAAGGGTGGGGCTCTGGGATGTTGACGGTGGGGATTGGCCTAGGCCCATAAAAGTCCTGTCTGTGAGATAGGATGTGAACCATTTGTGAACAGCACCAGAGAGGCCAATCTGTTTTAAACGGATTAAAAGAATAGTGTGGTCTACTGTATCGAAGGCAGCGCTTAGATCCAGTAAAACCAACACTGTCACCCTCTGTGCATCATAGTTTAATCTAAAATCATTTAAAATCTTTAGAAGGGCCGTCTCTGTGCTGTGGTTCACCCTAAAAGCAGACTGAAATTTCTCCAGGACATTGTGCTCATTTATAAAATCATTAAGTTGAATTAAAACAATAAAGGGCCTTACTACCGCCCCTTTAAAGGCGGCAGGACAGACCCCCGTCTGAAGGGAGCAATTCATCATGGTTAAAATCTCATCTCTAAAAGATCCATAAAATTGCTTAAAAAAGGAAGTGGGAATCGGGTCCAAAACACATGTGGTGGGCCTCACTGAGGAGAAAACTTTATCAAGAGTCCCAGCTTCTACCGGGACAAAACTGTCCAGAGTTTCCTCTGGTAAAGACACACACTCAGGTTTGTCTAAAACCATGTTACTCTGAGAAGATAAAATGTTACATCTGATGGTGTCTACCTTCCCTCTGAAGTGGTCTGCGAACTCCTCACAAAGAGTGTTTGAGGGGGTTTTAGGAAATGCAGTAGTAGCTCTGTTAAAAAGTTTATCAATGGTGGAAAAAAGGATTTTGGAATTATTTTTATGTTCCGAGATGATTTTGGAGAGGTATGAATTTCTTTCTGCATTGTTGTATAATTTGAGAAGATCTATGTATATTTGATGGTTTATTGTGGTTTTACTTTTCCTCCATTTTCTCTCTGCCGTCCTACAATTTCTTTTCATTTTTCGGAGGTTTTCATTTTTTCACGGCATTGCAGCTTTAGATTTTAAACTTTTAACTTGTAGTGGAGCAAGCCGGTCAAGAGTGGACTGAAGCCTTCTGTTAAAATCCTTGACAATAAAATCACAGGGGGCTGGTAAAACAATAGGATTCTTTTTAAAAATTTCCAGAAAACCTGCAGCCACTTCAGGGGTTAGATGGCGCTTCCTGACAGTTCACCAGTTTTATTCAGCAGGAGACCTCTGTGAGATGTTAAGAAACACACAGTAGTGGTCAGAGACAGCCAAATCAACAACAGAGGACACACAGGTGGACAGGCCATGGGTGATGACCAAGTCCAGGGTGTGTCCTTTGTTGTGAGTCGGCTGCATGACATGTTGGCTAAAATCCATTTAAGTCAGGATGTTTAAAAAATCTGTTGATAAAGGATCTAAAAGGTTATCTATATGTAGATTAAAATCACCAGCTAAAATGATCCTTTCAAAGGAGTTGTGCAAAATTGATAAAAACTCTGAAAATTCTTGAATAAAAGTGCACTCTTTTTAGGAGGCCTATAAATTATGAAACTTAAAATCTGAGGAGTGCTAAAAACATTTGCATTATATTCAAAAGCAAAATAGTTATCAAATAAAACAGGTTTGGTGGAAAGTGTTGATGAACTTATAAAAGCAGTTCCGCCTCCCCTTTTGCTACTCCTCGTAGAATAAGTGAAGTTAAAATTAGGTGGGGAGGGCTCTGTAAGAACAACAAGGGCATCTGCACTCAGCCAAGTTTCTGTTAAAAATAAATAATGAAGATTATGGTCTAAAATCAGATCATTTATTATAAAAGTTTTGTTCAGCAGAGAGCGAACATTAAAAAGTGCCATATTAATAGTGATTGGAGATGAAGGGACTGTATGATTTTCTGAAAGTGGGGCTTTTGGCAACTTTTTGAGATTTGGATTGCATTTGTTCGGTTTATGATTTTTAGTCCACTCTCTGCTGATAATAAACGGTATGAATGAGGTAGAGCAAGGTCCAAGTCCAGTATGTGAGTTACTGTTTAAATCAGGGGTGAGTTCATAGGAGCAGGGACCATTTGCACATCAGGATGTGGCGGAGGAATCAGAGAGGGCAGGGGCAGCTGTGGCCAGTGTAGTTGACGGGGGCGTGGAGATGCCAGGCTCAATGTCAATAGACGAGTGCCTTGTCTATTTAGATGGAGCCCATCTGGTCCAAACAGGTGCTTCCTGCCCCCCAAAATTTTATAATTGTCTATAAAACCAATGTTGTGAACAGCGGTGATGGAGGAGACCCAAGTATTAAGGGATAAAAGTCTGCTAAAACGGTCAATTCCTCAGCCGATAGTGGGAGTGGGGCCAGAAATAAAAACAGAGACGTGTGTTTTCTAGAAGATTAAAAAGGTGAATAAAATCACGCTTCAGGAGCTCAATCTGCTGTTTAAAAATGTCATTGGTGCCAGCATGAATCACAACTTTACTCACAGATTTGTGATGATCAATGAGCTGCAGGATCTGTTCGGTAATGTCCGTGACAGTGGCTCCAGGAAAACCCAGTGCAAGGGTTCCTCTCATTCTCATGTTTCTGATGATAGAGTCCCCGATGATGAGTGTGGTGGGCGGCAGGTCTGCAGGCGGATATTTGCGCTGGGCAGAGGATCGTTCACCATCCAGGACTTGCTGTATGCCAGGTGTATTAGCTTCCCCAGGACTGCAGCGATGTTTAATCGGCGCCGATGGCTCGTTCTGTGGGTTCGGGGTGAATTGGAGCACTCCTCGGCGAGTTCTGGCTGCAGCCCGGGGTTTGGCGCGGCGTGGGGGGCTGCGGGAGTCCGGCTGTTGCTCCTGCTGCTGGGAGAGATTAGGCGGCGCTCCTACGGAGCTACGGCGACCAGGGGCTGTCAGAGGAGGGAAATCCGCTTCCAGGCGGTTGAAACGGTTGGATAGAGGCAGGCAGGTTGGAGGAGAGCGGTGGCAGCTGCTCCAAGCGCCTCCACCGCAGCCTGGCCCAACCGTTAACCGGGCAACCTGGAGCACTGGAGTGGAGCTGATGGGGGCTTTTGGCTTAGTCCCCTGCTGGAACCAGCGGTCCTCCTCTGCTGCAGATGTTACGCGGGTGTTTGGCACCCCGAGTCCGCCTGGAGGCCCAGCGATGGATCCTCCCCCCACAGCTTTGCCGGGCTGGCAGGGAATGGTGTCCGCCAGCTGTGCACTGCTGGCGGCGGCGAAAGTCCGGCCAAAGATGATGTCCACGTCGCGCTCATGGTCCTGGATTTGGTGGAGTGTTGAGATCCTCTGCTCCAGCTCCAGAACCCTCTGGCTAACTTTTGCGCAGCCATCACACCCAGGACTGCAGGTGAGTGGAGGCATGGTGGGGGAGAAGAAATCCGCGCTTCCCACCGATTAAAAAGATCCGGTAAAAAACGTCTTGGTTATTAATAAGTCAGTGGTGTTTAAAAATCCGTTAAAACCAGTCTTTAAAAAGGTTTAAAACCAGTTAAAAACTGTGCTTGATAGGGAGCCGATCTTGGCGGGCTGACAGACGCTGACAGACATTACCTCTAATGTGAGGGAAAGAGTGACAAACTGCTAAACATAGACTTCCAATCCTATTACAGTTATCCACATTCATCCTAACAATGAATGGTATGAATACTAATGCATATGCAATGTCCAAAACGACAGGTACGCACAGGCAGGAGGAGCTGCCGTGACACATGGACGGTGCATTTTCAGCATTTCAGCTATTTGTTTTTGCAATGCATGAGTTTAGCACACTGTTCCACACTTAATACAGCCCAGTGTGTGGGATGAAGGTGGCAGATGAGAGAATTAGAGGGTTGAAAACACATGAGCAGACACAGCAAGAGACCAAATTACACAGCCAAACATTTCATGATGAGAACATTGATTACAGCCTCCGGGGCTAATTTGCCTGCAGATGTGAAAAGCTGAATACACATGAAATATACTTCTGTGGAGATAAGAAGTAGTAAAGTCAGGGGGAGAGACATCTTTTAAACAATAAGGCAGATTTTTAAGCCTATGTGCCAAATCCCAGCAAACTGCCCTTATAAACTCCACTGCATTAAATCCAAGGCCTTATTACAATTTATAGGGCGTGTGTTACTTATTTACATAAAATAATTACCCAGCTGTTCTGTAATGAAACTGAGAAAAGCCATAAAATTCTTTAAAAGCGTGATGTGAATTTGCTTGCTATTTTTTGAATATATACAGAAAGCCTAAAAATCAAGGTCTTACTGGTGATTTGATTCACATTTATAAGTCATTAATATTTTATTAATCTTTTTTTTTTGTTTTTTAGAAAAACCGAACTATAAAATATAAAAGAAACCTTTTTCATTATATTCAGCTTTGCTGTTAGATATCCCTACGTTGTTTACAGTGTGAGAGAAGCTTAAGGTCACTTCAGCTCTTTGTATCCTCATTTTGTACCAATGCAATGCCGTCCCTTTCTCCTTCCATTTCAAACCTCTCTGTAATGTTCCTGTATATTCATGCTGCAGTTTATCTCTAATGTTTGTCCAGTAATTTCATGAACTGTTGATATAAAATATAATCAAATGTTTGGATCTCCTTTACAGGTATAACTAAAACAAAATAAGATGTTCTCTATTTTAAAAGATACATTTCACTTCTTATCCCGTTTTGCCGTATTTTTATCTTTTTCTTTTTTTTTATCAGGGAAACATATCTTCTTAAGTGCAGCCAAAACTGTTCTAACTGAAGATCAACATGCAGAACAAGTCTGTACCACAGCCTTGTGTTGATTATATCCCATTTTCCTGTGTGAAGAGACTTGCTGATGTCTTTTATGGTTAGAGGTGTGTGATATCATTAATCTAAAATCTATCAATGCACTGACAGTAAGTGTCTATTAATCAGTGTAATTAAAACTGTAAAGTAATAAAAAAGCATACATGGTCACCTTGCTGGGACTTGTTACCTTTTTAAAAGCCTAATAATCCTCATGTGCCACAAGCAGAAAACACAATAAAACTGGCTAATGTGGAACCTAGAGTAAATTATAGCTTGATAAAGAAGAAGCTGGGGGCATAGTTATTTGCTGTATAAAATCACTGGTACCCAATCAGAGAAACTATTTTTAACACAGTCCATCTCTGACACCCAGATTCAGATTCTATAATGCAAAATCCAGAAGTTAATATATAAATATAAGTAAAAAAGCACGTTGATTTTGCTCAAAAAACTTTATTCTGTGGTTATCTGGTATAATTTTCAAAACAAACTTGCAATTTAAACTTATCGAGTTCATTAATTTGTAATAAGCAAAACCAGAGCACTCTGAAACCAGGGTTAGTCATTGTTTTTAAAAACAGAAATCTTTAAAAATATGCCTGAATGCATAATTTATAGCCATGGCTTTAGTTTTTGCCAAGCATGTGAAAAAGTTTTCAAGCTTGCTGTAACTGGCCTGCTTTCTAAGCTTCTACTTCCCACTTATTGACCTCGGCTGAAAGGGAAAACAGTTGTACAACCCAAAATCACAACTGTGATGCTGTTTCAGCCACTTTAACAGCAAAAAAGTTGAGGTCAAAATAATTGGCTGTTTCTCTTAAGGTGTCACTATTTTTTTCACGCTGTGTTGCCTTGGATGTGTCACAGCAGGTCAGCGATTTATTACACCTACCCCCTGAGCAGCAGGGGAGCACCTTACTCTTCATAACGCAAACCAGGATGGAGGAACATAAGTCTTCTCCGTCACACCCTGCTAGTGATGCACTTCAAGCGAAAACCTTGCAGATTGATTCTTCGCTTAGCAAACAAACCTAACCACTCTGCACAACCCTTAGCCCAACACAACTGGTATGGTCGAGAGGCTCCATGTCTCCAAGTCTCCAAAAGAAGCACACAAAAGACTTATCTTGCACAATAAAATGGCAGCGAACATCTGCATGTATTCTACAAGTTTCATGCAGAAGAGGTCTATGGTAAAAATAGCTGCAGTCAAAGAAGTAAATGTCTTGCAAAAATATTCATAACCTTGTTATTTTTCCCTTTGTAATATCATAGCCACATATTGTAATATGGTCTATTGGTATAAAATTTCCTACAAAATTAAAATTGGAAACAGACTAACACAAAGTAGTGCATAATTTTGATTGATGTGTGATTTTCAAAATGTTTTGCACATTCAAACCTAAATAGTGTATCCTCCTTTGTATTTAGCACCTTGTATTAAACTTTTGTGCCTACATGCAAGATGCTATGGAAGGCAGAAATCTGACATTACAGATCATGCTTAACACACCAACCCCACTGTGATACAAGGTGGTGGCAGCATCATGTCATGGGAATGCTATCCTTCAACAGTGACAAGGAAGCTGATCAGAGTTGATGGGAAGATGGTTGTAGCTAACAACCATGCAAACCTGAAAGAAAACGTGTTACAGGCAGGACAGCAACCCTTAAACATCTAGCCAAACCAACAATAGAATGGCTAGGGTCACAGTATATCCATGTATAAAAATGTCCCAGTCAAAGTCCAGACCTAAATGCAATTAGGAATCTGAGGCGTATCTGAGAGTAATGTCTGCATGTGTGCAACCGTGTGGACATATGAACTTAAACGGTTGTGAGAAGCAAATCATGCACCTCTTTTCAAACCACAGCAAATGGAAAACATTAGAAGGCTGTTATATCCTGTGCTGGCCTCTTCTAAATGTTTGTCAAGCTACACTATTTATTGCCATTAAAACAGGCCATTGAGGCAAAAAAATACCCTTAGACAATCCCACAAGGGCTGTCAGATATTGATTCCGTCTTTTTTTCATTAGGTTGAGCCACAAACTCTCAAAGTGGATCATTTTATTTTTAAACCTGTTTTGAAATTCTCATAATAATTAGAAGGAAATAGTTTTTTAATGAAACATTGCATAAAGTGGAGGTGATTATAATCAAGGAAGGGATTTACTTCAAGGAAGGGCATAAAAGTTTTGTTAGATTGCTGCTTAGATGAGTCAGAGCTCTTTTTCTTTCTTTCCTTATTAAGATTTGTAGGTTTCCAATTTCCTTTTGCAGTCTAGAAGAAACTCTACCCGAAAAAAAAAAAAATCACAAAACAACTCACTAGCAAGATATAAAGATGATACTTGTTTGGGCTTCCTGCTTTTCATGGCTGGGTTTGGATGTCTTGAGTTTAAAAGCTTTCCTGTGCATCTGAACGATGATGTCACTGCTGCCATCAGTGATTCCATCTTGACAAACAGGAACAGAGGATCCCACGGCAGCCAGCGTTTGTGGCTAAATTAGGCCTGGGACAGCGGTCAACACTCTGAGGTCACCGGTAGTCTAAGAACAGTTGCCACATGAACAACACTGGCTTTAACCTTGGCACCCCGACTGCACTGCGTTCCATCACAACATTCCCCTTGGAACAATCCCCTTGTTTTCTCTGTCTCCTTTTGCTTTATAAGAAACCTCCACTGGGCCTTTGTTCTCTCCACATGTCAGTCTCAAATTCATCCTCATGTAACAGAGGAGGCTAATTACAGAAATACAAACAAGTCTTAATCTTTAGGACTAGAAAGGAGAATGTCACATACGTACATGACAGCAGAGAGAAAAGAAAAAAGATTGCTACCTCTAGATGATCCCTTGGGATTTTACATCCATCCATGACCTTGCTTTGAAAAATGAATGATGTTGTTCAGATGAATAAGGAAATATAATCTGCTTAGCAATTTTAAATGTGGATGAGATGGTGGATAGATAGTTTGTAAATAGATTGAGCCAACCGTATGATAGATATCAACATGAGGCCTTCACACAACACTGGACAACATTGGTCATTATGTTTACAAGAATAGGATGTGATTGAGACTACTCTATAATAGAAATGCTTTAATTAGAGGTTTGTTTTGGTAGGTCATTTCCTACAAAATTAAAATTAAGTTGTCTTTTTGCTAAAAGCTGAACTATTAGCAGCCTGGGCACTCTCCTTTCGAGAAGTGACGAGACCGCGGAAGTGGGAATAACAACAACAGAATGAGCAGCAACAACGAGTGTAACACAATCGAACAATACAGTACTTAGAAATGGCCGGCAACAATGCTGCAGCACAGTAAAAATTTTTTTTTTAAATTTCAGTCTTCTGTTTGTTAAATGCTTACATCCTTCTGTTGTATAGCTTTGTTGGAATAAAATAATCTTCAAGTCAACCCTAAGTAAAGAAGCAAACAAAACAAAACCAACCTCATCCAAAAGCACAGAATAGGAACCATTCAACCCCACACACTATGATTTACACTGCTGACTGTCAACACCAGCTGGCGTCATCTGGAACAGACTTGATCCAGCATTGTAGGATAAGATGCTACGCCCAAAGCAGAAGGATGATGATCTTATTACAGCTATGCGTTCATTGTCACGTAATGTACTTAATACGGACAGTATCTCTCCTCTCCACTGCCTGTGTGTGCCTCCCACCTGTTCTCTCTGTGCAACCTATTTCAGACCAAACCTAAAGCAAAGACATGACCACACAATAACATATATTTTGTTTTTCCTGAGGTCCCTGCTCCGAGCCAATAAAAAAGTTGCCCAAGCCATCTTTGGGAGGACTCTTAGCAATCATGCCAAACTCAAAGTGTGTTGCACTTAAGCTGAAGAGTGCAAACGAGGCAGATAGTAATGATAGCCAGCTTGAAAAACAAGCAGTTTTCTCCCCCTCCTGTTTGAGTGTGATGATGCGTGGGGCCTCAGTGGGAAATTAACCAATGGCAGACAACACGGAACATGTGGATGCTGATGCGCTTATGGGATTTGTTGCATTTTAGGCACTTAAATGCCTATATAGAATCCTGCATTTGCTTGAAAACCCAAGACATGCCCACAACAGCATTTTTAATTAAATCCTAATTTCCTTCCATGGAAAGATCTTTCATTTAACCCAGAGAAAAAGATGCTGACTATCAGAGACCTATGAACAATTAAACCAGAGTACGTGTCACAAACTGGCCTTTAAAAATCTCCCTTAATCATTATATTGCTTAGAAACAAATGCATTTAGATAGTTTTCCTGAGTGTGCCATTACTTTGATTCTAGTGAATGCAGAGACTTTATTTAAAGCTGCGTATGCACTTTGAGCAGGTTCAGCTATTTCAATTTAAGTACATTTTCAAAGACTTTTATTGATCCCAAAGGAAAAAGGTGGTTGGAACACTGCTTGTTGCTTAAAATTAGTTAAAATCGTATTCATATGGTGAATGATAAGAAGCATCATTGCACTGATTTATGAATGTACTCCAATTCTCACAAAGAGTAAATAATTTGCGATGTCCGAATGTGCCTGCAAAATGGATAAAATAAGATCACTAAGATCAGACCATCAATAAAAGAAAGGTAACAGTGGGGAAAATAAAAATGGAGAATATAAAAACATTGAATGAAAGAAAGAACAGAGGCAAAGAAGACACATGGAGGTCTGTCTGAGGAAAACACTAAATATATCTATGTATGCTGCACTCCCTTTTTCACTTCTACTCAAAACAAAACACACATATGCACTCAAGCTATAAAAACCAGACCCAACTAGACTCGTTTTTAATTTTCTTAAAATCTAATAACACAACAAAATAATCTGGCACCATGATCTGTAGTGGGTTTAAAAGATTGCACATGCATGACTGTGTGTGCTTGAGTCGGTTAGGAGCAGTGGGGAGTTGCACATTGCCACAAAATGCTGCAGACGGGAGTTTGCGTGGGAGGACCACGGAATCTCCCCAAGAGTCTGTGCCGCATCTGTGCCATATTTGGTGCTTAGGAGTATTGTGGTCAGTCAAGCCAAACTTCCAGTACAGTGTGTACACCCGGTCGACCTTGGATAAGAAGCCTCTTAAAATATTGTTCTACATTGCAGGAACTACCCAGAAGTTAGGTATTTACAGTGCCTTAGAGGAATATTCATTGCCGTGGAACGTTTTCACATTTTATCATGTTACCACCGGAAACTCCAATGTATTTTAATAGGTTTATACTCAAATCATCACAAAGTTATGCATAATTGTGAAGTGGTAGGACAATGATGCTTGGTTTTATTTTCAACAACTACCTTAGTTGGGTGAATTATTACATAAAATAAATTATATAATCAAGGTGTAAAACCCAAATACAAAACAGAGGCGAAACCAAACACTAATTAAGACCCAATGTACAAATTGACAAAAACAACATGTAATACAATCAAATTGATACAAAAAAGGATGTTAATCATTCATGACTTTATGGTAGGTCCTTTAGTGGTGCTTCAGCTTTGATAAAAAAAATATGTCTGTCAGGGTTCATTTTAAATTGTCCAGATAAGGAGTCTCACTTTCTGACCCAATACACAGGAAATGCTGTTTGTCCTGGAGACGTTTTAAATAAAACAACCTTACACCTCCCACAGGATGCTCTCTGAGTTACTGAACAACTAGTGCTAAGAGGAACCAAATGGTAACTGAACATACAAGTTTGATGGTTAGTGATATTTCTAAGACCAATGTTCTTTGATGTAAACTTTTTCATTGCAGCTCTGGCTGTATTTTTAGGGATTGTCGTCCTGCTGGAATGTGAACCTCGGCCCCATTCTCAAGTCTCTTACAACCTCTAACAGCTTTTCTTCTAGTATTGCCCTGGATTTAGCTCCATCCCTCTTTCTACAAACTCAGCTAACCTGTCACCACTGAAGAAAATATTTCACAGTGACAATGGAGGGTTCACATTGATGTGTAGGGTCAGTTTTCTACCACAAACAGTGTTTTGCATGTAGGCCAAATAATATGGGAATAATAGTTTTAGAGTCGGCATATTCTCCCACTTCAGCAGCTCCTTCAGAGATATCATGGGCCTCTTGGCTACATCTCTGATTAACGCTATACTTGGGCAGCCAATCACTTTTGGCCTGTGGATAATGGATTGAACAGTGTTTCATGAGATATTAATATTGTTTTGAATCCTAATGCTAAAAATGTCTCCCCAATTTGATCTCTGTTATCTTCCTCGGTCCTTATAGTACTGTATGTTATCTAATCTTCTCTAACAAAACTCTCAGGCCTACACAGAACAGCTTGATTTATACTATATTACACATGGGTGGACGGCTTTTTTTAAATAAGTGACTTCTGAAGGAGGTTAAGTGTTAAGGACTGCTAAATACAAATACATACACACTTGAGTGGTTTTGTAAAAAATAAAAAAAAAATAAAAAGGAAAGTAATATTTCCCATAGACAATGTTTGTTATGGTAGCATGACAACAGCTGTTCAAGAGTTTTGAGTACTTTAGCAAGGCACTGTGTGCTACCAGCACTATTCAGCTGGGCCAGAAGTAGCTTCTCAATGAAAAGCATGATAAAATAACTTTTAAATACTTTTCAGGGACTGCCTAAACATCGGTGTCTATGAGGTTTCCAACCCATTTGGCACCTAAAATACAACAAACTCAGCTCAAACAAACCATAACAACCCTTGTGTGACATTTCGCCACCCTCCGCTGTAAATAAGAAGTCAGTCCAAGCATGCTAGTCCCCTTTGAAAAAAATATACTATCCTCCCAGATGCTAAAATGCTCCAGGCATCTCATAGCCTGGCTTATGATCCCTGACAGGAAACAAGCTTGCTATCTGTTTTATTATCTACACTCCACATACACTTATCTCCAGGTCGCTCACTATTTTCTCTCTTCAGAAGCACAGCTCAGTGTAGGAGCGTGCACATTAATGTCTGTATTTGTGTTGATTGTGCAGCTCCTCCTGCCTGCTGCTTCCTCCACTGATCTGCAGAAGCGTTGGTGTGCCGCCCACACACCTTCCTCATCATCAGTTGCATCCCGACTCCTCCAAAGTAGTAAAGTCCTAAGAGTGAGTGCATTACCCATGCCAACATTTTGCCACCATGAGCTTTCACAGTGGATGTTTGGAGGGTTGAGAGTAACTTGACATCAGGGGAGCTGTTCCATTTTTAGAGACTTGCATAGTCACATGCCATTCCTGCCTCTCAGAATGTATCATTTCACATGGGGATACACCTATACAGACTGGGACTGAAGTCTATAACAGGAAATGCAGACTGTTCTCAGACAGCAGCAATGAGTAGCACCTAGAGATGGTGCTCTGCTGTCATTGTGGGTTACATGAGCCTGCTATATGGGAAACAGAAAATAAAAAACACATAAAGGCACAGAGGAACCTATCTTGGCAGAGACATATTGCCTTTTTAGTGACGAATGAAGCACCAAGGCTTATAGGACCCTCCTCTCTCCTCAACCCAAAATGAAGACAAAAAGAACTCCCTCCCGATAATATTGCCTCTGCTCCATCTCAACATCCAGCCCTCCTTCTCCTTTGTTCCAAGAGACCACCTTCAATCCAACAACAAGACGAGAATCCTTTGCAGTCCGCCCCTTCCGCCACACCTTACGCTATTTGTGTATACAAAAAGCCTTGGTGATAAGAAGATTGTTGCCTTTCATTTGTCTAGCCCACTGCACAGCTCCGCCACAAAGCTGTAATTAGTGTCAAGAACAAATTTGCTAGTGCTAATAAGGCTCCAAGCTGTGTTGCTAGCAAGTACAACATGACAACTCACAGAGCAGAGGGACCAGATGTGGCCATTGCTGCTTGACAGAAGGATAAGATGCACTATTTCTAAGGGCATACACCATAGCTTTAAGCTATTCTTCCAATGACACTAAAAGAGGGGTATGGTTGGTCTGCAAACATGATACTTGGCCAATTGCCTTGGTTCAGATGCCAAACAGAAAAAATCTCTAAAATTCTCCCACTGAGAGCAATTTTTGGCTGAGAACATCCTTAAATATGTTTTAATTTGGCCAAAAAGAAAAAGAGGAGCGGAACTTCTAGTTCTTTTCTTCTAAGACAGGGCTACATGTAGCTGAAATAGGCAAGAATCATCAAATGATTTTTGCTTAGGTACTGTGATTTATGGTCAGTCAATTCAGACTAATGTCAGTGTGAGCTAAGCAAAATAGTATATTTTAAAGTGTGGCATACCTGCATATATATATAAAAAAATGGAAAAATTTCAAAATATGGAACACTGAATGGGGTATTCAATCAAATTAGCAGTTCCTGTTTTATGTTTCAAACATGTTATGATTTTCTATTTTAAGGAAAAGTTGGCATCCCTGTACTAGTGTGCGTGGATATGATACCTAATTTTTTTATTTTGCAAATTCACATTTATTTCTGTTTTTTATCTTATCTCAGAGGCAACTTGTTGTGAACACTTAGTTTATATACCTCACTATGCAGAACGAGTGTAGTGAAAGGGTCCTAACTGCAACTTAGTCATTCAAGTGTCAGAACTTGTTAGCAGTATAACAAACTCATGAGCATATTCTTTAATCTGTTCACTTTATGACCTGAAATCTTTTTACTAGAGAACAGCAATTAAATGGTTCCAACAAAGGTGCTGTGTGCAGTTTAGACTGAAATGGATTTGGGTTGATGTGGTCCTAAAACATAGCTTAAGGCAGAGTGAGAGTCATTTTCAAACTGTAGCTTACCTGTATCTATAAATAGAATTGCATTGACTTACAACAGGCAAGATTCCATTATTGGAACTTCAGGGCAATTTTACCGGAACTTCAAGGTGTGCGCGTGTCTCCACTACACCGGGCCAGGGTCGACATGGCTGTCTTTACGGCAATTTCAGGAACAAACCAAGTACAAGTCTGGGGGTATGTACTCGGAAATGGCCTGGTAGAGGAGCAGGAGCTTTGGTCAAGACATGCTGATTGGTTTGGTTGTAATTAAGAAAGAAATGAGCAGATGTCACCAAACAATTAAATTCAAAAATACTTTATTGATCCCAGAGGGAAATTAAGTGTTATTATAGCTCATATAATTAATTCTTTAAGGAGTTGTTGTAGATAATGATAGCTGTGGGCAGGAAGGATTTCCTGTAGCGGTCTGTATTGCAGTGAAACTGAAGAAGCCTCCGACTGAAGATGCTCTGTTGTTGTATGACTGTCTCATGAAGAGGATGCTCAGGGTTGTCCATAATTCTTTAGATTTTATGAAGAATCCTTCTTTGCATCATCATCTCCAGATGTTCCACAGTTGTCCCAAGAACAGAACCAGCCTTCTTTATCAGGTTGTTTAGCCTTTTTCAATCCCTGGCTCTGATGCTGCTACCCCAACAGATGACGGCTGAAGAGATTACACTCTCCACAACAGACTTGTAGAAGATCTCCAGCATCTTGCTGCAAACCTTGAAGGACCTAAGCTTCCTCAAGAAGTACAGTCTGCTCTGTCCCTTCTTGTAGACGGTTTCACTGTTGCGCCTCCAGTTCAGTCTGTTGTCAAGGTGAACGCCGAGGTATTTATTCTCCTCAACCACCTCTACTTATTCTCCCATGATGGAAACAGTTTTTGACTTATCCCTGTTTCTTCTGAAATCTACAATCCTCTCCTTTGTTTTGTTCTAGGGGTGCACGATTTTGCACGAAATACTGCAATTGCGATGCGATTTTCGATTTTTACTTTCGATACTTTTAAGTGCATAAAACTACAATTATGAATGAAATATATTGTTACTTTTACAACCCAGTCTTGTACAACTTGACACACATGCGAACAATATACAATAACCTAAAAAATATTTATGTGGCTAGGGCCCTCCTCTGGCTTTTGTCTGCTGTTGAACCTGAAAAATCTGTAATATAAACTACATAGTGATTGAGGTAATGAGATTGTTCAATGCTTCGTGATTATTAAATACCTGAACCTAAATACCAAAGAATAATAAGACATAATGGAAATTAACTTAAACAGGTAGCTTAATTTTTTATTATTATTGACGAATCTTTGCCATTGAAAAATAGAAAATGAACTCTTATTAGATTTAGATTTACAATTAGAAAACAAAATCTTCTGCTGTCCACTGCCATTTACTAAACATGAAACTGTTATATTGCACACATTTTAAAATAAATGACAATAATAATTAAAAACAAGACCTTATCTGCAAGATAAGACGTAGTAACCTGAAAGTAGGGTCCCAAGCAAAACTCCCAGCAAAAACCTGGCCTACCTGGCCCCCGGGCAAAACTTTGCTAGAGCCGCCCCTGCACAGTTACCAGCTGTCAGTTACATAAAATGATCCTGGTGTGATTTGTCTCTCAGAAACAGTTTATAACTTCCCTTCAACTCATTCATGTCACCTAAAAGGTAAACCTGTTTCTCCATCACCTGTTCAGCTCTGATGATTCAGTAGGAACATCTCCTGGTTTCATCTTCATGTTTCCATCTCACAACATATCCAAACCGATATCATGACCACCAGCTGTTACGGTTGTGGCTTCAGCAAACATCAGAAAGTAATATTAAATCAATTCTAACAACAGTTTATCAAGCTTAAACGTGCTGCTGTTGTTTACCGCGACACCTGCTGGTTTCCTCTATCTGCTAAAAGTCCGCGATAAACAAACAGAAACGGGACTGCAACAGAAAAGCCGATCAGCTGATCATTGATCAGTTTCATGATTGAAGGAGCAACAGGAGAGGGAGGGGAGAAAATGAGTGAAGACGAGGCAGTTGCGCAGCGTAAAGACAGAATAACTCCAGCTTTGTGTCTTTTCATTCTAGCTGAAATATGGGACAAATCGCGTTCCTTCTCACCTTAATACGGAACGAGTAATATTTTCTCTGAATACGGGATGATTCTGTTTTTTACGGGACGGTTGGCAACCTGAGCGCGGCAGCGGAGAGAGACTGACAGCAGAGATCTGCAGCCAGGTTCCTCTCCCGCTGAGAACTGTGAGAAATACATTTTGCTTTCACAAAAGTCTCTAGCAACACATGGAAAAGCCGCTAGATTTGTCACTAGTCACTTTTTAAAAAACCGTTGCCAGGGGGGTCGGAAAAGTCGCTAAATATAGTGACAAAGTCGTCAAGTTAGCAACACTGCTCTGCATACAAGCTTGTTTCCCATCATTGTTTCTGATTGGCCAGCAAGCCAGACTCAACCATTTTGATTGGTGAATAGGTTTGTCACTCAAATGTCAGGGGCGGGAAAAAAACCTCAGCCTCCCGAGGTTAGGTTATCGCAGGAGTTAAAACCTCAATATCGTTGCGATAAATGTTAATCGTGCATCCCTATTTTGTTCACATTCAAGGTGAGACGATTGTTTCCACACCATGTCACAAAGCGGTCCACCAGCTCTCCGTATTCAGCTTCTTGTCCATCTCTGATACACCCGACAATTGCAGAGTCATCTGAGTATTTCTGAAGATGACAGGTCTCTGATTTGTACTGGAAGTCTGAGGTGTACAGAGTGAAAAGGAATGGTGAGAGTACAGTCCCCTGTGGTACTCCTGTGCTGCTGACCACCTGGTTTGACACACAATTCTTCAGTCTCACAAATTGTGGTCTGTTGGTCAGGTAGTCATTGATACAGGTGATTGTTGAGGGCTCCACCTGTGTCTTAAGGAGTTTCTGACAAAGCAAATCAGGCTGAATGGTGTAAATGCACTGGAGAAATCAAAGAACATGATCCTCACAGTACTGCCTGCTTTGTCCAGATGACAGTGGGTTGGTTGAATTAGGTGGATGATGGCATCTTCAACTCCAACTCCACAGCAATAAGCAAACTGCAGTGGGTCCTGATACGTTCTTGTTTGCTTACTCAGGGGGGCCAACAGGAGTCTCTCCAGGACCTTCATGATGTGGGATGTCAGGGCAACAAGTCTATAGTCATTGATGACTGATGGGTGAGTTCTTTTGGGTACTGGAACAAGGCAGGATGTCTTCCACAACACTGGAACCTTCTCCTGAGTTAGGCTAAGGTTGAAGAGGTGCTGCAGAATCCCACAGAGCTGCTCTGCACAGGCCTTCAGGACTCTGGGGCTGACACCATCTGGACATGCAGCCTTGTTCCGGTTCAGTTTCTCCAGCTGCCTCTTCACCTGACTTTTGGAGACAGACAAGTGGGAGAGGGAGGCAAAAGGGGTAGCAGCATTTCCTGACTTGGTTGAAGTCAAACTTGTGGAATTAGAAGAGTCCATGGCTGAGGTGAAGGATAAAACATCAGAGGTGTAACAGGAAAGCTGTTGATCAGAGGAGAGTGGGATGTCTGTTTGGCTGGGAACAGGTGAGGGGGATGCTGAGCTAGTTCCTGAACTGAACCTGTTGAAGATTATGTTCAGTTCATTGGCTCTGTCCAGCCTCTCATCTATCCAATCCTTCCTGTCCTTAAAGCCTGTGATCTTTCTCATTCCTGACCAGACATCTCTGATATTGTTCCTCTGTAGTTTGTTCTCCAGCTTCTTCCTGTATGCCTCCTTGCTGTCTCTGATCTTGACCTTAAGTTGCTTCTGTATACTCCTCAGTAATTCCCTGTCTCCCTCCCTGAAGGCTCTTTTTTTTCTTGTTTAGCAGTTCCTTCAGGTCACTGGTGATCCAGGGTTTGTTATTAGGGAAGCATCTCACTGTTCTGGTGGGGAGGATGTTGTCCACACAGAAGTTTATATAGTCAGTCACATACTCAGTCATGGCATTGATGTCCTCTCCATGTGCTTGGCAAAGAGTCATCCAGTCTGTGGTTGCAAAACAACCCTGCAGGGCTTCTTCAGCTTCCTGTGACCATTTTCTCACAGTTCGTTTTGTCACAGGTTGCCTCTGAACAAGTGATTTATATTCTGAACAGAGAAAAACAAGATTGTTAACGGATTTTCCCAGAGGAGGTCTTGGTTTGGACATGTATGAATCCTTTACATTTGCATAAAACAAATTCAAGGTCTTGTTTTCTCTTGTAGAGCAGCTGACAAACTGTTGAAATGTCGGAAGTGTAGTTGAGAGGGAGGCATGATTAAAATCACCAGATATTGCCACAAATGCATTGGGGTGCTGTGTCTGTTGCTTAGCAACAACGGAACTGATGACATCACATGCAGTGTCGGCAACGGCTGAAGGTGGAATGTAAACAACTGCCAAAATTACACTGGTGAACTCTCTTGGTAAATAATATGGACGAAACTCACTGCCAAGAGTTCGACATCTGGGCTGCAGAGACGACACTTCACAGTAACATGTCCTGGATGACACCATCCGTTGTTGACAAGCACTGCTACTCCACCACCTTTTCTTTTTCTGCTCGTCTTCAGATCTCTGTCTGCTCGTACAGTCAGGAAGCCTGGCAGACAGATGTTTGAGTCGGGGATATGATCCAGCAGCCACGTCTCAGTAAAACACATAACACTGCATTCACGGTACTCTGGCTGAGTCCTTGTAAGGGCTTGGAGTTCATCCATCTTGTTAGCCAGTGATCTTACGTTGCCCATTATGATCGATGGAAGAGATGGCTTGAACTTCCTCTGTCTCCTTTTCGCTCCTACTCTGCATCCATGTCTCCTCCTTATCAACTCATCAGGGATTTGTGGCTTCAATTGAGGTATTATTTCAGCTTTTGCGATGTTAATCTGCTGCTCCCGGCTGTAAACCACATTGTTGCCATGGTTACGCATCATAACAAATTGTCAAAAAGGGAAAAGTTTACAGTAAAAATCCTTCCAGCTTCACAGCACCAAAAACTAGAAAGTATAAAGAAAGTATACAGATCAAAAAAATGCAATCTTCTTTAAGAAAATAGAGGAACCAATGTACAAAAAACCAAAACTTAATATGTAGCCAGCAGAGCCTCTCCAACATGCAGCCACCCAGAGCAGCCCAATTCAAATCGGCTTTGTAAAATAAGAAGTTACTGGCGAAGTAGTTTATAACAACATAGCAAACAGAAATGCAGCAACCATCATTGCTTCTTCTGTCTATCTCGTATTTCTGCTGCTGTGGGCAGCTTTTGGAGCTAATAAGTGGTGCTGCTCACTGCCGAGAGAGTGGTGATATGCGGACATCTTAGCAAATTCCTTTTAAAATGCCACTTTTGTATGTAGACACAACGGCTGAGAGGAGCGGCCCAAGAGATTACCCCATCAGATATAAGATCTGGTAAAATTATCTACACTCCACATACACAGGTCTCTCGCTATTTTCTCTCTTCAGAAGCACAGCTCAGTGTAGGAGCGTCCACAGGAAGTGCTGCATTAAAGATTTAATGTTTTTTAAAAACATTTTGTTTACAGTTCGCAATTATACTGGGATTTTAGATTTAAGACAGATGAATCAAGGTTTTGAACTTATGATACATATGATGGTAAATGGCTGTTTTAGTTTGATTATAACACTGATTTTAAATGATTAGCATGCATCCAGTTTAATTAAACATCTGGTAAAGCTATACGTTCTGCCTTATAATAGAATCAATTGCTGTTTCCTGTGACAATACCTCAACCAATTAAAATCTAATAAAACTGTATTGGTCAATCCATGTTTGGTGGATATCTATGATCTTAAATGGTTAAACTATGGTCTTTAGATTGGAACAATCATGTGGCACTAATGCACCCACAACTAAATCAGTTACAACAAATGACTATCATTTGGCTGCAACAAAAGTAACAAAAAAAAAAAAAAAAACTGTTTAAAGAAATCTTGGTCTCAAACATGAAATAGGTGATATGCCATTGGAAAAGAATCCAAGAAATAAAAATAAGTATGACTTCTGCTAACAGACAAATATTTAGGGTATATTACAGAAAGACAGTCTTGATGAAAATATTTATTTGTCTGTATTAAGTTTTTATTTTTATTTTAAACCCATTTATGACCTCTAATAGAGTGGAACACAAAGCTGGTTGAAAGCAGGCAATATTAATTGAAACCGCAAATGGAGATTTTTCTATATCGGGGAAGAAAACAGTTTTATTTCCGACTAGATTTAATAGCCACATTATTCATCTTCACTTGCAATAAGGCAAAACAAGCCGGATTAATCTTTTTTTTTTAACTATGCACTTTTTCTTCTAATGGAACTCTTTCAAGTTAAATATAACAACATCACACTTAAGTCATCTAACATAGGACATTATTAGAAAAGGATGTAATGGCAGCATATTGAGACAAAGATAATCCATATATTGTAAAATCTCAGCAGAGATATGACTTTGGGAACTCCATTTCATATATCCATCACATTTTATTGGAGAGCTGAAATCCTCTGCTGTAGATGGGGTGGTAAGCTCTAGTGTGTTGAGAAAAAGCATCAGTGTAGCTCACTTCTACTAGCGATATTAAGTTATGTTTAATAATATGAATGTTCATAAATGAATCCAAATCATGATTATTAAAATCAGGATGACTATTTCTATGACATATTTCAGGGTGAAAATACACTCACTGGGCACTTTATTAGGTACACCTTGCTAGTACTGGGCTGGACCCCCTTTTGCCTTCAGAACTGCCTTAATCCTTTGTGGCATAGATTCAACAAGGTACTGGAAATATTCCTCAGAGATTTTGGTCCATATTGACATGATAGCATCACACAGTTGCTGCAAATTTGTCAGCTGCGCATCCATGATGCGAATCTCCCGTTCCACCACATCCCAAAGGTGCTCTATTGGATTGAGATCTGGTGACTCTGGAGGACATTTGAGTACAGTGAACTCATTGTCATGTTCAAAAAACCATTCTGAGATTATTCAAGCTTTATGAAATGGCGCATTATCCTGCTGGAAGTAGCCATCAGAAGATGGGTACACTCTGGTCATAAAGGGATGGACATGGTCAGCAACAATACTCATGTAGGCTGTGGCGTTGCAATGATACTCAGTTGGTACTAAGGGGCCCAAAGTGTGCCAAGAAAATATCCCCCACAACATTACACCACCACCACCACCAGCCTGACGCCAAATTCTAACCCTACCATCCAAATGTCGCAGCAGAAATCGAGACTCATCAGACCAGGCAACATTTTTCCAATCTTCTATTGTCCAATTTTGGTGATCCTGTACGAATTATAGCCTCAGTTTCCTGTTCTTAGCTGACAGAAGTGGCACCCAGTTTGGTCTTCTGCAGCTATAGCCCATTTGCCTCAAGGTTCGACGTGTTGTGCGTTCAGAGATGCTCTTCTGCATACCTTGGTTGTAACGAGTGGTTGTTTGAGTTAGTGATGCCATTCTCAGTCTGGCCATTCTCCTCTGACCTCTGGCATCAAGGCATTTTCACCCACAGAACTGCCGCTCACTGGATATTTTCCCTTTTTCAGAACATTCTATGTAAACCCCAGAGATGGTTGTGCGTGAAAATTCCAGTAGATCAGCAGTTTCTGAAATACTCAGACCAGTTCATCTGGCACCAACAACCATGCCACATTCAAAGTCACTTAAATCACCTTTCTTCCCCATTCTGATGCTCAGTTTGAACTGCAGCAGATTGTCTTGACCATGTCTACATGCCGAAATACATTGAGTTGCCGCCATGTGATTGGCTGATTAGAAATTTGTTAACGAGCAGTTGGACAGGTGTGCCTAATAAAGTAGCCAGTGAGTGTAGATTTCTGCATATTTTTCAGGTTTAAAAAACTATTTGGAATCAACTCTAAAATAAATATAAAGATTTTGAGAAAAATCAACTAGAGCTATTTATCAATAAATTAACAGAAATAGGTTTTTTAAATAATCAAACTAAGATCTAACTACTAATGATTAATTACATAAAAGAAAGACAAATATATAAAAAAATAAAGATTCTTTACCAGTTACACTCTAAAAACTATTACTAAAAGGGTGAATTTTTATGACTATATATAATCTAAACTGATTATAGATTCAAAATGTTCTCAATTGGTGTCCCCAACAGGTCAGATAAGCATTAGCCAAATTAATCAGAGAATGGGTCCAGCCATTAGTTTTAAGCATATGGCAGGCCAAGTGAATGAATCTTCATCAGTTCGGAAAACAGAGCGTAGTGTGTAATTTAATAATTTCAGTTCATTAGTTCCTTGCTGCAGTATTTGAGCCACACGTGCATTAAGTAGCAGAGGAGCAGATGTGGAGTGGGTCAGAGGTGGGGTGGAAGTTTTTCACAAAGTCTATGGAAGGATTTATATGGGGAGTGATGCATTGTCAAATATTGTTTAAGGTGAAACCAGAGCTTTTTTCCCCCGAAGGCATCATGTGTCCCTACACCATTGAAATGTAAGGTAGATTTAAAACAATTTAAAGTGGATATTAACAAAGTGGGGTTTACAGCCTAGTTCTGAGTTGTAATCTGCACTTTAATCTGAAAGAGTAAAGAAATAGTAAGATGACAAAGTTTCTAAACCTGCTTTAATCCAACAGATTTCAGCCCCAGGAGCAGGATTATAGTACTGATCAGACTTGACCATTTACTCTTACCAAACTGAATTGCATCTCTCCTCATGTGGTTACCCAACTTCATCTCTCTCGGTTGGAAGGACAGCTGGCTTTTCTGCTCCTACAGTGATTCCATCTAACTGTAGGTCACCCTGAGACTGACAGGCTGTCAGTTCTAGTACAGGCTTTTTAATTTCTGGATGATGCCAATTTTGGACTACTAAGTGAACCAAATTGGATACAAAGGATACAGCTCTCAAAGAAAGTTACTAATTGACGCTGAGCACACATTCAAAGTGAGGAGGCAAAACAAAAAACATCTTGCAGAAGCTTTACACAAACAAAAGACTGTAACATATACAGTCAAAAACATTTATCCAAACAAGATCTCAAAGGGTGATCAGTCATCTTTCTGACTAGTTGGAACAAAGCCTTTATGACAGATTCCAAGGTTCGGACTGAGTCCTTTCTGAATGCAGATCATTTCACTCAGATGTCTGGGTGGGAAGTCATCACAGAAACGAACCTGTGGCATTGTGAGAGCTCACTTTATAAAGTCAATAAAAATCATAATTAATTGTTGCTATTGCTATTGTTACTTGAAACCACATTCTTTAAACTTAGAGAGACCAAAATGTCAATAATCCTTTGCTTTAGCCAGAATTCGATAACATAACAGACTGATTTCACATTACTATTATTAACATGTCATCATTCCATGTAATAAAAGACAGGTTCAACTTAGAGACTTAACCAAATCAACATTTGTATGTTGGATGTATTATTTTAAAGCTTTCTTAATTTCAAAACTACCAAACCAAAGACTTTAATTGCAGGACCTTAAAATATGTTAAGATAAATCTTCTGAACATTGCAATTAATGATGTCATTACTTCTCTTATTTTTTAAGATGCCTCTTGTAGGAAATAAGAGGTTATTTTGAGAAAATATATAGTCCAGCAAGGACATTTTGAAGGGACCTGGCAGAAAGCAGTTGTTAAAAGGTCAAATCTGAGATGTTCATGTGTACTACACTGTTATATTTGGAGATAAGCCTGATTCATAAATCTGGATGCCTGGAAGTAAAACATGAAAAGTATTTTTGAAATAAAAACAGCTTAACATAGAAACACCTGAAATGCAACAATTTACTAACCCCATTAATATAAATAACAGATCATTGTTCTTTTTCAGAATGTATATGGATTTATCCTCTTTAGACTTCTTCTCATCCCACCCACGTCCTCCTCCTGTCCTACCTCCATATCTGATGTCCCTGTCAGCATTGTCCACATCTAATAAAGAAGGTTAGTTTATCAGATAGTGGACAACATTCTGGTGCTGATTAAAGCTTTGCTGAACAATCTCTATTTCTCAGGAACACAAATTGAGCCACAGTTTACCTTTGATAAGGAATGATGTCTCCCTGAAATATTAAGGTATACTGCTAATTGAAAATTACAGTTTGTTTCTAAACAGAGTTACATATTGCTAAAAGTTGTTAACAATGGTACACTGCTGGTAGTTGTGGGGATTGGTCAACAAAGTTAGGAGGTAAGAATTACCCTGTTTAACATCAATCATGGTAAACATGTTTATTCAGTCTTACTAGCTTCTACTCATGCACAAATTGGCCTTTAGTGTTATTAACATAACTACTGAGTTGCTCCAGCCACTCAAAACCAGATGTGCTGTGCAAATTGAAACCAAATAAACAGAGACATAGATTTAGACAAGGTGGCTAGAAGGGTAGAAAAGATTATGTAGATGCCTGTTAACAGCTCGGGCAGCTCTCACTTCTTTTTTTCCTACTTTTTATTACTCCAGTCGATTTATTTCTCTGACCTATGCCCTGATGCAGTTCCTCCAACATCTGCCCACAGGGGAGATAAGCAGATTAATTGAAAGATTTGGATTTTTCCTTATTTAGCTTGTCTGGCTCCAAGATATTCCCTTCCATTCTCAAGCTCATCTCACCAAGTCCACCTTTTGCTTTTTGTACTACACACACGGTTATGAAGAATCTCCAGTTAAAGGATTGTTTATTGCAACATGTTGCTATAGATTACAAGTCCTCCACTTGTTTTCTTCAAGAGTAAAAAAATATGTTTACTGCTCTCCGAGGAGAGTTAGGAGTAAATATAGGTCTAAGGGTGTAAAATGTGAATAAAATGCACTAAATACAAACATATCATTCAACAGGCCTATTATCACACCTTATATTATTATTGTGCCATGAAATCTCATGCAATTTTACTTTTGTTTTGGAAATATTAGCAGCCCAATATTACATATCAGGCCAGTGACTGTTTCTGGAATAAATTACTAGTTTTTTCAGTAGAATAATGGATAACCAACATACCCTACAGTCATGACATGCATGCTGCTGATTCTGTGTAAGTAAATCATTAACTGAAAAGGGGGTGTTTGAAATAATAGCAGTGCAGAGTTCAATCACTGAGGTATTTCATTCTCTGAATAAAAAAGGACCTTATTTGAAGATTAAGGATAGACCTATTCAGCATGCTTGTAATAGTGCATTCCTCTGGGTGTGAAATTGTTTACATAGTTCTAGAGAATAGTGTACTTTGACAAAACGTTGATTGGGGAGGTTAGAACAGATCAAAAAGTACAAATAACGATAGGCTGATCAGCTAATACGATGTCAAATGCTTTCAAATTAAAATCAACAGCTGAACAATGTGGAAGAAAACAAGAAAATCACCACTTAAAGGGTTCAAAGAATAGTCAAAAAAGACTTAGCCAGTGATCATCTCTAGTGTGATCAAAGACACTCTACACTTATCTGTGCTGCAGTAGCAAGTAGAATGTGAAGCAAAACTATTGGGAAAGAGCATTCACATAATTCAACTGTTAGAAAATATAACATGTGCTGCAGAAGTTACAGTTTGCCAAAAAACACATTGACTTGCCTCAAGAGAAAAGGTGCAACATTTCATGGATTGATGAAAGCAGGAATATTCTGACTGTATGTCAGAACACCCTAAAACTCTGAATTCAAACTACAGTTCATTGTGAAGCAGGGTGGCTCCAGTGTTATGATCAGGGGAAGTTTTTCTTACTAAGGGGCTGGGTCTATATATCGCTTACCAAGAAAAAAGGGGCTAGTTTAAATTACAAAACTAAAAAATAATGGAAAATTGTGGAATGTGGTCAAATTGTTTGGGTTCAAATACTATGCAACACGAATGTAAAACAGTTCTCAGGAACAGTGGTCACACAACTAAATATTAGTTCCGTGATTATCAGAAAAGCTGAATCTTCAACCATTTTTCCCTGTAAGAAAATGTGTGTAAGAAAATGCAGACGCTTCTGTTTTTTAACAGGCTAATATAGTTAGTTCCTCATTTTTTGTGGAGATAGATATTTGATCATTTTTTCTTTTGTTGATTTAGACTTACAATGTCAAAATTCTCCAATACATGTTTGTGTTTGGAAACAGAAGCTATTAGAATTCTTATTTTAGAACACACTGCTTTTACTTTGAACAAAACTGCATATTCAAAGATGTGCAAATATGAAACTGAAAGATGTACCCCAACTGTACACCCAACTAGGGCTGCACGATTAACCTTTATTGCATCGATATTGAGGTTTTAACTCCTGCAATAACCTAACCTCAGGAGGCAGACGTTTTTTTTCCGTCCCTGACATTTGAGTGACAAACATATTCACCAATCAAAATGGTTGAGTCTCGCATTCCTGGCTTGCTGGCCAATCAGAAATGGTGATGGGGAAACAATCTTGTATGCAGAGCAGTGTTGCCAACTTGGCGACTTTGTCACTAAATTTAGCGACTTTTCCGACCCCCTGGCAACATTTTTTTTCAAAAAGTGACTAGTGACAAATCTAGCGAATTTTCCATGTGTTGCTGGAGACTTTTGGTGACTTGTTCAATGTGAAAGCAGAAAGTATTTCTCACTGTTCTCAGTGGGTAGCGGGAAAGGAACCTGGCTGAGGATCTCTGCTGTCAGTCTCTCTCCGCTGCCGCGCTCAGGCTAATCTTCACTGTCAGGTTACTACATCTTATCTTGCAGAAGGCTGGATAAGGTCTCATTTTTAATTGTTATTGCCATTTATTTAAAAATGTGTGCAATATAACAGTTTCATGTTTAGTAAATGGCAGTGGACTGCAGAAGATTTTGTTTTCTAATTGTAAATCTAAATCTAATAAGAGTTCATTTTCTATTTTTCAATGGCAAAGATTCGTCAATGGAAAAAAAATAATAAATTAGGCTACCTGTTTATGTTAATTTCCATTATGTCTTATTATTCTTTGGTATTTAGGTTCAGGTATTTAATAATCATGAAGCATTGAACAATCTCATTACCTCAATCACTATGTAGTTTATATTAGAGATTTTTCAGGTTCAACAGCAGACAAAAGCCAGAAGAGGGCCCTGGCCACATAAATATTTTTTTAGGTTATTGTATATTGTTCACATGTGTGTCAAGTTGCACAAGACTGTGTTGTAAAAGTAACAATATATTTCATTCATAATTTTAGTTTTATCCACTTTAAAGTATTGAAAGTAAAAATCGAAAATCGCATAGCAATCGCAATATTTGTCTGAAAAACCAAAATTAGGTTATTTGTCAAAATCGTGCACCCCTACACCCAACTGTGTCAAAGTTTCACTCATCTGACCTAAATCGTCAACCTTGATGAAAGGAAATTGGACGGGTTGTTTAAAACCCAACAAACAACCATGCCAAAATGCCAGAGGCTAAAGTATATTGTAAACTGGAATCTGCAAAAATTTCAGTGTCATTGTCCCTATTAAAATGAGATACTATCATTGTGGACTGAAGGATTTGACCACAAAAGTGGCCCCTGATCCAAAAGTGACATTTTCAAGCTCTTCATCTTCAAATGTACAAGCCAAATAGCTTCTTGGTCAAAAACAAAATACACTGTGCAACTGCCAAGCGTAGTAGGGGTATCATCATGCTGTGGGGCTGTTTTGCTCATATATTGTACATTGAGGAAGGAATAATGACAACCTCCATAAATCAACAGCTAGATGCTTTAAACCTGGACAGAACTGGGGCTTTCAAAATGGTGATGATAAAGCAGGCTAACATAAAGCTTCTGGAATGGCCCCAACCTCAACCCTATTGAAAATTTATGAACTATGCTTAAAAGCCAAGTCTATGGCTGGAAGCCAACCCATTTAAATAAGCTCTACCAATTCTGAAAGGCAAAGGGGTCAAATATCTAGCCAGAAGTTTGCAGGATCAGATATTCTTTAAAGTTGTTTTTCTATAACCACACCAACTTAAAAATAAGTAAGAATGTTTGAAAGGCCTCATTAGAATCCAGCAATAATAATTTAATCCTCATGTTTATGATTACTCCATGCAAGGCAAGGGAGTTTTATTTGTATAACACACTTTCAACAACAAGGCAATTCAAGGTGCTTTACATGATTAGGGGATAAAGTAAAAATAGCAATAAAACACAGACAAAACATTGATGAATTTAGGATAAAGTAAAAATATGGGAAGAATTATGTGCCATCAGAAACGGAATTTGAATTACTTCTGTTTCAATTTGCATCACTCAGATTGAATCTGAAATGCTCAAATTGAGTAAATGCTTTGAAAAACATCGTTAGTTTGGAAATGATTGTCACAAAATCAAAATTTTAGTTTCACTTCTCACCATTCAGTTTCACTTTTACAATTAAATTTCAGTTCTCAAATTCAGTTTTTTGTGTCTATTACTCTGCGCTCGATTACTTCTCAAGGACATCCGGGTCCTTGAGAAGTAATCGAGCGCATCCTGCCTTGTTCCAGTACCCAAAGGAACTCACCCATCAGTCATCAATGACTATAGACCTGTTGCCCTGACATCCCACATCATGAAGGTCCTGGAGAGACTCCTGTTGGCCCCCCTGAATAAGCAAACAAGAACGTATCAGGACCCACTGCAGTTTGCTTATCGCTGTGGAGTTGGAGTTGAAGATGCCATCATCCACCTACTTGAACCAACCCACTGTCATCTGGACAAAGCAGGCAGCACTGTGAGGATCATGTTCTCTGATTTCTCCAGTGCATTTAACACAATTCAACCTGATTTGTTTTGTCAGAAACTCCTGAAGACACAGGTGGAGCCCTCAACAATCGCCTGGATCAATGACTACCTGACCAACAGACCACAATTTGTGAGACTGAAGAATTGTGTGTCAAACCAGGTGGTCAGCAGCACAGGAGCACCACAGGGGACCGTACTCTCACCATTCCTTTTCACTCTGTACACCTCAGACTTCCAGTACAAATCAGAGACCTGTCATCTGCAGAAATACTCAGATGACTCTGCAATTGTCGGGTGTATCAGAGATGGACAAGAAGCTGAATACAGAGAGCTGGTGGACCGCTTTGTGACATGGTGTGGAAACAATCGTCTCACCTTGAATGTGTACAAAACAAAGGAGATGATTGTAGATTTCAGAAGAAACAGGCATAAGTCAAAAACTGTTTCCATCATGGGAGAAGAAGTGGAGGTGGTTGAGGAGCATGAATACCTCAGAGTTCACCTTGACAACAGACTGGACTGGAGACTGAACAGTGAAGCCGTCTACAAGGGACAGAGAAGACTGTACTTCTTGCGGAAGCTTAGGTCCTTCAAGGTTTGCAGCAAGATGCTGGAGATCTTCTACAAGTCTGTTGTGGAGAGTGTAATCTCTTCAGCCGTCATCTGTTGGGGTAGCAGCATCAGAGCCAGGGATTTAAATAGGCTAAACAACCTGATAAAGAAGGCTGGTTCTGTTCTTGGGACAACTGTGGAAAATCTGGAGATGATAATGCAAAGAAGGATTCTTCATAAAATCAAAAAAATTATGGACAACCCTGAGCATCCTCTTCATGAGACTGTCATACAACAACAGAGAGTCTTCAGTCGGAGGCTTCTTCAGTTTCGTTGCAATACAGGCCGCTACAGGAAATCCTTCCTGCCCACAGCCATCATCATCTGCAACAACTCCTTAAATAATTAATCATATGAGCTATACCAACACTTAATTTCCCTCTGGGATCAATAAAGTATTTTTGAATTGAATTGAATATGTTAAAAAATAACAGTAAATAATAAACTGTTGATAAAATGAGTTAATGAGGAATACTACACTCAACAAAAATATAAACGCAACACCTTTGTTTCTGCTCCCATTTTTCATGAGATGGACTTAAAGATCTAAAAATCATTCCAGATACACAATATTACCATTTCTCTCAAACATTGTTCACAAATCAGTCTAAATGTGTGATAGTGAGCACTTCTGCTTTGCTGAGATAATCCATCCCACCTCACAGGTGTGCCACATCAAGATGCTGATCTGAAATCATGATTAGTGCACAGGTGTACCTTATGCTGCTGACATCATCCAAATGATTCAAAATGGCATTCTCTGATAAATTATTCCTCTCAGTTTGATCTGGTAGAGTAACCAGAGATGAACGAAGTTCATGCAACTCCGACTCTTGACTCAGCATGTTGTTGTTGTTGCTAGCTGTAGAGCAGGCTGCTCAGTCAGGAAGATTGTTGTTAAAGAACCAGCCAATGAGCATGCAGGTCCCACCCACTGATTCTGATTGGCAGATGAAGTTATTCTGCTGAAAAGTGACATTCTGAAATAAATAAGCCACTGGGAAAACACCAATAGGAAATAAAAGCTGACTTTGGAAAAATGACGTTTTGCAATAAAAAACTGATTAAATTAAATAAAAATGGCTAAAAAATAATCCCCATTATTAGCAAAAAATGTACATTAAAATAATTATATTAACAGATTTTTAAAGGAAAATGAAAAATTTTTCATACTATTGAACTTAGAAGTTTATACATATTCAGTTTTTTCACAATTTCATTGTCAAGTCATATATTTGTTATTAATTGTTATCCAGATATCTATTTCACAATAGTTTTTTTATTTATTTAATTTTGAGTAGTTTGGTGTTCCATAAGCGAGAGGGTGACGTTCCCCTGCAAGTCCATCTTCCCCGGAATTGTACTCAAAACATGGATAGATAACAAGTGAAGAGGTTAAACAGGCAAACTGGGTTAATCTGTGAATGCAAAACTATAGTTTTTACAGCAGAACAGATGGGCAACTACACTCTAGTGAGATCACAGGTTCTGTAGTGCTTGATGGTTAATAAAACTACTATAAGAATAAGGTGTGTAAAATATAGGCTCGTTTACAAGCAATGATTTCCACAAAAATAATATTAAGAAATATGTCTATGCAAATGGCAACAACCGACAAACACAACCGCTTTAAGCTTTTAGTTTTTGTACCGTCCGATTTTAGTTTCATGCAAACAAACGCCCAGGCCACACTGTGCTAGCTTAGTGCTTTTAGTCAACAGTTATAGTTAGGATATCTGTTACGGCACGTTCACACCGGTCAGCACGTCCAGGCAGCAGGGCAGCTAGATTACATGCAAGTCTATGGTACCTACGCATCTAGTGGGCCAGCAAGTCGCGCGCATCAGCGCAGCTGGCATCTGCGCGTCCACGCGGCTGCTGTCCGGATGCGCTGATGGACCGTCAGAGCAGCTGCTGCGTGAAGTTGGGAAAACTGAACTTTCGGGCAGCAAACGCGGGGCGTAAACCAATCAGAGCGACTCTTTGTACTGACTTAGTTACGCCTTCCATGAGTGGATTGGAAGGTTTTTCATTCAAGATGGAGGATCAACTAACCGTCGCTGTGTGTAATGTTCGTGAATTGTATGACCCGTCTTCGTCTTTTTACAAAGACAGGAAGAGATCGGATCTTATTTGGAGGAAGATATCGGAGTATACTGGAGTGCCAGGTAAGCAGTTAAATATTTTTCTTTTAACTTTCTTATGTGTTTAGACGATGTTGTCTGGCTTGTGTGGCTTCATTAATTAAATAAACCCAAGCCACTCGACATGATCCGCCATGTTGTAAACAACTAGCAACAAACAAATCCACGCCTGCATGCTGACGTAATGACGGGATGTGCTGGACGCGCTGACCGGTGTGAACGTGCCATTAGGCTGTCATTTACATGACACTGATACATTTAACACATTTATCACCAACCTGCGAATTTGACATGAAGAGTGACATCTGACAACTTCATATTTCCCTCTCCAGCTCAGGACGCCTTAGGTTGGCTGAAGTACAACATAATTATATTACTCTGCGCTCGATTGCTTCTCGAGGACCCGGATGTCTCACACCAAAAACTGAATTTAAGAGTTCAAATTGAATTGTAGAAGTGAAACTGAAAGTTTTAGAGCTGAATTTACAATAAGATGAAATACAGTTTTAAAGAAAATAAATTCATTTTCTAAACATAAAATTCTATTTCAATTTAGTGACAATCATTTCCAAACTATAAATGTGATTTCAAATTGGGCTAAATCAGACTCGGTTTTTCAAAGCATTTATTTAATTTGACCATTTCAGAACAGAAGTAATTCAAATTCAGTTTCTGATGGCACATAATTCTGCCCATATAAAAACAACATGATGAACCACAGACATAACGTGATACATGAAAACATTACTTATTACTCAAAAGCAGCTCTAAACAGATGGGTTTTTAGCCAAGATTTAAAAGAGTTCAGTGTTTCAGCAACTTTGCAGTTGTCTGGAAGGTTGTTCCAGATAAGGGGAGCATAGAATCTGAAAGCTGCTTCTCCATGTTTGGGTCTGATTCTAGGGATGTTGAGTAGACTGGAATTAGAGGAGCTGAGTGGTCTGGGGGGTTGGTATAGTGACAGTAGATCTTCAAGATACTTTGGTGCCAGGCCATTTATTGATTTATCAACTAGTAAAAGCATTTTGAATTCTATTCTCTGAGCTACAGGGAGCCAGTGTAAGGACTTTAGAACCAAGAAAGTAGAGCACATCACTCCAGTTCTAGTGAGGACACGAGCAGCAGCATTCTGGATCAGCGCAAGCTGTCTAATTTACTTTTTAGGCAGACCTGTGAGGACGCTCTTGTAGTAATCAATCTGACTAAAGATAAATGCATGGATGAGTTTTTCGAGGTCCTGTTGCGACATCCGTCCTTTAACCCTAGAAATGTTCTTCAGGTGATAGAAGGCTGACCTTCTTATTGCCTTTATGTGACCCTGGAGGTTCAGGTCTGATTCCATTACTACACCTAGATTTCGGGCTTGATCAGTATTTTCTAGCTGTATTAACTGAAGCTGTGTGCTGACTCTTGATCGTTCCTCTTTAGGTCCAAAAGTAATTACTTCTGTTTTGTTTCTGTTCGGCTAGAGAAGTTCTGGCACATCCATCCATTGATTTGCTCAATGCATTTACTTAGGATTTGGATGGGTTCAAATTCACCTGGTGACATCGTAATGTAAAGCTGAGTATCATCTGCATAGTAATGGTAGCTAATCTTATTGGTTGTTATAATGTGGGCTAGGGGGAGCATGTAGATATTAAATAAGAGGGCCCCCAGAATGGAGCCCTGGGGCACCCCACATGTGATTTCTGTTTGTTCTGATGAAAAATATCCTATTGAAACCAAGAAGTCCCTTTGACGAGGGCAGTCTCAGTGCTGTGGTGAGCACGGAAACCACACTGAAAAACATCAAAGCGGTTGGTCATTGTTGGGAAGCTATTCAACTGCTGAAACACAGCTTTTTCAATAATTTTACTGATGAATGGAAGATTAGAAATTGGCCTGTAGTTCTGCATTAATGTGTTGTCCAGATTCTTCTTCTTTAGCAGTGGTTTAATAACTGCTGTTTTTAAAGCCTGGGGGAAGACACCTGACAGGACGGATGAGTTAACTATATTCTTCAGATCAGACACAATGACAGGGAAACTTTCTAAAGGAAAGCTGTGGGTAGGATATCAAGACAGCAAGAGGAGGAGCTTAATTGGTTAATGATTCAATGTTTTTTTGGTTTAATTCATGGAATTCTGACATTTTATCTACATTGGTGTTAATTGGGTATAACACTAGTAATGAGTTCAGTACTGGGGTGCAGCCTGACCGTCTAATTGTTAGAGTCTTTTCAGTAAAAAAAGCTGGCAAATTAATTGCAGGCCCTGGTTTAATTTAGTTTAGGGGCTACTGTCACTGGAGGATTAGTTAGTCTTTCCACTGTTGCAAAAAGAGTCTGTGCATTATTAATGTTTCTGTTAATGATTTCAGAGAAGAAAGATTCCCTAGCATATTTTAAAGTTAACTGATATCTGTTCAGTCTCTCTCTGTAGATCTCACAGTGAACCTGGAGTTGAGTTTTTCGTAATTTTCTCTTGGCTCGTTGACACCTTTTTTCACTTTGTACCCGTGGATCGCTTGTCAATAGAGACTTCTTTCTACCTGAGACTACTTTCACTTTAGTTGGAGCAATGGAATAAAATCAAACTTTATTTATAAAGCGCTTTTTATACAAGAAGTTGAATCAATATCTGAAATTTTTGCGAGGAAATTATTTACCAGCTTGCTTACTTAGTTGGAGTTGGGAGATGAGGAGGATGCCGTGGGAAAGTAAATACGTGTAAGGGTTTCAACTGAACTGTTCCCGAGAAAATGCTTTTTTACAGTTGTCTCACTGTGGCTAGATAGTTTAGCAGAGATGGTACCTTCAAGGAAAATACAGAAATGGTCAGATAGCGCAACATCATTTACAGAGATATTGGATATATTTAAACCTTTGCTGAGAATTAGGTCCAGAATGTGTCCTTGATTGTTATGAACAGTGTCACCTAATGTTTTTGCTAGTCTATCTTGGGGATGGTCTGTATGGATGTTGAAATCCTCCACAATGATTAATTGGTCATAATCGATGCATATTATGGAAAGAAGGTCGCTGGAATCATTAAAGAAGTTAGAGTTACGTTTTGGGGGTTTATGTAAACTTAGAAATAAAGCTTTGTTAGGCTCATTTATGTGGGTGGCTAGGTATTCAAAAGAGTCAAATGTGCCCAAGGATACCTTTTTAAAGTTCATAGAGTAATGAAAAATTGTGGCTACGGCTCCACTTCGTCTGTGTTTCCTGCTCTTGCTTGAAAATTTTTAATTTTTTAAACTTCTGATTACTACTGCATAGCTATGAATATGAATGAATTAATATCCATATATTTTGTAGGGCAAAATAAGGTACAATAGTCATAAAATACAATAGTACGACACTTGTGCATATACTCACAAAAACACGCACATTCCCATTAAGGCTATAATGAGACTGCCTGATTCAAAGTATTGATTAGTGAATGCAGCCTGCCAAGGGTCCCTGGAAAACATGACATCACATAAAAGGCAACAGCAGAGCTGTTCTGCAGATTCCAATTACATTATCACATTTGCTGTGTTATAGCTTATCCCGATGTTGTTATTCACATTATTGGAGTATTTCTGGATTTCTCAGTGAATGCAACATTTCTATGTAGATGTAAATTAAGCCATTTAAAAAATAAACTTGTGATCCCTATTATTAAACAGTTAATAGGAAGTAGTTTTAGTTTTACTCATAGCTGAAAAAGGAAACAAGTAACGGTATTAAAACCAATTAAAGCTGCTCAAATTTGTAAAAAAGGCTACTTAAAAACTTTAATCAAGATTTAAATCTAAACCTTTTCAACAAACAGCTTAGGATCAAATCACCCTTTATAGATGAAAACACCATTTAAAAAAATAAATAGTGCACCTTCTTTTTAATAATAATTTTAATTTGATTTAAACCCTTGGTTTGATGCAAAGAACTATTGTGCCAACATATGGTTTAAAAATCCACCTTCATCCCTGCCTTCTTTTACAGTCCTCCACAGACTCTGCTGAATAGCATGTACATAATGCAACAGGTTTGTGCAGCAAACAGCATACAAAAGAATAATCAGTCTCCAGCTGCAGCAGCATTTGTTTTGCCACACTGTGCTTTCGTACTTCCAAATGACCATTTGGCTCATTCATAATTACATACAGTGTATCTTATGAATTAATCACTGCTGAAAAACAATAACTGTTCCACATCGCTTTGTGGGCAACATAATGTTGAAAATGTTTGTACTTTTTTAGCTAGACAATTACATTCATATTTCTTCAGTATGTGCAACTGAGAACAGTTTATACTGTTTACAGACATGCCTTAAAAGATTTATTGGAAAAAATACTGTTATTTATGTTGTTTATCAATTAATCCTCAACATTTATGAGGAGTAATATTTGACCCCAGACTGTGCTCTGAGAGGGGTTTTGAACATGCATTGCTTTATAATCCCCTGTTTGGAAAGAACAGCTCTCAGGAGTCATGAAGACAAAACAGTGCAGCTAGAATTGTAGTCCATAGATTTCACAGCAGAAATCTATGGACTGAAAAATGATGGCATGTACATGTGTACTGAGAATTGTAGCATAGAAAAAATGTCTAAATAACATCAACTGTTCTATTTCATTCTTTTTAAGCATTCTACACTCTTCAAACCAGCCACACAGGAGTTTTAAGGTGATCATGGTATAAGATTAGAATAGATCCTAACTATGGGGTTAAAGTTGTAGTTTGTATATCATAATCAAGGATTCATGCTTTGGTTTGAGGCCCTAAAAATATGTTGATGAATTGACTTGGACTATTTTCATTTCTCAATAAAATATATACGCCAGAGGTGTAACAGTAGGACTATACACCAGCTAAATTTTCTCATTCATCTGCATTTTAGCTGCAAATTATACCAGCTTATTATACAGTAAATTTTACTTTGACAATTTTCACTGTAAGTTGCAGGTCTTGTAGAGATGAAACTGAAAGCTGACAGTCAGTACGTTTACTCCAAAAAGCTCGATTTAGCTGTGCATGTAATCAGACTAAAGACTTCCCTCCTGCAGCGAGCCGAGTCCCAGTTTACATGTTACTCCAAAAATCGAATTATTGAAAGAAGTGTGCCGACCACCGCAACGGTAGGTGGCGACATGCAACCCTTTGTGTGGCTTTCTTCCGGTTCGCGTCACACACTCAGGGTAAACAAACACTTGTGGAAGAGAAGCCGACATAGTAAAAAAAAAAAGGACGACACAACTGCCACGCTGTAGATTTGTTACATTCTCTACTGTTTGATCGTATTACATCAATTACAGCGTAATTCATCTGGTTTTTTTGTTTATTACGAAGCTTCCGAGCTCATCAATTCCTGAAGGGGCAGGGCACAGCTCCCGATAGCTCGGCTTCTCAAGGCGAGAGTATACATGCAGAGAAATTCTAATTTCTAACCGCATTATCTAGCTGCAGTAGTCGAGCTTCTGAAACTCCAGTTCGATTAGACTCCAGCCAGACTAACGTGTATACATGCATTTTTAAAGTCTGATTTCTTATTGACTAAGGCAATAATTAGAATTTCTCTTGCTGCATGTTAACGTACTGAGTGGGGATTCAAGTACAGTTCAGTTTTCTCTTTGTTGCATGTTTTTGCTTATGCATATTGTTAGGTAAAATAATAATGTTGTATTATTATTTTCTTAGGGTGTCTTTCTAATGTACTTTTTAAATATCATTTTGGTTTCAGTCACATGCTCATTTGCATGACATCCTGTTCTTTTAATATGTTAATGAAGTGTGACTAAATAAAGAGAGACTGCAGAGGGGGGGCTCTTCGAGACCAGAGACTATGACACTGGGAGGCTGAGAACAGACAGACACGGTTGGCTCATTCCTTATAGTATTTTCCTGGTCTCCCTCTGCAGAACTGATTATCCACATCCACCTCTGCAGAGCTTATTGACTCCATATTCTCTCCGACCCTTTCGTGTGATTCTTTGTAGGTCAACCACTTTTTTAACCTAACACATATGGTAAACTGCATTGTAGTTATTTCTCTCCTTTTTTGTCAAACAAACAGGTTATGGAAAGCTAATTACCTACACGGGCACTTCAATAATATGAGATACTTTTAAATATTCCTTGTTTATTTTGAGATAGTCTTTGAGATGTTAACATTTTCTATTACTTTAAAAGTTAGCAAGGATAGCTATAATGGAAAAAAAGCTTATTCTTAAACAAAGATGAGACTGAGGGTCCTTCAGGCATTTTTGACATTTAATACAGCATATTGATCAGTATGAAGGACAGTGTGCACAAAAACAGTGGCATCACTCAAACCTCCCCAACCCTTCTATTCTAAAACATTGTTTAGTATTTAGTAATCAATGTTTATCTCTTATCGACATGGGCTCTTCGGCCCTTTTGTCCCGTCCTGGAGAACCAGTCCACACCAGCTCAGAATAAAGCATAAAACTGTTCCCCAAGACCAGAAAATCTAGTAGATATCTTGTTACTCTGATGTCTGTCCCCTGCATGCAAAACATTACACACAGAATGCTTTGTTTTTCCAACATGACCTACTATCCTGGAGATTACATACAAAGATAGGGAATAATTTGTGAAATACTAATTAAACTGAAATATTCAATCTTTAATAAAATAAAAAAAAACAGTTAGATCATGTATTTTTCCTCAAGTTAAACCTGCTGTGAGAATACCATATCTGCACATCCTGGGTTATACTTAATGTTAAAATTTTGTGCATTGTTCAGTTGCTTAGGATTATACACATTATGAAACTGAAAGTTTCAGTTTTAGACAGCACCACAGCACTGAGACTGCTCTGATCAAAGTCATCAATGGCATCCGTTTGAATACTGACAGTGGAAAAATGTCAGTGTTAGTTTTACTGGATCTCAGTGCTGCATTTGATACAGTTGACCACATTATTTTACTCAAACGATTGGAGAACTGGGTGGGTCTCTCTGGCACTGTACTTAACTGGTTCAAAACGTACTTAGAGGACAGGAAGTACTTTGTGTCAATAGGTAACTTTACATCTGAGTAGACGGGAATTACATGTGGGGTTCCCCAGGGTTCCATCCTGGGACCTCTTCTGTTTAATGCTCCCACTGGCACAGGTAATAAATAACAACAATATAATATATATAAGTTATCATAGCTATGCAGATGACACACAGATATATATTAGAATGTCACCAGAAGACCAAGGGCCTGTACAGGCTCTTGGCAAATGCATTGAGGAAATTAATGACTGGATGTGCCACAATTTTCTGCAGTTGAACAAAAACAAAACGGAGGTAATTGTCTTTGGAGCTAAAGAGAAAAGATTGAAGGTCACCACAAGGCTTCAGTCCATACACCTAAAAACCACCAACCACGTCAGAAATCTGGGTATAGTGATGGACTCAGACCTAAACTTAGAAAAACACAATTAATGCAATCACAAAATCAGCCTACTATCACCTTAAGAGTATCTCAAGGATAAAAGATCTGATGTCTCAGCAGGACCTGGAAAAACTAGTCCATGCATTGATCTTTAGTCGGCTTGATTATTGTAACAGCGTCTTTACAGGTCTACCTAAAAAATCAATTAGGAAACTGCAGCTCATCCAGAACTCTGCTGCTCGAGTTCTCACTAAAACCAAAAAAGTGGACCACATCAGTCCAGCTCTGAGGTCTTTACACTGGCTGCCTGTCTGTCAGAGGATAGACTTCAAAGTTCTGCTGCTGGTCTATAAAGCTCAGAATGGTTTAGGACCAAAATACATCGGTGATCTCCTGACCCAGTATGAACCTACTCAACCCCTCAGGTCATCTGGATCCGCTCTTTTATCAATTCCCAGAGTCAGAACCAGACATGGAGAAGCTGTGTTCAGCTTCTATGCTCCACATGTCTGGAACAAACTCCCAGAAAGCCTCAGATCAGCTGAAACACTCAGTTTATTTAAATCCAGGTTAAAGACCCACCTGTTCTCAGCTGCTTATGATTAGGTTTTTATTCTAAGTTTTAAATCTGCACGGCTTCTTTTAAGATTCTTTTAAGATTTTTATTTATTTTTTCTCATTTTATTTAATTGGTTTTTATTCCTGTACTTTTGCTTTTTCTGCACCCTGCTGTAATGCTTTTGATGTTTTATGTAAAGCACATTGAATTGTCTTGTAACATGAATTGTGCTATACAAATAAACTTACCATGCCTATACTATTACTACTTTGTATGATGGGAGAAACTCTTTAAGCAAGCAATTGCTGAAATTATACTTGCATGTATTAAAACACAAAACAAATATATGTTTGTGTAATACATCCATGTACCCATTGTCTATATTGGGAGAGCTAGTGCCTATCTCCAGCGGTCATTAGGTGGGAGGTGGAGTACATCCTGCACAGGTTGCCAATCCATCACAAAACATTTGTCTAGTCATAGTAAAGACTTTTTTTTTCTTCAGGAGGACATTGCTCCAAAAATATTAAGTGCCTAAGACTTACTAAGATAGGTACACCAGCTACTGGCTCCAAGATTATGCTTGATGTATGAATACAAATGTATTATGTGAGTTTAGACTCTTAATACTGTAGGTCAAGCAGGTCTGTTACAGAAACATAGCAGATCACAGAACATTTATTAAGTCCTTCCTCTTGCGTCTCTCTAGTCTAAGTAAACAGTGTTTGGACCGCACCATTATTCCTCCCCCCCAAACTAAAGTTGAAAGAAATTCCACAAATATCCTCTGTAAAACTGTAATTTAAAAAGTACAAATGTTGGCTCCAAGGTATGTGTGGATACTTGTTCTTTTTGAACGGAATTTCTAAGCCAATGCCCAAAGCTCCCCCTGGCCAGGAAATAAACAATGTGCCTTGGTAAAAAGTTAACAGTCTGGGTTCTCCCCATTCTTTTTTTAGCACAGACATAGAGCATCAAGAGTGGCTGCTTTAAGTAGTACCATTTAACAATTTTGAGGCTCATTGCCTGAAAAACAAGTGCAGAAAAGAAAGGAAAAGAAACAGCATGCCTGTAGATGAACAAATCTGTGCACATTATAAAAAATATAAACCATTCAAATGAAAACAACTTTACTATAATCTAAGTTCAGGTTACCATTTTGCTGAAAAAGTTACTGGAATCTCTGTTACTTCTTTTATGTTCATTCTGCTATCAAAAAGTTTTCAGATTATGATTATCTCCATTCTGATTAAAAAAATATCTAAAAGTAAAGTTGATGTCACACTGTTTCTTTTCTTGCTATGTATATTGGCTTATGTGAAACCTGTTTTATGTAGGTCTAAATGTGGCAAAATGAGGAAGATTTTGTGGAACATCAAGCCCCTCCCTGGGCTGCCACCTTATCGTGGTGGAGGGGTTTGAGTGTCCCAATGATCCTAGGAGCTATGTTGTCGGGGGCTTTTGCTCCTGGTAGGGTCACCCATGGCAATTTGGTTCTAGGTTAGGGATCAGACAAAGTGCAGCCCAAAAGACCCCTATGATGAAAATGACAGATGGACTCAGTGTTCCCTCGCCCGGACGCGGGTCACCAGGCCCCCCTCTGGAGCCAGGCCTGGAGGTGGGGCACGTTGGCGAGCGCCTGGTGGCCGGGCCTTTACCCATGGGGCCCGGTCGGGCTTAGCCGGAAGAGGTAACATGGGCCCCCCTTCCCATGAGCTCACCACCTGTGGGAGGGGCCATAGGGGTCGGGTGCTGTGCAGGATGGGCGGCGGCCAAAGGCGGGGACCTTGGCGGTCCGATCCTCGGCTGCAGAAGCTGGCTCTCGGGACGTGGAACGTCACCTCTCTGGTGGGGAAGGAGCCGGAGCTGGTGTGCGAGGTTGAGAGGTTCCGACTGGACATCGGACTCACCACGGCGCACGGCTCTGGCTCTGGAACCCGTCTCCTCGAGAGGGGTTGGACTCTCTTCCACTCTGGGGTTGCCCCCGCTGAGAGGCGCCGAGCTGGGGTGGGCATACTTGTTGCCCCCCATCTCGGCGTCTGTACGTTGGGGTTTACCCCGGTAAACGAGAGGGTAGCCTCCCTCCACCTTCGGGTGGGGGGACGGGTCCTGACTGTTGTTTGTGCTTACGCGCCAAACAGCAGATTAGATTACCCACCCTTCTTGGAGTCTTTGGAGGGGGTGCTGGAGAGTGCTCCTCCTGGGGACTCCCTTGTTCTGCTGGGGGACTTCAACGCTCACGTGGGCAATGACAGTGAGACCTGGAGGGGTGTGGTTGGGCGGAATGGCCCCCCCGATCTAAACCCGAGTGGTGTCTTGTTATTGGACTTCTGTGCTCGTCATGGATTGTCCATAACAAACACCATGTTCAAGCATAAAGGTGTCCATATGTGCACTTGGCACCAGGACACCTTAGGCCGCAGCTCAATGATCGACTTGGTTGTCGTCTCATCTGATCTGCGGCCGCATGTTTTGGACACTCGGGTGAAGAGAGGGGCTGAGCTGTCCACTGACCACTACCTGCTGGTGAGTCGGCTCCAATGGTGGGGGAGGACGCCGGACAGACCTGGAAGGCCCAAACGTGTTGTGAGGGTCTGCTGGGAACGTCTGGCAGAGTCTCCTGTCAGAAGGAGCTTTAACTCACACCTCCGGCAGAACTTTGAACACGTCCCGGTGGGAGGCGGGGGACATCGAGTCCGAGTGGACCATGTTCCGCGCCTCCATTGCCGAGGCGGCTGACCGAAGCTGTGGCCGCAAGGTGGTCGGTGCCTGTCGCGGCGGCAACCCTCGAACCCGCTGGTGGACCCCGCGGGAAGGGATGCTGTCAGGCTGAAGAAGGAGTCCTACCGGGTCTTTTTGGCTTGTGGGACCCCTGAAGCAGCTGATAGGTACCGACAGGCCAAGCGGGATGCGGCTCGGATGGTTCCTGAGGCAAAAACTCGGGCGTGGGAGGAGTTTGGAGAGGCCATGGAAAACGACTTCAGTATGGCTTCGAAGCGATTCTGGTCCACCATCCGGCGTCTCGGGGGGGGGGAAAGCGGTCTGCCACCAACACTGTTTACAGTGGGGATGGTGTGCTGCTGACCTCGACGTGGGACGTTTTGGGTCGGTGGATGGAATACTTCGAAGACCTCCTCAATCCCACCAGCACGCCTTCCAATCTGGAAGCAGGGTTTGGGGACTTGGGGTCGGGCTCTCCAATCTCTGGTGCTGAGGTCACCGAGGTCGTTAAAAAGCTCCTCGGTGGAAAGGCTCCGGGGGTGGATGAGATTCGACCGGAGTTCCTCAAGGCTCTGGATGTTGTGGGGCTGTGTTGGTTAACGCGGCTCTGCAATATTGCGTGGACATCGGGGGCAGTTCCCTTGGATTGGCAGACCGGGGTGGTGGTCCCCCTGTTTAAAAAGGGGGACCACAGGGTGTGTTCCAACTACAGGGGGATCACACTTCTGAGCCTCCCTGGTAAGGTCTATTCAGGGGTTGTGGAGAGGATGGTCCGACGGATAGTCGAACCTTGGATCCAGGAGGAACAATGCGGTATTCGTCCTGGCCGTGGAACACTGGACCAGCTCTACACCCTCAGCAGGGTCCTGGAGGGTGCGTGGGAGTTCGCCCAACCGGTCTACATGTGTTTTGTGGACTTGGAGAAGGCGTTCGACCGTGTCCCTCGGGGGGCCCTGTGGGGGGTTCTCCAGGAGTATGGGGTACCGGGCCCTTTGATACGGGCTGTTAGGTCCCTGTACGACCGGTGCCAGAGTTTGGTTTGCATTGCCGGCAGTAAGTCGGGCTTGTTTCCAGTGAGAGTTGGACTCCGCCAAGGTTGCCCTTTGTCACCGATCCTGTTCCTAACTTTTATGGACAGGATCTCTAGGCGCAGCCAAGGCGTTGAGGGGATCCGTTTTGGTGGCCTCAGGATCGGGTCTCTGCTTTTTGCAGATGATGTGGTCCTGTTGGCTTCATCAGAGCGTGATCTACAGCTTTCGCTGGAGCGGTTCGCAGCCGAGTGTGAAGCGGCTGGGATGAGAATCAGCACCTCCAAATCCGAGGCCATGGTCTTGAGCTGGAAAAGGGTGGGGTGCCTCCTCTGGGTCGGGGATGGGGTCCTTCCCCAAGTGGAGGAGTTTAAGTATCTGGGGGTCTTGTTCACGAATGAGGGAAAAATGGAGCGGGAGATCGATAGACGGATTGGTGGGGCATCTGCAGTTATGTGGGCGCTCTACTGGTCTGTCGTGGTGAAGAGAGAGCTGAGCCAAAAGGCGAAGCTCTCGATTTACTGGTCGATCTACGTTCCTCCCCTCATCTATGGTCACGAACTCTGGGTGGTGACCGAAAGAACGAGATCACGGATACAAGCGGCTGAAATGAGTTTCCTCCGCAGAGTGTCTGGGCTCTCCCTTAGAGATAGGGTGAGAAGCTCAGTCATCCGGTGGGGGCTCAGAGTAGAGCCGCTGCTTCTCCACATCGAGAGGAGTCAGTTGAGGTGGCTCGGGCATCTGGTCAGGATGCCTCCTGGACGCCTCCCTGGTGAGGTGTTTTAGGCACGTCTCACCGGGAGGAGGCCCAGGGGAAGGCCCAGGACACGCTGGAGGGACTATGTTTCTCGGCTGGCCTGGGAGCACCTTGGGGTTCCTCCCGAGGAGCTGGAACAAGTGGCTGGGGAGAGGGAAGTCTGGGTCTCTTTGCTTAGTCTGCTGCCCCCGCGACCCGACCCCGGATAAGCGGAAGAAAATGGATGGATGGATGGATGGATCAAGTCCTTGTCACTTTTTATGTGCTCCCTTTATGAATAGTGCATGCATATTGAGATCATGGGCGTGGTCTTTTTCCTTACATTTTTATGGATTAACTGACCATCTAGAAAACAAATTTAGAAGCTCAAGAGTGCCCCGCAAGTGGACAGATAATTATTTGCTGGACTGATCAGAAATCATGCCATACCATTGTTTTCACCTTTAGCTACACGCATCCTGCATGGCAAGGTGTGTGAATCTTCATCGGTGCAAACAGAGTGCAAAATGTCGCATGAGTTGAGGTAGTATTATTATTGGATCACTGCCACAATATTTGACTGGGAATTGTGTACGTGCTGTAGCAGTGATATAATGGGGTAATACCAATCATAATAATACATATCCCAATTATCTGTGTCACCCTGGTTAAACTGGGCATCACTCCGTGTATACTACATTGTAAAAAGAATAGAAAGGCAGTGTATTTTCTTACACCAATGAAAGACAAAGTAGATATGCAAAAGGTCAAACTTCTAAATGGTAGTGTTACATTCATATATGTTAATAGCCTATGACCTTCCTCTCTGTAGCAGTTATTTAGAAATAAAAGGTTTTTTACTGGAGGAAAACAGTGAACAAATATTATTAAATGTTGTACAAAATACACTTACAATGCAAGTTTGCTTTAATCGCCACACAATGCTGTAATGATTCAAATTACAGAATAGCTATCCATTTGTGAGATTAAAACCACTGAAGTGCTTGAGAGGCAGGCGTCTTCTAACTGGTCGTTCGGAGAGACTAGAAACTGAAGGATGGTATTTTTCAGAGGAAGACTGTTTGAGTGCTCTGTTCTCTAGCAAAAGACAAGCACTTGTTGCCAAAAGCCAAAGAATACCAAAATCAATATTACCCCTGCTATTCCAGGAACAGCAACAAAGTGGGAGTATTGAGTTGTTCTGCATTTTTGATCTAAAGGAGATAAAACTAATGGGAGAAAAACCCAAAGTGTTTCCCAAGAATGCTTTTCAAAGGTCTTCTCCATATACATGATCAAAATAGCCTTGCTAAATTAAGACACGATTGACTTTGCATGCTTGTAATTAATGGCATCATTAGCTATTGTAAAAGTCCTCAATTACTGGCATGAACCTTCATGACCCAGCGCCTCTCTGACATCACCACTTTCAATACTTCAAACAACGTACTTAAAATAACACATTTAATATGTCTTTTATGAGCTCTTAGAGTGATTTTACCAGTGTGGGTGTGTATGTGTGAGTATATGCATTAGTGTGTGATATTTTGAATCACTATTAAGGTATAATTTTTTTTTTGCTCCATCCTAATCTTATTTAATGTAGTGAACCATGGTTAAAGTTTTCTGCTGCCACCATTCTGAAAGGATGGATAAGGTGTTCAGAGCAGAGCACCACAATCTATCTTACCTTATGGACCTGTGGCTAGAGTTGGAAATTACAGCCTATAAGGATGTACTGGTATTAGGAATATGGGCTATGGCAGTCATATTTCTTTATATATTCAACTTCCCATTGCTTTCTTCCTACATCATGCTGCTGGCAAGGCATGAGGTGATGTACTTTATTAGGCAATATGTTTAGGTGCATTCTCTACACATATTCTTTCTTTGTTTCATAGCTCAGGAAGTAAAAGTCTCCATTTAGCTTAGCTCATTGAGCTTTATCTCTTATATATATCAAACCTTAGCTTCATTTAAAGGGAAGATCCCATCCTTTTTTATGTGGTTTGATTCTGCTGTGATTCTGATGTGCAAGGATTGGAAGATATTGCAACATAAAATTAAATATGCATCATGACATTAAAGGAGAATAGAAACCAGCAGGTGAAACCTTCAACAATGAGGCTGAATGAGCTCCTTAGGAAACAGCATCGAACTACAAATGGAAAAATATCAATTTCAACTGAGTATGCCGTGAAATCTGTTAGGATCCCTTACTTCAGCAAAACACCTCCATGCTTATCTGTCTTTGTGCTTCAAATCAGTGTGGTGTATGAAACATAAAAAATGAAAAGAAAAACGGAGGGGAAAGCAAGAAGTTGTTAGTGTGTCTCCTTGTAATAAAATATACTTTTACAGGGACACTAGCCATGCTTAGCTGTTATGTAGTCCTCTTGCAAAATTATTACTAATGAAAAATTATGAAAATCCTTTTTTAAAATATCCAAAGAAGTTAAGTGTCAGTTAAATTATGGTCCTTTGGATGGTAAACAATTCATCCTTGAATTTGTGGTGCACTTGTAAACCTTCCAATCCATGCAAAGTTGGGCCATTTTAAATCATAAATAAAACTTTCTATTGTGTGAAAAATGCAACTCTTTACACACAGACTGGTTCTAAAATACAACTAAAACAGCCTTTATATACAGACCCTTTCCAAAAAATTAGAATATCATGGAAAAGTTTATTTATTTCCATAATTCTATGCAAAACGTTTAGCTTCCATAGATTATACATTCAGGGCCCACAACTTAAACGATTTCAAGTATGTAGTTGTTTATTTGTACATTATTTGGGCTTCGAGCTCATAAAACCAATGAAAACAGGAATTCAAAAAATGTGAATACTGAGAAGAAATCACCATTTACTTCTCAGTTTTTGCAGAAAAAAAGAAAGAAATTAGGATCACATCTAATCAATCAAAAATATGGCTTTACTTTGGTCCAATTGTTTCAGTTAGGTTCAATATGGGGAAGACTGCAGACTTGACAACTGGCCAGAAGACCAGCATTGATACCCTCCATAGGATGGGTAACCCCCCAAAGTTCATAGCTAAGGAGGCTGGCTGTTCAGAGTGCTGTGTCCAAGCAAATCTATGGAAAGTCTAGCGGATGGGCAAAATGTGGCAGGAGAAGATGCACCAGCAGAAGACCTGACTGTGGGGTTCAGGGGATTATCAAACAGAGAAGATTCATGAATCTGGAAGAGATCCAGAAAGAGTGGATGGGCTACATCTGTCGGGTCAAACCACTTCTGAGCCTTAGCCATTGTCTCAACTGGGCCAAGGAGAAGAAGGACTGGACTGTTGGCCAGTGGTTCAAGGTCCTCTTTTCCGATGAAAGTAAAGTGTGCCTTTCATTCAGGATTCAAGGTCCAAGGGTTTGGAGGAAGACAGGTGAGGAACAGAACCCAAGCCGCTTGAGGTCCAGTGTGAAATACCCACAGTCAGTCATGATTTGGGGTGCAATGTCCGGTGCAGGTGTTGATAAACTCTGCTTTTGTAAATCCAAGGTCACCGCATCAGTCTTCCAGAATGTTTTAGAGGACTTCATGATTCCTTCTGCTGAGGATCTGTATGGAGATGCAGATTTCATCTTCCAGCAGGACCTGACCCCTGCTCATACCACCAGAAGCTCCAAAACCTGGTTTGATGCCCATGCCATCACAGTGCTTGACTGGCCAGCCAACTCACCCGACCTAAACCCCATTGAGAATCTATGGGGTATTATCAAAAAGGAAAAGGAAGGGCACCAGACCCAAAAACATAGAAGAGCTGACAACAAGTATCAAGGAATTCTGGGCTTCAATGCCACAGGCTTGATCGCCTCAATGCCTACAAAGTATTGAAGATTGACATAACCTTTTGAAAGTACCATATTTTGATTGATGTGATCCTAATTTCTTTTTTTTTCTGCAAAACTGAGAAGTAAATGGTGATTTCTTTTGAATTCCTGATTGCGTGGGTTTTATGAGCTAGAATGACAAATTATGTACAAATGAACAACTAAATACTTGAAATAGTTTAAGTTGTGGGCCCTAAATCTATAATCTACGAAGGTTTAATGTTTTGAATGATATTTTGGAAATAAACAAACTTTTCCATGATTTTTTTGGAAAGGGTCTGTATATGCATAAAATCTCTCAATTTAAGATAGGCATAGGCTAGCTACTGGTATCAAGGCATATTTTACAATGTGCTATAATGTTGTCATACCACTCTTCTGGTTTACATTCCTTTAAATTAGATGGCAGAAAAGTGTGAACTAAGTTTTTTCTTTGACAGGATGGACCATAACTCAATGCTGCCTGTCTCCCATCCGTTGCTGCACACTGCCTGATACACACTGACCGATATAAGGCTGTGACACTTTTCCTTCACTTACTTCAAAGACAAATTCAGCATTTTCCAGCTGTGTGTGCCACAGCACAAGGGTGTCAAATTTAAACGTTCACTGGCACAGGCTCTACTAAGCTGCACACACCTCCATACTTAGGTGAGCACTATGCGCCATTTACTCAGCACCAGCTAAAATTAATGGGTCTCAAAGCAAACTGCTCCTTGTCCTTTGTGTCTGAAAGTCACTTTATTAAGGTAAAACTACCGTTTTCAAGCTATGAGTGCCATGTCTGTTAAGTAGCTGATCACAGGTTTACCTGAGCAAATAGCTGGCTTATGTAAGCCTATTACACATATGTCGCTCGATAAAGAGCAGAATAACAAACAGGCATTAGGGCTGCACGATTAACCATTATCGCATCGATATTGTGGTTTTAACTCCTGCAATAACCTAACCTCAGGAGGCTGAGGTTTTTTTCCCGCCCCTGACATTTGAGTGACAAACCTATTCACCAATCAAAATGGTTGAGTCTGGCTTGCTGGCCAATCAGAAACGATGATGGGAAACAAGCTTGTATGCAGAGCAGGTTGCTAACTTGACGACTTTGTCACCATATTTAGCGACTTTTCCGACCCCCCCCGGCAACGTAAAAAAAAAAAAAAAGTGACTAGTGACAAATCTAGCGGCTTTTCCATGTGTTGTTAGAGACTTTTGGCGACTTGTTCAATGTGAAAGCAAAATGTATTTCTCACAGTTCTCAGCGGGTAGCGGGAGAGGAACCTGGCTGCAGATCTCTGCTGTCAGTCTCTCTCCGCTGCCGCGCTCAGGTTGCCAACCGTCCTGTAAAAAACGGATTCGTCCCGTATTTAGAGAAAATATTACGCGTTCCGTATTGAGGTGAAAAGGAACGCGGTTTGTCCCGTATTTCAGCTAGAATGAAAAGACACAAAGCTGGAGTTATTCTGTGTCTTTACGCTGCGCAGCTGCCTCTTCTTTTCTCATTCTCTCCCCTCCCTCTCGTGTTGCTCCTTCAATCATGAAACTGATCAATGATCAGCTGATCGGCTTTTCTGTCGCAGTTCTGTTTCTGTTTATCGCGGACTTTTAGCAGATAGAGGAAACCAGCAGGTGTCGCGTTAAACAACAGCAGCACGTTTAAGCTTGATAAACTGTTGTTAGAATTGTTTTAATATTACTTTCTGATGTTTGCTGAAGCCACAGCTGTAAAAGCTGCTGGTCATGATATCGGTTTGGATATGTTGTGAGATGGAAACATGAAGATGAAACCAGGAGATCTTCACTTCTTACTGAATCATCAGAGCTGAACAGCTGATGCAGAAACAGGTTAACCTTTTAGGTGACATGAATGAGTTGAAGGGAAGTTATAAACTGTTTGAGAGACAAATAACACCAGGATCATTTTATGTAGCTGACCGCTGGTAACCAAGTAGGGCATTAACAGGAAAAGGGGGGCACAAATACATACTTTTCTTTCTTATTCTCATTTAAAATGTCTAGCTTTTAATAAATAATTATCTGACTCTTACAACCAATTGGATATAGTGGTCATAAATCCTTTATCGTATACAGCTAACATTAAGTCTAATACAGTATCCTACTAAGCTATAGTACTTTTTCCTTCGGGAAGGTACCATCTGTGCAGTCTGCAGTTCTGTCAAAGAAAGATATTGAATCTATTTAATTATTATAGAAAAATAATTCATATCTGTGCATTTGTTTTACACGTGCATTAAATTAAAGTCGATTAGGTCGATTAAGCATCATGAGGCGGAGGGTGGGGGGTGGTTCCTTTTTTTTTTTTGCTGGGAGTTGGCAACCCTACTGTCAGGTTACTACGTCTTATCTTGCAGAAGGCTGGATAAGGTCTTGTTTTTAATTGTTATTGTCATTTATTTTAAAATGTGTGCAATATAACAGTTTCATGTTTAGTAAATGGCAGTGGACAGCAGAAGATTTTGTTTTCTAATTGTAAATCTAAATCTAATAAGAGTTCATTTTCCACTTTTCAATGGCAAAGATTTGTCAATAAAAATAAAAAAAAGCTACCTGTTTAAGTTAATTTCCATTATGTCTTATTCTTTGGTATTTAGGTTCTGGTATTTAATAATCACGAAGCATTGAACAATCTTATTACTTAATCACTATGTAGTTTATATTAGAGATTTTTCAGGTTCAACAGTAGACAAAAGCCAGAGGAGGGCCCTGGCCACAAATATTTTTTAGGTTATTGTACATTGTTCGCATGTGTGTCAAGTTGTACAAGACTGTGTTGTAAAAGTAACAATATATTTCATTCATAATTTTAGTTTTATGCACTTAAAAGTATCGAAAGTAAAAATCGAAAATCGCATCGCAATATTTGTCAGAAAAACCGCAATAAGGTGTTTTGTCAAAATTGTGCACCCCTAACAGGCATATCCTTAAAGCTATATTACTTAAAAGCTACTAAATTAGTGAGTGTTTATTTAATGTTTTTGCTTAAGCCTACATATTAAACAAAAAAAAAAACTTAAATGATGTGTCTTTTAAACTTCTTAATGTATAAATTGCTATTGCTGACATGAAATAAAAAGACATTTGAAACAAAATAATAAGTGGCTAAAGATTTATTATAAGTAAGAATGAATAATTTATGTAGCACAATAATAGCAGCAGTAGGAACAATTGTAGATTTCTGTTTTAATTCAAATCAATTAGATGGACCATTTTTGTTTATTTTTAGCTTAAACATTATTTTTCACTCCAGGTTATCATACTTTGACAATCTCTAATTCAACATTTCAAAGTCTGATGGAAGATTTTGAAAGTGTGCATTAAGATGCAACAAATCCTAGATATAGTCTTTAACCATGCAAAGAAAGTCTAGGAAAAGATGACATTTTGTTGTATCAGGAGAAACACAGGATTCAGTGCTTTTATAATTTAAACCCAGAGACTGACTAACAGCATCTTTTTGTTCAAAGCTTTGTTTTTTTAACACATCTTTTGAAAAATCTATTTTTGTTTGATTCTCAAACCTTTGTAACTGTAAAATAAAATATCCAACGGTGCTCTTTTAACTCTTGCAGGAAAATGAACACAATAATTTGAATGAAAGCATCATAAACTCATTTAACCATAACAATAATATACCTAAAGTGAGAGCTTGCTACATTTATTGAATGCCTGTGTTCACATTTTAGTTTTGGAAAAGGGCAGATCATCAAGTTCTGAAGAGTAAATCTCAATTAAGTGTTGAGAAATGTTTTTTTTTTTTTACCAAGAACATTGTTTGATTATAGAAGTCTTTCAAGCCTGAGCCAGAGCTGTGAAGTAATTCATGTCATAAAGTCTGTGTAGTAACCTTTTGCCTACCATGAACTAAGCATTCAACCAAATTATGTATGTTTTCTGCCCGAGGAAATTCTGCACTGAGTTTTATGAGGAGTAGTATTGATGTGCTCTGTTGATTTTAACAGGGAATCGTTTGAGCCACTCTTGATTAGGTAGAATAACTTTATGTGGGTTCATATTTTAGAAAATACTGGTGAGATTTATAATTCCTTTAAGTTCTGCCAGCGTTGCCACAAAAACACAGCCAAGCCTGCAAACTTCAGGTTTGTAAAGGAAACAACAGTCACAAAAACACGCTTGAAGCCACTCCCCTTGTCATACTTACATCATGTGTGCGCTGAGACCTCACAGAGCACCACAGGACAAAGCAAAGCACTCAGTGATCTTGTTTATACCAAGAAGATTTTATGCTTTATATAACATTGTACCTCCCCTTTGCCAACTGTGCTGTTTTGCTTTAAATTCAAAGTGATATAAAATGAATAAAACAGACCATTCCAGCTCTAGAAACGGCTCAGATAGAACGGCTTGACACAGCCATGACTCTTTATGCCAGCTTGATTAGCATAAAATGCTGCTTAAAACTGTCTTGTTAAATGATGATATGCTTGTCAGAATCAGCTGGAAACATGAACAGAGGATAAACATTAGCTGTGACAGAGAAAGTCGCAGCTCCAATTAGAAATATGACTTTTAGATTGGCTGCGTAAAAGCAGGAAAGGCATGTGTTTTTTTCAGGCTGAATACAAAGAAAGGGATTGCGTTTGTCTAAAACTCGCTAAAGCCACAATCTTGTAGAGAGGAGAATGTGTGGTCTATTACTGTTTACTCACAAGGATATACTCAAGACTGTCCCCACTGCGTGTGGAAACCCAGGGAGTAGGGACACTGCCGAAAAGCAAAAAAGTTTAAACATTCTAGAGCTGAAATCTACCCTCAAGGCTCAAGAAACATGAGCCGTTGGAAGGTCAAAGTATGTCAGACTGTCAGGATATAAAGCGGTGATTAAGTAGAGTCAGTCAGCAGTACAGAATTAGGTTCAAGATCAGAATTAATTTAACTAAGGTGTTTGGATCTTTGGGTGACAGTGTGAAGGTGGAAATGGGAAGACAAATTAACTAAGTCTGCTTACTATCAAAATGTTCTGCCTGAAACTTTGTTCATAATAATAAGAGGGGGAAAAAAAGTACACTTGAATGAAAAATGATGTTCTTCCTTACATTTCTATTCTTTTTTTGGTTGTTTGCTAGATGTTTTAGACAACCAATCAAATTTTAATATACAGCAAAAATAACTCCCTGATTATATACAAAAAGCAGTTTTAAAACAATGATTTTCTTTATTAAAATAATAAAGCTATCCAAGCTAACCTGGCTTGGATCCCTTTTATCATGCTTTGATCTAAAGAAATTGAGCAACAGATGAGAAACAAACTCATTGACATCTATCAGTCTGAAAAGGGTTACAAGCAATTTCTAAAGGTTTGGACTCTAGCGAACTTCAATGAGAACCATCATCTACAAATAGTAAAATCATAGAACAGTGATTAATTTTCCCAAGAGGCTGGCCTACCAAAATTACTCCAAGAGCGCACTGAAACCTCATCCAGGAGATCACAAAGGGACCCAGAGTTAATGCACCAATTTATCTGCTTAAATGAACTAAACTGCATTTCATTATTGTACTGAATTTCTCAGCTATGTTAATAAGCTTTATTACAAACACTTTTAAAAGCATAATTTGGTGCTTCTCTCTTTCCCTCTCTAGTGGTTATTACATGCCTTACCATAAGACAAACTTTTATGCTGACACATCACAACCAGCTGTCTTTGTCAGTAATTATTGGTGTGGAGTGAAACTGTGTTTAGAAAAGTTTTTATGTTCCTCCTGTTTCCTGGTTTTGGTCTGACATCTATCAGCATCTGTATCAACTAAAAACAGTAATACATACAATTGTTGTAAGCATATAATTAATCTCCAATTTAAGGAGTCAATAAATTAGATTGCAATCCATTTATTAGAAGATAAATAATTAAAGTGTTTCACATCCAACAATTGAGTTTAAAAGTTGGCAGAAACAATTTCCCAGTGTTTCCCATGCTCTATCAAACACTGGATTATTGATAGGAACAGATAAGGAGAGTATCACATTGTCAACAAGCGCACACATATTTACACATCAGAATTGATAAGGTAAGAATGCCATCTTAAGCCTCAGTTAGGATAAATCCATGTATAGATAAAGCTAAGCTGAAGAAATTCAATCTGTTGTCTCATCCTTTACTGCCAAGCCTAACACAGGGTTCTCTTTCTTGCCCATTTAATTTGTGTTCAATACCCATCACACACAGGAGAGTTCAGCCAACACAGCTTCCATCAAAAGAGGGAAAGCAACCAAGTGGAAAATTACCAAATCTGAATATATTCAAACCAGCTTGATAAAGCTTACACAGAAAACACACCTCTATTGGTATTATAGTTTCAAATGGATGGATTAGCAATGGAACAAAGCAAATGAGAAGAGAACGAAGGAAAATAGAAAAACTGATTTATTTTGCCCTGTGATGGACTGGCACTGGACTGGACCCCCGCCTCTCGCCCAGTGATAGCTGGAGATATCCCCCCCCCCCCCGGCAAAGATAAGTTGGAATAGAGCATGGATAGATAGTTGGATGGACAACATTTATTTAGAAAAGTAGAATTTTTAAGGGTACTTAAGAGTCAAAAGTAACCTATTATGGACCTCACCTGGCAAAAGTTTAAAACCATTGAACGTAGGGTTGGGCGATGTGGCCTCAAATCTATATTGTGATATAATCTGAGGCATGCAGTAAGGATATTTATTGCGATATATTGTTTTTTTCTGTTAATATATACAAATCTTTGTCCAAACAATGCAACTTAAAAATTTTCATGACATAAATGAAGATGCTGATATTTAAAAAATACAAGCTAAATTTTGTGAAAACACAAAATTCAAAATTGTTTGGACTGAAGTGCAAAATGTAAAAAAGAAAAACAACATTTTACCGCAAATAAGCTGCACAGATTTCAACTAAAAATGCATCAACAGGTTTCATTTTTATTAAATAGAAAACAAATTTTAAACGTACAATATCTAGTGTAAATATGAACACTGAATATCAGTAGTGATCCTCCTTGCGTACCTGGTATAAAGTAGGTGCAGCTTGATGACATCAACAAGTGCAATCGTGGTAGGCCGGTCTAGTCAAAACTTTTACTGCTCAATTTATATAACTTCCACCTTATACCGTTTATATTTCCCACTACTAATAGACCATTACAGATTTTGTCATCTTATAATCACAAACTCCTATGTAATTTAGATTTTAGGTGGTAGACTGAGACATAGTTGTGAAGTTGAACAAAAATATTTTGAATCACCCCCATTTGCCCTAATACAGGTAAAGGAAATCCATGCCACCAACTTAATTCAAATTCACCTAAAAATCCCTCCCCTGAATCAACATCCTCCAATCAAAATACGGTGAAGTATGTGGCAGCATCATGCAGTAGGGATGCTTTTCTTCAGTGGTGACAGTGTAGCTGGTAAGACTTGATGGAAAGAGGGAAGAAGAAAAATGCTCGGCAATCCTGGAAGAAAACCCACTGGAGACCGGAAAAGAATTGTGGCTAGGGTGGAGATACCACTCTTTATAAGGATGACCCTAAACATACAGCCAGAGCTACAATGGTATGGTTTAGATCAGCATTATGTATTAGAATGACCCAATTTAAAACTAAACCCAGTTGACAATCTGTTCAAAATTGCTCTTTCTCCATTCTGATTTGTCTTGAGCTATTTTGCTAAGAAGAATGGGTAAATATTTCAGACAAACCCCACAAGACTTATAAATGTAATTGCAGTAAAAGGTAGTTCTATAAAGTAATGGCTCTGGTGGGCAAAATACAAATGCACACCACACTTTTCAGGTTTTATTTGTAAACAGTTTGGAAAACCATGTCTTTTTTTCTTTCACTTCACAAATACGATCTATGTTATGTTAGTCTATCACATAACATCCCAATTAAACATAGAGGTTGTTGGCAAAATATGAAAAATCTCAAGGGGGATAAAAACTTCAGCAAGGCAGTGCGTGTCTGTGTTGAGAAACATTATAATAATGACCTAATGCCCATGTTGTTCCTGTGTTTGAACATGAATAGGTAAAAAAAAAATCCATGCCAAATCCTAATGACAATTTGTGGCAAATGACAATTTTTATTATTTTCCTTCTATTTTACAATTATGCATTTGTCTTTTGATTGACAGACAATAATCATACAGTACAGTTACACAGCTTTTTTGGCAATCAAAAATCTAAACTAGTAAATCTAATATAAAAAACAGGTTCCTGCTGAATGATGACAGGTAGAGGTATGGGGTTTTCATAGGGGTTGTGCTGTTTTTCAGAGATCAGTTACATAGAAAAAAGATGCTAACAAAGTGCTTTAGATGCAGTTTATTACATTAATTAGACATAGGTTTAATCATGAAAACACATCTTCAATAGGGTTACACTAGTTACATTTATCCACAGAAATGGGAAATCCATTGAGATAGCTTTGTATATTGGGGATAAATAAAAGCAAAGGAAAGAGATGTAATTTAAACAGCTATGACATTTAAGACCATAAGAAGCTTAAGGTATTGTTGAAATGTTTACGTGAGAAAGCTCTCTTTTCTGGGAAGTCTTCCACAAACATCTGCCCACACCAGGCCAAGAGCAACAACTAAGCCGCTGCATTTGTATGTGTGCGTGTGAGTGAGTGAGTGAGTGAGTGAGTGAGTGAGTGAGAAAGCTTGTGATTGTAGTTGAGCCTACAACTCAAGTGCAGGTAAAGGTTTTGTGCCACACTACTTGCAAGATGCACTACCACATGGCAATAAATTTTTTCCTGCATCGTATATTTATTTTTCAATTTTATTTAATGTTTTTCAGCCCACAAAAGGACTCTCTCTGTGGACTCTTTGACAATACAATCATTACTGTTAAACAATGAGCATTTTATGGTTCCGTTCTCTACAGTGGAAACAAACTGCTGTATCTTTCACTGTTTAGAAATCAATGCCCCCCCCCCCCCGACATCTACACTCCCAGAAAAAAGGCCTATACCACCAAGCATATCTATGGATATGTATGCATGGCAACAGTTGCCTGGAGCTCCCAAAGCTAAGAATAACTTGATTTTGGAGCAAGGGTTGCAGGAAAAAAAATTAACAAGGAACCTTTGCAGTTCAAGTTAATGGGTCTCAGCTTTTGTGCGCACAGTTAATTTTAATTTGATGCAGTCCTTCCCATTTACATAATGACTCTGTTGCAACAAAATTAATAATGATTGTGTAGAGAAATCACTCACTCCTAATAAGGGTATCAGAAAGTCATTTGACCACTTATTTGTATGTATATATTGCTATTAATCTGAATGTTGACAGTTTAGCGCACTGTGTATAAAGGGACAATGAGAGTTCCTTTATAACAGAGCATTCTTTCTTCAATTTATGCAGTGCCCGCCAAAAGTATGTTTCCCTAATTTTTGCATTATAAACTTCAATGTATTTATTTGGATTTGTATGTGTGAAAGAGCAACCGAATGGCCTGTCATATATAAAATGCTAAATTATAAAGAGGAAGCAAAATGATCAGGTATAAAAAAATGTGACATGGATTTACTTTTAACACCTTTTGTTCTGATACCTCTAAGCCACTGCTAAAAGGAAACCACGTTAGAAAGGTCTGCAGTTTCCAAAAGCAACCAGGAAAAGTGAGAAAGACGATCTGGTCAGATGAGACCAAAACTTAACATTTTTGTTTTCATCCACTAGAGTATGTAATGAGAAACCAACATCACACATCCACCTTGACATCACCATCCGAACAGCAAAACATAGTAGTGGCGGCATATTGCTGTGGGGATGGCTTTTTTTCAGCAGAAAGGGGGAAGAAGGATAGAGCTACATTAAGAAAATGTACTAGAGGCTGCCCTAGACTTGAGACTGGGACAGAATTTCAGCTTTCAGCAGGGCGCCGTCCCTAAACACACAACAGGATCAAAGAATATTTATGCTTAGGAACAGCCTAATCCTAGTTCAGACTTAAATCCAAATGACAATTTGTGGCCAGACTTGAAAAAATTTGGTGAGGCACTTTCTAGCTGATTTGACTGAACTTAAGCTTTTTGGCAAGGAAGAAAAGGCAAACATACCATAAAAGAATAACAACTATAATCACACGCAAAGTTGGTTCTATAAAGTATTGACTCATTTGGGCTGAATGTAAGTACACGCCACACTTTTTTTTTTAAACTGGACAAAAATAAGAAAGAAAAGGCATGGGTTAATTCCCTTCCACTTCACAATCATATACCATTTTGTGTTGGTCTGTCACACAAAAATCACACATAATTACATGTGAAAACTTTTAAGGGGTATTAATACTTTTGTAGGGCTCTGAACCTCTCAAACACTTTTTTTTTAGCCTTTCAGTATAAAGCACACAGGCTGTCTAGAAGTCACTATGGCCTGCAGTTGGGAAATATCGTACATAGCCATGGCAGCCGTTAAATGCCACAGAAGAAGTGGGGCATAATTTACCCACTGGGATCTCACGTGTCATATTCAAGCAGAAGTCAAAAGAATATTCCAATAAAATACCTCACAATGATGGAAACTAACACTAAACATTTCTTACTATAGATACTTTTAAATAGTATTTTGTTTAAGAAAATTAATTCCAGAGTTCTTATCAGTAAACATTCAAAACTTGAAAGGTTGCAGTGCTTTACACTCTATACTGATGCATTATGATAAATGAAGTCCCTGTAGGTACTGATGGCTGTGATGACCTTTTACCATCGGTCAATTTCTTTGATTTCCCCTTGATTTCTCTTCCATAATTTCTTCACTTACATCTTCCTTTTGCCATTTCTGCGTATCTCTTGTTGCATTGACCCAGACTTCTTTTCGTCCCCCACAGGACTTTGGGCGGACACTGCGGTTTACCTTGCTCTCCCTGTGCATCCGTGTGGCTATTATTATCCTACGTCACTATGAGAGAACTTCTAACCTCCTCTCTCTCTTCTTCCTTATCACTAACTCACCCTCCTGGGAGCAACAATTAGGGAGGCATTAGGCTAGTGAGCCAGACCACCTCCCACTCTGACCTCCCCCAAAGGGAACGAACGCAGAGGAGAGCTGAAAACGTGCCAGAATGCAGCTGCAACCCTTTCTGAAAGGCTGTGACCTCTAAAAAAATTCCCCTGATGAACATGCCGAGGAGCTGGCTGGAGAAACAGGGAGAAATGTGTAAAACTGCAGTGTCCTGGTGTCTGATCCATAGCTAAAAGTGAGTCTGGAAGTCAAGAGGTGAAACAAGTTCCATTGGCTGAGTGAAGACCAGCTGAAACGAAGTTACTCAAATTTTACTGATGTATTTTTATGGTTTTTTCTTCAATTTCACCGGCTTAGATTTATCCAAAGCTAGTAAAGATACAAACACATAGGAAACTTTAGGTTCATCATTCAGTTATTCTGGATTTTATACTATGGATTAAATCCACATTATCACAGGTTAGTGCTGCAGAATCATGTTCCCACCAGTGCAGAGCTAGGGACGACTGTGGCTCAGGTGGTAGGAATTCATCCCATAATCGGTGGGTTGCTGGTTCGAGTCCCCGCTCTGTCCGTCTTGGTCGTTGGGCAAGACACTTAACCTTGTTGCCTGCTGATGGCGCCTGTGTCCGGCAGCCTCGCCTCTGTCAATGTAGTAGCTTGCCACCGTCAGCGCGTGAATTACTGAATGTATTGTAAAGCGCTTTGTGGTCCTCTGACTGAAAAAGCGCTATACAAATGCAGACCATTTACCATTTGATCAAAATTAGCAAGACAAGAAGACAATCAAGGACAGACTGACGTTCTAGAGGACATAAAGGAACAAAAAACTGAATTAGAAAAATGTCCTTGATTTTAGATGTTAAAGAGAAATTAGAATTATAGGAATTTTAGAATGTGTGAAAGTTGAAAAAAAAAAGGAGATCAAAACAGAAATTCAAAACAGATATTGTGAAAAGTGTGGGGCGCCATTAGTGTGGGACAAGAAGCTGATTTAAATTTGACTTTTCTGATCTAGCTCTAAGTTGTCCGCTCTAAGATGCTCTGTGTGTTCATGCACATAACGATCATTTATTAATATATGCCAAACAAACTGCATCAAACAGAAGTAGTGTGTATCACAGTTATACCCAAGAACCAAATGTGGCATTCCACTAGAGCTTAAATCACTAAAAATGTAGTAGATCTAAAAGTGCAAGTTATTCTGTCATGAGCAGGTGAGAAAGTTCTTACTATTCCTCAACTGAATGTAGCCCTGAGGCTCATTTCCATCTCTACATAGCTCAGCTTTCTGTTATTTAGACAGATTTTGAGCAGCGACCAAAGATAATTACAGAGAACAGCTTTGTCGTGACTGCTGAACTTCTTTAGCTGTTTTTTTCACAGGCATGGGGGGATTTTCTATGACTGGTTTCAAATCTCTTTACTATTACCATGATTTTAGTATTTGTTGATTTTTAAATTACTCTACCTCATCACTAGTGCTGGTTGTTATCAATGTTTTACATAACTTCTCACATATACATATAATCAGCTCACAACCATATAAAGCATGCACACAACCTTAGCATTCATACATTTGATTCAACACCCCCACAATTCTTCCGAACTACGAGCTGCATGTGGGCATATCCATAAACATGAACACTTGGCCCAGTCATGTGCTCACATCCTGCCACATGACTCTAATCTTGTTAGAATTTGACTATTTTCCTGAGTTTCAGAACAGGTAATAAAAGATGCAAACCAGGATAGAATGGAATATAAAGGTGAAAAGAGGTTTTAAAAAATTACTCAGGTAAACAGAAAAATAATGAACTAAGAAACTGGGTGCAGAAGAGGAATGAGGACAGGTGGAAATAAGTGTAAAACATTTTCGAGAGCAGAAAGAAGAAAATAGAAGAGTGGGTACAGTAAAACCTCTCCTATTGCTGGCATCGTGCCAGCTTGTGGACAGAGATGCAGCTCACCGCTCTCCGCCTACTGACCGCCTCTTCATCTGAACGTTCCCTCTGCATTAAGGGCCCCAATCAAATATTCACTCTCCAAAACCTGCACTTATATAACCAATACAAGTGTGTCTGCACACTGACCTGGCTGACAAGAACAACGCTTTACACCAAACGCAGAGCAAACAATCATCGATACTGCAAGCAAAGGGGTCAGCACCACTGGCCCACACACAGCACATCATATTCTTACACAGAAGCAAACAAGCCTTGTCTATACAGTTCTAAGGTGGATGTAATTAATGACGAGATTTTACATGTTTGATTTTATGAGAACAAAATTGACATAGTAGAGTCAGTTCAGGCTTAATGCATGACATACAAGCAAAAACTGATTTTTACCCCCATAACCTGTTGTGAAAAAAAAGGTCTATACTTAAATAGACAGTGGATAAAAATTCCAACCTGAAAGGACAAAACTCCTGTATTAAAAAAAAAGAAGTATGGGGCACTTTACGCTCTTCAGGTAGACCACAGTTTAAAAATGTAATAGTTTCAACACCGCTTTAATTCCCAGTCATACTTGTACTGTGGTTTTAACTTTTTTATTAAGATGCCAGAGACATTGCAGGGGTTTCTCTGTTTTTATGTGGGATAGTGTGGCATCTTCCCCCATCCGTTACAGACAGCCATCAGTAAGATGGTAAAACGTTAATAAAATTGGGTCTTTCATAACTAGTGTTCTGTGCAAACAGTACTTTTACCTAAGTTCAATAAGTAAATAGAGCTGGTTTTTACATTTTTGTTTAGGTCTTTCAGCTTACATACAAGCTTTATGGCTCTTATTTTATTTAACACAATGTTATTTTTTGAAATTTCATTAATATTAAAATAAATAATAAAACAAAACTGAATTTCTTCTCTGTGAAGAGCATTAACAAAGTAGTAGTGGTGCATGTCAAATTTCTTGATGCTCAAGCAGCTGAGGTAAAAGCCCAAATAAAATGTATCTCAAGTTGTCATGTTTGGTATATTTAAAGGACCCAAAGGCAGCAACAATTAAACTTAAATGATTTAATAATTAACAAAAATTTACAGAACTCGGAGAATCAAAAAATGCTGAGATGAGGGGGGAACAACAGGAACTGGGCAGGAATCAGGATCAGACAGGGAAAGAATGACCAGCGAGTAGTGACTGAAGGAGAGGTGAATATATACTGGGGAGGAAATGAGGAAGTGACTGAGAAGACCAATGACCAATTAGTGAGAGCAGATGCAGGTGAGAGGGAGAGAGCAGGTGGAAGTAATCAACTGGGACAGGAGGTAAAATGGATGGGAGACAGAAGACTCTAATAAACTAGAAAGGATAATAGGTCAAGAGAGGAATCTAACTGAAACAGTGGAGAACAGAAGGAAGAAATAAATAAGGACACTATCTAAAGAGGAATACAAATAGAAAGGAGCAAAGGGTGAAAAACATCTAAGAACAAGGAGAAATATGGAAACAAGAAAGTGCAGAAATAACTAGTAGAAACAAAGAATAACTTAACATGATAATATAACTAAATAAGGAAAATAACTAACAAAACACAAACACCTGGGAACCATGACACAAGTTGGTCAGCAATGTCTCCCAACCAGCCTACATCCCAGTCCCCATGGTGACCAAGGTTACGGCTTAAATCTTGTGAATGTATAGATGGAGGTGCAGATTAGGGTGATGAAAAAGAGGCCTTCCAACCTCAAAATCATGGAGCTCATCAACAAAAATAAATAGTCAATATATCAATGGAGACATGAAAAAAGGTGGTCAGCAACTGAATAAAGGGTTTGATGGCTAGTGCCAATAAAGATTTATTAATGATTACTGAAGTATAAATGATATTCCTCACTTAATATTTAACATGAAAATACACTCAAAAGAATATATATATATATATATATAGAGAGAGAGAGATATAGATAGATAGATAGATAGATAGATAGATAGATAGATAGATAGATAGATAGATAGATAGATAGATAGATAGATAGATAGATAGATAGATAGATAGATAGATATAGATATAGATATATATAGATAGATAGATAGATAGATAGTGATATTCCTTTCACTGATCGGAGGAAGTGAATCTCTAATATTTGAAGAACTGAATTGGGCTTTCCAGTTCTTTATCTATCTTTAAGATGCAGTAAAGCTGACTATTAAAAAAATATGATTCTCTGCAGGGGTGTTTCCTGGACCTGGAAACATTAGGGGCTGAGCCCACACCCTCGTAAAGGAATCTGGGGGAACCTACGCAGTAAAAAAGGCTTTTTATTGAAAGTTTCTTGAGCATTGTGGCACTTTGTTTAAAGCCGAATACAGTGATATGTAGTTCAAAATGCATTTAGTTTCAAACTTAAACTTGACAATGTAAAGAATACCTCTTAAAATCAGTATTAATATTAGGTAAAACAGGATGATAAAATTAGTCAAAAGTTAGTTCTGTGTCAGGCTGCATGTTAGACCTCTGTGCCTGCTGCTCTTTTCATAATTCTCTGTCCTGTCTAGGTCATCTGTGAACCAAGTATAACATCAGAATTTTTTTATCTTAATAGATGTTATCAAAAGGTAATCATAAAAGGAACTGACCTTTGGAACATGGTTAGCATTCAAGTGTCATTTTTGGGGGAAAATTGGCTCAATTATATAGTTTTAACTAGAAAAACACTCGGAGAGTGCAGACCTCCGCCAAGGCAGCTCAGTCCCAGTCAAGACAGCAGTCTTTGCACTCAAAACAAAAGTAAAACTGTTGATTTAATCAGTGCTGTAGTCTAGTTTATTCTATTAGTATAAAATGTTAAATCAGTCGTTGATTAGTCAGAGGTTTTAATCCTGCGCTACTTTCTGAAACAGCTCCTTCTATTCTGTATTTATAAAGATGCTTACATGATCACTTCTTGTGTAGATAATAGTCTAATGAACGATAAGACAGAGAAACATCTTTAATTAGTTAGAATTATTTATGGACTTTAAGTATTCATATTTACATCAATCTTTAAACCCCCATGTTGTGATTCTGATGTCTGTCTCTCAGTCTAGGCCCCGCCCCCTTTGCATTACAGCCCTGCTTTTATTTTAGTATGACATCCCAAGATCATCACTGGCCCCCATTTATCCCTCTTTAAAAACGTCCTAGATATACCCCTGTTAACCAGTCTTAATGAAGTATTTTTAGGCTTATATAAACATTATATAAACATATTACTCAAGCATTATTACCTATAATCATTTTAAATAAGACATGCGGAATTAGACTCACTTCAGGGTTAAACACAGCAGGTCTGACCCACATTAACAAAAACCGTTATTAATTCAAACTCTTAGAAAAGTCTCTGTTTTGGAGCTTTGTGCAGAAAGTTCTGGTGTTGCTGAAAGCAAGCGGGCAGTTATGGGCCAGGAGAAAGCTCGCAATGAGCTGCACTGTGGGGCGATGAGGAGCCATAGTGAGACACAGATCAAAGGGGAAAAGCAGAGCGATGCATGTCGATCCAAAATGTCCAAAGATTTTGTCCGACTGACATGTTTTCGCAAACACTGCTTTGAATCTGCCTAATGTTCATATAATTTGAAGACATAAAGTATATAAATTGTTTGTTTACCTGTTTTATGTGTTGGCCCAGAGTTTTGCCGCCCACTGTCAGCCGTGGCAACTAAAGAATTGTCCCTCTTATTTCTGTCAAAAATTGTCTGATGTCTATTTTCTGTCAGGACCGCTCTAGAGGTCATATTAAACACCGGGCTGTCAGTCAATAAGATACAGAAGATTCCCCGCACAACTCCTCTCTGATCGGTCATACCGTTGTGCCTCTGTTGCATTCACAGAAGCCAGGAAATTACAAAACTACCTTCTTTGTAAATGTCACAGGGTGGCTCAGTTAATGTGAAGTTATTCCTTCTGGGGTGAAAAAAAAAACATTCAGGGCTTGAGGAGAAATGTTTGGGGCTAGTGCAGGGAATGCCCAGGCCAGGCCATGCTCTGTGGGACTTTATCAGGAGTCTTAGGAAGCACACAGAGACTTTTCCACCTCTTTAACAATGACACTGGGACTAATTTATTATTTTCAACATTTCAACAACTAAGGTGACGGCAGGACTCATCAAGGATTTAATAATTTACATCTAAAGGGCCATTACTTTTTGTTGCCATGGTAACTAGCCTTATCAGCAGAGACCACTGAACACCTCGCTTTTATGTCAACTGCCATCAATTTTATTCAACAATATGACCTTTGTAGCAATGTCATCCCAGCAGAACAAAGCGCTTTGTAATCTACCAAATTTCCTCAACAGAGTATTTTTCCTTTGCTTCTAAATACATAGGTGGGACAACATAGGAAGGAGCTCAGCAATTATGTCTTGTGTTCTAAATTTTACCCTTATCTACTTACAATATTTTTCTGAAGGAATTCTGCTTTACTGTGGGTTTCTTATTAGTTTTAGTAGTACCATAACCACGTTGATATTGGAAATTTATCTTAAAAAAATCCTCACTGTCTGACATCAAATCAGACTAAATGTGTCCTAATCAGGTTATTTAGGACTTTTAAAGTTATTTTTTTACTACCATTTTACATGGTTAATGTCAGAATAAAAATAGATATTTTTTAGACCATTTTTTATTACATTACTCAAAATCAGAAAGTTACATGCACTATTATGCAAATTACTGTACCTTTAAACAATTTGGGTAAGCCCAGATGATGAAGTTAGGCTCTTTCAATAAGATAATTAACAACATCTAAGTTAAGGTCAACACATATTCTGCAGGAACAGAGAAATTTGTTCTTTCCCCCAGGGCTACTAGAACAAGAATAAAGTCTTTTTTTGCCCGAATATTTCATACTTCACAAGAACTGAAGAGCAGAACTCCCGGGAAGTCTTCATAGGTCTCTCCCACTGCAGCATGCCCACTTAATTGTTTTCAAAAAAAGTTAGCAAAAAATATATGTCAAGAAGATCCTGCGCTAACTCAAAAGTGAGAACAAAATGATAGTATTCTGTTCTTACAATTTTGGGAATAACCTGATCTCAAACCGGTAAAAAAAAACTGGTGACAGAGCTGAAAAGGTGTATGGAAGCAAAGCGGTCTCCAAACCTGACTCAATACATCAGTACTGAAAGGAAGAATGGGTCAACATTTTAGCAAACTATTCTGAAAAGCTTGTGGAAGGATAGTTAAAACATCATACACTTTAAAATGCAACTCTACCAAATATTGAGGACATGTATTTAAACCTCCTTTCGTGTCATACTAGGAACGTGCTGAGAAGAATGTAGACATCCTTTAACCATACAAAAGTAATACAGTGAGGAACATGTATTACTGAGGAACATGTAATACTGAACATGAGGAACAGGTATTTGAACACCTTGCGATTTTGCAAGTTCTCCCACTCAGAAATTATGGAGGGATCTAAAATTCACAATTTAGGTGCATTTCCACTGTGAGAGACAGCATTAAAAAATCAGGAAATCACATTGTGTGATTTTTAAAGGATTTATTTGTATTTTATTGCTGCACATAAGTATTTGAACACCTGGCAATCAGCAGGAATGCTGGCTCTCAAAGACCTGTTACTCTGCCTTTTAAAAAGTCCACCTCTACTCCACTTATTAATCTAAATTAGTAGCACCTGTCTGAGCTCGTTAAAGACACCTGTCCACCCCACAGTCAGTCAGACTCCAACTACTACCATGGGCAAGACCAAAGAGCTGTCAGAAGACACCTGGTTAAGACATTGAAGGAGGGAGGTGGTGATGGCGTGTTGCGAAAAAAGTAAATGAAAAAAGGAGGATTATCAGAGAACAAAGTGATAGTGAATGGAAAAAGGAAAGATCTTGAAAAAGCCTGGATGTTCAGAAGAAGAGGAATTCAAATGGAAGAAACAAAAAGAAGAACGCCAAAAGAAAGAGATCAACCAAAGGCGGGTAGGCACAGCTGTGTAGTGAATGAGAAGGAGTGGGGAGACATTGAGAATTATACAAGTGAAGATAGTATGGATTATGAACAGGAAACAATGAAGAGTAAAAGAGGGTACGGGTCAGAAGAGGAAAAGACAAGGAAGCAAAGGAAAACTGTTGTAAATAAGAGCGGAGAAGATGAGGGAAGTGAATTTAAAATCATTTTGAGATTCAATGAAGAAAACGGAATAAATAAAATGAGTCCAGTCAAGCTAACAATGATACTGAAAAATCAAATAGGTGACATTAAGTTAGCAAAAGTGTTAAGAGATGGAAACCTACTTATTGTGTGTAAAAATGAAGATCAGAGAGAGAAAGCGCGCAAAATGAAGGAAGTAGGAAAACATAAAGTAATAAGTGTGAGCAAGGTGGGAGTTAGGGATCAAGGACCAAAAGGAGTGGTTTGGGGAATTCCAGTGGAGATACCAGTGGATGAAATCAAGGCTAACTTGAGAGGAGCAAAAGTGAAAGATGTAAAGAGATTAACAGAATTTCGGGATGGAGTCAAAAAAGAGAAAGAAGCAGTGGTGATAGTCTTTGAAGGGGAAAGCTTACCACATCATGTGTTCTTGGGATACATATCATACTCAGTGAGAAACTTTACTCCAAAACCTATCAGATGCTTCAACTGCCAAAGATTTAATCACACAGCAAATGTTTGTAAAGGGAAAAGGAGATGCCCGAGATGTGGGGAGAATCATGGGTTTGAGGAATGTGGAAACAAAGAAAAGCCAAAATGTTGTAACTGTGGAGGAGAGCATAGTGCAGCATATGGAGGTTGTCAAATGATGAAAAGAGAGATCCAGATTAATCAAACAAAAGTTCAAAATAAAGTGACATATGCAGAAGCAGTCAAAATGGTGGGGAAAGATAGAGAGAGGAAATCAAGTGTGTCAGCGGAAGAATTAAGTAAAGGAAAGGAAAAAGAAATAAAAGGAAAAGTATGGATAGATATGAAAAAGCTTGTGACATTTATAGCCAGGGTAATCAATGCTACAATGGAGACAAAGTCAAAAACAGAGAGAATCCAAATCATAGTAAAAGCTGCAGCAAATCATTTGGATTTAAATGAGTTGTCATGGGAGGAAGTAAGACAAAATCTGAGTGCCCACTCAAGCCAAGATGGAGGAGGTCTAGGGTAAAAATGGTAAAAATCTTACAATGGAATGGGAGAAGTCTGATTGCAAATGGTCAAGAGTTTAAAAGATATATAGAAGAACAAATAGAAAAGCCAGATATAATATGTGTACAAGAAACGTGGTTAAATAATAAAATAGTTTAAATTAGTTCCATATAACGTCATTAGAAGAGATAGGAAAGAAGGTAAAGGGGGAGGATGTGCTACATTTATTAAAAATTATATAAATTATAGAGTTGTTAAAATAGGGAAAGATGAAGAATTTATTAGCATAGAAATATTTATAAATAATAAGAGATTATATATAATAAACTATTATAATCCATGTAAGAAATTAGAATTAGATAAATTGAAATTAATGATAGAAGATAATAAAAAAAATCTGTTAATTTGTGGGGACTTTAATGCACATAATTTATGGGGAGGAGAAAAAACAGACTTAAATGGAGAAGTAATTGAAGAGTTTATGGATGAACTAAATTTAGTGAATTTAAATGACGGAAGAGGGACAAGAGTAAATATAAATACAGGGAAAACATCAGCTATCGATATTACATTAATATCAAATGAGTTGGCAGGAAATAGTAATTGGGATGTTCAAGATATTTTAGTAGGTAGTGATCATTATCCTATTTTTATAAAGATAAATGAATTTCAAAAATCATCAAATGGGGAAAGGGAAGGAAGATGGATCTTTAATAAAGCGAATTGGAGTAAATTAAAAAATTTATGTGAAGAAAACCAAGAGAAAGTAAATTTGGAGAATAATGTGGAAAAAATAGAAGAAACTTTTAGAAAAGTTATTATAGAAGAAGCAGAGGTAACAATACCAAAAAGTAAGGGAAGTATGAACAGGAAAACTGTTCCTTGGTGGAATCAGAATTGTGAGAAAGCAATTAAGGAAAGAAATAAAAGTTTAAAAGTATTAAAAAAGACTCATAATTATGACAATTTAATAAATTATAAAAGATTACAAGCAAAGGTAAGGAAAGTAATAAAAAGAACAAAAAGGGAAAGTTGGAGAAGTTTTTGTGATAAAATTGGAAGAACAACTCCAATAAATGAAGTCTGGGGAATGATAAGGAAAATGAAAGGAATTTATAGAGAATGGAATTATCCAGTACTCAAAATAGGAGATGAGTTATTTATTAAAAATGAGGACAAAGCAGAAGTATTAGCTAAAACTTTTGTTAAAATAAATAGTAATGAAAATCTATCAGAGGATAGAAGGAAGAAAAGAGAAGAAACTAGAAGAAAATATGATGGAGAAAAGAAGGAAGGGAATAAAATGTCATTAATGGACATACAGTTTAGTCAGGAAGAATTGGAAAAGTCATTAGGGAAAAGTAAAAAAACTGCACCTGGAAATGATAAAATCACATATGAAATGATTAATCATTTAGGAAGTAAAATGAAGATGAAATTATTAAGCTTATATAATAAAGTTTGGATAGAGGGACAAATACCAAAAAATTGGAAAGAATCATTAATTATACCGATACTGAAACCAGGAAAAGACTCAAGTAAGCCAGAAAATTATAGGCCAATAGCACTTACTTCTAATATAGGAAAATTATTGGAAAGAATGATTACAGAGAGAATGAATTATTATCTTGAAAGCAATAATTTAATTACAAAATATCAAAGTGGATTTAGGAAAGACAGGGGGACAATGGATCCAATAGTATATTTAGAAAATGAAATAAGAAAAGCACAGAATAATAAAGAGAGCCTAATTGCAGTATTTTTTGATATAGAAAAAGCTTATGATATGGTTTGAAAAGAGGGATTATTAATAAAGCTGAAAAGAATAGGAATTAAAGGAAGAATTTATGAATGGATTAAATTTTTTTTATTTAATAGAACTATTCAAGTAAAAATAGGAGACAAAAAATCTAAAAGTTATTTAGTTGAAAACGGAACTCCCCAAGGCAGTATAGTTAGTCCAGTTTTATTCACTATAATGACAAATGATGTTTTTAATAATATAGGGTATGATTTTGGAAGGGCTCTTTTTGCTGATGATGGAGCTTTATGGAAAAGGGGAAGAAATATTCAGCACATACAGAAGAAAATACAAGAAGAAATATTAAAAGTAGAAAGATGGTCATTTGATTGGGGATTTAAATCTTCAGTGGATAAAACTAAAAGTATGGTTTTTACTAAGAAGAGAAATGCAGTAATTAATCTTAAATTATATGGAGAAAAGTTAGATCAAGTGCAGAGTTTTAGATATTTAGGAATTATCTTTGATAGTAAATTAATCTGGAAGGAAAATATAAGTAAAATAGAAGAGAAATGTAAAAAAGTAATAAATATAATGAGGTGTTTAAAAGGAACAGATTGGGGTACAAGTGCCATAGCATTAAAGCAAATATATATAACAATGATTAGATCAGTGATTGATTACGGAAGTATAGTGTATAGTGCTGCTTGTAAAACTTTATTAAATAAAATTGAAAAAATACAAAATCAGGCATTAAGAATATGCAGTGGAGCTATGAAGTCAACTCCTATAGCTTCGTTGCAAGTTGAAATTACTTTGAGATTCAAACAATTATTATTAAATTATTGGGCAAGTATACAGGGAAGTACAGAAAAAGAGTTTTTAATTGATAAAGAAATGTTTCTTTTTGGGAAAATAGAAATGAAAAATATGAGAGTATGATTGGAAAAGCAAATAAATTAGCAAAAGTATATAAATTAAAGGAGATCAATTTTAAAAAGAAATTTATATATTCAGTGTATCCAAAGTGGATATTTACTGATTGTAGTATAGACTTTTATATAAAAAGAAAAATGGAAGAAAATAAAGGTAAAGGAAACTGGGATAATATTGTAGTTAACAGATTAAACAGTATTCATAAAAATTATACTCCAATATATACAGATGGTTCAAAGAACCCAGAAGATGAAAGAACAGGTTTTTCTTTTTATATTCCAAGTTTAGAAAAATATGTTAAAATAAGAACTCCAAACAATCTACAGTTGTGTGCGAAAGTCAGGGCACCCCTTTAAAAACAGCATATTTTATATATTTAAAAATGTATATTCATATTTACTGTCTCTCTGGTATATGGGAAAAAAAGACAATATTGTCAGGAAACATTAATGCATAGTTACATTTTATTTTATAAATTGAACAAAATTACAAAAATTAAAAACATAATTTTGGCATGTGCAAAAGTTGGGGCACCCTGAGAGTTTCAAAGTTTCAGATTCTTTTTACAAGCTCAGACCTCTACCAGCTCATTGGTCCTGAAGCATGTGTCAACAATTGTCATTAGGGAGTGCCAGCTGGTGCCAATTTGAGGGTTTCTTAAATACGGCGACTCCACAAACCTTGTACAAACACTCAGCAACCATGGGTTCCTCTAAGAAGCTGTGTAAGACAGAAAAAATGAAAGTAATTGATGCCCACAATGCCGGGGAGGGCTACAAGAAGATAGCAAAGCGTTTTCAGCTTGCAGTTTCCACAGTGCGAGGCATAATTAAGAGATGGCAGGTGAGGGGAACTGTGGAGGTCAAGAAGAGATCTGGAAGACCAAGGACACTCTCGGAGAGAACAGCTCGTAGTCTGATCAGAAAGGTAAACCAAAACCCACATTTGACTTCAAAAGACCTCCAGGAAGATTTAGCAGACTCAGGAGTGGTGGTGCACCCTTCCACTGTGCGCCGATACTTGCACAAACAAGACCTTCATGGAAGAGTCTGCAGAAAAAAACCTTATCTACGACCTCATCATAAAATACAACGTCAAAAATATGCAACAGAACATCTACAGAAGCCTGATGACTTTTGGAAACAAGTGCTGTGGACTGATGAAGTTAAAATAGAACTCTTTGGCCACAATAAGCAAAGGTATGTTTGGAGAAAAAAAGGAGCAGCATTTCATGAAAAGAACACCTTGCCAACTGTTAAATATGGGGGTGGATCCATCATGCTTTGGGGTTGTGTTGCAGCCAGTGGGACAGGAAACATTGCTCGGGTGGAGGGAAGAATGGATTCAATTAAATACCAGCAAATTCTGGAGGCAAATATCACAGCATCTGTAAAAAAGCTAAAGCTGAAAAGAGGATGGCTTCTACAACAGGATAATGATCCTAAACATACCTCCAAATCCACCATGGACTACCTCAAGAAACGCAAGCTGAAGGTTTTGGAATGGCCTTCACAGTCTCCCGACTTAAACATCATCGAAAATCTGTGGGTAGATCTTAAGGAGAAGAAGTGGAGGTGGTTGAGGAGTATAAATACCTCGGAGTTCACCTTGACAACAGACTGGACTGGAGGTGCAACAGTGAAGCCGTCTACAAGAAGGGACAGAGCAGACTGTACTTCTTGAGAAAGCTTAGGTCCTTCAAGGTTTGCAGCAAGATGCTGCAGATCTTCTACAAGTCTGTTGTGGAGAGTGTAATCTCTTCAGCCGTCATCTGTTGGGGTAGCAGCATCAGAACCAGGGATTTAAATAGGCTAAACAACCTGATAAAGAAGGCTGGTTCTGTTCTTGGGACAACTGTGGAACATCTGGAGATGATGATGCAAAGAAGGATTCTTCATAAAATCAAAAAACTTATGGACAACCCTGAGCATCCTCTTCATGACAGTCATACAACAACAGAGCGTCTTCAGTCGGAGGCTTCTTCAGTTTCGCTGCAATGCAGACCGCTACAGGAAATCCTTCCTGCCCACAGCCATCATCATCTACAACAACTCCTTAAATAATTAATTATATGAGCTATACCAACACTTAATTTCCCTCTGGGAACAATAAAGTATTTTTGAATTGAATTGAATTGAATCCACGTTGCTTGGATCAACAGCATATTCTAGAATTGCGCTGCTCTGGGTGGCTGCATGTTGGAGTGGCTCTGTTGGCTACATATTAAGTTTTGGTTTTTTGTACATTGGTTCCTCTTTTTTCTTAAAGAAGATTGGATTTTTTGACCTGTATACTTTCTAGTTTTTGGTGCTGTGAAGCTGGAAGAATTTTTACTGTAAATTTTTCCCTTTTTGATAATTTGTTATGATGCGTAACCATGGCAACAATGTGGTTTACAGCCGGGAGCAGCTGATTAACATCGCAAAAGCTGAAATAATACCTCAACTGAAGCCACAACTCCCTGATGAGTTGATAAGGAGGAGACGTGGATGAAGAGCAGGAGCGAAAAGGAGACAGAGAAAGAGGAAGTTCAAGCCATCTCTTCCATCGATCATAATGGGCAACGTAAGATCACTGGCTAACAAGATGGATGAACTCCAAGCCCTTACAAGGACTCAGGTGGTGAAGGTCCTGGAGAGCCTCCTGTTGGCATCCCTGAGTAAGCAAACAAGAACGTATCAGGACCCACTGCAGTTTGCTTATCGCTGTGGAGTTGGAGTTGAAGATGCCATCATCCACCTACTTCAACCAACCCACTGTCATCTGGACAAAGCAGGCAGTACTGTGAGGATCATGTTTTTTGATTTCTCCAGTGCATTTAACACAATTCAGCCTGATTTGCTTTGTCAGAAACTCCTGAAGACACAGGTGGAGCCCTCAACAATAGCCTGGTTCAATAACTACCTGACAAACAGACCACAATTTGTGAGACTGAAGAATTGTGTGTCAAACCAGGTGGTCAGCAGCACAGGAGCACCACAGTGGATCGTACTCTCACCATTCCTTTTCACTCTGTACACCTCAGACTTCCAGTACAAATCAGAGACCTGTCATCTGCAGAAATACTCAGATGACTCTGCAATTGTCGGGTGTATCAGAGATGGACAAGAAGCTGAATACAGAGAGCTGGTGGAGCGCTTTGTGACATGGTGTGGAAACAATCGTCTCACCTTGAATGTGAACAAAACAAAGTAGATGATTGTAGATTTCAGAAGAAACAGGGATAAGACACAAAAACTGTTTCCATTATGGGAGAAGATGTGGAGGTGGTTGAGGAGTATAAATACCTAGGAGTTCACCTTGACAACAGACTGGACTGGAGGTGCAACAGTGAAGCCGTCTACAAGAAGGGACAGAGCAGACTGTACTTCTTGAGGAAGCTTAGGTCCTTTAAGGTTTGCAGCAAGATGCTGCAGATCTTCAACAAGTCTGTTGTGGAGAGTGTAATCTCTTCAGCCGTCATCTGTTGGGGTAGCAGCATCAGAGCCAGGGACTTAAAAAGGCTAAACAACCTGATAAAGAAGGCTGGTTCTGTTCTTGGGACAACTGTGGAAAATTTGCAGATGATAATGCAAAGAAGGATTCTTCATAAAATCAAAAAAATTATGGACAACCCTAAGCATCCTCTTCATGAGACTGCCATACAACAACAGAGAGTCTTCAGTCGGAGGCTCCTTCAGTTTCGCTGCAATACAGACCGCTACAGGAAATCCTTCCTGCCCACAGCCATCATCATCTACAACAACTCCTTAAATAATTAATTATATGAGCTATACCAACACTTAATTTCCCTCTGGTATCAATAAAGTATATTTGAATTTGAATTGAATATAAAATCAAGCAGTTTCAATGGTTTCACTATTAACAGAAAGATGTATACGTATCATATAATCTCTATCAAAACTATCTCTTTAAATTTGTTTTACTTCAAGCATTTGATTTAATGTTTCCAGGGATCCTTACTTATGAGTAATTATGTCAGGAAGTCCATTAGAGCTCAATATTTCCAATGTAATTTTCATTGCAGTCATTACGTTTATGTTTTTAGAGAGTCCCAATAGCAGCAGCCTGCCTTGAAGAACATTTCTTATTTTTCTGTTTCAGACCCATGTCAGGAAGTGGATGAAACAGAGTGGTTAGCATCAAGACTTTCATAACCTGGATGTTGGAATAAAGCCAAAGCCTCCACTGTTAAGTGGTCAGTAATGGCAAAGTAATTCAATCCAACAAGGTTTTTCTCTTTCCACTGAAAACTTCCGGTACAATCCCTATCCTGAAATGTGGGTAGGAAGCTTTCTGGTAAACACTCCAAGGCCTTGTGGTGACTCTGCCAACAAGGTAATGATGCAAAGGCAATTAGGGAACAATTATTGCTGCCATTGTTCTTTAATTTAATTGGATTACTGGTTTAAAAGGAAGTGAAAATGAAGCATCTGGGATGTTTCTTTGATTTGAGATTTAATGTGTGTAGTAATGCTTGTAAGCAATTTCTGTGTTTAATCAGGCATTTTGTCTGACACAATTATGGCTATGTAGTGGTATAAGCTCCAGCGCAATGGAGGAGAAAGGAAACAAAAATAACAACAATGGTATTGACAAAACAAAAGGATTACTGATTAAGATAAAGTTTGGGGATTTTTCATTTTTGTTTCATACATCAAAATTAGGATTATTATCATACCTGGTAAATTTATAAATTTTCCAAATAATCTAAAATTAAGACTGATATTTATTACCAGCTTTGAAAAAGATAAGTATGAAAAAGCCTTGAAATAGATTTATATTTACTTTGGAGAAGCATAATCTCTTACTAAAAAGCTGGTGGAAGCAAATGGTAAAAGCATCCTCCTTACCCAAGATAACATTGATTCTCCTTCAGATTGTTTTAAACTTAAATTAATACTTGGACTGTGAAAAGTTTAGCTGAGTAACACTTTTCCTGCAGCAGTTTCTTGATGTGTAAAGACCAAGACATATTTACCTTAATTGTTTGAATTGTATGTTTTCTTGTCTTTCCTTTTTTGAAAAGGGAATTATATAAATTCACCTTTGTGTCACTTAAACAAAGGAAAATGTAAATCAGAATTTGATTTGGGACTCCTCGTTATGAACGTGAGCATTTATGGGAGGGCCCTAAGGATTTGGACGGCCTTAGCTCGCTTTTGCCTTGGATCTGTTCTAAAACCATTTACTACTTAATAAAATGTATTTTTCCTCATGCATAGATGTACTCATATTAAAGGTTGGATTTGGCAAAAATTATGCTACTGCAATAAAAAACAACTTTATTTTGAGGAGTTTTGCATATCCTTTCAAAGTTGCTGTTTATGTGTGCTGTGTATCAAAATGTGCTGAATTTGTCATTTAAATTTGTCTATCATATGCTTCATAAAGTCTGGGCTTTGTGTCAGAAATTTGTTCAACTTCTCACAGTGCTCTGACAATCAATCAGTCAGTGTACACTTAAATAAATATTTTATTATACTTTCTACCCTTTTTTGTATACTGGACATTAAGAAATTTGTTCAAAAGTTTAAATATTTTCTTTTTTTATGTACTGAGACAGTAGATTATTATGTGTTACTCCATAAGCTAAATCTGGTATGTCTTGAGATAAATGGTGAGAAAGCAGTTAAAACAACTTTCTGGTGGGGTGTCACGTGGCGCAGTGGTTAGAGCAGGCACCCCATGTGCAGAGGCCTTGGTCCTCGACACGGCTGTCCCCGGTTCGAATCCTGTTCTGGGCGACCTTTGCTGCATGTCTTCTCTCCCCCTTCAAAACTCTGTCCACTATCAATAAAGGCCACTAAGGCCCAAAAACCTTAAAAAAAACAAAGAACTTTCTGGTAAATCAATTCATACAGTATTTTTTTTACATTTCATATTTTTTTGTTTTTATATTCATTTTTTGTGTGAAATGTAAAATCCTTTTTTATATAAGAAACATTTGAATAAACACTCTTAGAAATTCAATTATCTTTAACCTTACTGTATTTTTCTTTCTTCAAACTCAGTTGCAACAAAGTCAGATGTATTGAGTTTGAAACAGAGGCACCAGTAAAGGTGTTGAGCCTACCTCCGTGCTTTGGAAAGTTCACAGTTCATCCTTGCTTGTCATAAGAGAAGCTTTATTAGGTGTCAGAATGTCACTGCAACCATGACGCTAACAGCTCACCAAGCTGAAGCATTCTTTAAATCTGCAAGAAGTGGTAGGATATCAAAGCCAGTGCCAGAAAAAAAAAAACTTTGCATGACGACAGTACCAGAGAAAAGGTTCAAGGGACAAGCGAGCTCCTCTCCCCTCCCCTCTGCTTTCTATAATTGGATTCCTCTTTTAAGACGCATGAAAAAGACAGACATTTTATAGTTGATCACGCAATGTTCCAGGAACCACAGCTTCGTTTATTGTGTGAGTAATGGTACAAGGGTATCCACACACACACTTTAAAGTTCCTGATAAATGGATTTTGACACAAACACAAGCTGATCCTTACTAAGAATTTATTGAGATGATTCATCTTTTCCAGTTCAAACTCAATAAAAAATTTTAAAATTACGTTTGGTTCATAAACAAGCCTAATTTGAACATCTTATTTATCCCTCTTCAAATACATAAGAACCTTTTTCTATTTTTAAAACTTTTCTGCTATTCCATTAATCTGTTTCTCTCCACTATATTTGCCTACAATCTTTGTAACGTGCATTTTCTGACTGTTATCCTTTAGATCTTGTCAAAACTCAGAAATGTGTCAGGCAGACCTGATGTCAACAGCAATCCACTCATCAAGTGTCATAGTTGTCCATTCTTGAGGTCAGTCTGACAGTACACATCCACACACATAATGGGCTCAGGGTCTTCTTTAGCAATGTAACGTGTTCATTGCGATTAATTAATTACAGAAGAATTAATGCGTTAAAAAGGTTAACGCATTTAATTGTAGTTTGCATTTCAAGCAATGAGAAACAATTGTCTGTACACAATTTCCTGATACACTGATAACAATGATGCACACATCAGAGCTAGGCTAACCATAGACATAAGAAAGTAGGGTGTCCAAACGGCCACCTTTCCACAGACATGTCCACTTTTCAGGTGCTGTCCTGATGCCCCATCTGGGGGGACCATACTTAAACTGACTGGTGCGATGCATGCAGTACGACAGCCTTTCTCTCATGTGACATCCACCCTGGGCTGCTGCCTAGTGCCTAGTTCCGATCCGTTAATAGACTGAACAGAGAGCATGTTGTGCGCAGAATTGCGCAGGAAAAGATATACCGTCCAGTCACAACAAACGGGAGGCAGAGTGCACTGTGTATATAACTGGCATATGTGTTTCTGTGTGTGACAAAAGTGGCAAAGATCCCATTGGTCAGATGGAAACAAAGACTATAATAATGATGCGCAAAGGGAGAGTTCATCTATAAATTGACTAAGGAGGATCAAGATCAATACTAAACACGGAGTATACACTTTTTCTTTTCTTTTTGAGACTGCTGCTGCTGAAAAGAAAATACTTGTTTTCGCACAATATTATTTCAGATTTTTGTTAAATTTTTGTCTAGTGCCACTTAAAAAAGTAACTTTTATTGTTGCTGGTAAATTTTCTAATTAAGAAGAGTAAATACCTCTATTATTATTTATTTTCAGAGATTTTAAGTAATTTATGTACTTGTGAAAGCCTGAAAAGTCCTTAAACACTTTCTGGACTGGGCCAAGTGTCCTCTTTTTATTACCCCCGCCAAGGAAGTTATGTTTACGTCAGGGTTTGTTTGTTTGTCTGTCTGTTTGCAACATAACTCAAAAAGATATAGGCGGATTTTGATGACATTTTCAGGAAATGTCCACAGTGGGACCAGAAACAAGTGACTGAACAGGCTTGGTGGAGGTCTGCGCTCTACGAGTGCTTTTCTAGTCTGGAAATCAAAATATGGTCACCCTAAATGAAGAATCTTTTTTGATATTATTTTTTTAAAGATAAAGTTCTGAAAATGTACATAAAGTACTTAGGTCTATTCAATTTTGGTCAACAATATTTTTTTCTTTTACTACTACTATTTTGAATTGAAATGCATTTAACTGCATATTTTCAGACATTAAAAGACCTTAGGTTTACAGTATTCATGTCTGTGTATTCATCTTCCATGTACAAACTTTCTGTGTAAATATCTTATGTTGTTATAACATAAAAACCTGCGGCTTGTATTCAGGTGCGCTGTATATATGTACAAAATGTATATTCTTATAAAATTTAGCTGGTGCACCTTATATTCAGGTGCGCTTAATTATCCGAAAATTACGGTAGATAAGTCTGGAAAAGTTAAACAGTCCTAAATAACGACCTTAACATCTGTAGATTAAAGAGACAGTCGAGAGACATAATTAGATTCACTACAACTGATGCTTAAAAAAAACATGCTGTAACTGAATCAGAAGATGCTTCCACACAGCTATAGCTGCAGTCCAACTAGCTGAAGATGTTTTTTAATATACTTATTGGATTTGTTTGTTTTTCAGTTTAACTGTTCAGTCCTTATCTGACATTGATGATGAAAACAGTTTTGAAATGATTTAACATTGTCTGACATGTTAATGTCAAAGAAACTCAATGATTCAATGCAGGCATATAGATATTAAAGGATTAGTGTATTAAGAAAATAGGTTTTACATTACATTTGTATCCTGTCTTTGGCCTAGTGCCAGCAGGAATTCTCACCACCCAAACCAATACCAACTACAGGCTGATGTGGTTGCAGCAAATGGTATGGCAATGCATATAACTGCAAGGTTCCCAGTCTTTTGGCCTCAATGTCCACTCATTGTGTTTCTTTCTTTTTCACTAAGCATTGTAAGTTTTTTAATAGCAGTACATGATGTACAGTCATGTGGTGGGTGAGGAGATGGATGTGTGGCAAGAAAGCTTTTCTTGGTAATGGGACTGATCTCTAAGAGCTTTTATCATATCTATTTCCCAGAATCGACTACAGGGAAAGCTTCAATATCAAACAATTAACAGCTTCTCACCAGCATTATTGCAGTTCTTCATTAATGTCTGCAAAAACATTATTTGGCAGCCAATGCGTAATATATACCCAAGACTAATGTCTGATATGATATATTGAATGTCTTTCCATTAATTCCCACTGAACAAATACGTAGATGCTTTAGGATGTTTCCTATAAAAATCTTCATATGGTTTGTAGAATCAGCTGAACTGCTCAATGAAATGCATTGATAAAATAAATTTGAACTTCTACTATAAAAGGGAATCAATGCATTTTCAGAGCAAGATTTATGAATGCAGACAGTTGCAGGGAGTGTACCTGACTCCATGCAGCTGTATGGGTTTGGGAAAAAGATTGAGTTATGAATCATTTTCATGTGGAAAAAGCCACGAATAAAACAGAGTTGGCTTCCACTGAGTCATATCGTTGTTCTGGTCAGCAGACTGAATCTGCAATTTGCTGCCAAGATGGACAATGTTGCGATGTTATGATGATGGCCTGCTCCTCTAATGTTCTGAAATGGGTCCCATCATAAGTCACAGACATAGTCTCCGTTTCAGTTAACAGATTGTTTCATGCAGTATCACACCTGCTGTGCCCAGTATTGAATGGACTGGTGCATCTTATATGTCACACCACCTCAGAAACACACACGCACATACCTATACCTATACACACACACAGACACAACAGACACCTTAGATCTGAAAGTGCAGAAAGTCATCAAGTCCTTGGCACTCGCAAAAATCATTTCCCCTATAAAACTTCACACATTCATGCTCACTGTCTATCCAATCGCGATAAGAATCGGCGGGGTTAATGGCCTTGTTAATGAAGTGAGACCTGGTTGTGACCAGCAGCTGAAGCAGCTGATGGCTATCAGTGGGTGGATCCGTCAGTGGTGCAGTAATAATGTTAAATGGAGGTTTGATGCCGTGTATTCAACCATGTCTCCCTAGTCAACTTTATGTTTTTGGTTTTTTTTTGCTTTTAATGTCTTGCAAAACAATTCATTCTCCTTAAACATTTCAAACTACAGCCAGAAATGTCTACGTATTTTACTGGGATTTTATGTATTAGGCCATCACAAATTAAAGGAGCATGGGGCAGAATGAAGAAACAAAACTCACGAGCGACGCGGCCGGCGCTGCAAGTAACTGCAGCCAGCCGCACAGGATCGCGCACAAACGCTTCACAAAAAAAACATACCTCTTCACAGTGACATACTTCTTTTTCTTAGTACCACTGAGTTGTGGGTTGTGATTTGTCCTTGGTCGTTTCCCAGTTGCAGAAGAATCCATTCTCACAAATGAATCAATGGAGGTCTGCGACCATTTTTCTTCCTCTTTTAAAGCTGTCGAGAACACACACGCAGTGTCAACTGACGTCACACTAAGACAGCGCGGGACATTCGGGCCCCGAACTGCAGCACATTTTCCAGAACACAGCAGGTTTAAGAAAATGGAACGATACATGAGTGGGCTCATTCTTTTTGGTTTATAACGCTTCATCACCCAACAGCATTAAAAAACTGGACATGGATGTTTACTTTATTGACAAATCCTGCCCCATGTTCCTTTAATGCAGCGTTTCTCAAACTATGGGGCGAGCCCCACTAGTGGGGCGCAGAGGTATTGCAGGTGGGGCGTGACATCAACAGGATTTAAATAGTTTTTCCCCCCTAGATTCTGTCGTTGTGAATGTTTCACTGCACTGTAAATTAAATCAACCAGCTCCCCCCTCTCACAAAATTAAACACATTCAAATAACTTAGCAATTGTGATCATCATTGTAAACAGAACCGGGACCTGGAACATCGGGCTGGGAGTTTGACGTTGGAATATATCGCAGCAGAACAAAAAAAAGCTGAAGTAGCCGCATTATCAGAGATTCCATCTACAAAATGTACAAATATCTAAAAAGATCAGGGAAAGTTTCAGAGTCAGAGAAGTCACACGGTCAACCACGGAGGAAATACAGGGATGAGTATCTTGCTCTTTATTTATTTTATTTTTTTATTTTGTACTTTTGAAAGCTTTGTAAATTTGATAAAACTACAACTTTTATTTTCTCCAACTGTGAGCTGAAGTTCTACATGTAGCAACTACTAACTGAACTAATTAATACCCTTAAAAACTTGTAGACTAACTCGGCTATTTAAATAAATAAAACACTTTAAAAATCAGGCGTGGTCACCATTCTGTTGGGGCGATAAAAGCCTGGGGGGCTTGTGTATGCTCCTTTGTCCAAAGTGGGGAATGATAAAAAAAGTTTGAAAAAAGCACTGCTTTAATGCAAAGTCGTGATGTGGAAGAAAAATTATACATGATTTTCAATTTTTTTTCTAATAAAAATCTGAAAAGTCTGGTGTTTTTTATATTTATCCCCTTTACTCCAGTACCCCTAAATAAAATGCACTGCACCCAATTCAGAAGTCCCCTCATTAGTCGACCCAGTCAGTACGTTTACATGCAGCAAGAAAATTTTTAATTATTGCCTTAGTCTGACTGAAATCAGACTTAAAATGCATGTATACACCTTAGTCTGGCTGGAGTCGAACCAAACTGGAGTTTCAGAAGCTCGAGTACTGCAGCTAGACAATGCGATTAGAAATTCGAATTTCTCTGCATGCATACTCTCTCCTTGAGAAGCCGAGCTATCAGGAGCTGTGCCCTGCCCCTCCAGGAAATGACGAGCTTGGAAGCCCTGTAATCAACAAAAAAAGCTAGTAGAAGAGGAAGCGTGTGGTACGATCAAACAGTACAGAATGTAACAAATGTACAGCGTTGTCGTCATCCATTTTTTTACTTAGGTCGGCTTCTCTTCCACAAGTGTTTGTTTACCCTGAGTGTGTGACGCAAACCGGAAAAATGCCACAAGAAGGGTTGCATGTCGCCACCGACCGTTGCGGTGGTCGGCACACTTCTTTCAATAATTCGATTTTCTGAGTAACATGTAAACTGGGACTCGGCTCGCTGCAGGAGGGAAGTCTTTAGTCCGATTACTCCAAAAAGCTCGATTTAGCTGTGCATGTAAACATACTGAGTGTACCTGTCTTGAATTTAATTTCAGTATAAATACATTTGATTTTGAAGATGTACTAGGTTTGTTAGAAAGACCATGAAGATCAAGGAACACACCGGAAAAGCAAAAAAAAGTTGTAAAAAAGTATAAATCGGGATTAGGTTATAAAATAAAATTCCAAACTATGAACATCTGACAGAACTCTGTTCAATCCATCATGTGAAAATGGAGTGGCCACAACTACAAACCTACTCAGAAATGGAGATTACCCTAAAATGAAAGTTCAGACAAGCAAAGCATTAATCAGAAAAGCAGGCAAGAGGCCAATTGTAACTTTGGAGGATCAGCAGAGATCCACAGCTCAAGTGGGAAAATCTTTCGACAGGACATCTGATAGTTATGCCCTCCACAAATCTGCCTTTTATGGAACCGTAGCAAGAAGAATGTCACTTTTTAAAAGAGAGCCATAAACGGTCCTGTTTAAAGTTTGCTTCAAATCATGTAGGGGACACAGCAAATATTTGTAGAAAGATACTTCTGTCTAATATGCAAAACCTAATGTGTGGCAGAAGACTAGCACTGCTCATTAACATGAACACACTGTCACCACAATAAGACATGGTGGTAGCATCATGCTGTGGAAGTTATTTTCTACAGCAGTTACAGGGTAGCTGGTCAGAACTGGTAGGCAGAAAGATGGAACTAAATCAAGGGCAATCCTAAATGAAAACAACTAGACCGATCAAACCCTTTTACTGTGTTCAAATGAGCCAGTTCAGACCAAAACTCAAGTGAGTAGATGTAGCAAAAATTGAAAATCATTCTTTCACCAATCTGAATGATTTTGAGCTATTTTCCAAAGAATTGGGCAACAATGATAGTCTCTAGATCTGCAAAGCTGGTAGAGACATATCCCATAAAACTCCCAACTTCTTTGGCAGTAAAGGGTAGCTCTGCAAAGTCTAGACTCAGGGGGCTGAATTTAACACACACAACACAGGATTTCTTAAAGAACATTTGGAAAACTATGTATCCACTTTCTTCCAGTTCAATTCAATTCAGTTTACCGTATTTATATAGCGCCAATTCACAGCAGACGTCATCTCAAGACACTTTGCAAGAAAAGTCATTTCAAATTAATCGTACATACATTCCAATTAATCCTTCGATTCATTATGCCAATCAGTTTAATATTTTTTTTTTATCAAAGCAAACCCAGCAGATTGCATCAAGTCATTGACTTGCAGTATTTACTTTTACTGGATGAACATTTAGACAACAATAGACAGTTGCCTGCGTTGTGTTGTTGACTTCACAACAATCCCTCATACTGAGCAAGCATAAAGCTTGGACAGTGGAAAGGAAAAATCACTCTTTAACAGGAAGAAACCTCCAGCAGAACCAGAACCTGGCTTACTATGAGCAGCCATCTGCCACGATGGACTGGAGGTTGGAGAAGACAGAACAGAGACACAAAAAGAACAAAGGAACTGATGTATGAGTACTTTCTGTATTAAAGAAAGTAAAAAGCTATTAACAGAACACGGAGAACCTTCAGTTACTGGGAAAATCATCCCAGCTGATTCCCCCTCCAACAAGGCATTGCAGCTGAGCAGAAGAAAAGGGCAGAACTGAAAAACATTGAGAGAAAACATAAAGTTAACAGTTAAATTGCAGCAAATAATGTAATTGGAGAGTAGTAAAAAAAGAAAAGTAGTATAGTGACAAAAAGTGGTCAGTCTGTCCTCCAACATTCTAAGCCTATAGCAGCATAACTACAAAGGTACCTTAGGATGACCCAAGCCACTCTAACTAAAAGCTTTTTAAAAATGGCACGTCTTCAGCCTGGCCTTAAAAGTAAACAGAGTGTCTGCCTCACAGACTAAAGCTGGGAGCTGGTTCCACAGGACAGGAGCCTGATAACTAAAAGATCTGCCTCCCATTCTACTTTTAGAAATTCCAGGAACCACAAGTAAACCTGCAGTCTGAGAGCAAAGTGCTCTGTTAGGAACTTTGGACCAATCAGAAATCTGATGTGGGATGGAGCTTGATTACTGAGAGCTTTATTTGTAAGAAGGAGGATCTTAAATTCTATTCTGGATTTAACAGGGAGCCAATGAAGGGAAGCTAAAACTAGAGAAATGTGATCTCTCTAATAATTATCAGAACTCTTGCTGCAGCATTTTGGATCAGCCTCACACCACCTCAAAAAAATGTACGACATTGTCTCCATCTGTTACATAAATCCCTGTAAAATACATGGAGGTTTTTGATATTTGTAATATGTTTTATAAAACCTGAAAAACAGGATTATGTGTGAAAAATATATAAAGGATGTGTTCCTGTGTCTGAACATGAAACCATTTAAAGTCTTTAATCTGTGACTAGATGCAACAGATCTCATACGTCTTCCTGCAATCAGCAACAAGGCATCGTTCAGTGGTTTGTGTTAATGACGGCTGTTATGTAGAGCGCAACAAATTACAACATTCAGCTGTACTAGAGGAACCCAGCAAGGACTCCTGACCCTTAGCAAGCTTGCCAAAGTCACATAAAAAGATTTTAACCTCAATCATTAGGAAATAACCACAGAGAGGAAGTTGCGTCTTTTAAAAGCCAGCAATTTGATGGCATGTGAATGTGCAGATCACTCCATAATGTGTTGACTATTTCAAGCACAATAACTGAAGCTCATTACATCTATTTAACCTTCTGCATGCTCTCAGAACTGCTTTCAGCACTGGACATCAGGAACTGTTAAGGGAGTGTTTGTCATGAAAAAAGTAAATCAGCGCCTTCATTAAAGTTTTGCTTTGGGCAGATCTTTTATCCAGCCATGAAAACCCTTCAGCTGTGTGATGGTGTCATATAATCAGTTTGCATTAAATTAGGCCAGGGCGAATGTCACCCCAGCTGCAACATGGTGGCTAATTACTGTCATCGTTTCATCCCACGGATATGGGAGGACACAGAGAGGGTCAGCAAAAGCAATCATTACTTTTCTTTCTTTTTTTAAATCAGATTTTTATTAAAGTTTTTCTCGGCACATGAAAAACATCACTGCAATGGACTGGCGACCTGTCCAGGGTGTACCCCGCCTCTCGCCCCGTAACTGCTGGAGATAGGCACCAGCCCCCTGCAACCCTGCAGAGGATGGAAGGGTATAGATAATGGATGGATGAATGGATGGATCACAAACATCACAGTACAATCCTTTAAGTCTAAAAAGAAAGCAATAACAAAAACGGCAATAAACAATAATTAGGCAAGGCAATTTTATTTGTATAACACACTTTCAACAAGGAAATTCAAGGTGCTTTACATGATTAGGTGATAAAATAAAAATAGTAATAACACACAGACAATGCATATAAAGTAAAAACAGCAAGAAAGCATGAAGCACACTCAAAACATATGACACATGAAAACATTACTCAAAGGCAGCTCTAAGCAGATGGGTTTTTAGCCGTGATTTAAAAGAATTCAGTGTTTCAGCAGCTTTGCAGTTGTCTGGAAGTTTGTTCCAGGTTAGAGGAGCATAGAAACTGAAAGCTGCTTCTCCATGTTTGGTTCTGATTCTAGGGATGTCAGTAGACTGGAATTAGAGGACCTGAGTGGGGGGGGTTGGTATAATGACAGTAAATCTTCAAGATACTTTGTAGCTAAGTCATTCAATGGTTTATACATTTGTAAAACTATTTTGAAGTCTATTCTCTGAGCTACAGGGAGCCAGTGTAAAGACTTTAGAACTGGGAGGATGTGCTCTACTTTCCTGTTTCTAGTGAGGACATGAGCAGCAGTGTTCTAGATCAGATGCAGCTGAGGTCCCGTTGAGACATCAGTCCTTTAATCCTAGAAATGTTCTTCAGGTGATAGAAGGCTGACCTTCTTATTGCCTTTATGTGACCCTGGAGGTTCAGGTCTGAGTCCATTACTGCACCTAACTTTCGGGCCTGATCAGTCTTTTTAAGCTCTATTAACTGAAGCTGTGTGCTGACTTATGATAGTTCCTCTTTAGGTCCAAAAATAATTACTTCTGTTTTGTTTCTGTTCAGCTGGAGAAAGTTATCCATCCATTGATTTGCTTGATGCCTTCACTTTGGATGGGTTTGGATGGGTTCAAAGTCACCTGGTGACATCGTAATGTAGAGCTGAGTATCATCTGCATAGTTATGGTAGGTAATCTTATTGGTTGTTATAATCTGGGCTAGTGGGAACATGTAGATATTAAATAAGAGGGGCCCCAGGATGGAGCTCTGGGGCACCCCACATGTGATTTCTGTTCATTCCAATGAAAAGTTTCTTAGTGAAACAAAAAAGTCTCTGTTCTTTAGGTAAGACTTGAGACAGCCAAGTACCGTACCAGAGAGTTCGACCCAGCTCTCCAGTCGTTCCAGTAATATATCATGATCAACAGTGTCAAATGCTGTACTGAGGTCCAACAGAACCAGCACTGTGGTTCTACCACAGTCTGTATTTATGCGAATGTCATTGAAAACTTTGACGAGGGAAGTCTTAGTGCTATGGTGAGCACGGAAACCAGATTGAAAAACATCAAAGCGGTTGGTCACTGCTAGAAAGCTATTTAAATGCTGAAACACAGCTTTTTCAATAATTTTACAGACGATTGGAAGATTAGAGATTGGCCTGTAGTTTTGCATTAACATGTTGTCCAGATTCTTCTTCTTTAGCAGTGGTTTAATAACTGTTTTTAATGCCTGGGGGAAGACACCTGACAGAAGGGATTAGTTCACTATTTGAATCAGATCAGAACCAATGACAGGGAAAACTTTCTTAAGGAAAACTGTGGGTAGATCATCAAGACCTCAAGAGTAGCTTAATTGGTTAATGATTTCTTCGAGGTTTTTTTGATTTAATTCATGGATTTCTGACATTTTCTCTACAGTGGTGTTAATTGGGTATAACATTGGTAATGGGTTCGGTACTGCGTTACAGACCTACTGTTGAATTGTTAGAGTCTTTTCAATGAAAAACCTGGAAGATTAATTGCAGGCCCTGGTAGAAATTAGTTCAGGGGCTATTGTCACTGGAGGATTAGTTAGTCTTTACACTGCTGCAAAGAGTCCGTGCATTACTAATGTTTCTGTTAATTATTTCAGAGAAGAAAGTTTCCCTAACATCTCTTAAAGTTACCTGATATCTGTTCAGTCTCTCCTTGTAGATCTCACAGTGAACCTGGAGTAGAGTTTTCCGCCATTTTCTTTCGGCTCGTTGACACTCCCTTTTTTCACTATGTACCAGTGGATCGCTTGTCCACAGAGACTTCTTTCTACCTGAGACTACTTTCACTTTAGTTGGAGAAATGGAATCAATGATGTCTGAGATTCTTGTGAGGAAATTATCTACCAGCTTGCTTACTGAGTTGGAGGTGGGAGATGAGGGGGATGTGGTGGGAGGGTCAATACGTTTAAAGGTTTCAACTGAACTGTCCCCTAGAAAATGCTTTTTTACAGTTGTCTTACTCTGGCTAGATGTTTTAGTAGAGATGGTACTTTCAAAGAAAATACAGAAATGGTCAGATAATGCAATATAAATTACCGAAATGTCAGGTATATTTAAACCTTTGCCGATAATAAGAGGCATGTATCAAGGCACACCCTTAAAAAGACAGATATGGAACCCGACATAAATAAAAAGCAAAACAATTATAACAAAGTGAAGACGATTAGGTATCCCCCTGCTGTCTAGTTATTAAATATAGGACAAAAACGATTCCCAAACTGGCACTGTGTTACCTTGCCTGCTATTTAATTTGTAAAGCATACATTCATATGAGGCCACTTTAACCACCATATTGGGCCATTATTTTCTTTTACCTTTTAGAAGTGTCACCCTGCCTCATACTGAAATCACATGCATGATAACCGAGAATTTTTCTCCTGATATATTTGATATCTGTTCTTTACCACCGAGCAAACATAGTCTTGGACACAGTGGTACAGTTCTTCCTAGTGAATCCCTCAGAGTACGCACAGCAACTGACAAAAATGACATTCTCAAAGACAATGTACTAGTGTACCTACATCATTTTGACACTTCCAACATAGTGGGTCACCTTTTAGACCAATTCTGTTAAATCGAGCTAGTACCCAATAATATCAAAGCATAATCTTGCATTGTGTGAGTTTACCTTTACATTTGCTAATATATTTTCCAGTGTATAAAACAATTCTCCTCCTTACCGAACAGTCCAACAGTCCTTTTCCCACAAAACCTTTAGGTTTTTGCAGTCACTACTAAGAACGCAGCTGATTGCTCTATATCGAGTAAGCGACATGACGCAGTTCCTCATCTGTAGCTATGTCCAGAAGTGTTCTTTTCCCATCAGATTATATTTCTTCAGCAACTGCTTAAAGGACATAGACACACCACCAAGATAAAGATTGCCCAGTGTACATATCCCATGCTTGTTCCAAAACTTCCAGTAAACAGGTGTTTTTCCAATAAAGATGGTGGGGTTCCACTATAAAGTGGAGTATAATAGTTTGAACTGTAATAACTTAGGTAGTGTATGCACCATGGTCCATATCTCCCTTGAAGTTATTACTTTTCAAGGAAAAGGTTCATCTGTCTGTCCACCCGTCTTTGCTCTAACAAGACGTCTGTTCGTACCCACTTCTTACTCCCATCTATTACAAATGCTTCAAGCATTATGTCCATTACGTGTCATCCAAAAACAGGCATCGACACATCATTCACCAAATGTTCTGCAGTTTCTGTCTGACAGAACAAGTGTACGAAATCAAAGGAGAAGATATTACAAGAAGGAGAGGGAATTAGATGGTTGAAATAAAGACAGAAATTTAAGGGTAAAGAGGAGGAGACATGCACATCCGCATAAAGCCTCCCATTAATCAAAGGGCTGTCTTGCACGTCCCATGTGACAAATGAAACAGAATAATGGGTTCTTGGGAGAGGAAGATGTGGGATGGTGTGGTCATCATACTTTAACGGTCCGTCCTCCTTTTCAGTCATACTCAGATATCAATTTAATATCAGACAAAGGAGTCTATTCCAAATCTGCATGGTCCTTCTCACAGCCTAAACAACCACATTGGATAGAAAACAGAACTGATGAAGTGTCAGCTTATTCACCAGTGTTCAATGGCTGTCTAAATAGCAAACTGTAACTGGATAATGTAGGAAACAACTCATTCACTTCATATCACTGAATTCTCAGGAAGCGTAAAATAAAAGGTAACAAAAATAATGAATGAAAAAAAAAACTGCTGTGAAATAATCAAGATTTATAAGTATAATTTTGACAGGATTAATTGAATGTCCCCTTGTTATTAAATTTCCCCTTGTAGGATTAATAAAGTATTCTATCTTAAAAGTGAAACGTTTAAATAAAAATTAATTTGTAACATTCATTAAAACAAAACTAGCTTTATCAGTTGCTTTAAATATTATTTAAAAAATGTTGACTCATGAAAATGATTGCTATGTAAGTGCTTGTCCTTCTGCACCTGCTAATGAATCAGAAATTCTGATATAATTATTTCATTAGTAAGCAGAAAGCAACCAAGATTATTATAAAAGCTATCTCCCACAAATATGACAATAGTTTTGAATAGCATCCCTGATGGTGATAACTGGTACTACAAACAACAATTTAACACCCTTACACATTTAATCTGTTTTTGCTTTTTCGTCACACAAAAATATTTCAGATCAAACTATATAAATATCAGACAGAGACATCCTGGAAAAAATACAAAAGACAGTTTTCAGATGACAGTTCTATTTACAAGAGGCAACAACCTATCCAAGCTACCACCTCAAGTAGGATTTAAGATCAGACTTTAATTGGGTCATTCCAAAACCTGCATTTTGTTTTATTGGAGTCGTTCAGAGGTTCGACTTGCTGGTAAGCTTTGGATCATTGTCCCACTGCATAACCCAAGTGAGGTTAAGCCCGAAGGCCTAAAACTGATGGCTCAACATCTCATTATATCATCACCATGATTGACTGTGTACGGTGTTCCTTTATCCCAATTCCCAGTGTTAGTTTTATATCAGCATTAACAGGAAGTACGCCTTCCAAAAAGTTCCGTTTTGTCTCATCTGTCAACAGAATATATTTCCAAAAGTCATCAAGATTATTTGTAGATTTATTTTTGTCCTGCAATGATTTTTGCCTTAGAGTTTAATTAGATGTTATTTTGCCCAGTCCTTTCTTTATTATCGAAAAATGAACAAGGATCTTAGCTTAGACAAGTGAGACCTGCACTGCTTTATATGTTCTCAGTACCTTTTCAACCTCCTGGGTGAGTGCCGATGTGCTCTTGGACTAATTTTGGCAGGCTGGCCTCTCCTGGAAAAGGTTTACCACTCCTCCATGTTTTCCTCTTTTGTGAACAATGATTCTCACTGTTGTTTACTGAAATTTTAAGGTCTAAGAAATGGCCTTTCCTGACTGATAGATATCATTGACTTTGTTTCTAATCTGCCCTATAATTTCTTTGGATCACATGATATGCTCCTCTTTAAGATCTTTTAGTTGTCAGACATGATCTATTTGGAAGACTTCCTGATTCTTGATTCTACAGGTTTGGCAATAATCAGATAGGATGAGGAGAGTGAGATTGAACTCTGCTTTTCAAAAAATGTGGGTAATTAATGATTCAACAAAGAGGCTAGGTTGGTTTGGAAAGCATTTATTTACATTAGTAAATGAAAAAGTTATTTAAAAAAGCTGTTTGCATTTACTTTAGTTGTGTTTCTCTCATTACAATTAGTTTGATGATCTAAAACATTTAAGCATGACATAACAACCAAAAAAAATCTGAAGTAATTGACACAACACTCTAGGTCATTCAAGTCTACTGAGAACAAAATGGGCCTGAAATGGGGTCCTACCAGAATTATTAGACTTGTAATAATTGATAAAAGCTATTCATAGTCCTGCTAAACATCATAAGTGGACAAATGCACAACGATGACCACTTGATCTCTGCTAATGTGCTAATATTAACAGCAAAGTGTACATCAGTCTGTTTCTTCAGTTTATAAAGAAATATGTAAGGCTTTATGTTTGTAAGTTAAATAATATTGTTAGATATTGGTTTAATACCTCTTCATTCACTATCGAAACATGACCATTATAGCATAATTTGTTTTATTTATAATTTAGACATGCTCTTTCAGACGAGACAAGCAGCATATACATTGATTATTTTTTCTTCCTGGTTCTGAATTTCATTTTAAACAGAAACATTTTAAATAAACCTTAATTTTCTATGGCGAGCACAGTTGGCTGGAACCCATCCTGCTTACACACAATGAGCTGCCAGTCTATCTGAGGGTAACACAGACATAACCATGCATGCTCATGCTCACACCTGAGAAAAATTGAAGGTACTAATAAAATTACCATCCATATTTTTTGCATATTAGAGGAAGTCAGGCAGCCCAGAATAAATCTATACAGGCATAGAAACAGAATGCATCTCCACGCAAAACAAATCCACAAACAAATAATCGGAACATAAAGTGTGTTTAAGGTCTCTATATGTATCAAATACCCTGTGGGGTATTTCAACATAGATATTTTATCTAAATATGACATTAATTTGTCAGTTTTAGATTTATTACATTTTCAGACGTTTGTTACTGTGTAGCGTTCTGGCCACACAGGAGTCCAGTCAAAAACAGTCCTTTACTTCTTTTGCTTACATTTAAAATGAGTGGAAATAGATTTAAGAAGAAGTGGGACAGAAAAGGGAAACAAAAAATAAAAAAGTCTCCATTGTTGTTCATACTGCAATGAGACACACTTGATTGAATGTCTTTAATATGGGTTTTAAGATTTCAGTAGACAATGCTTCTATAACACTTTTTGTGCTGTCCTGGTACCCAACCATTCCATATAAGGTCAAGCATCTGTGTATAGTTTTTAAGTTTCTCCTTGGAGATTTTGAGGAAATTGCAGGAGTGGAGAAAAAGGTGTCAGAGCTAATAATATCGGAAGCAGATGAGAAGTATATGAAAGTCAAATTCTTTTAAAAAAGAGACCTATATCTAGCAAAGACCTGAGACAGAACCAGAAAGGGGCACCACTTTTCAGTTGATCATTTATGACTGTTTTTCAGCAAATCCCTCTTTGGGAATCACCTTGTCAGTGCTAATATACCATTTTATGCCTGTTATTGTTGGGAATAAATGAATTGAAAGAAAACTACTTTTTATACCTGAATAATGAAAAGGTCAGTGTTAAGCAGCAAAAATAAGAAATTTTAAACACCTTCAAAAATTCCAAAGAAATGTTCTTATAGGGACTAAGGACTTTAGCACAGAATTGTGTATTTTACAAGGATTGTGAAGTTTACATAAAATGAAAGCTTCTTGAGGAACTACAGTTAATTTTGTTAAAATAATCTTTTTGCAATACAATGTTTGTATTCCACAGTTTTCAGGTTTTACTTTTGACTGAAAGCTCACTCTGTAGTATTAGGTGACAATCTATCGTTAAGCTAGTTGCTAAGTTTCTTAAAATTGTTGCTTGCATGTTTTGTTTACATTGCTGGCCAACATTTAGCATTGAAATCTACATTATATTAATTCACAGTACTTGTTTGCAAGCTTACAGAAAACAAACAGGATCATTATTAAGTCATTTGTAATGAGTAAGTGAAAAACATTTGCTATAAGGAAATCTGCAGACAAGTAAAATTAATATTTAAGTAGTTCCATCTTTACCTCCTTGTGCTGAAGGAACTATATTACAGCAGACAAAGAACTGCAAGTTCTCCTCCCCATACAGTTCGTCCACATTTGTTCATAATTGATCTTCTCTATCATTCGAACGTTGAATAGAATAAAAACATAGTATGATGTAGTAAATGAACTTGGAGTTCATAAAACATCAAAGAGATGCTGGGGAAAGAAGCACTTTACAGGCTTTGTATGAGATGAGAAAAAGAGATTTGACTTTAGTCAAATAACGAGTTCACAGCTTTGGGTTATTACCTTTTTTCTGGGCATCTTTAGATGAAATTTCAGGATTTTATGAGCTTTGATGACATAAGATGACACATTCTTGTCTGCCATGGAGTATGAGTTCATGAAAACAATCAAAGATCTATCTTACTATTGTGCTTAATGATCACAAATACAGTACATACCATCATTATTCTCTGTGGATGATACTATTGGAGCTTTCACATGTTTCTGGATGGAGATGTGGGTGTACACATATCTGTGCAGATCTCAGAGTGTTTGCCAAAGATATGTAATATAGAGTTATTGGACTCTGCGAAGTAAATACAAGAGATGGGAATTACAAGAAAAAATAGCCTCCTAAACTGCCCGCACCAACTTACTGAAAAACATATTAATATTCCTAGTCCGGCAAGCAGTAAAAGAAAAGAAATAATCACTTTCCTTTATTTTAAGCTGATCCTTTGTGGTTACTGTCTTACAATTTACAAAAATGAAGAAAAAAATACTAATTTAATAGGCCATAGAGATGCTGCAAATGCCTCAAAGTAAATAGTTTTACACTTCCCCATAGCTTACCTCTGAGTGCTTACTCACACTCCCACAGAAGTCCATTAGCTTGTCATTTGCTTTCGTTACAGTCATTCAGCTTTTGCACATGGCCCATGGCAGTGTCGAGCAGCTTGCTCCACATGAATAACAATATCTGATTATTCAGACTGAAGCCAAGTGACTCAGCTGTCTCTACTGTATTCATCACCTCATCTCTTCTTCTGTTTTCCTTATTCTTTCCCCTGCAACTCAGTAAAATCACTTTTCTTTTCCTTCTCCCTCATATCTTTCCCTTTTATTAATCTCACAGGTTATGGTTCACATCTTTCACTTTTCTGGCATTTGTTTCTCTTGCTGCCTGAATATTGTGTATCTATGTGTGATGGTTCTCCTATGAAGTGGAAAGGCTAACTTTTCCAACGGCCATACTGGCTTGCTGTTGTGTGGGAGGGACCCCAGAAGGATGAGGGCACATTCACAGGACAGGTAGAGCACAGTCAAGTCAGTCCTGCTGTCAAGATAAAAAAAATAAAGCTGAAAAAGAGCGCTGATGGGGATAGCTCAAACTGTTTCTATCTTAAGATACATTTTTCCATCAGTTGGATATATTTAGACCAAACAGGCAAGGTCTAATATTTGTCATGGAAAACCTAGGCATAAATGCTGGATTAGTTAAAAATGTCATGTGGGTCTAAATCTGAAGAATTAAATTAGGTTCTTTCATGCCCTTACAATATACTTAGCAAAAAAAGAAACGTCCCTTTTTCAGGACTGTGTATTTCAACAATAATGTTGTAAAAATCCAGATAACTTTACAGATCTTTATTGTAAAGGGTTTAAACAATGTTTTCCATGCATGTTCAATTAACCATAATCAATTAATTAACATGCACCTGTGGAATGGTCGTTAAGACCTTAACAGCTTACAGAAAGTAGGCATTTAAGGTCACAGTTCTAAAAACGCAGGATTCGTGTTTGTCGTCGAAGATAAATTAATCGTCGAAAGAATGAGCGTTACACCGAGGCCTGTACCCTGAAGCGGGATCAATTTGGAGGTGGGGGGTCCGTCATGGTCTGGGGCGGTATATCACATCACCATCGGACTGAGCTTGTTGTCATTGCAGGCAATCTCAATGCCTTGCGGTACAGGGAAGACATCCTCCTCCCTCATGTGGTACCCTTTATGCATGCTCATCCGGACATGATCCTCCAGCAGGACAATGCCACCAGCCATACTGCTCGTTCTGTGCGTGAGTTTCTGCATGACAGCAATGTCAGTGTTCTGCCATGGCCAGCGAAGAGCCCGGATCTCAATCCCATTGAGCACGTCTGGGACCTGTTGGATCGCAGGTTGAGGGCTAGGGCCATTGCCCCCAGAAATGTCCAGGAACTTGCAAGTGCCTTGGTGGAAGAGTGGGGTAACATCTCACAGCAAGAACTGACAAATCTGGTCCAGTCAGATACTGACCAGATGCTGACTGGTACTTTTGATTTTGAGCCTCCCTTCATTCAAGGAGACATTATTCTATTTCCGTTAGTCACATGTCTGTGAAACATTTTCAGTTTATGTCTTATGGTGTTGACTCTTTTAGTGTTCATACAAATATTTACACACATTAAGTTTAATGAAAGTAAAAACAGTTGAAAGTCAGAGGACGTTTCTTTTTTTGCTGAGTTTATATGTGTTGTAAATAGTACATAAGTGTATTGGGATTAAAGGTGTGGAATACAACGGTCTGCTGGATGGGGTAATGTTAGTTTTGCAGTGAAGCTACAGCCTTGCTTTATTTATTTATTGTTCATATTTAAGGTTTAATAACCATCTGAGAGTTACATATTAATATGTAATGGTGCTCCCAAGTGGTCGAATAGTTATTTACCGAATTAAGCAGTGCAAGCCACCAGTTTCAGTTTTAGTTTTAAGCATCCAGCATGCTGATGTGAGTTAATAATTATCAGCAAACACAGCATAGTTTAATGTAAGATTAAATAATTTTATTATTGGGTCACTGTTGTGATATATAAGTCCAGGGTTCCAACAAATAGTTTTTTCCAAAATTATATAATTTTCCATGTCAATTTTGAAATTTGATTTCAGTTCAGTTCAATTTATAGAAAATGGTAAATGGCTTCCCCTTGTATACCGGCTTTTCATTTAGAGGACCACAAAGGGCTTCACGCACACATTCACACGCTGGAGGTGGTAAGCTACATTGTAGCCACAGCTGCCCAGACAGAAGTGAAGCTGCCAAACACTGGCGCCACCGGGCCCTCTGACCACCACCAGCAGGCAAGGCGGGTCAGCTCTGACACAGCTGTGAAATTATAGGTGGTGAAAAGTAGAGAGATGGGATATGGATGGTTTTTATGGTTTTTTTAACTTGAGTTCCTTTATCTGTTTGTTTGCTCTGCTGAACACCTCTCTGTGCTAAAATATAATGCCTTATTTAGGCAATAAATGTGTTACTTTTCCTACTTATGAAATAAAGAAATACTTAAAATGAAACATTAAAAGATTTAAGAAGTGCATATAAGAAGTTTTGATACATGTCTAACAATGTGAGTTATTTACCATATTACTAAGGGTTAGTAGTGGGCAATATAAACGGTATAAGATAGAAATTATATAAATTCACCAAATGTAGAGATTTTGACTATAGCGGTCTACCGTGATTGCACTTGTTAATGATGTCATCAAACTGTGCCTACTTTTTACTAGGTACACAAGGAGGCTCAATTTTGATGTTTGGTGTTTGTGTATATACACTAGACACTGTAAGTTTAAAATTTGTTGTTTTCAATTTAACCGAAAAAAACCTGTTGAAGCATGTTTAGTTCAAATATGTGCAGCTTTATATTTGTGCAATATTAAATTCATAAATAAGTATAGTCAGAAAAGAAGGAAGAAATTTTATTTTTATTTTTATATTTACATTTTCCACTCCAAACAATTTAGAATTTTCTGTTTTCACAACATTTAGCTTGTATTTTATTTAAAATATCTTCATCTTCATTTATGCTATGATAATTGTTGTGTTGCATTGTTTGGACAAAGATTAAAAATTACTTGAAATGTTTTGTATTAAAAAAAATACATTTTGCACAATAAATGTACTTTAAATGCATTCTACACTTTTTCAAAGGTTTTCTTCTGCTGTAATGTATCCGGTATGTGAGAATGTTCAAAAACAATCTTTTTGAAATATATTAACAGAAGAAAACAATATATCGCAATAAATTTCGTTACCGCACTTGCCTCAGATTATCTCGCAATATAGATTTAAAGCCATATCGCCCAGCCCTACTAAGGGTGCAATGCAAAATTCAGATGTCACAAAATTTCTTCTCAAAGTAAAGTTTGTTTTGCGAAGCAATATAAAGTTGCACAGTAACTATAAGCTATTAATATAATAAACCCTGGATATGAGTGCTTAAGTTTGACATCCTGAATCAATGTTGGAGACTTTTATTTTGAAGTGAGAAAGGAAGTTGTTTTAACTATGCCCTGCTGATTTTACAGTCTGTAACAAACTATTTGGTAGTTGGTAGTTAAGAAATCTCTCACAATGACAGATTAATAAATTATTTGCTTGCACTGTGATAATACATGATTAGACCTGAACAGGATAATTCAACATTGAACAGAGATTATTTTATAGAACATAAACACCTCAACAAACCTTTATTTTATTCCTAAAAAAATAAAAAAGGGAACATTTGAAGGTAATTGCTATTGAGGAAAAAAATAAAACCAATTGAATGAATGAAATGAACATAAAAACAACAATATCAGCTATATATTTTTATTATATATATTCTCTTATTGCAGAGAGGAGACAGGTGAATGCAATAAAGTAAAAAAACAACACAACAGAGATTTGTAGGTTACCACATAATATTGGCAAAATCTTGCTTTGTCTCATTCACTTGAAGTCATCATCCTTTATCATCTCATCTCATGAGTTGGATGTATTATTACACCTCTACTTATTACTCCAAAGTAATAAGTGAAAGTGACCCTTAGTAAAAACTGAACCGGTTTAATATAACTATAGTTTTAGTTTAGTTTTAGGTTCAATCTGAAAGTCAGTGCAGGATCTGCTTTCTACATTTAACATGTAATTAGTTCCCCTTATATGTTTTGGGTGATGGATTAAATAAAGTATTACATAAAGGTTAATGAATTGGCATTGTGTAAGTAGTTTTTGCAAATTAGACAAAAAATACTTCAACTGAAGTTGATTTGACATATATTGTCAATTTTATTTTCACTTGTTCAATAGTCCTATTTCTCATCATGTCTACTTCCTTTTTCTAACTCGTACATCTTCTTCCTACCCATGCATTGTCATTTCATACCAATTCCCACTTTGCACTCGTAACTAAACCATTGTTTGCACATGCATTTAACCATTGCCTATTATTTTGTTACAAGCAAGGTTTTTTGATAAAGAACACATAAATAATACAAATGCAATACAAATGCTCAAATCTTATGTAGAATTTTTTTAAATTATAAATTAATTTGCTAAGATTTTACATTAAACCCCATTTCTATTGTTTGTTCTGATCCCTGTTTGGACAATTTGATTCTTACGCAATATGACAGATCAGAATCCCAGATAAGAAGTATTTGAGACCTTTTGTCTTTTAACAGGCTGAGAGTAGATTAAAGAAAATTACTTTAAAACACTGGTTGTCAATGTAGGTAAGAAACATCAACAAAATGAATACAAATTGTCGCATGGTCAGTACATTATGTGGCAGAATGCTCTATTATGTTTCTGAAAAAAGTGTGGTGCAAAATGTCCAAAGTAAAAAAAATGGTAAAGGGAACTAGCTTCATAAAGTGGCACTAAATCAATAAAGCTGGAATAAAAAGAAGAAGAATACAATAATTTATTTAATTTGCAAATTAGAAAAGGTCAAACTTATTGTAATAATTAAAATGTTGTTTACTGCTACAGGAAGTCTTTACTCTGGTTACAATATCAGCTATCACATTTTTCCAAGGTATTTAATCAAAAACTCTGAAAATAAACAAACTTTAGATATCTAGGTGGTCTGATCTGTCATCCCTAAGTGCACATTTGACACGGATAACTCTGTTGTCTAACATTGTAATCTCACTGCATAGTCCAATTTGCAAGCATGTCAGAATAAAATCAAAGACAGGTAGCTTTTGATTGCACAACCATAAAGGGAAAGGTAAGGAATGCCAATCATTTTTTATCCTGTAGGGTACAAAAGCTGGATCCTTTTAAACGACTGACAGTTTGCTTTCAGGAGAAAACACATCTGAGAACACTGCAGAGCTATCCAATTGAGGGCAAAATGCAACTATGAAGTTGAGCCTTTCAACAGAACCAAGCCAACTCTACATCATACACCTGTGTCCTTTCCTTCGCCTTTCAATGCCACTCTTTCCTTTTTTTATAATCTGTCACTTTCCCTTGCCTAAGGACACCTCTCTCTTTCAGTTTCTCTACATCAGCTAGTTTTTATTTCCATTGATGAAATGTAACCTTCTCATCCCATATTGTCGTGCTGTGAGTTAAGAAAGCCTCAATATTAGCATAAATGCAAGGACAGATAATCCCTCCTACCCTTTTAATGCAAACCCATCCTCTGTGCATTTCTCCCTACAGGGCAGCTTTTCCCTGAGGCACCGTTCAAGATAAAGTGTCTTTCATTTCACCTCCTCTGTAGCAGGATGCCTGTCCACTTGAAGCATAAAGCTTTAGTACAGATGACGGGGCACTGCCTTGTGATGATGGACACTGCAGGAATTGCTGTGCTATTAGCACAGAAAAGGATACAGCTGCAAAAACTGCAGGAGACAGGATACTCCAGGTAAGGAGTTTCCTAAAAGACAGGAGTTACCAAATGCTGAGTCAGGATGGATCTAATTAATACAGGTGTAATAACAGAGACTGCTCAACTAAATGTTGCCCTATGCTTCCTTGGGCCCTGTTGGATAATTACCCTACTAATGAGAGTAAAGGGAGTTGTGAAAGGGAACAGTAGATCTAATCACTGAAGGAAAAAATGTAAATGAATTATGAAGACCAATTTTAGGCCTGACAGGTGACTAGTCGATTTAGCAGAAATTAAAATAAAAAATGTTCTGGACACTGAAAACACCACAGCAATTATACATTTGAGTTTTTTTCTGGTCGATATTTGTGATCCAAATGATAGTCAGCGATGGTCAAAATATGATCACAACAAGAGCATTTCAAAGGTTTTTAAGCAAACATCCTAAAGTACATAGTTGCAATGATTTTACTTTCTTTTGTGCTTTTTCCAAACTTTTGAAGAAAAAAAAGTTATTGCAATGAAAATTGGAAAAGGTTCCATAATTATTACGATTACATTTAAACTACCTAACGTGTGAAAGTGAAATAATAAGTGAATAAGCTAAAAAACCAGCACACCCCCGATATGGGGGTTAAGGACCACAGATGCCCACAAATAGCTAATTGAGAATTGAGAATTGAGCTAGTCAATGTCAATGTTCCTTTTTCGTGTTTTGTTTTGTTTTTTACCCTCTCTCTGCCGTCCTGTGGGTATGGAGGCAGACTTCAATGTTTTCCTGTGTTTTCTTTGTTTCCTTTCCTCTCTTGTATTTTCAACTCACCCTCTCTCATGACATTTTGTTTCCTACCTCTCTTCTTCATCTTCTTTCTTTCTTCCCCTTAATTTTCCGTCTCCGTGTCCATAACATCAGAAAAAAAAAGAAAAAAAGAATTGAGCTAGTGAAATCACTTTATGTGAAAGTGATTTTGTGCACTTCATTAACATGTCTTGTAAAGACCAAAGACCAATTATACGTTTTTTAAAAAGAGGCATAATATGTCCCCCTTAAGTAAACATCTTCCATTAGTGCTTGAATGCATAAAATGACGAGAAAACTTGGTTATTGGCTTGTATTGCTTTCAGTAGTTTGCACCATAACAAATAGTAAATTCCACCAGTTTTCGAACAACCAAAGAAAGTGGGTGTGAGTTAATTCCCAGATCCAAGCTTCAATGTCTTAGACAAATTGAACGCATTATTGGCCTTACAGGGAGTATGTAGGTGTCAGCTGTATGAGCGTCACAGGGTTGAAATGTGGGACACATCTCCATAGCTATTGTGGGGATCCGGTGTTGTTGTGGCTCCACACATAGTTCAGCATGCCCCATACTGTAGCCCAGCCAGAGAGTCATGCAAATCTTCAAATACTTGAGTAGATGTTGTGTAAAAGGATCTTGTTTTAAGGAAACAGATGTGTTTTAAAATAAAACTTTAACCTTGTAGTGCTGTAAAGGGGATGGCAATTAGTGTAAGTATTCTGTGCATCCCTACTCTTCTGATTTACAAATAATTACTCACTGAACAAAATACTTTTTATTCAATAATAAAATATATGACTTGTCAAAACATAAACAATAACAGTTCAGGAGATAGTATCCATTTACACGTGTCAAACCCCTTACAGTAAAAATAATTTTAGGGGAATACTTTCTGTAGCTCATAAATTTTAACAGTGATATGACAGACAAGCACTGCCTTCTTCTAAATCCTAAACTCCTGCTACAAGAGTCAATGGCTATTGCCTATTGAATGAGATCTGCCAGCTGTAATCAGAAGCCGTGCAATTCCTCTAGGAACCCCCCCCCCCCATCAATAATGTAAAGGGCCTGACAGGAGATGAGACAAGATGAGACAAATAGAAAATGTAATTCTTTTGCATTAACCATGAGAAGGTATCCCTCTTTTGTCTCACTTCAGCCTATTTTTCATGGTAAATTCTAAAAAGACGTGAAAACAAACAACAGGTTCTCCGACTTTGCAGAGGGGCCGAGGATTGATTGGGTGGAGAGGACAGGCCAAAAAAGTTGGGGCTGCACATTCTCCACCATCCGGAGGGATGGGGTGTGGCAAAGCACCTCCACCTTGTGCTCTGCATGTCTAACACGCTTGATCTGCCAAGTGCTCCTTTTAATTAACTACTCCACACTGGTGCATAATGGCTCCGCCAACCTCCCCTAATCAGTTGTTCGATCGTGCGTACCATATTTTTATACTCTTTCATTACCTGAATAAATCTCATCAATGAAGCAAAAGGCAAAACATAATTTGAGCTTAACTGTTGTCAATGCCTACATTTATTGTGTGTAAGCTAAGTCAGTGGCATCTATGACCATAGTGTCACACATGTAACACAAACAAGTATTACAAAATTACAAATACTGCTGTCAACGCTTCTTGTCGCAGATAGTGTTCCAGAGTTTCGTCTGTTTGGAAGTGTTTACCAGATTATTCGTGATGTTTTTTTTCTTCTTCCTCTAATCACAATGGTGTATCACAGAAAGGATGGAGATACATAATTGCATGCTTTCTTTTAGATTCACTCCAATCAAGAGGGAAGTGTGAAAGTATCTGTTGTTGTCTTGGTTACATCTTCCTTCTTGTCTTTTCTGACTATAAATAACACTGAGGCAGAGGAAGCCCCAGTGGTATGAGTCAACAGTGTGAGGCATGAAGTAGTTGGATTGAATGAGAAAGTGTTTGAAAAACAGGCAGTTTAACATTATCACCAATCCAGATCCAAAAAACAAAGGTTCATATTATCGAATCTGTCACTGTACTACTCAAAATTTCCTAAAGGTCAATAGAGTCACGCGAGTGTTAGAGAACAAATACTCAAAAAAAAAATGATACAACAGCATGTGATTTCAAAGCTTTTGGTAGATTGACCTTATCTTGAGCTCATGTTGAGCAATCTGACACTGGAATAGACCTGATATAAATTCCAGTGTGTGCCAGTTGATCCAGGCTGGCGGCTCAGATTTAACACAGAATTTTAACAGCATTTTGTATTTAGAAACTATGATTGGAGAGTAGGCGGTGATGGTTCACTCTGTCGAACAGAAACTGCACCTGCTCTCTCTAAATATGTGCAATGATACATGGCCAGTGTTGGTCGAAATGTCTGTAAGCCAACAAGATTTGAGCAAGACAAAGTATGAAAGCAGTCCCTCTCCAGAACCTTCTATATAAAAGTCATCCCAAGGTTTGTGCTTCTTTCATTTTTTTCAACTTGCAAAATAATGCAATAATTATGGAAACGATTCCGACACTGTCACTTACAGTACACTCTATCTACTTAATGGAGACCAAACCTGTTACATTTACCCTTAAAAGCAGAACTTTGGTGTCTACTGTACGAGTGCCTTACGATAAGGAAGTTACACACAACTTTTAGAAATGTCACTAAAAGCGCATAATGACAGGTGGTGTGTTGGAAGTCTAATAATGCTGTTCTTTTCAAAACAATTATGCCAGGTGTAGCAATTCTTTTCTTGGCCAACCAAATGCTTCAAACTGAATGAATATATATATATATATATATATATATATATATATATATATATATATATATATATATATATATATATATATATATATATATATTATATATAAAATGTCCATACTCTTCTCATCACAAAAGATCTCTGAGTCTTGTTTAGCCTTTCGAATCAGGCTGACTGGTTGCACAAACCATATGTCATCACTGCACCAATCCCTCGATTTGTAAAGCCGGCCTGGCCCTGTACAAGTCAGCAGATTAGAAGGAGGGATTAAGGGGTCCACCAAGGGTCGTGTTAACCAAATATTTTTCAGCTTTGACTGTGTTTTTAAAACGGTGAAGGAAAAAATCGAAGGCCATTTGTCTTTTTGACAGATTGCAATTCACACCCCTGACCACTTGGTGAACGGGTGCAGAGATTTTCAACTTTATGCACAGAGTGCAGGTAACTAAACCAATCAAAAAAGATTCCCATGAGTGCATCTGAGACCATCATCTCAGACCTTGACACCGTATTCAATGTATCTCCCTATCCGGGAGCTGAAAGCATGCCAATGAGTTATAGAGGCTTTGGAGTGCATCTGTGATCAGCTGCACTGAACCAATGGTGCAAAAGGAGCTTGCTGTGGGATGTCCTCCCACTGAAGCAAGGGCTTGCGGGATCAAGAAAACCTTCGTTCAGAGTCTTGCTGACATCTGATCACTTAGATTTTAGAAATGCTCCCTGATTTCATAATTTTGGCTAAAGTGGCACTTTTAATTCCAGTAACCAACTTAGGTTTTTAGGATTAGGACAAGATGTTTTGCTTTTTAACATATTTTAGCCTGCTTTATGTCAGACAGATCCTATTTAAGTCATTTCCTGATTCTACAGATTAGTTAGCAATCAGGATGTGAATGGTGAAATTGTATTCAGTTGTCCAAAATAAGTGTTTATAGTTACCACAGGATTTAAGATGGTATAGGTACCGTAGTTTTCAGACTATTGAGTGCACCTGAATATAAGCCGCACCAGCTAAATTTGAAAAGAAAATACATTTTGCACATAAATAGGTCGAACTTCAATATAAGCCACAGGTTTTCCATGCGCAGTGACTGCAACACAGCTGTGCGTGTAATTAAGAAACATTTTATTGGAAAAGTACTGAAAGTTAGAATTAGATAACAACATGAGGATGGGGGGAACGAGTGGCCCTGGCGGAGGTCTGTGCTCTCTGAGAGCTCTTCTAGTTTAAGACATGCTTTTTTTTCAAACTCTGCCTGAAAACTGGCAGTACAGCACCAACATGGCATCAACAAAACGATAAGACGACACTAACATGCCTGGTTAGAAAATTAAATATACTTTAGTCAACCAGAAAAGTCTTGGTCGCAATTTCATCTTTCTCTTACTCTTGTCCACTAAAGCAAACGCCTCACCATCGATTCATTGATGCCAAGCTTTCCTTCTTTGACGGCCAGCTCGATCAAAACTAGTGTCTTCTTCAGCGCATAATCTTTCCCCACATGTCTGTCTCACTTATGCGCTTCCTGCTATAGTGCCCCCCGAAGGCTGTTAGCCAGTAAAAATCTATAAGTTAGCTGCACCGTTGTATAGGATGCAGGGTCCAAAGCATGTGAAAAAAGTAGCGGATTACAGTCCGTAGATAATATTTTCAGATAGGGCCAGGTTGGTTTAGTCAGTCTTTTGCTTCCCTAAAAAAGTAAATAAAATCATTTGAAAAATGCTTTTTGTATTTACTAATCTTTGACAGGTATTAAAATTTCTTAGATGACTTGAAACATTTAAGTGTTACAAAAAAGCAAAAAGGGAACAAAATCTGTAAGATGGCAAATACATTTTCTCGGCTGTGTTTGCACAGAGTGTGACATAAAAGTGTGTGTTTGTCATGCAAAACACAGTGTTACTAAAAACCCTCATTAATTCATTAATAACTGAAAGTGGAACTCCCTCATTATAAAGAATGGTGAAAATTTCTTGTAGCTGCAGTCTTCTACAGACACTATTTATACTTCATGAAAGGTTACTAATTTTTTGTGCTTGCCAGCTCAGAAGCATATAGGACATCATATTACATGTTGTCCCAGCTCCACATGCACAACATGCAAAGCAGCAGTACAAACCACAGCAATTGCCGCATCCTGCAGACAGTCCTCCCATCAGTACCTCCGAGAGCGTTAACTGCCTGTCTTGGGATGGGCGGGTGATGTCACTGATGCTTTCCGGTGCAGTGCTCTTGTAATGGAGTCAATTTAGCTCCATGCTGAGCCATTTCGGCCCAGCCTTACCCCATGAAGGACACATTAGTGCCCCCCACCCTCCATTATGCCATCTCATTTCTTTTTCTTATCGCTTTGTCTTTGCAGTTCTAGTTCCCACATTTACATTTTAGTTTTCAGTGCAACAGTTTATCAGTTTGTGTCCTATCCCTCTTTTCCACCACCACACCTTTTCTGGACTGATAATGTGTTCATGTTGATATGAATGTAATTGCATTACAGTGAAATAAAAGCTCCCGCAAAAAGCATTGATTGAAGCCTCATCAGTGGCACACTCAGTGGTAATAGTACTTATGAAAGAGATACAAAGCCACATCTAAAAGTGTATTATAAAAATAAAAATAATTCTTTCTAAATGCTCTCATGCCTGTAAATAAAAGTTACTATTCATCTCATGAAAAGCCAATCCGGGTCATTGCCTCTCTATAATACCACTACATCTCCATAAGATAATTTACAGATTATTACTCCCATCTAACCTTCAGGTCTCTTCCCCTCAAGTCTCTGCCCTCTGTATAACCCATAGGGGATCAAATCACCTGGATGATAAGGGGATTTTTGTACACTTCTCTGACCAGGTTAAATTCGATTTGTAGCAGTGAAAGCTAAACTTGATATAGTCCAATCTGTGTTCATGCAAGATTAGCTCAGGCACATTCCCAAATCACTTTCTGAATTGACCTGAATTGTCTTAAGGTATGACATCCAATTAGGTGCTGTGCTGACGTTTACTTTTCGTCTGTGAGGTTGATAGTCAGTGTCCAGTCAAAGGGAAGAAGCTTCATCTCCACCAAAAGGGTCCAATTTGAATACAAAACGAGGCATAGAACTGTTAAACAGTTGGAAGCAGATTTATAAAATGACTGCATTTTCTGCACCGCAGAAATACAAGATAAACACAAACTGTGGTATGATTAGTTTGGTTTAGCTGTATCTTTTGCCACACAACATTTTTTATTATATATGTACATAGCAGAGATTTGTGGCTGAATTCTGGGCTGCAATTTTAATAAAAATCTCTTCTTGTTCTTTTTAAAAACTAATGAACATTCAAAATATTCCTTTTACCTTTCATTTATAAGTAATTATATTGCCCTTTTTATTAGAAGTGAGAGATTGTGAAAGATCAGTTGGTGTAAAAAGTTTTGCAATACCCAGTTAGCATAGGGGGGAAATCTTCATGATCAAAATAGGTGAAAAGTTCATACAAATATAACAGATCAACTTTACTGTAAGTTTAATACTCAAAAGGGTGGGCACGAACTGACCAAAACTGCAAACGTAAAAATATGCTAATTAGCTAAATGACTAGGACCTGCAAAAGTCAAGCTCTCAACTTAGGCAGCCTTAATTAAATGGCCAGCATCCCTCAGCAGAAAACAGATTTTTTAAACTTTACTTTCTTACAGCTTTTGTGCTTCCTTTGATTTAATTGTTAAACACCTAATTAATACTGAAAATAGCTCATTTTGAGTTTTTCACAAAGTAACTACTTGCAGACGATCACTTGACCTGTGACCTGGCAGATGTAGTACTAGCAGGAATAGTAGAATGTATTCATAGATTAAGTCTACAAGAATGGGAGGGATGTATAGAGCTTTTAGCAATTTTCTTTTTAAATCTGGCAAAGCAAAAAACTTTTGCAAAAGGAGGATGGATACATTTTCTTCTACTGAATGTTGATATTTGTTGGAAATTATGTTAAAAAAAACAGTTTCCACTTATTGAAAAGAAAAAAGATCTAAAAAATATTTCTGGTACTTTTAGTGCTATCCTGCTGTGGAAATTCAGTGTACTTATTTCATGCTAAAACCTGCATTTGTTTTTATATCTATATTTAAATAAATTAGTTGGTTCTTTATCATTTTCAGTGAAAGTTATTGAGAGCCATTTTGGAAGGTCCAAAGAGCCACTCTCCGGAGCTGCAGGTTGCAGACGTCTGATTTATACTCAGTACAAACTAAGTAGTCTTTGTAAAGTTTGATCTTGAAAAACAATGAACATGATATATACCTGACGTATTCAAGCAGTATCTTTGTAGGGTGGGTTGGTACAATATACAAGGCATTTTTTTTCTCTGCTGAATAAAGGAGTAAGGAATAGTGGGTGGGTACGTAGGTGGAAGCATTTAGATGCCAGAAAAAGACAAATGGAAGAAGTATGTTTAAAGAAATGTAGAGAGTGAGATTAGAAAAAAATGAAAACAACCATGTATGGTTGTTTATGAACTTCGGTAAAGTTTTGAACAGGCAGATTTCAACATTGCATCCTTTACTATATTGACTGATTAGAAAATAATAGAAATGGAAAGAAAACCGAAAAAGTCAGTAATAAGCACTCAAACTTGAGCTGTGAAGAATAGCCAAGGTCTGAGAACCAAACTGACTCAGAAATACTGTATTTGTGTTTTCACTTTGTGCCTACACAGCCTGTTTGTTACTTCTGTATATCATACTCTGTTACACTTTCTGCACAATCAGCTAAATGCAAATACATCTCACACAAGCATATGAGGTACAACTTAAGACCTAAGCTGCGATTCAGGAGAAACCATAAAGGCCACAAAGGCTGGTAAGGCACAGAGAAATAAATAAGGTTCAAACTAATACCTTTAAGAGGGGAAAATCATTTAAAAATGAAAATCAACAGCCCAAGAGTTTTAAGGGACGCTAAAGGCTTTCTGTCATTAAACACAGAACATGAGCTTCAAGGGGGAGGCTGAACATGAAACATTTAACTCAGTTTGCAGTCACTACCAGCAAAACTTCATGTAATTTGACTGTAATATGTATAGACATAATTTTGAAATTATTAAGGAACAATTAGTCAGAAATATTTATTAAGAAGTGTAATTGTTTCTTCTAATGTTTAGTCATCTAGGAGGAATCTTAAACACTCTCTGTAGTAGTCTGCTGCAGGTAGAAGGAGATGAGTTATCAGAAAAATCATACAAAGCCCTGCTCCAAGCCCAACCATAACCACCGTGAAGCTGTGACTACCACACATCTTTATAATAGGCTTTTATTCCTCCACCTGCTGCAGTCTGTTACACTGTCATAGTGCAGCTCCACTCCCTCTCTCTCTGGCGCCAGCATTTCCCTCTTATTGCTCAATTTTTCTTTTCCTTTTTTTTAGTCTCTCTCAATCTAAAGCCCCCTTTCTCTGTCTGTGAGCACTTTGTTGCAATTCAACTAAATGTTCTGTCTATCAATATTTCATATCAAAGTACATCCTTTTTACTAACGCCTCCTTCAAAACGGAGCTCTACTGGTGCTACCGGATACAAATAAGAGCATGGAGCAGATATCCATCGGTGATAAGATTGGTTATTTTAATGAGCATACAATTCAAGGCTAAAGAAGGGAAATGTTAACGCAGCAGAAGTTCATTTTATTCTAGAATGTAAGGATTCAAGAATTAAGAGGAAGTTTATTTGATATGTACAACTGATAGTGTTTAATTGATTCTTGTGAATGGTGAGCCACGTGCTTCGCTTTGCATGGTGCTGTCCATGCAATGCTCTACACGGCTGCCTGCGGTGTGCTGCAGTTTCACTCCTACACAGGCACACACGCTTTACACAAAAATACAGTACACGCAGTGTGCATTAAATTAATCTTCAGGCTGTGGAGTCTGCGTCTTTTAGCACAAGGCCCTGAGGCAACAAGTAGAAAGGTTCCTCTACTACAGTGCAATGTCATTTACCGCAGTTATTGCAGTTACATTATTTAAAAGAGGCAGAAATGTATGCCTGTCTTAACACAAACACACTTGGTCACACAGACATACAAGTCTATATGGACAAAGCTTTTTGAAAAATTGCACTATTACTGCTGAATTCACACAAAGCAACTTTGTTATAGATAAGTCTCTGGGTATAGTAAAGAAAGAGCACCAGCTTAGGAGCTTACTTAAGATTTTAATAAAACCAGAAAAGCTTGCTGCATCTGTAATATTGCCTTGAATAACAAACTCCTTTTTTTCCATGACTCTCAATGTGACTGAACCATCTGCCGGCAGTTTACATATTTCTTGTGGTGGTAAGATACAGCAGAAAACAGCTCTTCCCTGCTCACTTCTCCACTGTATACAGCACCCTTTTGAATGTGGATGGGATGATCCGTTTTATCACAGCAGCGTGTGTGAAGCCGAAGTGACATCAGACACATAACTTCTCTGTGTGCATTCATTACATAATGCGGATTTATCAGGCATTCAAAAAACGTACAACTGAGGAGTACATGGAAATATAATTGCACTAAAAAAGTTTGCAACAGGGTTTTTCATTAAAGAAGAATTTGAAAATATTTTGGACAACACTGTAATGTTTAAGCTAAACCATTTTATGTGAAGGTAAAGAGATTAATTTGTGAATCAGGTATACTTAAAACAAATGAGAATTCTGTGATTTAATTTTTCAAATGTGGGCTGTACAGAGACAGTCTGTCAGACTCAACTCTGCATTTAGGACTGGAATTAGTCATTTGACGGAAGAAAAATAAGAAACAGTACAGATACAACAGGCCTTCGGAGCCCTTAGCTGCCTGGGCCTAATAAGTTGCAAACACAAAGACTTCAGATTTGAGTTAAACTTGTGCTCTAAAGACTCAACCATGACTTGAGGTCTGAGATTCAAGTCTGAAACAATCCTGGCCTATTGTAATAAGGTTTGAAAAGGAATTGGTAAGTGTACATCTTCTGTGTAAATGATTAGATTCAGTATGTAACAAAAATATATTTATTGCTGCTGCCATACCACATGAGTCATACAGCAGCAAGCAATGCAAAGGAAGACAATAAAAACATGATTTATGGGGAATTTTTGGCAATTTCTTTTTTCTTTCGCTGCAAATATGGTGATAGGGAAGATTGTTGTTTTAATTTTTAAAAAAATACAGCTGATTTAAATTAATGGGAAAATATTTTATATCCAGCTTACACTCATCTACTTAGATTGTTTGTTTAGAATAGAAGAAGAGAAGCCTATTGCTCCAGATTAAGTTTTGAGCCACCGCAATCTACCCCCACTCCCCCAGTAAGCCTCTCCTTTGACTTCTATAGCAGTAACCAAACAGAAAAGCATTTAATGAGCCCGCCTTTGGCCCTGTTTAGCCTTAATCAGATGTATGTCAGCAATTCTAATTGATTCCCGTGCCGTCATGAGCTTGCGGTTGCTGGAATGACAGACAGGCACTGCACGTTGCAGGGGATGCTGTGTAGCTGGACTGTTAATTTCTGTCCTCAGACTTTGTGGTGTCATCAACGGGGATTAGTGTAGCAGCACATCAGGTTGGAGGGTGTGTCTGTTTGTCCGATAGACAGGAGGCTGGGTTTATACCTCCCTTTGCCACAGTTAATCCTTTCAAGAAGACAGACTTGGGCTTTCAATTAGATGAGACTAATATGTGGACTTTTTTGCATTCAGTGATACAGACTTCACAACAGAGATTAAACTGCTGCATCTCTTGAACATGTCAAAATGCTAAACAATTTGAAATTAATATTTATTCAAGTTTTAAACTATTACACCATTTAACATAAACAGCATTCCTATGAAACAACTTTCCACTGCTAAGACATGCCGATTCTCCTGATGCGCTCTTTGACTCAAGGAAGAGTTATCAGCTGTATAAAAGCATTTTCAGTGCCTTGCAAAAAAAACCTTCATATCTATGTTCTTGTACTGTTTTCACATGTCACATTACAGCCACAAAATTTGACAAATTATACTGGGATTTCACACAAAGACCAACAATTATTTTTGTTTTCTTTTTTGTGCAAAGAAAAAAGTTGTACTGGCTGTAGTCAGATCCACTGAGTCAATACTTTGAAGAACCACCTTTTGTTGTAGTTTTAGCTATAATACTACTACTATACTAGATGGACAGTCTCTTTAAAGATTAATATAAGTCTTGCCACTGATTCCCTACTGGATTTAGGGATCCTTCAAAAACGTTAAAATATACCTTGAGCTATACCATTCTGTTTTAGCTGTATGTTTAATGTCAATGGGCTGCTTTAAATTGAACCTCCACACCAGTCTTAGCTCTTTTGCAGGCTCTAGCAGGTTATCTTGAACAAAAGGTATGATCAGGGTAATGTGCAGTTTTACTGTTTGCATGTCATACATTGTTTTTTGACTGTAGGTATAATCGATTAATTTTGGTCTCATCTAGCCAGAACCCCATCTCCACACATGTCTGCTTTGTCCCCTTGTGGAAAACTTTAAGTAGAACTTCTTATGGCTTTCTTTAAATAGTGGCGTTTCGTCTTGCCACTCTTACACATAGGCCAGTTTTGTGGACTACATGACTAACAGTAATGCTTTTGAACAGATACTTTCACCTGACCTGTGGATACATGAAGCTTCTCCAAGATTACCATGAATTTTATTTATGAGTACCAGAAAAAGGGGGACTGAATACAATCACACACTAGGGACACGCACACTGGGCCATTATAAAGAGTGTGGTTAGTGTTTGTATTTAAATTTTTTTTTTCAATGTTGATTCCATGGGGACATAATCAAATATCAATATATTTGAAAACAAGAATGAATACAGTTATTTTTTCATGGTACAATAGCACTAGTTGATGCAAGTGGTGTACTATAGTGCAGTAGCCTATTGATAATTAGTATTTATTTAGGGTCATGATTTGTGTTTGTGCTGTACAATCTACTGCCAAAAAAACTCCTTAGAATTTTTTTAAACTTTTCATCGTCACTCTTATTTTCATTAAAATAAATGCCTCAAAATAGTGGGATTAAAAATGTAATTCCATATGCCCCATTCCTAATGTGCACCACATCTTTCACAATTATGTGCTGCATTGTGTCGGTCTATCACATGACATCCCAATAAAATACACTGAAGTTAGTTATTGTAATGCGGTTCAAGAGATGTAGATACATTTGTAAGGAAGTGAGTTGCAAAAACTGAGAATAAAGGGGGAAAAAAACTACAACTATCTTTAGGAATTAAACTGAACTGAAACTAACACCATGCATCTTCAACTTGTTTTATTTGTCTGGGGTCATTACAATAGCTTATTTGGAATATCTTCAAGTTAAAATGTGCTTACACAGGCAAAAGGTCACAGGAGAACTGCACCACTTTACAAACTCTACATGAGCCTAGCTGAATTTCAAGATTAAAGGCCATGTTTTCTTTAGCTGTGACAAGTAAAAAAGTGAGTGAACTCATTTTGAAGTAATAAGAGATATGAGCTGTGCATCCAAGGGTGTATGAATAACTGCCTTAACCGATTTAATGCTTCGTGTCATAATCCGTATTAAGCTTTGCAGCATCATAATTCAGCTATATGGTTAAATGTAACCTTCTGATCTTCTTGAGACTAGCCTTTGAAAAAAAAAATTATTTACAGCATTTATTATCTGCCTCATAGTTGGCTGTTTAGCCTTGACTTGATTTAATATTGTGGGATTGGTAGACAAGATTGCCTTTTACGAGTTAGGTTTGTATTTTAGTGATACCTCAAAGTAAGCATTTTAATACTGAAATTTGCTATGTCTTTCTGTAGCATATCATGTTTTTAATTGGAGCATTAACACAGTTTTAAGGCGATATTAGGCCCATTCAAATAGGACAAGCTGGAGGAGATAGCCACTTAAAAAGTTGAGAGCAACAACGCTGGAAAATGTGACCAAGGCATGTGCTCCTCTGTACCGTATCAACAGTCATCCATCAACCTAAGTGTATTATTCGCTTTCAGACACCTTATTCATTACTTTGAAGCAGGAGGCAAAAGCTAAGGATGCTTAAGAGTCTCAGGTGGCCTTTAGATATTGTCACACTACTTAAGAGGGATTTATTACAAAACAAGTATACTTCAAAAATCTTTATTTGAGTCCCAGCCAGAAACAGCTGCCAGCATCGGTGGTGTAAGTGTGGGTGCAGGGGAAATCTTGCGCAGGATTTGGACTGCCAATACAAAGGATATGTAATGGAAAATAACTGGGACAGTCAAAATGTAGTTTACTGTAAAAGAGAGTATGATGTATGACTCACTTTCATTGTTTTTGTATACAGTATAGGATTTTATGCATTCAAGGGTTTTCTAAGTTTAACTTTCCTTCAGCACAAGGGCCATGTATTATCCAAGGTACTTTAGATTATTCTCAACCACCTGTCAGGTAATAAATAATACTATTAAATTGATATAAAATACCTTAAACCCTCAAACTGTACTATTAAAAGTTATTAAAGCATTCCAAACACTGTTGTACCAAAGGCAACCAATGGGTTCCTCCAAATATAGCAGAGTTAAAAAGTTCAATTTGGTTCTATCGACCAAATCGCTGAGCTGAGAAATATTTCTACAGGGTATTTATTTGCACATTGGTTGACGACTTTCTATGACATTTTTGGGGTAGTTATTGCATCTACCAATTCATGTTTTTAATTAATCTTTTAAAGATTAAAAAAGACCTTGCATCAAAGGGACAACGCAGTGTTTATTGCCTGGATGAATACTAAACATGAATCCATTGGAGCAAAGATGGTCAGGTCTAATTAAGCAAAAAACAATTAAAGAGAGTTCTTTAAGATTTCAAAGTAATGTCAGAAAACTATCACTCATAAATAGTTAAAAGAACACAATTTACAATTTCCGGACAGCACAACCATACACTTAATGATATTTCACAAAACTCTCACAAGCCAGGAAGCAAGGTAGTCAGAACCAAGTAACGGCCGCATTAAGTACAGCCTAACCAGCTTTGCATTACTGCATTCAACCCTGACAGCAATGACTAACTGGGGCATGGATTTAAGAGAAAAAACCCGCACCAGGACCACTGCGGTGCATCATGCATGTCACATATTTGTACACTCTGGATGGGTAGCAGGAAAGTGCGCCGAGAAATAACAGATCAATAGACATCGCCCAAGGATAGTCTCTCTCGTGATGCTTGAAGATGGAACAAAACCAATAAAGCAACAGGCACCACTGGCTCATTTAAAAATTGCAATAGGAGCTACTGTACGGTGAACCTTTTTGTGAAAGAGGCATTAGTTTTAAGCAACTATTGGTCAAGCATTGCATGCCCATGTACTTAACTACTGTATTGCACTTCAGTTTATTTCTCTTGGTAATTAAGAATTTGAATAAATTATGGAGATATTTCATTAAAAAAAGTGATTTTAATTTTATATTAGCCTATGTGGTATTTCTATTTGTGTAATTCTGATCTTAGTTTTAACCAGTTGACTCTTATAACACAAGAGAGATTTAAACCCATAATACCAACATTACAACATAGACATTTTTAGTTTCCAAGTAGAAAAATCAAACAGGCCACCAGTTGAAGTTGAAATTTCAACTGAGAAATTCAGAGATGCCTTAGCCATATCAGTTTAACATCCAAAATGCATGCTGTGTGTAAAAAATAAAGTGTGGCAAAAGTTGCAGCAATAAACTGTTTATTTGCACGTCTGATGATTTGCAACACATTAAACCAGGGACACACAAAATGCTACAGCATCTTGATGTGTGAACATGTTACTTTAGTGTTGGAATGCATAAAATACGTAGCGACTGGCTTATATCGCTAATAGTAACCAGCTTGTCACTTAACACAACATTTAGCATTAAGCAACTTGTTTTGGTATGCACTCAACCTAGGTCTGATGTCATTTCTAGATCTGAGGTCCAGCTTCCGCGGCACATCAAAAGTACTCAAAAACGGAATTTCTGCTGGTCAGTTATATTTGTTAGAGTTACATAGCCCTGATTCCATCCATCCACTATAACTATGTTATAAATTAGTGCTTAGTGGAGTACACCTACAGAGCATAGATTTAATACATGGTATTCTATAAATTACATTTTGACATGTAATAAAATATTGTTGCAACTGCTTTTCTCGAAAAATTAAGAGGATTTAGAATAATCTTAGTGTTAAAAGAAAGTCAGCTGGGGAAAGGTGCAGCAAGGCTGAATGGCTGCAGGACAGAAAGGGGAGATGGATGGCAGAGGAAATAGGTTAAATGAGTAGCGTTCCCCCAAGAAATGTAGATAATCAGAGAAAATAAACCCAACAGCAAGTCACTGAAGGTCAGACACGAACAGGCGCAGACGCACCAAGATCACTGTAAAAGTGGCACCTAGTTTAGGGAGGGAAACAGCAAATACATGAAAACACACCAAAATCAGCGGATGAAGTATATGGGAAAGACCAAAGTGGCTTCTTGGTTAAAATAAATTGAGACAGCTGGCACACAGGTCAATACTTGTGTGTTGCCCTATCGATTGGCAAGGGTTAGACCAAATGTCAGCACAGACAAGACCAGAATCTTTTATGATTGTCAAGTGATGGATTGCAGATTCTTGTTGAGAGGGCAACACCAAATAAAAACACAACTTGCACTCTAATTTCTCATACTACACCAAATGAAATGGTGTAGGGGTAAGCCATATTGCGTCATTTCCTGTTGTCGCTCTTGCAATCCTTGTAAGCTGTTGGGTGTTCAGACTCTCTTGAATTGATCTTGTTTTCTCTGTGCTGAGGCCTCTCTAAGTTATTTTAACACACAGGCACCCTAAAACACACATTTTGTGGTGGTGTACTATACGTTTTGGGAACTTGTGGTTCACACAGTTCATTTGGGGGGTGGTAAGGTCTCGCTAGCTTAGTTAGCTTAGCTTCATTGCGGCTATGGCTACTCTTCTTTCTCCTGTCTCTAATTTTTCTCTTCTCTCTTGCTCTCTGTGTCAGATGTTTAGTTACTTCCCTGCCTCCTTTAGTGATAATAGTAACTATAATAAATGTAATATTTTTGTAGCTTTGGAGGCGAGGGTATCAGAATTAGAAGCACGGCTCCGCGCTGTTGAAAAACCAGCAGATAGCCGAAGCCCATTAGCCAGCGCGGAGCCAACAAGCATAGAACCCCCTAGCTGTCCTCCGGTAGAGCCCGCGCAGCCGGGACCTCAGGCCGGCTGGGTGACTGTACGTAGGAAGCATAGTTCTAGGACCCAGCCCACGGGCCACCACCAACCGGTCTGCGTTTCTAACAGATTTTCCCCGCTCAGCGACACACCCGCTGAGAAGCCGACCCTGGTAATTGGCAGCTCCATAGTCAGAAACGTGGCATTAGAGACACCATTGACCATAGTCAAATGCTTGCCAGGGGCCAGAACGGGCGACATCAAATCCTACCTGAAACTGCTGGCTAAAGATAAGCGTAAATACAGTAAGATTGTTATTCACGCTGGCGGTAATGACACCCGGTTACGCCAATCGGAGGTCACAAAATTAGTGTTGCTTCGGTGTGTAAGTTTGCCAAAACAATGTCAGACTCGGTAATCTTTTCTGGTCCCCTGCCTGATTGGACCAGTGACGACATATTTAGCCGCATGATGTCATTCCATCAATGGTTGTCTAGGTGGTGTCCTGCAAACGATGTGGACTACATTGATAACTGGCGAACATTTTGGGGAAAACCTGGTCTGATCCGGAGAGACGGCATCCATCCCACTTTGGATGGAGCAGCTCTTCTTTCTAGGAATATGGCCGAATTTATTAGTCCTCCAAAACACTGACAACCCAGGGTCCAGACCAGGAAGCAGAGTCATAGTTTAACCCACCTCTCTGCTGCTTCTGTACTGTTACCCACCCATTACCCTATAGAAACAGTGTCTTGCCCACGGCCAAAATTAAATGGATTAAAAATTAAGCCAACAAAAGCGAATTATGGAAGTCTCATAAAGATAAATACGACTTTGACTGAACAGAAAAATAAATCTATTAAATGTGGTTTATTAAACATAAGATCTCTCTCCTCAAAGACTTTTGTTAGTAAATGACTTGATTTGTGATAATCACATTGATATCCTTTGTCTCACAGAAACCTGGTTGCAGCAGGAGGATTATGTCAGTATAAATGAGTCAACTCCTTCCAGTTATTTAAATTTTCACATTCCTAGAAGTACTGGGCGAGGAGGAGGAGTTGCAACCATCTTTCGTTCTGATTTACTAATTAGTCCCAGACCAATTGATAGCTACAGTTCTTTTGAACATCTAACCCTTAATTTTCCTCATCCAAGTTGCAAAACATTAAGACCGTTTTTGTTCGTGGTTTTGTATCGTCCACCAGGCCCTTACTCTCAATTCTTGGATCAGATCTCACATTTTTTATCTGATTTAGTATTAAATACTGATAGGGTCATTATAGTGGGGGACTTCAATATTCATGTGGATACTGAAAGTGATAGCCTAAATGCAGCCTTTAATGCTATTTTAGACTCAATTGGCTTTACTCAAAAAGTACAGGGATCGACCCACTCGGGTAAACACACTTTGGACCTTGTACTGACATACGGTATTGAATGTGAGGAAATAACAGTCCACCCACATAACCCGGTCCTGTCTGACCACTTCTTGATAACTTTTGAATTTACTTTAACTGACCATCTTAAATTTGAAAGAAAATTTCATTATAGTAGAGCTTTATCAGACAATGCTGTAACAATTTTTAAAGAATCTGTTCCATTCTTACTTTCCTCAGTGTAACACAGTGGATGGCAGCAATTCTATCTCTAACCCTTCAGAAATTGATGCTCTGGTTCACAGCGTTACGTCCTCATTGCGTTTGGCATTAGATAGTGTAGCCCCCTTAAAAGAGAAAGTGGCTAGCCATAGGAGGCTGACTCCATGGTTTAATGCAGAGTTGCGTACTTTAAAGCAGAATACTAGGAAGTTGGAGAGAAAATGGCGCTCTACACACCTAGAGGATTCCTATTTAACCTGGAATAACAGTCTACTGCTGTATAAAAAGACCCTTCGACAGGCTAGAACAGCATATTTTTCATCATTAATAGAGGCGAATAAAAACAATCCTAGGTTTCTTTTTAGTACAGTTGCCAAACTTAAACAGAGTCATAGCTCTGTTGAGCCAACTATTCCCCCAGCTCTTAGCAGTGATAATTTTATGGGATTCTTCATAAATAAAATAATAATATATAAATAATAAAAATAAAATAATAAAATAATTCTATTAAAAATAAAATCATTGGCATCCTCCCAAACATGATTACTTCTTCCTCAGTAAATGACGCAGCATCGGAAAGAACTGTAGAACCTAATTTGTGCTTAGGCTGTTTTGATTCAGTCGAGCTTTCGGAATTATCAAAAATATTAGCCTCATCTAAACCTTCAAATTGTATGTTGGACCCAATCCCAACCAAATTATTTAAGGAAGTGTTCCATTTGGTTCCTGGCCCCATTTTGGATATGATGAATCTATCCTTAGAAAACGGATACGTACCACAATAATTTAAAATAGCTGTAATTAAACATTTACTCAAGAAACCTTCCCTTGATCAAGATGACTTAGTGAATTACAGACCTATATCTAACCTTCCGTTCTTATCCAAGGTCCTTGAGAAAATTGTTGCTAATCAAGTCTGTGAGCATCTAAACAGTAACGAGCTGTTTGAAGAGTTTCAGTCAGGTTTTAGAGCTCATCATAGCACTGAAACAGCACTGGTGAAGGTTACTAATGATATTCTCATGGCCTCAGATAATGGACTGGTGTCTGTTCTGGTTTTGTTAGATCTCAGTGCTGCTTTTGGCACAGTCGATCATAATATTCTCTTAGAAAGGCTTGAACATGTTGCAGGGATCAAAGGAACAGCACTAGGCTGGTTTAAATCATATTTGTCTGATAGATTCCAGTTTGTTCATCTTCTTCACTCTCAAGGGTTACTTGTGGAGTTCCACAAGGCAAGGCAAGGCAAGGCAATTTTATTTGTATAGCACACTTTCAACAGCAGAGTAATTCAAGGTGCTTTACATGATTTGGTGATTTTTTTAAAAACACATAAAAGAAACACACATTACACATGATACACAATAAAGCAAGAGAAAGATAAAAAAAGCAAGACAGAATGAACACATTTCATACATATGACATCAAGCATTTACTCGAAGGCAATTCTAAACAGATGGGTTTTTAGTCTCGATTTAAAGCAGTTCAGAGTTTCAGCAGCTCTACACTCGTCAGGAAGTCTGGTCCAGATAAGGGGAGCATAAAAACTGAAAGCTGCTTCTCCATGTTTAGTTCTGAGTCTAGGGATGTTTAGTAGGCTAGAGTTGGAGGAACTGAGTGGTCTTGGTGGTTGGTACCGTGACAACAGGTCTTCAACATATTTTGGTGCTAAGCCATGTAATGATTTATAAACTAGCAAAAGTATTTTGAAGTCTATTCTCTGAGCTACAGGGAGCCAGTGTAAGGGCTTTAGAACTGGGGTGATGTGCTCTACTTTCCTGGTTCTAGTGAGGACGCGAGCAGTAGCGTTCTGGATCAGCTGCAGCTGTCTGATTGACTTTTTAGGCAGACCTGTGAAGATGCTGTTGCAGTAATCAATCCGACTAAAGATAAACGCATGGATGAGTTTTTCTAGGTCGTGTTGCAAAATCAGTCCTTTAATCCTAGAGATGTTCTTCAGGTAATAGAACGCTGACCTTGTTATTACCTTTATGTGACCCTGGAGGTTCAGGTCTGAGTCCTTTACTACACCTAGGTTTCGAGCCTGATCAGTAGTTTCTAGCTGTATTAATTGAAGCTGTGTCCTGACTCTTGATCGTTCCTCCTTGGGTCCAAAAATAATCACTTCAGTTTTGTTTCTATTCAGCTGGAGAAAGTTATGGCACATCCATCCATTTATTTGGTCAATGCATTGATTTAGGGTTTGAATGGGTTCAGAGTCACCTGGTGACATTGTAATGTAGAGCTGAGTGTCATCCGCGTAGTTATGGTAGCTAATGTTATTGGTTGCTATAATCTTGCCTAGTGGGAGCATGTAGATATTAAATAAGAGGGGCCCAGGATGGAGCCCTGGGGCACCCCACATGTGATCTGTTTGTTCTGATGAAAAGTTTCCTAGTGAAACATAGAAGTCCCTGTTCTTTAGGTAAGACTCGAACCAGCCAAGTACTGTACCAGAGAGTCCGACCCAGCTCTCCAGTCGTTCCAATAAAATATCATGATCAACAGTGTCAAATGCTGCACTGAGGTCCAACAGAACCAGCACTGTGGTTCTTCCACAGTCTGTATTTATGCGGATGTCATTGAATACTTTGACGAGGACAGTCTCGGTGCTGTGGTGAGCGCGGAAACCAGACTGAAAAACATCAAAACGGTTTGTCATTGTTATGAAGCCATTTAACTGCTGAAACCCAGCTTTTTCAATAATCTTACTGATGAATGGAAGATTAGAGATTGGCCTGTAATTCTGCATTAACGTGTTGTCCAGATTTTTCTTCGTTTAATAACTGCTGTTTTTAAAGCCTGAGGGAAGACACCTAATAGCAGTGATGAGTTCACTATTTGAACAAGATCAGACCCAATAACAGGAAGAACTTTCTTTAGAAAAGCTGTGGGTAGGATATCAAGATAGCAGGAGGAGGAGCTTAATTGGATAATGATTTTTTCAAGGCTGTTCTGGTTTAATTCGTGGAATTCAGACATTTTCTCTACATTGTTGTTGATTGGGGATGGCACTGGTTGTGGGTTCGATATTGAGGTACAGATTGACCGTCTAATTGTTAGAATATTTTCAGTGAAAAAGCTGGCAAATTCATTGCAGGCCCTGGTAGAGTTTAGTTCAGGGGCTACCCTCACTAAAGGATTAGTTAGTCTTTCCACTGTTGCAAATAGGGTCCGTGCATTATTAATGTTTCTGTTAATGATTTCAGAAAAGAACGATTCCCTAGCATCTTTTATAGTTAGGTTATATCTATTCAGTCTCTCTTTGTAGATCTCACAGTGAACCTGGAGTCGAGTTTTCCGCCATTTTCTCTCGGCTAGTCGACACTCTCTTTTTTCACTACGTACCAGTGGATTACTTGTCCACAGAGACTTTTTCTACCTGAGACTACTTTCACTTTAGTTGGAGCAATGGAATCCATGATGTCTGAGGTTTTCGCAAGGAAATTATCTACCAACTTATTTACTGAGTTTGAGTTGAGAGATGAGGGGGATGTGGTGGAAGGATAAATACGTTTAAAGGTTTCTACTGAACTGTCCCCTAGAAAACGCTTTTTTATAGTGGTCTTACTGTGGCTGGATAATTTAGCAGAGATGGTACTTTCAAAGAAAATACAGAAATGGTCACATAACGCAATATAAATTACAGAGATGTTGGAAATATTTAAACCTTTGCTGATAATTAAGTCCAGAGTGTGTCCTTTATTGTGTGTTGGTTGTTTGACATGCTGGATCAGGCCGAAGTTGTGGAGAGTATCATCTAATGTTTTTGCTTGTCTATCTTGGGGGTTGTCGGTATGGATGTTAAAGTCCCCCACAATGATTAGTTGGTCATAGTCGATACTTATTACAGAAAGAAGGTCATTGAAATCATTAAAGAAGTTAGAGTTAAGTTTTGGTGGTTTATATAAACTTAGAAATAACGCTTTGTTAGGCTCATTTATCTGGGTGGCTAGGTATTCAAAAGAATCAAACATGCCCAGAGTTACCTTTTTAAAGTTCATTGAGTTGTGAAAGATGGTGGCTACACCTCCACCTTGTCTGTGTTTTCTGTTCTCGCTTAAGAAATTGTAATTTGGAGGACTAGATTCTATTAATGAAGTTGTTTCATTATTTTCATCTAGCCAAGTTTCTGATAAAAAAAAGGCCGTGTAAATTATGCTCAGTGATGAAGTCATTGATAAGAAAAGACTTCCCGGATAGAGATCGAATGTTTAATAAAGCTAACTTAAGTATTGTGATGACGGGCAGCTGAACCTTCTCACAGGTTATCAATTTGAGATTTTGTTTAATATGAGAGCGTGTGGTTAACGGTTTATGTTTCCTGCTGCTGATAATCACTGATATAGCCTCAGGGGTGCCGGGCGAATTCTGGGAGACGGTAGGGGTGGATTTATTGCCCGGTTCCCTCAAATATCAAATATCTGTAATAATCAGTGGGGGGAAGCTCCCAGGCTTATTGACACTAGTCCCAGGCATTTGGTATAGTCTAAGTTTAGGTGTTAATTGTGTCCCAAATTTGATTTGCTTGTTCAGTCTGTCTGTAAAGTTTCTAAATGGAGACTCATTTGATGTGGCTGAGTCACACGAAGATGAAGACTTAATCTCTGATGGTTGTTTATCTGTTCGGTCCTGTGGTGTCATCATGACTTGCTGTTTTTGTTCTCTGATATCCATGGGTGCCTCAAGGTCAGCTTTTGGGAGCAAGTGTTTTGCTTTCTGATTTTGATAAGAAAAAATGTTTGCTGCTATGAGCCTTACTCCGGCCTTGTTCAGATAACGCATCCCTTCTTTGAACAGATGATTAGCACTTCCAAATACTTTGAAATTATTAATAAATGTGAACGACTTCTTAGCTGATTGGTTCTTCAACCATTTATGGAGCATGCGGAGTCTGCTAAATCTTTCATCATTCCCTTCAGGGACTGGTCCGCTGATGAGGATGTTTACGTTAAGTTCATCAAGTCTCTGTAGGAGATCAGAAAAGTCTCCCTTCAGAATCTCTGATTGTCTCATCGCGATATCTGCTGATCCAGCGTGAATGACAAGCTTTTCCAAAGCAGGATGGTGGTCCAAGATTTTAGGGATTTTTTCTGATATTTCTCTCACTGTATTTTTGTAGCAGCTATAAACTCTGGTGTTCTTGCTACAAAAAGCCTCAATTCCATTAATTGATCCGTCTTGTATTTTAACAGTCTTTGCTGGGGGGGCTCTTACTTTGTTATGTGTCCGTTTGATGCGGCTGGGTTTCTCCTGGTGGCTTTGACTGGTCCCGGGGGCTGCGTCATCTTTCAGGGAACTCAAGGCTGCAAATTTTTCAGCGGGATTCCAGGTGGAGAATTATCTCTTGTTTTTGGCTGAAATCTCTTTTGTTTGCTTTTAGCAGAAGCGGCAGTTCTGGGTTCAGAGGTTTCTCTGTGCCGGAGTTTCTTTTGTTTTTTCTTCCTCGGAGAACAGGCTGGGGTAGATGATTCCGTGCGTTTTAATGCTGGCCAGTCTTCATTATAGTGCGGAGTTCTGCCGATCAGACGCCTGTAGGGAGTCTCTGTGACACGGTTAGACCGATGTAACACCGGGCTGATAGGCTGTTCCCTGTTTGTATTCAACGGTAAAGTTGTGTCATTTTGTCCATAATCAGCGTGGAGATCAAAATTAATTTCCAGACGACGTAGCTTCGTTTCAATGCCCTCATTTCTGTGGAGCAGTTTTTCAAAATCCTCAGCTGAGCAAAAAGCCATGTTGATAAGTCCATATAAAAGTAATCGAAGAAGAGATCCGCTCCAATACAGAAACTCCAGGGGCTGGGTAGATAAGAAAAGAAAATAAGAAAAGCAAACAGAAAATAAAATAAAGTGAACGGATCTGGAGAGAGACAGAGAGCAGCTGCTCCTCCTTCAGCAGTCGCTGATATGATAAGTTTCCACAGGGTTCTGTGCTTGGACCAATTCTTTTCACCATATATAAGCTCCCAATTGATAGAATCATTAGACAGCATGGGATAAATTTCCACAGCTATGCCGATGATACACAACTATATTTATCCATAAATCCTGATGAACCCAGTCAGTTAGGTAGATTACAGGCATGTCTGGAAGACATAAAAACATGGATGACCCTAAACGTTTTGCTTTTAAATTCTGACAAGACAGAAGTTGCTGTCTTTGGACCAGAAGTTCTAAAACAGAAACTGATTAGTCAATCACTTTATCTGGATGGCATTAAATTGGCCCCCAGTAATAACATAAAGAACCTCGGCGTTATTTTTGACCAAGACTTGACATTTAAATCCCATATTAAACGGGTTTCTAGGATTTCCTTCTTTCACCTCAGGAATATTGCTAAAATTAGAAACATCCTGTCAAGGAGTGATGCTGAGAAACTAGTCCATGCATTTGTTACCTCAAGGCTGGACTACTGTAATTCTTTACTATCAGGTAGTCCACAAAATGCCATTAAAAGGCTTCAGTTGATCCAAAATGCGGCAGCAAGAGTTCTGATGAATATTAAAAAGAGAGCTCACATTTCTCCTGTTTTAGCTTCCCTTCATTGGCTCCCTGTTAAATCCAGAATATAATTTAAGATCCTTCTTCTTACATACAAAGCCCTTAATAATCAAGCTCCATCATACATCAGAGATCTGATTGGTCCATATGTTCCCAACAGAGCACTTCGCTCTCAGACTGCAGGTTTACTTGTAGTTCCTAGGATTTCTAAAAGTAGAATGGGAGGCAGAGCTTTTAGTTATCAGGCTCCTCTCCTGTGGAACCAGCTCCCAGTATTAGTCCGTGAGGCAGACACTCTGTTTACTTTAAAGGCCACGCTTAAAACTTTCCTTTTTGATAAAACTTATAGTTAGAGTGGCTTAGGTCACCCTGAGCTAGCTCTGTAGTTATGCTGCTATAGGCTTAGACTGCTGGAGGACAGACTTAGCAATTTTCTTCACTCTGCTACTTTCTTTTCTTCTACTACTCTCCAGTTGTATTACAGTACATTCTGTTATTTCGACTATTAACTTTGTGTTCTCTCAGTGTTTTTCTCTCCATAGAAGATATACCTGGTCTGGTATCCTGCTTGGCTGCAATGCCCTGTTGGACCGGGGCATCGACTGGGATGATGCTCCCAGTAACTGAACATCCACTGTGTCCTGTTATAAACTTTTTAACTTTCTGTAACATAGAAAGTTCTCTTATATCAGCTCTTCTGTTCCTTCTGTGTCTCTGCTCTGTCTTCTCAAACCCCCAGACGGTCGTGGCAGATGGCCGCTCCTACTGAGCCTGGTTCTGTTGGAGGTTTCTTCCTGTTAAAGGGGAGTTTTTCCTCTCCACCATCACTACATGCTTGCTCAGTATGAGGGATTGCTGAAGGATTGCTGTGGTTGGATAGTCTGCCCACCCTCACGCCAATGACTGATGCAATCTGCTGGGATTCCTTAAATAGGAAACTTATAACTGATTGGAATGTTTGTATAAATGTATTGAAATGACTTCTTGTTAAGTTACTTTGAGATGACATCTGTTGTGAATTGGCGCTATATAAATAAACTGAATTGAATTGAAATGTAGTTGCCTTAGTTATTTCTATAATAATAATAATAATAATAATAATAATAATAATAATAATAATAATAATAATAATAATAATACAGTCCACAAATATATAGTACATTCGGCAACAGAATGTGGTTTGAAATCAAATCTGCACATGAACACTGGTGTGAAGCGCAAGGCAGCGTGAGCTTTCAGGTGTGTCAAACGTTTGATTCTTTGGCCCACTGCTCGGCATCCTGACTCTGTCATGGGTCACATGGTCTGACTACATGTCTTTGTCCCTGTTTGCCCTCTGGCTAGTCAGGTCTTCTTCGGCCATGGGCTCTAAGCTGATTACAATCACACCAGTGAGTTAAAAGGACAGTATCGCTGCGTCTTGTCACCTTGCCTGACTAGACGGGTGGATTGACAGTTCAAGTTGGGAAAGGACTTAGTAATCAGACTTTCATTGGTATAGATACAGTGTGACTTATAGCAGACTGATACCACTTTAAATTATATCAATGTATCTAAATAATCAGTTTTATTCAGTCCTATAATCTGTGTCATAGTTTATCAAAAAACACTTCTAAAGGATAACTCCTTTACCTGTCGCAGGGTACAATTCAATCCCACATTTAAAAAACAAAAGAGGATCAGGATTTTTACCAAAAATAAACATCCTGATCATCAGCACTTTTTAAACCATTGTGGATATTTTAGTCAAAATAATAGTCTTTTATGTAGGTTCCTCAAATCACAAAAGAACACAGTACTGAAACTAGCTTATGATTTTCAAGGGATAGCACAGTGTTGAAATTACATGTTCTTTTGGCGTCTGCACTAACCTACACCAGCTCTGTTTCAATGTTTTTATATACTAACTATATCTGTAAAGCATTTTTTTTTCTTTAATAGCTCTTGTATCTACATTATTTAATAAAAATTCAAAAAGGTTTAGTAGAATGAGTATGTAGTCACTCAGTAACACAAAAAGCAAAACACGGATGGGTAAAATGTTTATGTCAATGTGGGATATGGCAAATAAAAGGTAAAGAGTGACATTTAAATGCAAAACCAATGTAAAAAAAACATAGTGTAAACCAAGAACTAGTAGAATTTTGTTGTTTAGAAAATTAAAGACAATATTTTTTTTAAATGTTTCCATATTCAGTCTTTTTTCCATACCTACACAAAATTCTAAAATGGTAAACTAAAAGTCCAGATTTAGAATAATTCATGTGGTTGTGATTCTTTTCTTTTTTCTCTCTGAATCTGGTTTCAGAACACAGCCACAGTGATTTGGCAGCTTCCTGGAAAGAAGATCTCATCAGCCAAACTGAAAAGCATTTTTAGATCATCTGAGCCACTATGCATTACATAGCCAATAAGATAAACTAAATGTATTAAATATTTACCATATTGTTTAGACTCACATAGAAGAATGATATGCAAGCATCGTTGTAGATAAAACTATGTTTTTAAGGAAGCTGCTTAGACCACAATGTTTAACACATGCATTGATTCTAATAAATAAAAAGACAGGCTAATATCTAAGAGTTTAACTCATTAATCACAGTTTCTAATAATGAATTAATCATGGATCATTGAAAAAGATTGTTGAGTTTCAAAACACTAGAATAAGATAAGTGAGAAACGTATATATTATTGAATGTATTATTTTAAAGAATCTTGGATGCAATCAGTGTAGAATAAAAAGTTATAGTCCAGAGGAAGAGAGGTAAATATATATAAAAGGTCAAATCTTACATGTCAATGGTTAATAAAGGTACAAATTAAAATATACAACTTATAAATGTTTGATACATTTTAAATACCTTATCTCTGAATAAGAGACAAAAAAGGGTGAAGAATAAGCACAGTGGATGTCAAATAGAGGTAAATACAATATTATGAGCATTTATGTGTGCAAGATGCCTTGGTCAGCAGTGAGGCCCTCTCGTGACTCAGAAGGCATCACGTTCCACAACAAAGAGCAGGAGATATAATAATTTACTCTGTCACTTCCTGGGGTGCGTGGAGACAGCAAACAGCTGGCAGTTCTGCCCATGGTGACGCCGACAGCATGATTACACAAGAAAAAACAAATGTGGTGATAAAGAGAGAAAGATGGTGTTTAAGATGCTCCAGTAGCGAAGCTAAAAAAGGGAATAGATGAGTAAATGTGAGGACTCGAAGGTGGAGGTGTGTGGCTATTGGAAGCAAATGTAATGACACACATTTCCTCTGTCACAGTACCCCAGTATCAGTCAGGCAAACAAGTGTTCTTTCATATATCCTGGGAGGCTCCTTCACACTGCAGAGGTTTTTAATTAATCTTTTCAATCCAACCAACGGAAGCCCTTATTCTGATCCAGTTATTGGCCTAGAGAGCTGGGACACAAGAAAGGGCAATTTCACTTCTTCATTCCTGTCACAGAGTTTTCTACAAATGAGGTCTGCTGGATCCACTGCACTAAAGACAACAGCTTGAACTCATCGAAACACCGCACCACTGAACAGGAACTACTCCCGTTTCAGTGTATTGAGAGCCATTTGTTATAAATGACAACAGCAGAAACCAACCAACTTTTTTTGACCATTAAAAACAAGCCATTCAAACACAGGCCTCACTCACTGAGAGTACTGGTGAGAGAGCTAAAATGCTTCCCTTAAATTTGCATCCGAGGTTGGTTGTGGGGGCTGAGTTAGCAGCTGCTGTACATCTCACAAAGCCAGTAGGCAGAGGAAATGCTCTCTGGGTGTCAGCGTGTCACCATAGCACATCTTGGTTGCCACAGAAACCATACAAGCACAATATTTCAGAAAAAGAAAAGAAAATTAAGTTGATAACCAGCCATTTTCTAATCTAGTATTCTGAGACTCTTTGAAATATTCATTTGGTTGAACATAACTTTGGGGGCTATAACTTGAAACTTGGGGATACTCAGTATGTATGACCACCAATACATTTCATTGTATGTTTTTTGTTTGTAATTATATCTCTAACAAAGGTCTTATAGATCAAGGCCTTATCCACCCTAACATGGATACTTAGCAAGTGTGAGATTTTGTGCTTTGTTTGCACCACTTGTGCATGTGCAAACATAGATTTTAGTGAGGATAATGGACTGAATATCCATAGACTGCAAAATATAATGATGTAGTGGTCTGCCACTAATGACTACATATGTATTTAAAAAAAATATTGCCCAGTTTTTATAGAAATCGATTAAAAAACTAATGTTCTACCAGAAAATGCAATTTTTATATATTTTTTTACAACAAATATTCTTAAATTTTACAAACCACATAATACAGGTCAAACATTTGCACCTTAAAATATTAAAAATATGCATAAAATGTGACCTGCAGCACAACAAAAATAAATATGATAAAACCCTTATTTGTGTATTTATAAATAACTAGGCCTCAGTTCTGTCATGAGTGTGGATATTATGTTTGTAAACCGTTTATTGCATGTTGCTTCTTCTGATGCTCAACATGGATCTTGCTTGTTTTTCTGTTGTTCACAAAAAAACGTTACTTCAGTACTTTAAACCACTTGGAACATTGAACCCAGCTCTATCAGCAGTGAATTAAATGCTTTATCAGCCATATTTGTTTTGAAACTGTGGCTCAAAGAAACTGGACCAGATTTAAACATGTCCCATGTACACATCATGTGTAAGATAAAAATATTTATATCAATATATTATTACAGTCAACAACATACATATTTTGGGAGTTTTTAACTGATTATTTCGTTCAAAGGCCAAATGAAAGCTAAGCATATTTTATAACTGCGATAAAATTGTTAAGTAAGGTGTAGAATAGAGAAGACATGAAGTGAGATTACTTTAATTGAATCTTTAGAATATCTAGGCTAGCATCAATTTAGCTATATTCACAATCCTTTACTTTTCTATTTTGACGTTGCTAATGTCAACCTTGTCACCACCTACTGGCGAATCATTTGTATTACAGCCTTTTCAACCGTAATCACAGACCGTACAACCATTTTTTTCTAAAGCATAGCAAAAATTATCTGTTTAAAATAATATCCCACATGCCATTTTGGATATGGATAACTGTATGCTTTTTTTATTAGTCAGTTTATCAGTCGTGCTATTGCCCTCCACTGGTGCAGAATAGGTATTAAATCTATTTTGATTGGAATCCCACAGAGATGTAGTTGCACAATGTCTTGCAAAAAGAGAGGAAAAATAAATATAAAATATGTATAAAGATAATAAATAAAAAATAAATAAATAAATAAATAAATAAATACTGTAACAAACTCTCAGAATACCTCAAATATCTGAGTTGTAGCTATACAGGAAGTGATCAAAAAGGCACTGAAACACTTCTCCATCCACTTGCAATCAAACATAGGCAAGACTGAGGAGGAATCAAATGTGAGAACCCTTCAATGAATATCAATGATTTTCCATGTCAGAGCTCTCGGGATAAAGCAGTAAAAAACGGCAATAACTCAGTTTTCCAGTGAGTTGAAGACTGAAATGTGCAGGAAACTGAAAATACAGAGGAGAGGTTGAAAGACGAGTTTAAAGAGGAAATGGAGAACTGTAAAGAATGGCTGTGGAACTGAAGCAACTGAAGAATATAAAAAATACACGATATGGAGAGAGAAAAGTAGAACACAGCACGGCAACCGATGGGTTGTGCCACTCACAAACTCAGTTCAGCAGTATTCGATTGTTTTCAGATGAAGAGGTTTGTATGTTTCAGTGTGTGTCCTCTGCAAGTAAGATCACCTGCTTGTGTACTACACACTATAAGGGCATAATATATGTAATACTGTATGAATGTGCATGGATGTGGAAGGTTGGCTGTGAGCTGAGAGTGTGAAGAGAGATTACTGAAGCATGTAATGGAGACCTGGTGTTCATAGCATTTAGAAGGATGACTCCTTTAGACTCCTATCCCACTCCTCTCCATCTCACGCTTTTCCCAATGCCTTCTGGGACAGGAAAGACGGCAGCGCACGATATGAACGAAAGTCCCTTGAGGCAGTGGAAGGAGCAATGATCAGGGGGACAGCAAGGAGACGAGTAGGGCAGGAGAAGGAAGAAACACATTAGCCTCTTACTCTGTGTGTCACTCAAACTGGCAGCACCAGCCAGCGCTGCTACTTGCTGTGGGTCCACACAGAGCCTCTCCTACTCTTCAATGGGATTTATGTCTTACTCTGATGGCAGGTGAATTGAGAGCATTTGGCTGGTTTGGTCCACTGGACCTCTTGCTAGCTGAATAAGCAAAACATGTGCAACTAATGGAATCTGTATATGATGAAAGGATTAGAATAAAAATAATCCTCCCTTAGAGGGACTCTTACAAGGGCTTTGACATTTTCATATTATCAAATTGGATGTTTTTATTGTTTAGTATCACTTTTGATGAAATGATGTACCAACAGCATTGTTCAAATTGTTTGGCTTTCATGATCAGATCAGGCAAGTTATAAATCTCTTCTGAGCATCCAAACCTTTATAGAATGACATAAAGGGCAGGTTAATGACCTGGCCTTTAGCATGTAAAGAAACTGAATCTTCCTTCTAGAAGAAGTACTGCAAGTGATGGTATTGCCCCCATAGAGCCCTGATCTCAACATCATTGAGTGTCTCTGGGATTACATGAAGAGATAGAAGGATGCGAGGAAGCCTACATCCACAGAAGATCTGTGATTATTTCTCCAATATGTTTGGAACAACCTACCAGCTGAGTTCCCTCAAAAACATCCAGTAATGTGCCTCTATCAAAGCTGCTAAAAAGCTGGAGTTTAATAAATGTGTGCCATATTAGGCCATGGGCTAGTATAACGCCTGATTCACACTGGATGCGGTCCGGATACGGTGAGGACTCCGTATGGCTTTCCCAAAGAAGAAAAAACGTTGAGTCCAATCAGGGCTTTCACACCGGCTGCAGTGTGGCTCCTTTAACTTTTCGCATGAAGACTATTTTTTTCGGACCCCGCATGTTTATTCCCATGAAGTAAAAAAAAAGGACAGAAAATTAAAAAATTACATGAGGCAGACAGGAAGTGAGACATGAGCCAGCAAGGTGCATGTGGTATATTTCAAATTAAAACCTGTGTTGCATTTTCCCCCCAGCTTTTTCTTTTATTATAAATGACAGGGACGTTAGTTCACAGTGTATGATAGTTCATGTTATTTTTACAAGTATATCTTTAAATGTATTATGTCAAGTTTTGTCATTGTTTTGCAAGCTATTGCTAAACATTCATTGCTTTCACTCTGTGGTTTCCGGAGATGTTCCATACACGCACCGCAGTCGGTGTGAAAGGCAGTCCGTACGGCAGACGTACAGAAACCGGACCGCATTCGCACTACATGTGGACCGCACCCGGTGAAAATCGGGCGTTAGATTCTAGAATAGTCAAATAACCTTGAGCAAAAATGCCACTATTTCACAGTATCACATTTACTCTGTTAGAAAACAATATCACCTACATCTTAAATGATTGTGACAACTACAGGATTTATTAATCAGTTTCTTTTAGCTAATGATATTATGATTAGCAAGGATTAAATTAAGCATCAATTGTAAGCAGTGGGAGGAGATTTAAAGTCTATTAGTTCATTTTTTCACTCATGCTGTTTAAACATATACATACTGTATATGTTTAAACAGATATTTTAGTAACAGTTGAACAAATTATAGAATACACACTCAACTTAGTTGCCATTTTTAAATGAACTTGCTTCTTGTACAGAATAAGAAAAACACAAGGCGCAATTAGTTAATATTAGGTAGTAGCAACAGTAGCAAGTAGTAGTAATTAGCCAAGTACCAGAATCTGTGTAAAGCAGTGAGCTGCTTTACACAGATTCTGTTTGAAGCTTGCTAACTATAGTTTTAAAACATTACTTTAATTAGAGTGATGGGTGGAGCTCCTTTAGTTTTCACACTGTAACTTACTTTCCACACAGCCAACTTTGCCATCCTTGAAAGAGGGTTGCCAACTTTTGAGTGGAGTTTGGCGTGAGATAGGGTGAGTCTTAAAAAAGGTGGGATGGATAAATCTATGCCAGAATAGCACTGTCATATAAAAGAACATATGCACAGTTTAAAAGGGTGCTCATAAGATGGCATCAGGTTTATCTCATTTATATCCTTTTTGTTGTGATTAAGTTATTTAGCATTGTATAACCCATTACAAAAGTTATTGTTTTTAAAAAAAAGCTTTAACTTTGTTTTGTTTGCACAGTTAATATATACATAGTTCATACTTAAAGAAAATGTCTAAGTTAAAAAGCCATTTAAGATTGATTAACATTGATTAATGTTAGATGAGATTTTATCCTCTCTGGCAGATCTGCCTTCTACACTAATTCAATGAACCTTAATCCTGATAATCCTCCTCTTTTTTAAAAGCAGTGCTAAACTGTTTTGAAAAGTGAAAAACTAATTTTCAATTTTTATGAATTCTTATTTTCAGTGGTTATGAGGCTAATTAAAGCTTTGATTACAAGGACAATTTGGATTATACACATGAAAGTAGCTAGTATTCACAGCAATCCAGGTTTTGTTCATAACAGTAATTCACAAAAAACAATAAAGGTATAATATGGAACTGTTTGACAAAGATGACAAAAAATTTGTGCATATAATTTATTTCTTTAAATTTACCCAAAACATTACAGAAATGATACAAACTCAAAATAATCCCCATGTTACAGCTATAAAGAGAAAAGAAAGCTAGTGGTATATGAGGGACTGGGTTTTAAGTGTGGCCCGAAACATCCAAATGATAAATGCTGCTACTTCAATTCCCATGCAGGGGCCATAAGAACTCAAGCCACCTATTATCGAGGAGGTTCTCTCTTATCTGATTATGAATGCGAGTAAAGAGGATTTAGGTGCTAGTGCCTAAATGCTAGGCTGTACTGATTAGAGGCCTGTTGGTAGGGTTATGTAACCAGGAGACAACTGGGGGTGAAAGAAGGTGTGCTTCTCCTAAACTCTGCTCTTGTAATACATGAGGATAACTTGTTAAAGGCCAGAAAAAACAATATCTCTAATCGACTGCTGTTACCTTGAGCTTCTCTGAACAGATAGCAAAGTTTTTGTGAAATTCTATGAAGAAAAATAAAAAAAACAAGACTTGATCATATACATTTTCAGAAACATAGCAAAAAGTAACAAAGATCTATTCAATGAACATTTTTGAATGTTACCTGTATAAAATAAGCATGCATATTGACTTAACTTTCAAAAGATTGATAACAACTAATATTGAACTGAAAGACAAAAACAGGTGGAGCTCCTTCAATTTAGCTCTGAGACACCCAGAGAATGTTTATTTTACTTAAGGCTGACTAAAGAGCTCCTACTCCTGTATCTGACCCAACCGAGCATTACCATTTACATCAGTGTACCTACAAACCTCGGCTCAGTGAATTTATGCCTGGAAGATAACAGTCGTTTGGAAGAAGGCCGCCTGTCGTGATCAGAACCAAACGCCTCTGAGCAATGGCACAAGAGCCTGCCAACTGTGTCTGTGGTTGGAGAGGCTTTGGCTGCGTCCAAGCATGGCAGAACTGAACAGCAAAAGGCTGTGCCCATGCCGGCCCATTGCTTATTTCCACCAGCTAGACTATCTTATTAGATAAAGAGGAGAGTAATGGAGCACATCCACATTAAGGAGCAAGAACAAGGCTCGACACGGCTGGTGTGTGTGGGGGTGTGTGGCTGGCTGACTCTGCAACGAAGAAGCACTGATCTCTTTAAAATGCACACAGACCCTTTGCTATTATGTTTTGGGGCAGCCTAAAATGTTTACAGCTCTGAATATTGTCACGTAATATTATGAGAATGTAGACTTTGTGCCAGTAAAATCTTAATAGCTCTATCTGATTTAAAAAATATATATCTATGAAAAAAGGGACATATCTGTGTTTTTAAAACATATAGGCAGTTTATCAGTAACTGTAACATTTTTTTAAGTTCACAATGTGTTTTACACTCCTCTTGCCATCCCTATCTCCATTCATGTTGGTCATCTAATACATGTAGGTAATCTAATACATGCAAACCCAAAAAGAATCGAATTTCATTTTGCATGAAAATCATGCCTATTTCATTCTATTACAGCAATAACACAATCTGAATGTGGCCTCCTAAGCTTGATATATTTTCTGTCAACTGCATCCTTTACTCATTGTGAAAAAGTCACAAATGTATCAAATCTTTTTGTATTAAAATTGGTCATACCTCAAGTAAAGTTTCACACGGGCTATACATTTATAAATATACTTTTATTACACTAGCAAAATCAAACAAAAAAGAGCATGTCTAATCATACATGAAACATAAGAAATACCACAAAAGCATGATCCAGCATGAGATGTGCTGAAGAAACTAGCCAGATGCTGCCTCTTACAGTAATCAGCCTTACTATTAAGACCACCTGCCTAACATTGAGCTGGTCCCCCTTTATCCATCAAAACGGCTCTATAGAGTCAGCCCATGAAAGAACATCTGGGGCTGCCATATGCTTTTTAGCCTTTGAGTACAGTGGGGTGGATGTTTTGTTTGTTTGGCTATCCGACTGATGCTCAAAGAAGTTAGTGCCTAAAAGGCAATGCCATGCTATTTTACATAGTTCTAAGCAGGGTTTGTTTAGCTACTAATGTGGAAGATGGGCTCCGAAAGTTGCAATTGGTACTCCACAGGGAGTCGTCAAAGAACAAGTGTGGGATCTTGAGGTTATCATAAAAAAATCAGTCTAAGAGACAAAAAATATAATAGCAACATATTTTTGGTTTAAATGTTGGAAGAGATAAAATAACAGTATGGATATGAACATAAAAACACAATGTTGTCTCCTGATAATTTTTGTACTCTAGAATAGAAGCCATGTTAATTTGACTTAGTAGTACACTCATCTAGGATTTAGTTGTGCGGAAAAGTTTGTGGACCACTTCTATAGGAAAGTGCTTATGCCATGTTGGGACTGTTACTAATCTGCAAAGATATTTGGGTTGGTGGAAAGTCTTAGATAACATTTATGTGAATGCAATAATGCAAAAAGAACACTGCATTGTCATAACACAAGCATCCCAGTTAATTAACCTGTGAGAGGTCATAACATTATGGATAGTTAATGTGGAGATACATGTACTTGTGGATTTCTTCCCAAAATAGTCCACGGCTGTGGAGCCGTGACATTATTAAGCCTAATGCACTTAACAATATGCCAGTGAGAAAAACCTCATCCCCTTTAGTGGTTTATGAATACATGCCCTAAAGTCTGGATGTCCAAGAACTTAGAGAAAGACCCTAGGTTTAGATAAGCTGCTCTCCTTTCCCGTGAATTCTAACTTTTCACAAGAACAAGCATTTGGTAGTGATAGACACATTATTTTTTCTGAATTCCAATATTCTCCCAAAAGAAAAATATTATACACAGTTACACATAAAAAACATTGCATACTTGTTTTTACCGTACCATTCATAATTTATTGCTAAAAGTTTGCAAACATCAAGCTCAGCAACCTAGGTAGACTGCATGACTGCAATGGGTAAATCACTCAAAGCATTGTTCTGCCAGTTTTTCTCTGAACATCTCTCCACAGCTTTTAGCAAGTAGATTTTGTATAATGCATATGTATTGGATTTCTATCGTTTCAGTTTCCACTCCAAGGCCATATAAGCATTTTTGAATGAAATCGTGGCTTGTTTGACCCCATGAAAAAGGTCACTATTTTACCCTTCAGTTAAGAGCCAAAAGGGCTGTAGATGGCATAAAGCACCAGATCTGGCTCTAATGAATGAAGAAGACTGAGTTACAGGAAAAGAAAAGAAGAGAGAACGGGGGAAATATGTGTGCTAGAAGGCAAATTGCAATTGACAAAGAGCTATGGTTGCCTGTATGAAAACACATGGCTGTATAGTGGACTAGTAATAGCATTTCCTTAGTCAGGGGCTTTCAAGAGAGCTCTCTGCACGACGTGTGCGCCGTAAAAGGCATCCCTGCACTCAAGGGGCTGCTGTAAGACGGCATGCAGACCCAGTACTCTACTTCCGTATGACTTTCAGCTGCCGATAGCCTGAGCTATTGGAGTCATGATCAGGCTCTCCACGTAAGCCTGTCAGCAGGACGTTAATGCAATTTGATTTAGAATGGAATTTCCCTTCAATGAACCAAGGGCTTCCCCCTTAAGATAGTGTACAAGTCAGCAATACACAGATGTGTCTGAAGTCAAAAAAAGAACTGTATTGAGGAGTAAATCACTTCAGACATTGCACAGCATAGCAAATTACTCAACTGCTGTCACGTGAGTCGGCCCTAAATTAGATATCGGCAGTCTCTGTCTAATTAATTCATATGATACACAGCTTCCCTGTAAAGGATGAATGCTGTAATCAACCTGAGACAGGATCATTGTCAATCACCACCAATGGTCGATTAATAGAAAATAGGGAATATGCCAATAAAGCAGGAAGGGGGAATGATCCGCATAATAACCACAATAAGAGAATTAACTTTCATCCTTTGAGAGCCCTCACATCATTTCCTTTAACCCTAGATGAATTTCTTAATAAGTTTTTATTATCAGTTTACCAGACTGCATAGGCAAGAAATACAACATTCACTTTAGGAGTAAAGGGCAAGAGTTAGAGATGCACCAATTAATAGGCCATTGTAATCAATTTTTCCTTAATCAAGGCTTATTGCCTTGGTACCTTCTACTTTGTGAAGAGGTGCACTGCTATATGAAATTACTATTCTCCTTGCACAACTACAATATTGTGAAAAAACAACAACTATGTATTACAAATGTTAACATATATATTGTATTCATTGTATGTTATGAATGAGTCGAATGGAGCATTTCATCGTTGTGATCATCGATAAACAGCAGGTTTTTCCTTATTTATTAAATGCATCAAAATTAAGAACTCTTCTTTTTCGCCCATAAACATATAAACAAACGGCAGATAAGACTTTGTCTTCTCACACTTGGAAAAAGACTTCATTCTAAAAAGTTTATGAAAAATCGGATTTATATTCTTTATTTCATTCATGGCCTTGAGTAGCAACACTACTCCACAACAGAATAGAACCTGTCTTATTATTCCTTGTAGGCTGGCTGCTCCTTTTGTTATAGTTATTTTAAAGATGCTTCCATCAATTGGACAGTGATATGAAGATGGTAATCTTTCAAAAAACTTGCAGCACATTATTACTTTTTGTTTTGTATGTGGTATAGTTTTTAGGACAGATAATATTCTAGTCTCGCAGTCTGACTTTTACACACACAAAACTGGTGATTATAATGAGATAAAAGCAATCCCCATTACCACATGGTAAGAGGTTAAGGCTACTGGAGAGAGTTATAAAATGCCAGTAACTGGTTTTCTTCAAAAATAACATGCCAAATTTAACATTTTATCTGAGTGGGAATTGTGTGAGGAGGTGAAAGAGGATTTGTGATCTCTCAAAATGAAATAAAACTTCAATCAACAAGTAGCACAGTATTGTAGATCCAGAGCTTACAGAAACTTCTCTTTGAAGGAGATCAGATAAATTACCTCAAGTAAACAGTGAGAACAGGTATTTATATACCTGTGAGAATCCTTTTCCATCGTCCAGTTACTGAGGCTGACACAAAATAATGTTCCATCAGAAAAGAGACATGCATCTTTTTAAGGACATAAGTTAAGTCACGGATTAATGGCGTTTTATAATGGCACAGACAAAAATCTGACACAAAACATTTTTTGGTCTTCTGCATTCAGTCATATCATCTGAAAAGCTTTACTGTTTAATCTTAACCACTGGTTCTACTGACCGTATCAGATTCAAGCTGATGAACTCATGAGCATGTTTTGAAGTGCACGTGGGAGTTGGTCTTTAACAAGCATGCCTGCAATGTGTTATTATGCAACCAGAGAGTTTGGCTTTGATTGTGAGCAGCAAATGTGAGACTTAGGCGCTACAATCTCACTTTCCAGTCTCGGATTCTTACCTTGGCAGCCACGGAGGAGCTGGGCTTCTCCAGGAGATCCCACAGTTTCCTCCTCTTCTCCGGGCAGCAGGTGTTATCGAACTCTCCCTCTCCCTCCCTCTCCCTCATGGTCTCAGCCTCCCTCCGCAGCTCCTCGTTCATCTGCTCTTTTTTCTGGTGGTAGCGGGCCTGGCAGCAGGACTCCAGGTAGATCTCGTCAATACCCCAGTAGTCCAGCTCCTGGCCAAATGACAGGGCGCACATCTCCTCCATCATGTGGAGCTTGCCCGTACGGTAGAAGTTCAGGATGGAGGTGAAGGCACCCGGGTGCCGGTCAAAGAAGTATTCATTCTCGTTCAGGCTGTAGTCGTCACAAATCTCCATCAAGGACTCATGGGTGTTGCAATCCCGAAGCTTGCCGAGCCGGGTCCTGGGGAGGCGATCCAGGGTCCGCCACAAGACCTCGTGGTTCAGACCCCCAACATTAAGGCGGACCCTGCGAGATCGGGCTTTGGTGCGGATGATCTCGATAGGCTCAGGGGGCAGTGGTGGTGCAGTTCGGACGTTGTTGGGTTTAGGCCCTAATGGTCCAAGCTTCTCAGCCATGATAATGGAAAGGAAACTTCTCGGAAGATGTTACCAGGATTAACAGGCGAAGATGAAAACCAGGTGAAAAGTATTAAACTTTTGACTTATGTTGGATCCTCTTTAGGCAAGTCCCTCCATGGCTGTAAAAAAAAACAAACAAAAAAAACCAGACGACTTCTGAGAAAGTGAAGAAATGAATCACAACAAACACAGAGTACCTCCTTTCAGGTTGCAGACGTCAAGTCAAATGTTATGACAGCTGCAAAATGTTATCGATCCCTTTCTTCACATTTCTTAGAAAGCATTGAGCCAAATCAATGATTTCACTTCACCAGTCAATGTGGCTGCTTTGCTTTGTGATACGGCAGTGTTTCTTCATAGTGAGGCTGAATAATCTCACCAGAGCACTACTCCTAGAGCAGGCCATGCTTAAAATGTAGCCTTAGGCATCTATATAAAGTCTGGCAGCAATTTTGAAAGATTATTTACCTGTTACATGTTAGATTTTTCTGTTAAAAACTAAGGGCACATGGCATAATCTGTTGTGGGGTAAACATTAAGCATTATTAATATATATTTATAACACTGCAGCATACCTGTTACCCTGAGAACTCTGAGCACCCCCCCCCCAACAAACACACACAATCCACCACCTACCTCCTATATCAGAACTCAAACAGCCCACAAATTCCTTTTGGACTAAGTTTAAAGTAATAATAGACTAACAATATTAACAATATCGCATTGAATAGCCAATCTCACCTTGCCGCTGTAAACCAGCCTTTTCATGCAAACTCCTCTTGATCCTAAGGGAGCAGAGGTGGAAAAACCGAGCCGGGATCCCCCCTTCAGTTAAGCGGCTACGACTGAAGGGAGCACTCCGCGCACACAACGCGCGTCCCACATAATGTGGAAAAATGAGTGTGAAGAAAAAAACACAGACAAGAGAGAGAAAGAGATGGAGGGGGAACAAAAAGAAAGGGGGGAAAGGTTTTAATCCTTCTCTATAAACGACCACATGGACCGCTTCGCCATCGGAACGCTAGGTGCCTTTCCAGCACCTAAAAAGCTCTGAAGAACCCTCCCTGGCTCGCTCAACTGCTGTCAATGCAGAAACGTCGAGCGCGTTAAAAGAAGGGAAGGGGAAGGAGCGGGATGAGCGAACTGCGGAGTGTCCCGCTGTGTACTACAGAAAGGGGGAGCGGTGGGGCGCGCATTGCACGGGCTGCACCGCAGCTCAAAGGTGATGACCAAATCACAGCGGACAGCTGGTTTGTTCTCCCGAACGGAACTTAATAGAAGACGTCTAAGCGAAAATGGATGCTTCTCAGAACTGTTGCTTGTTGGTTTTTGTTGCTGTTCGACATATAAGAAAACCCAAACCATATATTAGTGATATAGCAGATATAGATGCATTCAGTGGCGGCTGGTGAAAAATATTCTTGGTGGAGCTGTGCTTTTTTTTCTTTTTTAAAATCAAACTTGTGCCTTCTGAGCTTTGTGCACAACTCCACTATTTCCTGATACTAAGTACAGCTATTTTATTTCCTGTCTTACATCATTGGACAAACTGATTAATCCAGGTGTGTCTGACCCTTGTTTGTTGTGACTACTGAGGCCAGACACTACTGGATTGATCAGTTTGTCCAATACATACAGGAAATAAAAGGGCTGTACTTAGTTCAGGAAGTAGTGGAGCTGTGCATATAGCTTATCAAGTCATTTTCAATAATCATCCCAAAACAATGGAACATAAACGGCTGGATACCAGTACTACTATGTGAAATACTGATTATTTTAATGCCGATATTAACAACTTGAGGCATTCTTAGTCTAAACATATCGCCCTCTATTGGCCAGCCGCCACTGGATGCATGTAAACGAAACGAAATAACAAGCACACACCCTTTCCGCGTGTCCCCAAATGTAATGCTCCATGTGATGGAGAGACATTCTGCCGCAGGCGACTTTTTAAGCGTAATGACCATGAAATGTTGTATTGCCCCTATTTCTGAAGTCTGTGGCTTCGTGGTGCACGGTTGTACAGGATCTTATCTAAATGCAATCAAAGCACATGTTTTATTTAGCTCATTCTAGGAACTTATTACTCAGTTTACATCCCCCGCTTCTACTGTATGTCTCAAAAACTTTAGAACGGTAATGGACAGATACTAAACCAGTAAGGCTTTTGGGGTATGTTTCTGTCTGGAGATGAAAGTTTCTGCCTATTCTTGTCTGTAAACCTACATTTTCAAGTCATCGATTCTCAACTGGGTTTAGGTTTTGACTTGGACTAGGCCAATCTAGGTCTGACTGTATGTTTAAGAATTTCTCTCTATTTACAGCCACCCATTAATCTTCCCATAAACTCTGACAGGGTTCCCTGTCTTTGCTGAAGAAAAGCTTCCCCACAGCATGATGCTGCCAGAACCATTCTGTTGGGGAGGGTGCATTCATGGTGATGAACAGGGTAGGTTTTCCACCACACACTGCGTTTCCATTAAAGACAGATTTCTGGAGAGCACAAGCAAAAATAGCTCTGCCCAACCACACGCCAATGACTGATGCAATCTGCTGCGATTCCTTAAATAGGAAACTTTTTAACTGATTGGAATTTTTGTATAATTGTATTGAAATGACTTCTTGTTAAGTGCCTTGAGATGACATCTGTTGTGAATTGGCGCTATATAAATAAACTGAATTGAATTGAATTGAATTGAATTCTTCCACCCGAGCTGTGGATCTCTGCAGCTCCTCCAGAGTTACCATGGATCTCTCATGTTATTCTCTGATTAATGCTCTTCTTGCCTGACCTGTCAGATTTAGGTGGACAGCTATGTCTTGGTAGATTTGTTTTTGTACCATACACTTTGAAAATTTGAGGTTGACAAAAATTATGATATTGTTTTCAAATAGCTAACCTTACTTTTAACTTATCCATGGTCTTATGCTGTTTCCTCAAAATGATGTGCTGATTTCTGTTTGTCTGTCCCATTAAACCCCCAACTCTTTCCTTACTCTCTATGCTTCTACTTTCTTCAGTTTGCAATGATACCACCACATAGGACTAACATAAATGTCAATCAAAGATTTTGCCACAGCTCAGCAGTTTTGCATACATTTGATTATACGTTGCATATGTGTAATTGATTTGCCTTCCATGTTCTTTCTTTCCTTTGGCAAACAATCAATAAAGCTGCATTGACTAAACAAAGCCACTGTATTCATGTAGCCCATGTCTTGAACCTTGTGGGGACTGCATGTTTCGAAGGTCACTGACTTTGGTGGCTCAAGATTACAGCTTCTAGTGAATAAATGTCACCTAAAGCATTAAATACATTATTTAACATTATCACTAATGCTACAAGGTGTTAGAAAAAGATGTAATCAGATATTAAATGTCGTCTATGACCCAGAACATTATTTAACATGACAACACCCAGGTCTGTTAAAAAGGTAGCAATCACTTCCCAAAATTATCAAATTTAAAATATTAACATAACAGATGCAGATGAAACAGTTTTTCATTAGGCGACAGATAGATTATTAGGGGTAATTGCCTGTGACCACTCTCATTAATTTTCATTATCAAACTGGCAGCCAATCAGGCAATCCCATGAGACAGGATATACGAGGTTGCTCTGGTGTTCACTGGAAATGATCACTAAAGTGACCCCTGTGCACCACAGCTTCTGTTGCACTCAGAGTGCTGTGTGGGACATGCTTCCACATACTTCGGCATCCTCAGTGAATGTTAACCTGCATGCATTAGTCCTCCAGCGAGATGAAGGCAGCTTGCATTTTCCTCCATGTGGGGGGTAAAACTCTATTTACCAGCTTGATATCGCTAATCACTATCTGACCAATGGATCACAATAATTGTAATGTGTTGTTTAATACCCAGAGAGTGTTTGCAGAGATGAAGATGTGATTTTTTTTTCTTTTGTAATTTCTATGTAGTATGTGGGCAGGTGAGCTTGAGTGGGTTGTTGCTAAAGCAACCCAGAGCCAGATAGAGTTTAATATCTGGATGGCTAACTCAGCGGGTCTGTGAAACTGATTGATTGAATCAAATGTTTTTTCAATTAGCCTCTAGTATGTCAGAGGAGATTGTATGGTCTAATAGAAACATTTGTATAAGATAGAAACAAAAGAAATTGGCCAAGAAGATGAATTGTTTGGAAAATGTAATTATTTTCAGCTTGTGTGTGTAAAAGTAAGTGCAACGGGTGTTTGAATCATTAAACTTCAGTGTAAATACTACTAAGTATAATAATACTAAGTTAATACTAAGTTCAAATATCTTCAGAATGTAGGCTCTGTATGACCTACATTGCTTGGACAGTGGGATTTAGGTTAAGTCTAGCAGCTGTGCAGTTAAATCCAATGTTTCTGATGGAGGCCAGCTGAGAGGGAAAGTTTGAATTTGCAGAAGTGGTTCTGCAAGAGCATTATTAACACTCAGTATCTTACCTGTAGTAGGTAACCTGCATGGTGCAACGTCCATTTCATTTATTTATTTCCCCATTGTCTTCCCCTTCCTCTTATTTTTTCTCTCCATTTAATTTAATTTATTTAATTTCATTTATTTACCTAATATGGTCTTTGTGATGTCAATTTTTGATTTGTGACCTCGCTGATGTTTGGAGGACAATTTTTTCTAACAGTTTGTTAAGTTAACATAGAAAATAGTTTTATGTTATGAGACAATGAGCCTGATCTAGGTAAAGGTTAGTTGTAACGGTTAAAGGGCAAAGCTGTTTGGTTTTGAATCACGAAATAAAGTAATTTTAAATATTTTTCCATTTTATTCATCTTGTCCATTTGAAAGGTTTTCGGCTACTTTTTTTTTCTTGTTTGGATACTTTTTATTGAAAGTAGAATGCCTTAAACATTAGACATGTGTTAGATTTTGTGGTGCACTGTGACGCATACTTGTAGAGTAGACACAGAATATCTATAAAACTGCTCCTGACCAAGCAGAAAGCAACCGGTCAATGTAGAACAGAGCTTCTTCATCTGGTTCCGACTGCTCCCTGGATCCCAGCATCCAATCATAATTTTATCTCCCTTATTTTTTTGCTTTCTGTCTGTCTCATTTCAGCAGTTTGTTTTATATTTTGCTTTTTTGAAAAGTAGGGTGTTATAATGTCTAGGTTTTGCAAACAAAACATAGCAGTCATCTACCTATTTGGTAAACTCTGCCTGTTTTAGTGCCTGTGATCCAAAAGACACCTAATGCCTTAGTTTGCTTGAAGTTATGTAAATATCTGTACTAAGTAAGAATCAGAAACATTTGGAACATGAACACTATGTTCATGGTGTCCTACTTTGTTCCGTTTGTTGTGCTTAGTGTGGTTCATTTTGACGTTGCTTGAGATCAGCCTGAGGCTCTCTAGCTGGAGATTTTGCCTTTGGGTTTTTCCTCCTACAGCTCCATATGTTGAGGCAATCTTGAAAGGTTTATACAACCTACAACCTTTTGATTACGCTAGAAACTAGAATCTGGCTGTACCATTTCTGAACAGTTTCTTATTGTTAGTTTTAGTTTTTACAATAAAATTTTAATTCTTGTAGAAAGTGGAAAAATGTATTCCCTTGGTCCTAGCCATTTATATTAGGAAAAACAGATGAATTAATTAAATGTCCAAACAGTTGAGTGCCGCAAGTGCTTATTTTGTTTTTTGTCTTTATTTCACATGAAAGCATTTTTTATATCAGTACTTTTCAATATATTTCTACAAAAATGTGATGGAGTTGAACAGAATAAGTTGCATTTTCCTTGTAAATTATTAATAATATTATTATTAGATATTGACTGTTCTGATGATACTGCAAAACTAATATTCCAGTCGTGGACTGTAACTACTAGTCAATCAACCCCAAAAAAAGAGTTATATGACTACCTCACTGGCTTCAGCATCCTAAAGCTGTTACTGCTATTCTTTTTTCTCTTCTAAGTTCATCACAAAATGATGTCTTTTCCATCCTGCATGTTCGACAGTGGACACATAAGAGCTCCTTCCACAAATTCTGTCAGCATCTCAGAGACACACAAGTTTTCATCTGCTCATCACATGCCCACACACCAATGAACAGTGTACAGACCACCTTGGTCTATAGACAACTACTGTTTCTTCTAATATGTAAAAACTAGTGTTAAGACAATTTAATGAATTAGAAATGTTTTATCGTTTATGCATCCATTGGAAAGACTGTTGACGTGACAATGATTGACACCCTTCAAAAGAAGGTTTAACCACAAAAGGTCATTGCCAACAAAGCTGGCAGTTCACAGAGACGGCGCAGCCCAAGAATCGAACCAATTAAACAAATACCCCCCAAAAGAAAGAACTGAAAAATGGAATAAAAAGGAATGAACTGGTACAGGACACCTCCTGTGAAAATAGTCAACAAAAATTGTCCAAACAGAGTCCCAAAACACAGACCAATAGAACCGTTTGGGGGATATTCACAAGGACTGGAGCAAGAGTCTGAACTTCCAGAGTCACCACACAGACTTATCCAGGGCTAAAAGTTTATAAGTGTCCTTGTGTTGAGGCGCTCCTAAATTAGAGAAAAGACCAGAAAAGTCTTACCTACTTTAAACAGTTGTCCAAAGTCATCTTCTGAGATTAAAGTAGCACCAGTCTGCTGGAAAATGAGAAATCACTAAATGGAGAGCTTGATTTATAAATGCACATGTTTCCTTCCACATAACTTTCTATTAAGCTTCTTAATCAATTAACCTATGCAGATCGATCTCTTTGTGTGAAAACAGTCAAATCAGCAGAATTTTGCATTTTCATAAGTTACTAGTCCTAATCATCAAAATTAACAGAAATAATTGCTTGAAATATGACTCTGTGTGTGATGAATGTGTATAATGCATGAGTTTCCTTTTTTAAAATATGATTTACTGAAATAAAATTTTTGATAATATTCATATTTACATACATACAACTCGCAAAACTCCATTGGTTTTTGGTGGGGCTCTTAAGGAGATTTTAATTTGCTTAAACTGAAAAGATCTAAACTTACAAGCAAATTTAGTCCTGTATAGAAAATTAATTTCTGTGTTGGTGGAGCAAAACAACTTGGGAAGCAAATGAATGCTGGAATTAACTGTGGGGTTCTACGGGGTGGAAGAGCAAAAGTGATTTAAATAAAACAATCAATCAATCAATCAATCAGTGTTAAGTATCATTCTATGAATGGAATGCATGAATTGATTTGAATGGTTCTAATGAAAATAACACATGGTTGAAAAGTATATCGGTATTCTCTTCTGCGGAAATCTCATGCAGGCTTTTTTTTCAATAAAAACTTTGGTAAAATTAGAGTTAAAACAAGTGTGTGTGTGTTTGTGTGTGTGTGTGTGTGTGTGTGTGTATAAATGTGTGTGTTTAGACTTTTGTGTTTTAGTTAATAACGGCAGGGAAATGCTCCACAGCAGCATACTATTTATTCTCTATGGCTATTTTTAGCTGCTGTCCATGTCAAGGTCCACACTGACATCTACACAGAGCCACCCACCTACCCACTGTGGGCAGCTTTAGTATAATGATCTGTGTCGCAGTCATTAATCTTTGTCATGTCTTTATTCATCCCACAAAGGCACCTGTTCCCCTCTGATGTTGCCAGCTTGGGATAACGTGTCAAAAATACCCAGCACACAATAAGAGCGCTTTGGTATTTGCCTGTGTGAAAAGACAACTGTAGCATGTGGGGGTCCTCCTCGGGGGTTTAGGGGTCTTTGTGTGTACTGAGTAACCATGCAGCAACTAAACCCTGCTTTGAATCCAACACAGGACCTTAGCAATATATCATCCACCTCTGCATCACCTCATGTTTATCTTTTGACTTTGCTATCAATCAAAGTGAGAAAACTATGTCCTAAAATATTCTTCCATTAAAAAACCAAAACTTTTTTTTTTACTTTTTCATGTGACTGTCCACAGCACTCTGTGTTGCAGCAGACAAACAGATGTGATTGATTACCACTTCATCCGGCTGGTTATGTTTACATAATACATCCCAGCCCATGGATCACTCATGAAATGGATTTTGTTTGGTGTTTCTACTGTCATTGGTATCTCAGCTCCTGTAGCCTGTTCGATACACTCGCAATCGTGTTGTCCAGAGCACGCTTGCTTGCCACAGTCAGAAAAGGAAAACACACAGATGCAAATCTCTGCCCACCTCAGTGTTGTTGTTTACCAAAGTGGGAATGCTCCTTCCTTTGTTGCAGCTCAGCACAACCTCCTGATTTCAAGAGTTTGTGGCACACTCATCAGCATTCATGGTGCTTCTCAGGATAGACTGGACATAGATTGCCACTCTTTAACCCAATGGGCTTGTGGTAGCACCATGATATGAAAATAATGCAGTCAAGCTAATTTGAGCAAAAACAGCCATGTTTGCATTATGATCTGCTGGTACTTTTGGGAGTTATCTTATCCGAGAAAAGCTTTTTTGCATTCTGGGCATGTGTGGCACCTCCAGCCTGTTCCAGTGATCACTGTGTGTTGTTCTCGAAATTGAAAGACAGGCAGGAGAGGCCATGGAAGGCATAGTAATGAAATCACGGGAGATGTTGCTGGCAGGTCAGTTGGACTGTCTAGAACTGATATGCTTTACATTACTTTAGTTAGTCTTTTGAGCTCAACTTGTAATTCTAATGTCTACTGAATTCATAAGAAAAAAACATATTAGGATATACGGGAGACTTGAACACTTTTGCCCTTTGTTAAAAATCTTAGTGGATACATTGAAGTTTGCAGATTTGAAGAGACATGGGAAAAAGTTCAAGGAATACAAATGCTTATGGAAAGGCGATGTAGTTACTGCTATTTTGCATTTAAAAAATGTCTGCACTGAATTACTAACGCTCAAAACAATAGGAATGTCATTGAGCTCAAGAAATAAATAAAACATAAGCCTAAGACAGCGCTACAGGGAGACAGGAAGGACAGCTGATCATCCTCGCAGTGGAAGACCACGTGTAACAACACCTGCACAGGATCGGTACATCCGAATATCAAACCTGTGTGACAGGTACAGGATGGCCACAACAACTGCCCGAGTCACACCAGGAACACACAATCCCTCCATCAGTGCTCAGACTGTCTGCAATAGACTGAGAGAGGCTGGACTGAGGGCTTGTAGGCCTGTTGTAAGGCAGGTCCTTACCAGACATCACCAGCAACAACGCCGCCTATGGGCACAAACCCACCTTCGCTGGACCAGACAGGAGTGGCAAAAAGTGCTCTTCACTGATGAGTCACGGTTTTGTCTCACCAGGGGTGATGGACGGATTTGTGTTTATCGTCGAATGAATGAGCGTTACAACGAGGCCTGTACCCTGGAGCGGGATCGATTTGGAGGTGGGGGGTCCGTCATGGTCTGGGGCGGTATATCACATCACCATCGGACTGAGCTTGTTGTCATTGCAGGCAATCTCAATGCCTTGCGGTAAAGAGAAGACATCCTCCTCCCACATGTGGTACCCTTTATGCATGCTCATCCGGACATGAGCCTCCAGCAGGACAATGCCACCAGCCATACTGCTTGTTCTGTGTGTGAGTTTCTGCATGACAGCAATGTCTGTGTTCTGCCATGGCCAGCGAAGAGCCCGGATCTCATTCCCATTGAGCACGTCTGGGACCTGTTGGATCGCAGGGTGAGGGCTAGGGCCATTCCCCTCAGAAATGTCCTGGAACTTGAAAGTGCCTTGGTGGAAGAGTGGGGTAACATCTCACAGCAAGAACTGACAAATCTGGTCCAGTCCATGAGGAGGAGATGCACTGCAGTACTTCGAGCAGCTGGTGGCCACACCAGATACTGACTGGTACTTTTGATTTTGAGCCTCCCTTCATTCAAGGACACATTATTGTTTTTCTGTTAGTCACATGTCTGTGAAACATTTTTAGTTTATGTCTTATGGTGTTGACTCTTTTAGTGTTCATACAAATATTTACACACATTAAGTTTACTGAAAGTAAAAGCAGTTGAAAATCAGAGGACGTTTCTTTTTTTGCTGAGTTTAGTTTAATGTGCTGACAACAAAATCACACAAAAATGATCAATGGAAATCAAATGGATCAACCCGAGGTCTGGATTTGGAGTCACACTCAAAATAGAAGTGGAAAAACACACTACAGGCTGATCCAATTTTGATGTAATGTCCTTAAAACAAGTCAAAATGAGGCTCAGTAGTGTGTGTGGCCTCCACGTGCCTGTATGAGTTCCCTACATCGCCTGGGCATGCTCCTGATGAGGTGGCGGATGGTCTCCTGAGGGATCTCCTCCCAAACCTGGACTAAAGCATCCGCCAACTCATGGACATTCTATGGTGCAACGTGGTGAGACATGATGTCCCAGATGTGCTCAATTGGATTCAGGTTGGGGAACGGGCGGGTCAGTCCATAGCATCAATGCCTTCCTCTTGCAGGAACTTCTGACACACTCCAGCCACATGAGGTCTAGCATTGTCTTGCATTAGGAGGAACCCAGGGCCAACCGCACCAGCATATAGTTTCACAAGGGGTCTGAAGATCTCATCTCGGTACCTAATGGCAGTCAGGGTACATCTGATGAACAACTGGAGCGGTGGGTGGCCACCCAAAGAAATGCCACCCCACACCATTACTGACCCACTGCCAATCTGGTCATGCTGGAGGATGTTGCAGGCAGCAGAAAGTTCTCCACCGTCTCTCCAGACTCTGTCACATGAGCTCAGTGTAAACCTGCTTTCATCTGTGAAGAGCACAGGGCTCTAGAATTTGCCAATCTTGGTATCTCTGGCAAATGCAGAACTTCCTACATGGAGTGGGCTGTAAGCACAACCCCCACCTGTGGATGTCGGGCCCTCATACCACCCTCATGGAGTCTGTTTCTGATCGTTTGAGCAGACACATGCACATTTGTGGCCTGCTGGAGGTCATTTTCCAGAGCCCTGGCAGTTCTCCTCGTGTTCCTCCTTGCACAAAGTTGGAGGTAGTGGTCCTGCTCCTGGGTTGTGTCCCTCCTACAGCCTCCTCCACGTCTCCTGATGTAATGACCTATCTCCTGGTAGTGTCTCTATGCTTTGGACACTAAGTTGACAGAAACAGCAAACCTTCTTGCTACAGGTCGCATTGATGTGCCATCCTGGATAAGCTGCACTACCTGAGCCACTTGTGTGGTTTGTAGACTCCGTCTCATGCTACCACTAGAGTGAAAGCACCGCCAGCATTCAAAAGTGACCAACACATCAGTCAGAAAGCATAGGAACTGAGAAGTGGTCTGTGCTCACCACCTGCAGAACCACTCCTTTATTGGGGGTTTCTTACTAATTGTCTATTATTTCCTCATGTTGTCTATTCCATTTGCAGAACAGCATGAGAAAAGGATTGTCAATCAGTGTTGCTTCCTAAGTGGACAGTTTAAGCGTTTCCTTTATTGTTTTTTGAGCAGTGTATTTTTGAAGGACTCAAGACTCAACTTTTCAAACTTATTGCCTGTAACAACTGTCAAGCATGGTGGTGGTGGTAGTACAATGCGGACGCCTGCTTTGCTGCCAGTGGTACTGTTGCACTGGACAAAAAGGATAGACTAATTAAGACGAAGGACTACCTCTAAATTTTTCAACATTAAAACAAGTCTGCAGCCAGAAACGTGGACACAGTTGGGTGCTCCATTAGGAAAATGATCAAACCAAAACTGGCGCTGGAATAGTGAAAGCAGGTTAACATACAACTGACTGTGGCAACATATTACCATCCAAACCCTGACCTCAACACTCCTCAATAGAAAAGTAACAAATTTAAGCGAGTTTTACCATTTCTGATGAAGAGTGGCAAATATCTACCCAGAGTTGTGTCAAAACAGGTTTGATGGCTACAAAAAACAACTGACCGAAGTGCATCTTGCTTAGGAAGAAAAAATTAATAAAATGGTGAGGGGTATGTGTAGATTTGATCCTGTATACAAACTTTTGACCCTGTTAGGAAAGAAAACCCACAACAAATCAGAGCTTGTGTGCTTTTTTGTGTGTGTATCAAAACTCCAACCTGGAAAAAGAACAGTTTAAATAATTTAGTAAAAGCTTAAAATAAAGTTCACATTTATTATGAGTGCAAATTTCAGACCAGATATGTGAGATGGCATGCTTGGGTGCTAATCACATTTATTTAATTCTAAGTTCAGAAAAATGGCCCGCTTACACTTCTATAAGTAAGGGAGTTGCATCACTGTTGTCGCTTGTGTAATTGGGTCCACAGGTATCACCAGAGTGTTGTGAGTCCCACTGGAAAATAATGTGAAAGATTAATCATTTGGACAGGAAACCCAAACTTTGCTCTCTCTAGGGAGGAATAATAAGGCTGTTTTTTTCTCTCTCTCAGCACAGACAAAGCAGAAAGACAAATACTATTCAAACATGTAAGGCCAGATTATGTTCATACCTCAGCTCAAGAACTTTTAACATAAAAGGGATAGGAGGAATGGCAGTTTGCCTAAAATACTGTTCTTATATTGGTGGTGTTCCAACATGTTGTAATATTAATATCGTTAACTAACAAACTGCTGGCCAAGTCAGTTGGATGTTGAGGGAGCATCTTGTCTTCAGTTTAATGACTAAATCAAAGTTTAAAGACTCCCGCAGGACAGTCAAATAAACCAGTAGTAGCTTTGACATAAAATACTGCTCAATTCTTTGCACAAGCTTTTTATATATTTCTTTTCTTTCGTCTGTCTTTTTTGCATCCACAATATGCAATAAACGTACAGTATTGCTAGCCTTGCATAAAAATGTTGAGTGTCTCGTCCAACAGCAGACAGAAGATGTACTGACATCCAATTCACTTTTAGAACAAGACAGTGCATGTGTTTGGTGACCTTGTAAATTTGCATTAATCAATTTACGAAGTTTCTATGTGCTGCAGCCACTGCATGGAGCTGATTTGCTTGGTTGCTCGGAGCATCCACCGGTGACATGTCATCCTTATTTATTTTTGCTCATCTACATTAAGGTTACATCTATTGAACCTCAAGGATAACACTAACTTCTAGAGATGACAGGGCTCTTGATGACCTTTGGAACAGGCCATCTATAAGTGAAAGCTACTTTAAAACCAGAGGGCTGAAGAGAACAGACCCATTGACATTTTCTTGATGTAGCTGCTTCTTTACAAATCACGCAGTTAACAAACCTGTGATCACAAAAAGATACATGTGGTGCTCAGCACAAACTCACATGTTGACATTTTCTTTAAAGAAGTAACCAGGAATTTACAATTAATGTTTAGCACATGCATGATTTATATTAATATTTTAACTGCATTATTTTAGGGAAAATAAACAGTGTCTCAAATTAAAAAAGTTCTGGAGCACTAAATCCTCACTTCACTGAACTCTGTACTCAAAAAGACACAGGTATTACCTCACAAGCACATCGATTGTAAACATATGTATTATTTGTTAATGTTGAACAAGAATTAATCATGCAGTGGCAGAATATCCACATTAAGTTCCATTGGTGTATATGCTGGCCTTTATTTTTGTTTTGTATACGATGTTTTGTAAACATACACATTTTAACAAGATGTATACAGCAACCTCCAAAATCATTTCCACCCAACTTTAAAATAGTCCTACCTTTAATTTGAGGACATTTCTTCAGCAGGGGAAAAGCCACATGACGATTTACCAATGACGTACACAAAATAGATCTAACAGAGAAAGTCTGAAATTTTCATCATTACTTTTTTTATACTGTTGATCAAAGCCTCTAAGAACTTAGAATTAGTGAAGTATGACTCACTGTTTCCTGGGGTATAAGTATGATGTTTCTCTTAGACATTCTGCAAAATCTGAAAGTCAACAGAACAGGTCCTTCAAGTAGGCCATGGCAGATATTCTTCATAAATATAAAAATCAGTGCAAGCAAATAGTAACAGTCATGACATTCACATAGGAGCAATGTGAACATAAATTGTATCAGCATAATGTTAGAAGTGTCCCTGTCTTTAAGATGAATCTGAACAACAAATTCTGATTTTGAACAGAAACTGGAGACTAATTTTCAATGGGATCACATAAGCCACATAATAGGACAGTAATGACTGCTAAGTGCTCAAGGGTCAGAGTTTCATCATGTTGATGGATGGTTGTGGCTGGTGTCCTGTAACATATAATTAGATGGCCTAAAGTTACAAAAGCTTTTATTCATCTGATCATGTTCACCAGAAAAACTCATACTTCATTCAACTACTCAATTATTCATCATTCTTTCAAAAAAAAAAATTAAAAGGACCAAAGGTGCTATTAAAATGAAGGAATATTTTCATATAGTACACAGCATTTATGCTAGCTTTAAAATGGTAGACAGTCTGCATTTGTATAGCATTTTTCCCAAGTCAGAGGACCCCAAAGCACTTTTCACTACATTCAGTCATTCACACATGGTTGTAAGCTACATTGTAGCCACAACTGCCCTGGTGCAGACTGACAGAAGTGAGGCACCACCAGGCCCTCTGACCACCACCACTAGCCTTGCATAGGCAGGTAAAGTGTCTTGCCCAAAAAGATGGACAGAGCGGTGGTTTGTACTGACAACCTACCAGTTACAGGACAAATTCCTACCTCCTGAGCCACTGTGGCCCAGTTTACTTGTAGGGTTTTTTGTAACCAGGTAAAGGTCCATAAACTTTCATTCCTTAATAATGAATTAACAAAGCCCTGTTATAACGATATAGTGCTAAGCATACACCTCTGTAGACTGAAGCTCTAATCCTCCCAATATTCAGCTTGTTTTAACCTTATGTCTGCCATCAATGCAATTAGAATCAATTCCTATTCATTCACATACAACTGATGGAGACACACAGAATGCTTAGCATTCTAAGAAAAATATGTCACTACGAAAAAGAACCCATCACAACGGCCCGTTACTCTGACATGTTATTCCAATTCAAATTCAAAAATACTTTATTGATCCCAGAGGGAAATTAAGTGTTGGTATAGCTCATATAATTAATTCTTTAAGGAGTTGTTGTAGATGATGATAGCTGTGGGCAGGAAGGATTTCCTGTTGCGGTCTGTATTGCAGCGAAACTGAAGAAGCTCCGACTGAAAACGCTCTGTTGTTGTATGAGAGTCTCATGAAGAGGATGCTCAGGGTTGTCCATAATGTTTTTGATTTTATGAAGAATCCTTTTTTGCATTATCATCTCCAGATGTTCCACAGTTGTCCCAAGAACAGAACCAGCCTTCTTTATCAGGTTGTTTAGCCTTTTTAAGTCTCTAGCTCTGATGCTGCTACCCCAACAGATGACGGCTGAAGAGATTACACTCTTCACAACAGACTTGTAGAAAATATATTCAACTCAACATTAGGCATGGGTTTCTAAAATGTACACTTCCTGGCAACCCGTCCTAATTTCAAAATTCCTTTCAGTTTATTTATATAGGGCCGATTCACAATAGATGTCATCTCAAGGCACTTTACAAGAAAAGCCACTTCAATACAATCATACAAACATTCCAATCAGTTTAAATGTTTTCTATTTAAAGAATCACAGCAAATTGCATTAAATCATTGACTTGAGGTTGTGCCCCGTTCATGCAGACTACAACCACAGCAATCCCTCAGCAATTCCTCACACTGAACAAGCATGTAGCAACAGTGGAGTGGAACAACTCCCCTTTTACAGGAAGAAACCTACAGCAGAACCTGGCTCAGTACGACTGGCTATCTGCCACGATCTTTGGGGGTTTGAGAACATCCTGATGTAAGTGTTCTTTCTATATTAAGTTGATAACAGGAGACAGAGGATGTTCAGTTACTGGGAGCATCATCTCAATCGATGCCTCGTGTCCAACAAGGATTTGCAACTGAGCAGCAAACCAGACCAGGTGTTGCTTCTATGGATAGAAAAACACTGAGAAAACCAAAACAAAATTGACAGTCTAAATAACTGCCAAAAATACAACTGGAGAGTAGTAAAAGAGAAAAGTAGCAGAGTAAAGTAGCAGAGTCAAGAAATGTGGTCAATCTGTCCTCCAACAGTCTAAGCCTATACCAGCATAACTACAGAGATAGCTCAGGATGGTCTAAGCAACTAACTATAACCTTTATCAAAAAGGAAAGTTTTAAGCCTGGCCTGGCCAAAGTGTATACATGCCATTGGTTGTCTATAATACTATACTCAGCAAAAAAAGAAACGCCCCTTTTTCAGGACTGTGCATTTCAACAATAATGTTGTAAAAATCCAAATAACTTTACAGATCTTCATTGTAAAGGGTTTAAACAATGTTTTCAATGCATCTTCAATTAACCATAATCAATTAATTAACATGCACCTGTGGAATGGTCTTTAAGACCTTCACAGCTTACAGAAAGTAGGCATTTAAGGTGACAGTTGTAAAAACGCAGGACGCTAAAGAGACTTGTCTACCGACTGTGAAAAACACCCAAAGAAAGATGCCCAGGGTCCCTGCTCATCTGCATGAATGTGCATTAGGCATGCTGCAGGGAGGCATGAGGACTGCTGATGTGGCTAGGGCAATAAATTGCCATGTCCGCACTGTGAGACGCCTAAGACAGCGCTACAGGGAGACAGGAAGGACAGCTGATCATCCTCGCAGTGGAAGACCACGTGTAACAACACCTGCACAGGATCGGTACATCCGAATATCAAACCTGTGTGACAGGTACAGGATGGCCACAACAACTGCCCGAGTCACACCAGGAACACACAATCCCTCCATCAGTGCTCAGACTGTCCACAATAGGCTGAGAGAGGCTGGACTGAGGGCTTGTAGGCCTGTTGTAAGGCAGGTCCTTACCAGACATCACCAGCAACAACGCCGCCTATGGGCACAAACCCACCTTCGCTGGACCAGACAGGAGTGGCAAAAAGTGCTCTTCACTGATGAGTCACGGTTTTGTCTCACCAGGGGTGATGGACGAATTCGTGTTTATCGTTGAAGGAATGAGCGTTACAGCGAGGCCTGTATCCTGGAGCGGGATCAATTTGGAGGTCGGGGGTCCGTCATGGTCTGGGGCGGTATATCACATCACCATCGGACTGAGCTTGTTGTCATTGCAGGCAATCTCAATGCCTTGCGGTACAGGGAAGACATCCTCCTCCCTCATGTGGTACCCTTTATGCATGCTCATCCGGACATGATCTTCCAGCAGGACAATGCCACCAGCCATACTGCTTGTTCTGTGCGTGAGTTTCTGCATGATAGCAATGTCAGTCTTCTACCATGGCCAGCGAAGAGCCCGGATCTCAATTCCATTGAGCACGTCTGGGACCTGTTGGATCGCAGGGTGAGGGCTAGGGCCATTCCCACCAGAAATGTCCAGGAACTTGCAAGTGCCTTGGTGGAAGAGTGGGGTAACATCTCACAGCAAGAACTGACAAATCTGGTCCAGTCCATGAGGAGGAGATGCACTGCAGTACTTCAAGCAGCTGGTGGCCACACCAGATACTGACTGGTACTTTTGATTTTAAGCCTCCCTTCATTCAAGGACACATTATTCTTTTTCTGTTAGTCACATGTCTGTGAAACATTTTTAGTTTATGTCTTATGGTGTTGACTCTTTTAGTGTTCATACAAGTATTTACACACATTAAGTTTACTTCAAGTTAAAACAGTTGAAAGTCAGAGGACGTTTCTTTTTTTGCTGAGTTTATATGTAGAAGTGAAGACTCGGATAGACAGACTTAGATGAATAAATAGAAGATCTTACATAGATCTGCGCACAATCGGGGGCAATCAAAACAGAAGACTTTCCCTCAAATGCTCTGGTCACCTTGCCTCTTTATAGTGGTGTAGGCACCACACCCCTTGTTTCCCATGCTTGCTATGGTTATGTTTACCAAATACATCATCCCTGACAGAAGGATCTGTTCCTTGCTTGGGGAAGCTGTCTTGCTAGGGGTCTTATGATTTAAAGACAAGGGGTATACTCTGTCCAGCGTTTGTTTTTTCTGGACACAAACGTTCTGTATCCTAATGGGAAAAAATCCAAAATGAACTCATAAAAGAATGTAAACAATTATAAGACATCATATACGCAAGTTGAATCATCTTAGATATGTTACCGAGACCTTGAAATATAATGGGACCCAATGTATTATTAGTTCACCTCTTTGTTGTTGGTAGTGTGATGCAAAACAGAAAACAAAGCTTTGGAAGATACGCAGTTCTTGGTGGAAATATGGCATGAAAAAAAACCAGGCAGAGAATCAAGAGCAAATGGGAAAAGTGGACAACCGGGAGACAACATGTGTGAACAGACGAATCCAGCTAAGAGATAAAGAGAATGAGGAGCTTAAATACTGCGGGAGAGGTGCAAGTGACAAAGAAACTTGAAGAGCTAATAAGAAATAAGGAGTGGCAGCTGGGGAGGCAGATCAAATTAGGAGATGGTAAACAGCTGGGAGGGGAAGCATATTGGCAGGCTGAGGAAAGGAGAGAGAAACAAAGATGAGACACTTGGAAACCATAGATGAAAGGAAAAAACTGAAACTAGCATAAACAGAAAGGAACACCAATTTAAGGAACCCAACTCCAATGCATAAATATTAACCCAAAAAGTAAACACACAGAGGAACGAACTAAGACCAGATCTAACTAAATATCAAGGAAATGATACAAACCGCAAACACAGATCAAACAAAAAGTCAAAACATCTATAGATCAACATAAAGCCAAAGCATGTAATAAAAGTTGCTTGTGAAAACATGCATAAAAAAAATTTGCAGTTCAAACATGCCCATACAGACTTGCAAGAACCATGCCTGAAGAGCACAAACGGGGCCTTTCGATAGTATATGGTTTAAAAATGAAAGATAAATATCCCAATTTGATATCAACTCACATTACACTGCTCATGTGGGAGGATCTGTTTACAGTATTTAATTGAGCACTCTCTAAATAGGGCCCTTAATGGGAAACATGGTCAGAAGAAGTTCCATTTGCAGTTTGCCACATGCAACGGACAGTGCAAACATGTAGAAGAAGGTACTCTGGTCAGATGTCCCCAAAATGTTACTTTTTCAGCCTACATGTAAAACACCTTAAGTGGTTGAGAACTAACATTGCACATTTCCCTAAAGTGTGATGGCGGCCCCACACTGTACAGCTGCTTTTCTTCATTTGTAACATGCAAGCATGTCAGCTGGTCAAGATAGATGGAGCTAAATACAGGGCAATCCTGGAAGAAAACCTGTTTGAGGATCCTGAAGGCTTGGACAGAGGTTAACCTTCCTGCAGGACATCAAACCTAAACATGCAGGCAGAGGTACAATAGAATGGTGGGCCAAAAACTGACAAATTGTGTTCACACATCTAATCTGACTGAGCTTGAGTTATTCTGTGAAGAAAAAAAAACTCAGTCTCTGTGCAAAGCTGAAAAATACATTTCCCAAAAGGCATTGTAACTGTAATTGCAGCAAAACTGTGTGCAAAGTGCCGACTCAGGAAAGGTGAGCATAAAGGCATGAAGACCCTTTACTTAAACCTCCAACTATGAACCACTTGGTGCTGGTCCATCACACTGAATGCCAATAAATTACACACAATTTTGTGGTTGTAATGTGACAGAATGTGAAAAACTTTAAGAGTTATAGGCACTTGCAAAGGACCAAAAATGATTTTTAATAGTAAGCTATTTTACTTCAATTTCCTTTTGTTTTTAAGCACATACTGTGAATACCGTAAACTGTATGCATTATTATTTGGGTCTTCCAAAGTCAAAGGATGACTTCAAAGATGTGACATTATACAAGTTGTTTGCAGAAAATGTTAAAATGTCAGGCCTCATGAGGCAAACCGTCTTAGCTTTGCATATTTTCTTTTTTTTCGTAAACATTGCAAGTCTCCCACAGTCTAGAATACCAAATAAGTATTGCATAAAATATTTAATCCACCACTCACTATGCAAATTAGGGGCAAGGTACTCAAGAATTTGTGCAATAAAAACACATATTTCACCAAAAGTAAAGGGAATGGCAGGGCTGATAGATGCACTGCAGTGTTTTACTCAAGCACCCAAGCTAGACACACACAAAACCCTTCATTTTGGAAAGTATCACAAATACCTTCACAAAGACATCAGTTTTTTTCTTTTTTTGTCTTTAGTACAAGTGCTCACTTTTCTCAAGAGGCTCAATTTAGGAGATTCTTTTGCTTTTTTCTGAGAACGAGAAATTGTGACAACCTTTTCTGTGTGCTTTCCTGATCTCACTCTTTCAGTGACTCTTACATGCAAATACAAACATAACAACCATCTGTTTTGGACTTAATTCAGCATGAAAACTGTGAACCAAGTCCACTAGTGTATAATTCATGTTTTCTTAGTAGCTCTTTCTTGTCTAAGAAGACAATATTGAAAATCCCCTGTTTTCTGAAAATACAAAGCCATCAAATGTGCATTTTATGTTTGCAGAAGATACAATTTGTTTGTTATAAGAGTGGATACACACATGCTCAAATTTGTTGGTACCCCTCCACAAAAAATGAAGAATGCACAATTTTCTCTGAAATAATTTGAAACTGACAAAAGTAATTGGCATCCACCATTGTTTATTACATATTTAATAGAAATCAGACTTTGGTTTTGATGTTTCATTCAACATAATATTGTAAATAAGAAAACAAATGAAAATGGCATGGACAAAAATGATGGGACCCCTAACCTAATATTTTGTTGCACAACCTTTAGAGGGAATCACTGCAATCAAACGTTTTCTGTAGCTCTCAATGAGACTTCTGCACTTGTTAACAGGTAGTTTGGCCCACTCTTCCTGAGCAAACTGCTCCATGTGTCTCAGGTTTGATGGGTGCCTTCTCCAGACTGCAAGTTTCAGCTCTTTCCATAGATGTTCGATAGGATTCAGATCAGGACTCATAGAAGGCCACTTCAGAATAGTCCAATGTTTTGTTTGTATCCAGTCTTGGGTGCTTTTAGCTGTGTGTTTTGGGTCATTATCCTGTTGGAGGACCCATGACCTGCGACTGAGACCGAGCTTTCTGACACTGGGCAGTACGTTTCGCTCCAGAATGCCTTGATAGTCTTGAGATTTCATTGTGCCCTGCACAGATTCAAGGCACCCTGTGCCAGGCGCAGCAAAGCAGCCCCAAATCATAACCGAGCCTCCTCCATGTTTCACTGTCGGTATGGTGTTCTTTTCTTTGAAAGCTTCATATTTTCGTCTGTGAACATAGAGCTGATGTGATTTGCCAAAAAGCTCCAGTTTTGACTCATCTGTCCAAAGGACATTCTCCCAGAAGGATTGTGGCTTGTCAATATGCATTTTAGCAAATTCCAGTCTGACTTTTTTATGTTTTTCTTTCAGAAGTGGAGTCCTCCTGGGTCTTCTTCCATGGAGCCCACTTTCGCTTAAACAGCGACGGATTGTGCTATCAGAAACAGTAGTACCTTCACCTTGGAGTTCAGCTTGCGTCTCTTTGGCAGTTATCCTTGGTTCTTTTTCTACCATTCGCGCTATCCTTCTGTTCATTCTGGGGTCGATTTTCCTCTTGCGGCCGCGCCCAGGGAGGTTGGCTATAGTTCCATGGACCTTAAACTTCTTAATAATATTTGCAACTGTTGTCACAGGAACATCAAGCTGCTTGGAGATAGTCTTGTAGCCTTTACCTTTACCATGCTTGTCAATTACTTTCTTTCTGATCTCCTCAGACAACTCTCTCCTTTGCTTTCTCTTGTCCATGTTCAGTGTGGTGCACACAATGATAGCAAACAGCACAGTGACTACTTTTCTCCATTAAAATAGGCTGAATGACTGATTACAAGATTGGAAACACGTGTGATACTAATTAAAGTAACTATTTAGTTTGAAATATCACTATGATCCAGTTATTTATTATCTTTTCTAAGGGGTACCAACAAATGTGTCCAGGCCATTTTAGAATATCTTTGTAGAATAAGCAATATTTCAACTCTTTTCACAGTTTCTTTGCTTTATTCTATGACATACCAAAGGCATGCAAGTATACATGATAAAATAGCTTTCAATTTCATCACTTTTCAGGAGTAATGCAGCATTATTTCAATGAGCTGTAAGGGTACCAACAAATTTGAGCACGTGTGTACATGCTTTCCTAAAGAAGGTTTAATGATCATCTTGTCTGCCAAAATCATATGTTTGCACACAGTTCTTTATTGCCCATTTCTTGAACAGAGTAAGCCATCAGTGGAAGCCAGTAAGGTTTTCTTTCCTCCATAAATCTCAGGCTGGACTTCTTTCCTACCAGTGCCTTTAGAAAAAAAAACATTCTTTCTGTTCCTGCTGCTTTATGACCCACCAAATGTTTGTGTTGACCTATTATATTTTCTGCAGGAGGAAAGTAAAGTTTATCCCAACCCTGTGTGATGTAAAGTCATTTTAACTCAGGACCTTATTTAGGAAAACTCCATCCATGATTGATCTTTTTTTCTGTGCTTAAAAATCACGCTCATACAAATCCTTATTAATGAACCAAATTTAGTGCTGATCCATCATCCAGTATGCTTTTGGCAGTCATGTGTATCTCATGGCCTCATCCAAATGCAAAGTAATGATGAGACGTATCAAGATGAGCTATTGCTGTCACTTGAAAGGACAACCCCCTGGAGGACAAATGACTGGTCTTTGGATCATTGCGCCCACATTAACCTTCCTGTGTGCGGGATCAGGCACAACTTTCACATGGGGAGTTGGGTCTTTCTTATCAGAATACCATTTCTGGTGCCCCTCACAGGATCTCATATGGCTGAAGACCTTTCTGGGCCTGGCAGAAAGACAAAACAGAAATAAAGCCTCCCAAAGAAATGTCACACTGGCTTTTGGCAGGAATAAGAATGGAATCCCATTTGGTACACTACTACTCCCACCTGAGTTTAAGGTTGGTGCTGAGCTGAACTCTATCCATTTTATTACAGTGGAAAAGGCAGGGGTAATTAAGTTACTTCTGTTTTAATTATTGTGAGCATTATTCACCTTATCTCTCAAAATGAGACATAAAAAACCCCAAAGGAATCATCAAACAGCATTTTGAAAGTGGTTCTGGAGCAGCCATATTCAGATACATACCAGCTAATTGTCAGCTCACTTGAGAAAAGCAAGAACCACAGTCTGCAACTTGTTTACATATATATATATATATATAGCCATATATACCTATCCATCCTATCCAGGGTTGCGGGGAGACTGGTGCCTATCTCCAGCAGTCACAGGGCGAGAGACGGTGTACACCCTGGACAGATCGCCAGTCCATCACAGGGGAACACAGAGACATACAGGACAAACTATGATGCACGCACACACTCATACCTAAGGGTTATTTAGAGAGACCAATTCACCTAACAGTCATGTTTTTGGACTGTGGGAGGAACCCGGAGTATATATATATATATATATATATATACACTCACACACTCTGAGCATGTCCCCTCTCCCTGCTGAAGAAATTCATTCCCACAGCATAATGCTACCACTACCATTGGTAACCATTGAGGGACTATAAACGAGTTGATGTGCAGTTTTAAGTTCACACCACACAGCATTCTGCATGTAGACTGAAAAGCTCGATTGATAACTCAAAGTCTATTAATTTTATTTCCTTGAAAATGGTCAGGGTAATTGGGTTAAATATGGTAAATGACTGTGTTTTGCAGCAATCACACTCAAGCACATAAAACCCAGCTTCCGACAAGTTTCTTTCAGCATTTCTTTACCTCCCTTCATCTTTCTACTTCACTGTCCTTGCTGAAAAAAAAACATCATCACAGCATGATGCTACAACGACCATGAGTCACTGATGATAGCAAAACATTTTGCATGTAGGCCAAAAATTCTATTTTGCAAGTAAGTAAAGTAAACTTTTATTTATATAGCACCTTTCTAGAAAGAATCCCAAAGTGCTTCACAGTAAAACCAAACTACAAATACACAAAGACAAAAAGCTAAGCAAAAGCAATTTTAAAAAGATGAGTTTTGAGCTACTTTTTGAAAGAAATCTTTGACTCAGCAAATCTCAGGCTTTGAGAATGGGAATTCCAAAGGGAGGGTGCAACAGCTTTAAAAGCTCTGTCACCTTTGGATTTTTCCAAGTTTGCTTCACAAGTAGCAGGCCCTGATCATATGATCTTAATGACCTGATGGGAATGTTGGGCTGCAAGAAATCGGTGATGTAGAGCCGAATTGTTCAGAGCTTTATACAGTATGTCAAAAGCCACATTTTTTATGTATTCTGTAGCCGATGGGGAGTCAGTGTAACTGAAACAGTAAAGGAGGGATATATGAAAACTTGGAGGATCTAGTTAACAACATTGCTGCAGCAGTCTGAACAATCTGGATGCGGTCCAAAGATTTCTTACATAGATAGTTTAAACGTGAGTTACAGGAATCAAGACGTGATGACATGAAAGTGTGAATTATCATCTCCATCTCTGTTCGTGAAACAATATTCCTCAATTTGGCAATGTTCTTTAAGTGATAAAAACAGGAACGGACCAACGAAGTAATGTGGGCATCCAATGACAGGTCCGAATCGAGGATTACGCCAAGGTTCCCCAATGACTGTTTAACACAGGAGGTTAGTGGACCAAGACTTTCAACTATTTTGGGTAGAAACCTGTCAGGGGCACAGACAAGAACTTCTGTTTTGGCATTGTTAAGTTCAAGTTGAAAGTTGTTGTACATCCAGCTCTTGACAGTGTCCAAGCAACAAAGCAAAAATCTTGGTCTTCGAAACATCCTGAGGTTTAAAAGATATAGAAAGCTGGATATCGTCAGCATAGCAATGTTAAGAAATGTCACTAAAAGACCCTAAAATATGATTGAGGGGAAGAAGATATAAAATAAACAACAAAAGCCCAAAGATGGAGCCTTGAGGCACACCATAAAGAAGTTGAAATAAGGAAGACTTATTGTAGATTTAGCACTGGACACAGCAGATTAACTTCTAGATAAATAGGAGGAAAACCATGTCAAAGCAGATCCTGATATCGCAATCCAGTGTTTCAACCTGTCGAGCAAAACAGAATGGTCAACTGTGTCATAGGCTGAGGTAAGACGGACTGCAATTCAAACAAACTCCAGTTTGTGTGTGGAACGTCTCCGGAGGTGTACCATAGCAATGAATGTTTTACAATAGTTTGCAAAAATTTGGCAATAACGATTAGGAATTTGACAAACAGATATCGTTGATTGAATATAACCTTGTAAGAATAACGTAAACTACCAGCAACTGCATGGAAGCTTGCTTCCGTAGAACATATATCTCTGTCATATATGCCCCAGGGCAGCTGTGGGTACAATCGTAGCTTGCTTTCACCAGTGTGAGAATGTGAGAGTGAATGAATAATGAAATTGTGAAGTGCTTTGAGGGAATTGAGAAGTGCTGTATAAATACAATCCATAATAATTATTATAAAAAGCCAGGTAAAAACAGGCAACACCTGTTTAATTATGAAATATACCGGATTAACTTGGCTGGGTCCTATCTCACTTCCTGTCTGGCTCATGTAATTTCTTTAACTTCATTTAAAAAATGCATCCAGCAAACCCGGAAAAAATAGACTTGATCCGGAAAGTCAACAGAGCTCCACATCTGCCCCCAAACCGCATTGCGGCTGGTGTGAATGTTCTGATTGTACTCCATGTTTTTTCGTCTATGAGGCAGCCCCTCAGACACCGGCCTGCATCCGTTCTGCGCCTGGTGTGAATCAGGCATTAGAGGAGTGGGCTCTTTGAAAACCAGACTAATAGGGATCGAGGATGCTGTGCTTCTCTAAAGCAGCAATAAGTTGTTAAGCATCAACTTTTTCTAAGATCTTAGAAAAAGTTGATGCTGGCAGGTTTGAAATGGGTCTATAGTTACAAAGAAGGGAAGTTTTTTTTTATTTAAGAGAAATGATACCAGCATTTTTTTTAAATAGTCAGGAACTCGACCAGACAGCAAGGAAGAGTTACCAATCGACTGAAAAACATCTTTACAAAGGGTAGAAGGGAAAATATAATTAGAACAGAAGTATGCCTTTGTTAAGCTAACTTATTTAGCTTACTCTGAAAGGGAAACTGGGGTAAAATTATCTAAAATCACAGGCCATCCTGTTTGAGGAACGGACACTGGGGCAGCTGAGGTGGACATAGAACTTTTGACAGATCTAACTTTTTACACTTTTTCGTTTGAAAAGATAGGGACAGAAGGAGGAGTAGGTAAAACAATATCACTAATGGTGTTAAACAGCAACTTGGTGGTCTGCTCTTCAAGATCAGATCTGAAAAATAAGTAGCCCTCGCATCTTTAACAGAGGAGTTAAAAGAATCTAAGAGATCCTTTAAATAAAGTCGATGAACCTCCAAACCAGTTTGCTTCCATAAGAGCTCAGCTTTTACAATTATGTATTTTCTCATTGACCATAGGGGAAGACTTTGGATCCGGAGCTAGTCTGGTTTTACCAGGACAGACTTTATCTACAAAGGAAACACAGTAAGAATTAAAAATATTAACTCAAGATTTAATAGTATCATGTGAGAATAAAGCCAAATAAAAAGTATCAGAAAAGCAATGGAGGACTCTGGGTTTCGAGAGCTGATCACCCTGCGAGCAGGGGAAAAAGAAACAGGAAATGACAAGTTAAAATGAACACAATAATGATCCGAGATTAAAAAATGTCCTCAGAAAAAAACGCAATCTATATTTAAGTCTACAGTAAAAACAAGGTCCAGTGTATGGCCTTTATCATGTGTAGGCCCGGATATATGCTGATTGAAATTAAAAGCGTCCATGATACTGGTAAAACCTCTGGCAAAACGGTCAGAGTCATCATCTATGTGTGTATTAAAATCAACAACTATAACAAGATTTGATAACTTCAAAGTGGAAGATAATAAGTCACTAAACTTCTTTAGAAACTTATTTGGCTGTTTGAACCGGGTGGACAGTAAACTAAACACATAAAAGGGATTCCCAGCACCTACTTTAATCAGCTGTAGTTCAAATGATGAGAAATAGCCAATGTTCACTGAGCGACACGAAAGGCCGCTTCTGAAGATTCCGCTGATGTCTCCACCTCGGCTAGACACTCCGGGCTGACCAACGAAGGAGTAGCCAGCTGGACAGAGTTCGATGAGAGACGAATGATCTGAAGTGCGCTGAAAAGTTTCCGTGATAAACAGGAAGTCGAGATATTTAGAAATGATAAAATCATTCAGCAGAGATGTTTTCTTAGTCGGGAATTAAGGAGCACCATTTTCATTGGGATCAAAGCCCAATTTTTGCTGGACGTGGTCTGAGCCAGAGGGCACAGAAGTCGAGGGTTAGATCCACGACGATCAGATAGACCTTTCAACACAGGGATGTGATACCATTTAGCCAAAGAGTTTGGGTGACACTTCTGAGCTCACACGATCTCAGAGAACCGAGGCCAGCGGGTAACAGCCAGGAAGCAATGTCAGGAGAGAGCCGACCAAAAACACACAAGGTCACTCCATGCTTCCAGAGTGGTGATGAAACACAAAATTAATCTTTAAAGATGTGAAACTGTTTTGTTTTAAACAGTAATTTGAAAGACATCTTCTCTTATTCTATTATACAGTAAATAATGTATCCCATTACTGTGCCTGGTGTGATTTTTTTATACAGCACGGTGACGATGTTGTGCAGAAGGCATTTGCTGATACATTTTTTGTTGTGATCCCCGGGTGTTTGGCTTTTGTTAGTGATTTTCCTTATTTAGTTCTATTTTCATGTTTTGCTATTCTTAGTCTTTCTTGTGATTTCTGTACTTTCTGGTTTCCCCGTAGTCTTGTATTTAGTTAGTTTCTTAAGATTCTTCTAGTTTCCCAGTTTTCTGTCTCCCAGCCATTTCACCTCCTGTCCCAGCTAATCACTTCCACCTGCTCACTCCCCCTCAGCTGCAACCGCTTCCCTTAATTGGTCCTGCTCCTTCTCTGCTTCACTCTTCACTCTCCTCCCTCAGTATAAATACGGTCCTCTTTCAGTCACAACTCGTTGGTTTGTCCGTCTTTCTTCCCCGCCTGATTCCTGCCTTCCTTGTAGCCCGTCTGGTTCCTGTTTTTCCCTGTTGCTGCCTGTACCCTCCTGAGTTATGTAAGTTCCTTGTGTTTTTCATTAAATCATTTTTGTATTTACTCTGCTGCTTTTGGGTCCAGTTTAAACTACAAAACATGACATTTTTAACTCAAGCATTCTTTGCTAATAGTGTTTTAAACGAGCTGAATGATGAATGATTTTAATCAAACAAACCCACTTTACACTTTATGTTAAGAGATTAACTCTTAAAAGTAACCTAATCTTGCACATACAATTTTAACAATACTTCTGGAGATTTACTCAAATGTTCCTGTTGCTGGCTGCTCCTGTGTTTACTGTCCATTGAAATTGTATTAAGTGCTGTCGTTTTTAATGACTGCATTTATCAGTCTAAGCTTTCAGTCATTTGAAATACTGCCAAACTGCCTTCAATCCAAGGTGTTTAATTTTCTGCTCTGTAAGTGCCCTCTTTGTATTTTATTGAACTAATTTCTGTGCAATGGAAACCCTACAGGATATCTGTCTGAAACTGCCAGCTGGAACTTGTTTGATAAGAGTAATTTTTAGTGTGAGGTTAGGCTTAAAGGTTAAAAAAAATGTACAACAGAGTGAGGTCTGTAAACCTAGGCTTACGAGAAAAAGGTATAAAGCTGCTCCTAAACCATGAATGAGACGATGCTGAAAGCACCCTAAGGTCATAAATCCTGATCTCAATCTTGGTGTCCTAAACTAAATGATCAAGTGTTTTGGAGAAATCAATAGTCTGCCAGGCTAAGGGAAGAGACGCTTTAAAACTGCTGAGATAAATGCTGAGCATCTAATAGAAGATAGAATAAAATTTGTAGAATGGCAGTGGGGGGGTAATTGTCTTTTTTTTCACTGCAAGGTCAGCTCTGTTCCTCTGCTTCTCTGGGGAAATCTCTGCCAAATTTGCACAAGCTCACCCAGTCACTGCAAACATTGCTGCAAATATCTACATACACAGAGATGCATGGAGCAAATGATGTATCTACCGTCATTTTCTGACTATTGAGTGCACCTGAAAATAAGCCGCTCCAGCTGAATTGTAAAAGAAAATAATTTTTTTTACATATATAGGCCGGCCCGCACTTGAATATAAGCCGCAGATTTTCATGTTGTAGCATGCAATATTTACACAGAAAGAGGGTACATGAAAGACTTTTTAAATTTTATTTAAGACACTTTTTTCACAATCTGCCTAAAAGTCGGAAGTACGGCTGCACCAGCACGGCATCAACAAAATACCAAAACGACAGTAACATGCCTGGTTAGAAAATAAAACATACTTTAGCCTACCTGAAAAGTCATTGGTCGCAATCTTCAACTTCAACTTCAGCAATATTCAACCATTGATTAATTGATCCCAAGTCTAAGTGCAGTAGCTCTATTTTCTTCTTGGATAGCCAGCTCGATTGCCTTTAACTTAAAATCTGCATCATATGCATTTCTTTGTGTTTTCCATTATGAGGGTGTGTGCATGATGCGCAAAATAACAGTTAAAAATTAAAATCCAAACTAGTGTCTTCTTCATTGCATAATCTTTCCCCACATGTCTGTCTTACTTTTGGGCTTCCTGCTAGAGTGCCCCTCTAAAGGCCGTTAGCCAGTAAAAATCTATGAATTAGCCACATCATTCTACAGTATAAGCATGTGAAAAAAGTAGCAGCTTATAGTTTTTTTTTTTTATTATTATACCGAGTTTGTTGAAGTTTGTTTGTGGAAAAATGCTATTGGAGAGGACGGCAAACACTCATCTATACAATCTTTATCTTGTGTAATCCGTAGTCTAGGCAACATTTTACAGTGTAACACATTTATATCAATACGTATATTTTAACCTCTGACCAGCATAGATCTTTATTATGAAGTTACAATAACATGAACAAATGTCGGTGAACATCACTGGCTAATAATTCAAGAGCACCCTTAGGCCTGGCTCACACCGAAGCGGCGCGGAACGGAGACCGCTTCCATTTGGCGCCCTTGGTGTAGTTCACACCAGACGCGAAGCGCCGTGATCCCATAATTCTTTGAGCGAGCCGCGAGCGATTCGTGTCAATTCTGACAGGAAGTCCCACCAAGACAATCCAGTGAATATTCAAAATAAAAACATTTTTTCTAAGTAAAATACAGTGATTGACAAATGCAATCATATTTGTGTATCTAAACAGACTATAAAGATGAAAATAAACAAACACGCACACAAACACATTTTATGAGGTTGTCTACTTACCCATGATGAAAAGAATAGCTCTGAAGAAACAACAGCTGAGCAGAAGTGTACATAGATTGTGACATACATTGCCTCTATAGATTAAATAACAGTCTACATAGTCAAATACTTGAAATTTGTGTGGTCACTGTAACCAAATGTAATCCTGCTACAGTAGACTACAGGGGAGGAAAAATACGCGCCTGGTGCGAACAGGGGGGTAGCGTATAGCTGCCAACCTGTCCAGAGTGTACTTGACCTCTTGTCCGCTGGAGACAGACACCATGCATGGACAAGCAGGTATGAATGAATGGATGGATTTTTACTTTTTTTTTTTTTTTTTTTTTTTTTTTTTTCCTAGGGCAAAATCATTATGCAACATACAATTCGAAGAATGCTTTTAAACAAGGATTGGGTTAACAAGTTTGAATCTCTTCACTTCACAAAAGGTCAAAACTCTCCAAAATCTACATACACACAACTAATACCAGTTTGAGTTTGTGGCCATTACAGAAGCTTAATTGTCCTCTTAGAACTCTCATTTCTGTGCAAGTTTCAATTGTCAGGCTATATGAAGGGGATGTTAAAGAATCAAGACGTCATCCATTTTGTTGTTATTCCAACCACTTTGTGCAAGGATCTACCTTTTGTAGCTGGTGTAAATTTATAGTTATCGAGGAAATTAAGACAAAAGAGAGGTCCAATTTCCTTATTTCCCTTGCATTTAGAACTACCTAAATACATGAGAATACATGGGTACACCATGTTTGAAAGCAGAAAGGAACTAGAGTTTGAGACTAGGACTTGAGCCACCTTTAAGTCACTAAAACAATCACTTTAGAATTGGCTTAATGCTTTTATGCTTATGGTTATTTTATTGATATCTTTCCTTTGATGTTCTACAAAGCATTTGGATTACCCTGTATATAAATGCTGTTATATAATGTAAATAAACATGCCTGGCCTTGTGCCCTACAGACTTGCCATTTGACTTAAACTCGTGGTTAGAGACTAGAGTCTCATTAAATAATATTTATTTTGTGTATTCGTGGGTAAAAACAATATTTTACATTGTCAAGATGCGCTTACATTTTCATTCAGTGAGGTTCACTGACATTTGTTCATAGTACTCTAGCTTCATAAAAATCAACACTCAGATGTCTCTTCTGCTGATTGCTGTATTAAACGACTTCAGATCATTTCAGAAGAAAATAAGTTTGATTTACCTTTGACATTCTCTCGCTGTTCAGCTAGCAGCATTATGTACAAAACATTTCTGGTTCATCAAAATAAAACCACTTTTTGTTCATCTATAAATTTTACATTCTCTATCATTTTCTCACTACATCCCACCTTGGTCATTATATTGTAATTTTTAACATGCCTTAGAGTAATTCTACTGATTATAATGACAGCAAAGGTTTTAAATGTTGGGTTAAAACAAGTTTCCAAAAATCTTTCAACTCAGACTGAAGAGGAGAAAAATCCCCAAACTACGGTGGCCGGGAAGTGCAAAACAAAATTACATTAACCTGAAACACTTACATTTTTACCGAAGCACATTTAGAAGTTTACTTTTACAAATTTACCGAAACACATTTGCAGGTTTACCGAAACACATTTGCAGGTTTAACGAAACACATTTACAATCTTACCGGTAAACTTGTAAATGTGTTTCGGTAAACATGGAAATGTGTTTCGGTAAACATGGAAATGTGTTTCGGTAAACATGGAAATGTGCTTCGGTAAACTTGTAAAAGTGTTTCAGGTTATTGTAATTTTGTTTTCCACTTCCCGGCCACCGTACCAAACCCTAAATAGTGTCGTATTAATGAAAGTGTTGACAAGATGAATTCAGAATGAAAAGGTGTTAAGATGACAAAATTGTGAAAAAATAAACATCACGTTTTGATTTCCAGCTGAAGTTATTCATTTTCTGTCATTTTATTAGTTATTTTTAATGGTGTAAATATTACATCCCTTTACATATATATATATATATATATATATATATATATATATAACAAGTGTAAAAATCATTTGAATAAGCTCAAATATGTGGAGATTAATTCCAAAAAGACTAAAGCATATATTTTTTTAATGTCTGTGTTAAATTAATCCTAAAGACACATTTTAATTCACAGACAAATATTGTTTCATAATCTACAGCAACAGTCTTATTGGCAGACAAAATAGCATGCACATGATGACTTCAACTTGATTTGACTTGCCTCAAAAAGACTTGAAACTTGACTTGTACTATAAAAAAATGACTTGTGACCATCTGGCTTTAAAGTTGACAGAGCTCCTTGCTTCCCTGGTTTGAAAGATTTACTTGGTTACTGCTTAAAACATTTTTATTTTTTTTTTTTTTGTCAAGATGGCTTGTCTCACCTTACCATAAACGTTTTTTCCAGAAGGCTTTAGGATTATCAATGCGGGTAACTGTAAATGTTCTTTTTGAAGGTGTGGATTTTAGAGTTGGCACCCTCTCATTCCATATTGATCATAAACTCACTTCATTGTGGACAAGGATTTTGGTGTCCTAACCTCTTCCATGTTAGCGTAGATTTAGCTTTGGTTGTTTCGGAACATTTTAACCAGTTTCTTGTCATCTGAGAGACAGAATGTCAAGTATCAGTGTATGCATACCAGCCTCCATGTTTAACTGAATTGTATATTTTATTATCACTGCAATCTAAAAAAATAGAATGGTTCAAATGCATAATTGAAAGCCCTGAAATAAATATGTCATTCATGCAAAAAAATGAGCGTATGTACAATTCTGACATCCGGAAGCAACCCGAGAAAATTTCACATACAGTAACTAAAAGCTTCTCACCATGCTGCAGGCTCAACATTTGCACATAACACAGATTTGAAGGTGACATGTTAGCTATATACAAGCCAACATGTACAATTTATGTGGGCTCATATAAATATCTCCAAAATGAATCAGAAGCATAGAAAATAATTACGTTTTTTTTAAAGGACTATTTATTGCTCGCTGAGCCGACAAGATGGGAGTAATTTATTTCTGCACCATCAAAAACATTTATGAGTCTGTTTCAGCAGTATTCTCTAAAGAAGAAGTCATAAATCCACCACTGTATCCTTGTTACTCTCCTTCTCTCCTTATTCCTCCTCCCTGCCTTTTTTTTTTTTTTTTTACAGTGTAACCCCACATCAGCTGACTTAGCACGCCCTGCTTGGATTGAAGATTTTCCATCAGATCAGAATTCATCACTTGTGATTGGAGTGTGAAGGGGTGAGAATAGGGTGGGATGTAATGTTGTGTTGCTTCCTAAAGATTAAAGCAGAATACATAAAATTAACTAATGTCTTTGAAACTGTGTTCTGTGGCAGAAAATTGATAAATTATGTCACCAGGTTTGGAAAAAAAATACGATTAGTGAGGGATTCAACAGATTTTCAGGACACTGTGCTCCAAACGCATATTAGAGCATTTTTCAGATAAACTCCTTCCCCTCTAATTAAAATTAATCAGCCTGCTGGCCTAAGTGAAGCAAAAATGTTTGTTAAGACAAAGTCGGCTTTTGCAGATTGCCTTCCAGTCAGAAATGTGTTTTGTCTCCACAAGGTGGTGTCATTTTCATTAGCTGAATGTTGCAGCTCACTTTGACAACTGATCTGATTGCATGACATGTTTTCTTGTTTTACTGATTCTACTTCAAAACTTGAAAAACACTTGTTTTAATTTTCCTAAAAGGGCTCCATAAACCTGTGTGTACTTTCTGATGTTTAAGACGGCCAGTTGAAACTGTCAGGCAACCTTTACTATTTAGTAGTGTGAAGCTCCAAGCCTCTCATTTCCTTGCAGAGAGCACTTCAGTGAAGGGAGACAGCGAAGCCATTATCTCAATTTGAAGAGTAGCTGCCTCGACCCGTCCACTGACCTTTATAGCCACAGTTGCTGCAGTGTAGAGTGAGTTCATTATCCACAATTGCTGTCAGTCCACGAGCTTTTGTATCATCAATCACAAAATAAGGGAGAGCAAATAGGGCGTGCAGGAGTGGTGAGCAGTCTCTCATCTCTATTTCCTGGCTGCCCCTTTTTTCCTCTCTGCGCTGAGGCTTCAAACTTAATCTCTTCCTCTGTGTCTTCCTGCTCTTCATTCTTACCTATTATCATCAGCTAAACTTGCGTGCACAAATTTACAATGCAAATAAGGCTTGTGTAGTTTGTTATTGTTAATCTTCAAAACCCTTTGCTGTACGCAAAGGTCAATGATGAATGGGTTCACATTTCAGTCACAGTTACCCGCTTTCATGTCTGGCGACATGCTGCAGTGATGGTCAGCTCTGCTTGTGACTGTGTGTACAGTAAGAGTCAGAGTTAACAAGCTTTGTCCAGGTCAAGCAAGTGGAACTAACCCTGACTCATGATTGGCTTACAAACGTACACCCTGTACTTGAAATATCCAAGTAAAGTAGGAAGATCCAAGTAAAGTAGAAGAGAACAGAACCATTTTCAGCCTGGAGGAGAAACCACATCAAGTTTTGAAGAAAGCCAGTAGTACAAATGCTAACTTTTACTTGAGCTTGTCAGCTTAACTATTCAACCTCTTCTTGGCTAAGTATTTCTGTTGTGTGCAATTAGTTCACCCAAATACTTACCATGATGACCACACATTTTAATGGGGGTTTTTATGTAATAAACCAACACAAAGTAGTGCCAAATTGTGGAGTAGGAGGAAAAGAATACATGGTTTTGCAAGATAGTATGAATTTGCCTCAATTCCCTGTGGTCTGATACCCCATTCTGCTTACTCTTTTGAAAATGTAAAATGTATGGTACTATAATAAACCTGTGTTAAGTTTAATGTAGGAAATGAGGTGAATGTGTTTCGACTAAAAACTGTGGCCAGGACACTTTCAGGGCTTAACCCAAAACCTGTTTACCTCATTGCCCACATTAAACTAAACATAGATACAGTATATACTAAGAGCTGGTTCTCAGTATTCTGGACTGTCTTCCAACCTTGTGCCAATCATGATCTTTTATCATGGGAGCTCTGCGTATTAATCATCTTCCTTATATAACTATAAACCAACCAAGACATGGCAAGGAAAACACTAAACATAGAAGCAGCCAAGAGATAATGCAGAGATCTAAAATTTAGGTGGAAGAAACTGTTGACTAGACAATAGTTATACACTTTACAAACCTGGCCTTAATGGAAGTGTGGCAAGAAGAAAGCCATTGTTAAATGAACCCTAAAAGAGGTCCTGGTTTAATATTAGCCACAAGCCACATAGCTGACACAGCAAACAGGAAATGTTCTGGTCAGCTAAGACAAAACTTGAAATTTCTCTTCCACATACAATACTGTGTGTATATGTGTGCGTGTGTGTATGTGCAGAGATACTATACATTCCCTTTACACCATCCACATCATGAAACATGGCATTGGCAGTATCAGGCTATGGAGAAGCTTTTCTTTTAAAGGGACAGGGAAGCTGGTCAGAGTTGATCGGATAAGAGTTGAGAAGAAGACTTAAACTAAGATATTCTGGAAGAATCTGAATATAACTAAAATAACATGACAAGGCTTTGGGCCTTTTAAAAAAGAGCAAATAATAATCAAACTATTTACATAACATGTCAATAGTGAGAAATAAAAATGACTGGTGCAGTCCCGCTTGAATTAGCATTTGAAATAAGTCTACTTTAATAAATGTTGGTTGTTATTCAAAGTTTGTTTTTGTGGGTCCCTGATATTGTGTGACTCAACAGATGAGGACCTCCAGGTCACTCCCTGAAGTGTAAATGCAGTGCAAACCATCTGCACAAGGCGCAGCACTGACAGATGGACGAATACTGTTAATGGGGATTATAAATGGGCATTAGGAGAAAGTGGTCCTTCAGGTGCGTCAAAGGATGCGTCGGAAATGCAGCTGCAAGGCACACTGTTCTCTTCATTAGTCCTCATCCAGTATTTCTGTAACGTGAAGACGCTTGAGGCAGCAGCTAAAGCCAACATAAATAAAACCTGCCGTAAACATCAATTTTATTAATCTTCCAAGTATAGAATTTAATATAAAAAGATAAAAATAAAGAAACACAATTAGAAAACTTACAAAAGTACTAATGTATACTAAAAAATTAGGTTTACAAAACTCCAGAGCACAAAGCTTTCTCAAGTGTGTGGGGGCACGGCCTTACAAACTGAACAGATGGTGTAGCTGGGATGGAATAAAAATGATACTGCCTCTGACAAGCAGTGGTGGGAGTCTGTGTAGCTTATGATTGTTTATTTTTTTCATTTTGAGCTATGGGAATCCACACAGATGATCACAGCATCCAGAATGAAGGATTTAGACCCCCAGGGGGGTTACAGTGATTCTAATGCCCACAGTAGTCTCCAGATAATGCAGTTGAGCTTACCTCAGCTTTACTCAGAACAGCCAGAACAAATAGAAAACAAAGAAAAGGGAGAAAAAGTGATAAAAAACAACACATAACACTTTAAAACTCTGTTTTATTGTTTTGTTCACACATTGATTTTTCAGTTGATCAGTTGATGATTTTTTTTATTTTCTTTGGTTTTTTAAAACTTTTTATTGCACACATGCACATTCTGTACTGTTTTAAAATTATCCTACTCAGTTGCACATTCTAATCCGAGTATGCCACTTGATTTTTTTAATAAAATAAATGCCTCTGTTATTTGTCACTGTGCTGCTGTTACAGCTGAATTTCCCCTTTGTGGGACAAAAAAGGATGATTCCATTCTATTATTTCTTCAGTTACATTCTGTTTTGGGTTGTTTTTCAGGGTTTATTTCCTCTCGGTTCTGATCTTTATTATCTTGCATTAAATAGGTTCTGTTTTGTGAAGTTATAGGCTTAGTAAGTTATGTTTTCAACCGGCTTTGAGCTTCGTTACAAGCCGCAGTCCCTCAGTACATTTACCACCTGATACTTCTTGTCGGATTCTTCCCATCCAACCAAAATTGGTTCTAATGTTGATGGTTATACAGAGCCATGTTTAGCAATGCTTTGAGTTTTTAGTCATTGACATTGTGATGCTGTGGCACTGTTTGTTTGTTCATGAAACCTTTACAGTTTTGAGGGTCCTACCTGTTTTAGGAGGTTTCTTTTTCCTTTTTTTTCTTTAACAAATTTTCTTGTAAATGTGGATGTTTTTTAGTGGCGTCTCCACCTGAGCATTCTCAGTTAGTGTTAATTAGCATATATATATATATATATATATATATATATATATATGAGTCACTGTGGTCAGTACAAAGTATAGTACTTTATTAGTTTACGCTTATTAGTTACATTATCCTGCCTTTGCACTTGTGTACCTTTATTTTGGTTCACACTTTTTCACATTTAGTCTTGTTGTAATTGACTCAGCATAAGCAATAAGTGTCTGGTTTATCTGAGCATCAATAATTATAATCAATAAATTAATATAATAATTGATGATGTTCAAGTTTAATCTGTTAAAGATAATCGGGGCACCAATCTCTGATTCAAGCTATTTTTTAATAAACCAGACAGTCAGTCTCTTCTGAAAGGCAGAGTACTCCCGCGAGGACATTAATAACTGTACACACACTGAGGAAAAACAGTAAACTTCTCGTTAAACTACGGGAAATTTATTAAGAAAATAGATCAACCTTACAGCCAAACATTTCATTTATAATTTCCATCTATTCTAACGCATGCAAAATATAAAATAAAAACAGTTAATCTTGAGGGGAGGGGTTACGGGGCGCGCGCGTGTGTGTGTGTGTGTGTGTGTGTGTGTGTGTGTGTGTGTGGGAGACAGCAAGCAAATGAGGGGGGGGGGTTAGCTTACACCCCCTTTTGTCATCAATCACTTTCGACTCAGTTCTTATCAATTGGCGCGTTCGGCTCACAAAGGGAGACAAAGAAAGACCGCGTGGCGATTCGACAAAGGCTAGCTTCAATTAGCAAAGTGGCTTGCACAAAGAAAAGTGGTGACAGTAAATGGGATCGACGGAAGTCCACACAACCTTCCTAAACAGACGCGCAAGCCAACCGCAGCTGACAATACAATCAAGCCAGAAAATAATATAATATACTGTATACAACAGTGGTTTACAAACTTATATCAACCAACAGAAAATGGGATCTAACCCATTGGACCTAAATCTCCTCTACCCAGACTCAACAGAAATAATTCAGGTTTATCCTACTTGGTGATGACTCTCTTCCAGTCCACGACGAATAATGTAGAACGGCCTGAGAGTGTCCAGTTTAGAAGGACTGGCTGTGCACAAACCGAGGTCAGAAAGCGGACATCCAATTGCAGGCGATGAGCGAGTCAGGCCTGTCTAACTTCATCGAACTCAGAAACCAGCGGGCTTCCTAGATACGCAAACAGGAAGCCGGATCCTGGCAGATGGCACCTTGAAGTTTCAGGGGAAAGTTCCTGGTCCAGCAGGTTTGAACGGAAAAGGGGAAAGTTTGATAGCAGTAAAGCGTCTGTGCTGTCCTCACAACACGTGTCTGTGTGCTGCTAGACAGCCAGCGAACCATGAAAGAAAACTCCAGACTCAAGGCTTGCTTTTCTTGTTTAGTGAAGCTTTCTTGTATTGAAAACAATTGTTTGGTAACTGTAACGTACAAAAAAGAAGGAGCAATCACTAAATGTGCATTGTATTAAACACAATTAGCTATTCAGTGCACATGACATCCCAATGTAACAAACAGCTAAAAAACATGACAAAACAATATTCCTGAAACGTCTGAGACTTCTAAACAGGTGCTTAGGACACATAAATACTTACAAAGACGAAAATCTACCGAGGCTCAAACATTTAGAGCGACACAGCGTTGTCAGCTCGTACTGCAGAATTGATACCTGAAAATCACGTCTGAGTTACTTTTACCGAGCAACAAACGCCGAAGATTGTTTATGTACGGGAAGAGCACTCACTCTGCAGCAACAACAACAACAAAGATCCTTCCTAGAAAAGGTCTCACTTTGTTTACTTTTTAACCTTGGCTTTTTAACCTACTTCTTAAAATATAATTGTTACCAATTATGAACTTATTTATGACATTTTAACTAACTTATTAACCATATGAAATTATAGCCGTCTCTGACCTAAAGACATGACACTCCCCGCTTGATATAATACATTATATCACTATACCTATGAAACGACATGATAAAACATTTCAGTCGCATCAAGGATATTACTCAATCTCTGAGAGTAGGACTACAACCTCTGAGACAGGTCTAAGAAATACTTTTGCAGTCCCATCTTTGACAATCCGCACTTCCACCTTGCGAACTTTCTTGTCGTTGCTGGGCAAAATTTTTGTGACAAGTCCTGTGGGCCATTCGTTTCTGTTTACTTGGGAGTCCTTCAACAGGACAATATCTCCTTACTTGACATTGGGTTTGTTGTTAGTCCATTTTGTGTCTTTTTGCAAGGTAGACAAATATTCTCCTTTCCATCTTTTCCAAAATGTATCCGCGAGGTGTTGTACTTGTTTCCACTGTTTTCCTAACAACTGTCCTGCAGAGAAGTTTTCAGAGGGCGCCGAAACTGCGCTTAACTTTTGCGTAAGTAACATTGCTGGATTAAGTATTGCTGGACAGTCCGGGTCGGTCGATATTGGGACCAGAGGCCTAGCATTTATAATAGCCATTACCTTGGCCATGAATGTGCTTAAAACCTCGTGAGTGAGACATCTCAGAGCGTCTTTCAACAGCATTGCATCTAGGATACGCCTAGCCACTCCTATGAGACGTTCCCATGACCCCCCCATATGTGACACGTGTGGGGGATTGAATGTCCATGTGCACCTCTTTTCTTGAAGGTACTTTCCAATAGCCGAGTTGTTGGAGTCTAAACCCATTTCCTTGCAGGCTCCTACAAAATTGGTCCCTCTGTCAGAGCGCAGGAGCTTAGCTGGACCACAGATAGAGAAGAACCTTCTTAATGCATTTATAAAACTATCTGTGGACATGGTTTCAATCAATTCAATGTGTACGGCCCTGGTTGACATGCACGTAAAGAGGACAGCCTACCTTTTGCTCTGAGCACTACCTCCTCTAGTACGTCGCGTAACAACAGACCATGGACAAACACATCCAAACCCACAGTAGTAAAGGGAGGTTCAGGGTTAACACGATCTGCAGGCAGGTCTGCCATTTTCTGAACTTGCATTTTGCCTCGCAGTTTACGGCAGGTGACACAGTTGAATGATTGAAGATACAAGTCGTTTACCTCCAACTATCCAGAAACCAGTTCCACGGACAGCTCCATCTGTAATGTGTCGTCCTTGATGAGCAGAGCGTTCGTGGAAGTGTCTTACTAGGAGTGTGGCGACGTGGCTGGCTGAAGGGATAATCAGAGGGCGTTTTTCATTGTTCGTGAGATCGGCAGAGGAGAGGCGTCCACCAACTCGTAACAGTCCATCTCTGTTCACAACCGGACTAAGCTTTTTGAGTGTGTCTTTTTTGGAGTTCGTCTGTTTGCCTTCTTTTATCCTTTCAAATGACTCTTTGTATGCTCCCATCTGAACTGAGTGAGTGATGAGGTTTTCAGCTTGAGTAAGTTCTTTCAAGTTTATCCTCTCTTTTAGATTTTTCCATCCATTTTCTCTGTCTAACTTTTGTTTAAAAGAAGCAGCAACATGAACAAGTTTGGCAATTGCTCTGCGCAGTGTTATCCAACTTGAGAATCTTTTAAAGCGATCGGTGCTTAGCTGCCACTCTGATATTGTAGTTGACAAAGTTTTGACTTCTCCACGTATTTCTTTGTCTTTATCAGGTTCAACTAATGTATGCAGATTCTCTTTGGGAGACTTGTCGGGATAATCTGAATACAGAAAGTCTGGTCCAGTGAACCATTTACTGTTTTTAAGTTCAGCTGCTGGAATAGCTCTGGTTGCCTGGTCAGCCGGGTTTAACTCTGTTGCTATGTAATGCCATTGGTAAGGTTGTGTGTGTTAGGGAAAAATAATAATGGTGTATTATTATTTTCTTAGGGTGTTTTTATCACATAGTTCTAATGTACTTTTTAAATGTCATTTTGGTTTCAGTCACATGCTCTTGTGCATGACATCCTGTTCTTTTAATATGTTAATGAAGTGTGACTAAATAAAGAGAGTCTGCAGAGGTGAGACCCTTTGAGACCAGTGATGAGATCAGTGGGAGACGAGTGACAGGAGCTGATAACAGACAGACGGTTGGCTCATTCCTTACCGTATTTTGCTGGTCTCCCTCTGCAGAACTGATTGAACCACATCTACCTCTGCAGAGCTTATTGTCTAAATTATCTCCGACTTTTGTGTGTGATTCGTTTTTAGGTAAACCACAACAATTACCTAACATCTTGGTGCCGAGACCCGACGTACGGAGCACTCCCGCAGGTGGTTTCCGTCGAAGGGCTGTTTTTGACATCCAGATCGCTGAATTGCTGCACTGGCCGGCTGCATAACTTCCACGAGGACCCCCTGCGCGTGCTCCCGTGCGATCGATTCGGTTTGAGTCACTCGCATAGGGCAAACATTGTGAGTACGTCTTTTTTGTGCACCTTTACATTTAACAAAACAAATTCTAAGATAGTCAGGATATATTCTGCTGTTTGGGCCTAAAGAACGCTTTAGCCTCTCTGATAAAATATCAGGTGTTGATCCGTAACTGTTTAGTGACAAAAGAAGGGTGTAACGGACCTGGTTTGCGAACCGGTCCACCTTGAAAAAGGGGTGTAACGGGACAGGTCTGCGAACCTGACCACCTTCAAAAATAGAATTTGAAAAAAAAAAAAAGGGTGTAACGGACCTGGTTTGCGAACCGGTCCACCTTGAAAAAGGGCGTAACGGTACAGGTCTGCGAACCTGACCACCTTGAAAAATATACGGTTGTAACGGGTTAGGTTTGCGAACCAATCCACCTCGCTGGGAAATAAAGCACGCCAGTGTATGGAAGTAAAAACACAAACAGCAGAATCAAAACGAAATACCGCACCCTAAGTGGGTATAAGAAAGATTAGACACAGGACATAATCTTTATGTATGCCAGTCCAACCTGAAACCTAATGGTGTTAACGTACGGTTTGAACGGGCACTACAAGAGACGTTCTGTGTGGATTTATAGGTTACACAACACATCCTTAGATTAGGAAAGCCATAAGACGGCTCAATGTAGTTGCACAAGAGAGACACTTAGAGTAAAAACTATACGATCCAGTTTTAGCAGAAATTGAGTACAAGAAAAAAAATCTCAAATAAATGACCAAAAACAAAAAAGATTACTTTAATTAATTAAAGAATAAATCACTAACTTTAACTCATCAACAGACTAATACTTCATAGTTCTTGCTTTTTCATTCACCTTAACCTTAATATTAATTACTGTTGTTATTCCCATAGAACTATTTGGTATTCTAACAACAGACTTTACCAGACCAATTAATAGAACCCATTAAGGCTTATATAAAAACAACGCAAAGATGGGAAACGATGTTTCCACCGACAAATTAGAAGGCGATTCAAAATATATGTACAAAAAGAACCCCGAAAATCTTCAATTTCTAACAAAATGGCGCAAAAAGTATAAAGTAGATGGGAAGCTTAAAGGAAGCCAATGGAGAGAACTTGTATGTGTTCTTGAAGCAAAAACACTTATGGCTAAAGGTAAAAAGAAAAAACTTAAACAGACACAGTTAAAAATAGCACGTGTGTGGGCTGATGAAACAGAGAAAAGGAAACAAAATATAAAAAACATAAAAAAGAGAGCAAAGGTGCTAAAGATGAGGCTCTTCTTATGAAAAAGCTAGGTGATGAGCTCACACTGTGCCCTCCCCCTTATTCACCACCACCTACAGCTCAGACAGACCCCCCTGGGGCTGTTGGAGGAGAACCTTATGCACCTCCACCAGCACCCCCAGCAGACCAGCCGGGGGCTTTAGGGGAAGGTCTATATCCTCCTGTTCCAAGAGATCAATTTGCAATTGAAGAAAAACAAATGGTACCACAATAAAACAAAGACTTAGAATTACAAAGAAGTCAGGTCCAAAAAAATCTGAGGATAAATCTTATGAGAGTGAACCAGAGGACTCAATAAATATCAACCCTATGATTCAAGTACCATCTGCTGATGGTACTCCGAGATATGTTTTTAGACCATGGTCACTTAAAGACGTTAAAGAGGTTGTAGAACAAATCACTAGCCATAAGGAGGATCCAGAAAAATGGACAGAGGATATGGTTGATGTGGTCAAATCCTACCGGTTAAACGGTCATGAATTAGGACAGGCTATGGCTGCATCGCTGGGGAAAGACTGGCACCATGTAGCTGGAAATTACACAGGAAGAGATGATGCCGGAGTTGTGTTACAATTTCAGAATGATTTCCAGGGGGCACTAAAGCAACAATTCGATGCAGTAGCGGATAAAGTTCGTACACAGTTTAAAAAGAAACCAGATTATGGGCATATGGCCTCCATAAAACAGAAGCCTGGGGAAACTGTAGATGATTTTAAATACAGATACCAAAAGGAACATGATACCCATAGTGGCCTAACTAAAGAGAATGGTGATGAAACTCCATATATGCGGCATTTCTGTAATGGTCTGCTACATAGTTTCCACCCCACTATCACTAATTGGATTAAAAATCACCTTCTGACATGGGAAACATGCAACCTTACTACCCTTATGGCCAATGCACGTTTTGCAGAAGGTGTCATTGAAAGAAAGGGGAAGAAACCAAAACCTCCAGACTCCGACACACAGGTATTTCACACTCAGGTTGAAGACGATGAGGGGGAAGTTTATTATCAAAGTGATAACCACAACTAGGAAGGGGGTTTAGACCACAAAGGAATACATATAATCACACACCACAGGGGTCATGGAGATATCAAGGTGGTCACACTGCCCCCACGTGTTGGATCTGCGGGAAAGTAGGCCACATTTCACATCAATGTAGCAGAGGCAAAGGCCGAGGAGGGGGCATAGGGCGAGATCAGATCCATACACAGGGTTCAACTGCCCCAGATCACTCGCGGTTCACACAACAATGACTAGATACTTTTACCGCCTCTAATGAGGTGGTGGACTGCTGTGGCGCCTGGGAATTACTTAATGTTCTGAAAGAGAAGCCTTACATAACACTTAAAGTTAATGAACAAACAGTAGAGCTCCTTTGTGATACTGGAGCTTGCAGAACAGTGATCTCTTCTGGCGTTAATCTGCCAGAATCTAAAGAAAGCATTTTGGTAAAATCAGCAGATGGTGCCACTACTCGCTCATTTTTATCTAAACCAGTGTTAATAACAGATCCAAAAACTAGGTTAAGTTCTAAAAACTCAATAGTCATTTCACCACAATGTCCACTCAATTTGTTAGGCAGAGACTTAATGTCAGCCCTAAAAATCTCAATTATCCCAGTGGGAGACGGCATGAGAGCTGTGAGAACAGGAAATGATGACATTTACCTAAATACAATTCATAGACCACAGAGGCTCGGTCTGTACTACTCTTTACGAGTTGAACCTAAAGAAAACCTTAAAGATACAACAACAATGATGGACACAGTTTTGCAGGTAGTTCCTGAACCCGACAAACAAATTATGCCTACATCACAGTTACATGTGACTATGGCTCTGAGGCCTGAACCTGATCCCAAGTTCCAAGACTATTTTATGCAACTCTCACCTGCTGTAGTGTTCACTTCATACATCATTACTGATGGAAAATCTGATTCAGTTGCCTCAGTAACACTGTCTACCAGCCTTAAACCATTCTTTGATTTGCCTACAGATCCGCATATATCCCTGACAAAAAGCAGTAAATCACGTTGGAAAGATTTGGGATATATGGTGCGAAAAGCAAATAATACCACAGATTTTAAAACTTTGCAAGAAAATAAAGAAGATAGTTGGCAATACAGTGAATCCACAGGTTTATATAGACTGCCCCTTATCATGCCACTCCACTGCACCACCAAAATTGCAACATTAGAATGACCAGAAGCAGAAACCATCTTATTGACTGAAGAGGAAGAAAAGCAACTCAAAGAAGTCCCTGACACATTATGGTCTAAAAGCCCCACTGATGTGGGCCTACTCTCATCCATTGCTCCCGTTCAAATAACTGCTAAATCACATTTTAGACCCAGAGTAAGACAATATCCCCTCTCTGTGGAAGCAGAGTTAGGAATTCAACCAATAATTCAGGATTTACTAACAACAGGTGTCATAAGAAAATGTCCTGATTCACCATGTAACACCCCAATCTGGCCAGTTAAAAAGGATGATGGGAAAAGCTGGCGTATGGTTCAAGATTTGAGAATGTTGAATTTAACTGTCCAGACCAGAGCGCCAAATGTACCGGACCCACACACTCTTTTAAACTCTTTGAGTCCCACTAGGAAGTTTTTCACAGTAGTGGACCTCAGTAACGCCTTTTTTAGCATTCCAGTGCACCCAGATTCAAAATTTTGGTTTGCTTTCACTTATAAACATGTAAAATACACATACAGCAGATTGCCACAGGGGTTTGCAGACAGTCCTACAATTTTTACAGAAGCAATTACCAACTGCCTGGCCAGTTTTGAATGTTCTAAAAATACACAAATTCTTGTTTACGTAGATGATGTCCTGGTTGCATCAGATGACTATGAAAGCTGCTTACATGACTCTCTCTCCTTACTGCACCACCTGCATTCCACTGGAAATAAAGTCAGTAAAAACAAAATCCAGTGGGTAAAATCATCGGTTCAATACTTAGGACACACTTTGTCAGGAGAAGGCAGACAAGTCCAACCTGGAAGGAGAGAGGAAATTTTAAACACTCCTAAGCCCATGACAAAGAAACAAATGATGCAATTCCTGGGACTAGCTAATTATTGCAGGCAATATATATCTCATTATGCAGAAAAAACACAACCTCTTCTTGAGATGATCCATGGCCAGCAGATGGAGATGAAGGATACTTTAACTTGGTCAACTAAAACAGAACAAACTTTTACCACAATAAAACAGGACATCCCTTCTAGCACTGTTTTAGTACTACCAGATTACTCCAAAATATTCACTCAAATGGTGGACTGCAAAAATGATTTTATGACTTCAGTTTTGCTGCAAAAACATGGAGATAAACAACGTCCTGTTGCATTTTATTCTAAAAAATTAGACCAAGTTGCACAGGCCTTACCCAACTGTGTGCAAGCTATCGCTGCTGCAGCACTGGCTGTCGAAGCCTCAGCTGATGTAGTGCTATTCCACCCTCTCACGTTGTTGGTCCCCCACGCAGTAGATGTTTTACTTCTACAAGGCAGATTAGGATTATTATCACCAGCGAGACATCTTAGTTACACTGCAATACTGATCTCACAACCTTATATTACCATACAGCGTTGCAACACTTTAAATCCAGCAACGCTTCTACCTACTGCAGATGACGGAGAACCACATAACTGTGTACAAGCTACAGAAAGATTACAACTACCTAGGCCTGATCTTAAAGATGTCCCACTACAAACAGGACTGGAATGGTTTGTAGATGGATCAAGCTCTAAAACTAAAACAGGCTCTACTTAAACAGGCTATTCAATTGTACAACTTCCTGATGTGATTATAGAAGCCAAATTATTACCACAACATTTTTCCGCTCAAGCCGCAGAAATAGTAGCTTTGACAACAGCATGTCAACTTGCAGAAGGCAAGGTGGTAACCATTCACACAGATAGCCAATATGCATTTTCTACCGTGCACTGTCTTGCTAAACAATGGGAAAGGAGAGGAATGGTCACCTCTACAGGAAAACCTATAACCCACTCTCAATTACTGATAAAACTATTAGACGCAGTTATGTTACCAAAAGCTATTGCAATTTGTAAATGTCAAGCACACACCACAGGAAAAGACAGTTTCCTGCGGCAACAGATTCGCAGATGAAATAGCAAAAGCAGCTGCACAAGGCAGTTTTGGTTCCTCTAATGCTTATACACAGACCACAGAACAAGAACTTATAGATCAGACTGTTTTGAAAGACATGCAAACAAACGCTCCCTCTTCTGAAAAACAATTATGGAAAACAAAAGGTGCCATTCTAAACAAAAATGGACTTTATGAAGTTCGTAATAAACCTATCCTACCCAAATCACTGTTTAAAGCTGCTGCGCTTGTGAGCCATGGGCCTTGCCATGTCTCCACAGGGGGGATGGTATCAATAATACAACAACACTTTACAACATACAACATTGAAACATACTTAAAACATTTTTGCAAGACATGCCTAACATGTATCAAACACAACCCACAAGGGAATATGAGACCCAAGCGAGGCCAATTTCCTCAACCAGCCTACCCATTCCACACAATCCACATGGATTTCATTGAACTAACACAGAGCGGCTCATACAAATATTGCTTAGTAATAATTGACGCTTTCTCCAAATGGCCAGAAATAATTCCCACTGCAAAGAATGATGCTCTAACAGTGGCAAAAGCACTATGTAAAACTATCATTGCAAACCATGGTATTCCACAAGTAATATATTCAGATAATGGACCACATTTTGTGAATGAGGTTATTCAAAATATGGCAAAACATTTACACATCCAACTAAAAAATCATTGTGCCTATCACCCCCAAAGTGCAGGTTTAGTAGAAAGACATAATGGGACCATCAAAAGCAGACTCAGGAAATGCATGGCAGAAACTAGAAGACCATGGCCTGAGTGTTTGGACCTAGTAAAACTTTACATGAGAATCACGCCAACAAACCAAGGTTTAACACCTTTTGAAATCATTTATGGCAGACCTTACAGGTTACCTCTAGTTGCGCCTGATTTGCAAAAAGCAGACGAGGAACTCACATTAGCTGATTACATGAGGAAAATTATCCTAACCAAAGAAGTGCAAAACGCACACAATCTGCCTATCTCTCCTTCTGTTTTGCAGGATCCTGAAAAGCCAATCAAACCTGGAGACTGGGTTTTCATCAAAGTGATTAAAAGGAAAAATTGGACGAGTCCCCGCTGGGAAGGACCTTTTGAAGTCCTGCTGACCACGCCCACGGCTGTGAAAATCGCTGAGAGACCCTCGTGGATACACATCTCACACTGCAAATTGCAAAGGCAATTAGGGGACTAGACACGGGACAGTGGGGAAGTCTGGGCTACAAAGGACAGAGTGACCAATAGGGCCTCTGGTCTCAAACCCAGCAGAACAGCATCCCTGGCCCCTTAGTGGTCAAACCTCTGTTTTGGAGGGCTAGTCCTCTTATTTGCCTCTAGCCAACATGAAACTAGTTTGGCTCCCCTCCTGTCTGGCAGTTTGCCTGCCTCTATTCCACTGCTTGTTCCTCACACCTAATGACGCCCAGACATCAAAGGAAAGAAGAGCTAAAATTTTAACCCACCATGCGTTCCAGAACACCTGGTACCAAATAGCTAATTTGACTGCAAAACGTTTAGGTTTCAATACCAGCTGTTATGTCTGTTCATGGATCCCACACCATTCTGAAGAAGTCTCATCGATGACTGCTGTCCCAACCACCTTAAATAATACCATATGTCTGCTATACAAATTAACTATAACAACTGTTGGAACAGACTGTTCCACCTTACCTCACTGCTGCACTGCTGAGAACAACAGGACATGGTCCCAGCCTGGTGACTTTTCCAAGAAAACGAATGCTTCAGTTGCCAAAGGAATCAACTTACTACGCCTTACTGGAAAAGACACTTTCTGTTTTTCAGTCGCTTGTAACAACAAACATGCATTTTTAGGAAATTCCATCTGTGATGACACGCTACCCTTGTCAGGGACCCAGACGAAAAAGATGCGTATAAATCACTGGATGACGATTGGAAACAGATCTGTGCCAAGATACATAACCCTCAACACCACTCGACTTCAAGACAAGATAAGTGGTTTCAAAACCACTGTCAAAAGAGGAACCCACCTCCTAGAGGTTCCCTCCCAATTTGGCATGGGAACGCCTGACTGATACATCTGGAAGTGTGGTCACACTTTCTACCTCTACCTACCTAAGGATTGGTGTGGCACGTGTAGTTTGGCTCGACTGCAACCCTCCTCATACATCATAACAGAAAATGGAGCACCTTCTAAACCTACAGAGCTGAATAAACGGGAATTCAACCCTCCACAAGTGTTCAACCCGTTCTCTGACAATGGTGGACGAAAACCTCTCTACAGTGATGCGAAAGGAATCTTCCACACCATGTTCCCACCTGTTGGAGTTGCAAGTCTGACAAAACGGATGAACGAGGTTTGGTGGACTTTGGAAAACATCACAGACATCCTTGCTGAAATGTCCAACCTGCTGGCCAACGATCCTGAAAAACTGGCGATGAAGACCATGCTGATGCAACATCGGGTAGCTCTGGACACTCTTTTTGCTTCTGAAGGTGGACTTTGTACTGTAATTGGTGAACATTGTTGTACGTACATTCCTAGTACACATGATAATTGGACTCTCATTCATGACCGGGTGCAGGGATTAACTGACTTTTTAGATTCACAGGAAAGCAGTAATGGACAATGGGATCTCATGGCCTGGCTGACAACTGGCAGGTGGTACCAGGTTCTTTTAAAAATAGCTATGCCATTCATTGTAATTTTGATACTTTTCTGCATTTTTGTTAGTTGTGTTCTTCCATGTATAAAACAAATGATGAATAAGATGATAACTAACACATTGGTCCAATACTCTCTTCTTAATCAGAGGCTTGAAGATGAAGATAGAAATAAAGAAGAAGATGAAGTGTAATTAACATGTGTAAAAACCTTTTATGATTCCATTAATCTAAACTACTGTTCAGGTAGCGATTAATTGGATGATGTCTAGGTGAAGCTCGCATAAATACCTTTTTGAAATTGCTACTTACTTTTGCAATTTCTTTGTTATATGTCTTATTACCTTTTTTGAATTTGGGATGCTACTTATTTTGCAACCTTTTGTTGTCTGGTTTTTATGATTCTTATATTTTTATATTATTAGAGTTGTTACCTATTTTACAACTTTTTGTTGTTCGTGATCACATTTAAAAACCACATTTCAGGGGGGAAATGTTAGGGAAAAATAATAATGGTGTATTATTATTTTCTTAGGGTGTTTTTATCACATAGTTCTAATGTACTTTTTAAATGTCATTTTGGTTTCAGTCACATGCTCTTGTGCATGACATCCTGTTCTTTTAATATGTTAATGAAGTGTGACTAAATAAAGAGTCTGCAGAGGTGAGACCCTTTGAGACCAGTGATGAGATCAGTGGGAGACGAGTGACAGGAGCTGATAACAGACAGACGGTTGGCTCATTCCTTACCGTATTTTGCTGGTCTCCCTCTGCAGAACTGATTGAACCACATCTACCTCTGCAGAGCTTATTGTCTAAATTATCTCCGACTTTTGTGTGTGACTCGTTTTTAGGTAAACCACAACAATTACCTAACAGTGTGGATAACCTAATGCGTGTGACACGATTGGCTACATACATGTAAAATCTTTTGGAGGAGTTGTGTATGTACCCCAACACAATACGACTGTCGGTAAAAAACATTACGTTGTCTATTTTTATGTCTAACTCATCTCTGATTAACTCATACATTTCGACCGCAAGTACGGCAGCACATAATTCTAGCCGTGGTACTCTGTGTGCGGGACGAGGAGCGAGTTTTGACTTTCCCATTATAAACCCTACATGGTACTGACCGTTGCTGTTAAGAGAGTGTAGTTAAGCTACAGCTCCTATTGCTACAGTAGAAGCATCAGAGAAGATACAAAGTTCATTACTTCTCGCAGCGCTTAACGAACCTGGACTGTAGCACCTTTTGATTTGTAGATCTTCAAGGTTTATTATTGAGTCTCTCCATGTGGCCCATGCCTCCTCTTTTTCTGGAGGCAGAGGCATGTCCCAGTCTCTCTCTTCAGACGACAATCCTCTTAGTTGCGCTTTGCCCTGCATGATTATCGGAGCAGCGAATCCCAAAGGGTCATACAGGCTGTTAATTGTCGACAACACTCCCCTGCGTGTGAACGGTTTGGTCTCGTTGGATACCAGGTAAGTAAAGCTGTCCGTTTGTAGATTCCACCAGAGTCCCAGGCTTCTCTGAACCGGGAGAGGATCTACTCCGATGTCTAAATTTTTTTTAATCCTTTGCGCGGTCCTCCACAGGAAATGCTTCCATGACCAGGTTGCAGTTTGATGCTATTTTGTGAGGTCTCAGATTAGATTCAGCTAACATGTTTTTGGTTCTCGTTAACAGATCAACAGCGTCTTCGGGTGTGGCGACTGATATGAGTCCATCATCAACATAAAACTGTCTCTCAATAAACTGCCTTGCAACAGTGCCATGCTCTTGCTCTCCCTTTTGTGCTGCCCGTCTCATGCAGTAAATGGCAACAGCGGGTGATGGGCTGTTGCCAAAAACATGTACTTTCATCCTATATTCGACTATACTCTTGGTGACGTCATTGTCCTCGAACCAGAGATAGCGAAGATAGTCTCTGTGTTCTTCACACACCTCAAAACAGTAAAACATCTGCTGTACATCTGCTGTCAAGGCTATGGGCTCTTTTCTAAACCTCAATAGCACCCCTATGAGAGAGTTGTTGAGATCGGGTCCACTAAGTAGCACCTGATTGAGTGATACTCCGTCACACTCCGCACTAGTATCGAAAACAACTTGTAACTGGTCCGGTTTCTTTGGGTGATAAACACCAAATGTTGGCAGATACCAATGTTCTTTACCTTCAGGCAGAGGAGGTGTGAGTTCAGCTTGATCATTGTTCAGCATTTTCTGCATGAACTGGATGTAGTGATCTTTCATTACTGGTTTCTTCTCCACAGTCTTTCTGAGGGAGTACAGACGTTTGAGGGCTTGCTCTCTATTGCTTGGGAGCCTCCTTCTTGGAGAACGGAAAGGCAAGGGAGCAACCCAACCGTTCTCTTCGTTCTGGCTGACTCCATTGTCCATAAGACTTAAAAAGGTTTTGTCGTCGATCGACAGTGCGACCTTGTCATCTGAATCAGACCTATTGAACACCGAATTACCTAGCTTGTCAGTGTTATCCTCAAAGTCAAAAGTGTCCCTACACTGAGTGTTTTGATGAGACGTAATGCTATAATTCTCTTTCACTGTGATGATGTTAGGGCATGGCTCAAAATAGGATGTACGACCACTTTCTAACGTGTGTGTTTTGTAAACATTTACCTCTGATGTGCTGTGAGCCTTTCCTAAGCACACGTCTCCCACAATAACCCAGCCCAAGTCCAGCCTTTGTGCATATGGGGCGTTATTCGGGCCGTTGATCTGTTCTCGTACCTTATGAACCCTGAGGATGTCCCTCCCCAGGAGTAAGAGGATAGGAGCATGGTGGTCGACAGGTTGGATCTTCTTCGCTATTGGGAGCAGGTGGGGATGATGCTAAGCAATCTCGGGTGAAGGTATTTCAGATCTGTCATCAGGCACTGAATCACATTCAATCAAAGGGGGGAGCCGGATGTCCGTTTTTCCGTCCATGGATTGTATTCAGAAGTTCACGGCTCTCCTGCCGGTAGTTTGAGCTTTTCCGGAGCAAGTCTTGAGGGTGTACGGTGCGGGTGGCGCTTTGATTTCAAACAGGTTGAAAAACTCTGTCCTGGCCAGGGACCTATTGCTTTGCTCGTCGATCACTGCATACATGTTGATTGCGCTTTCCTTTTGCCCCTCTGGGTAGGCTTTCACTAAACAAATCTTGGAGCAAGACCGCAGGTTTTTACTCTGACCGCACACCTCTGTGCACTTTGAGACGACTGAAGGAGGGCTTTCAATTTGCTCTTCGCCTTTGTTTCGTTCTTCACTTTCCGACGGAGCACTTTTGGGAGCAACAATATGACCTGGGTGAAGTGCTGATATATGCTTAGGACTGTTGCACTCAATACACTTGACTGCAGCTTTACAATCTTTTGCCATATGCTGGACTGAACCACAACATCTGTAGCAAATGCGGTGCTCTCTGAGAACGGCTTGACGTTCTTCTATAGGTTTATCTCTGAACGTTTTACACTTTTTGAGTGGATGTGGCTTTTTGTGGATGGGACACTGCCAATCCGGTTCCTCTATTTTTATTTTCTCCTGGTCGCTTTTCTCTGCAACCTCTATTTTGTGTACTGACACAGTAGCTTTGGGGCAGTATGAAGTTGGCCTTTCTGGGCGTGAGAGAGCTTGACTGTTAGAGCTAGACGCAGCAAAGCTTGGATCATTCCTCATTTTAGCTTGTTGTTGAACAAACTGTAGAAACACTGAGAACGGTGGAAACGACACCCTGTGAGACTCTTTGTATTGTGTTCCCACAGTTGTCCACCTTTCCTGTAGGTTGAAGGGAAGTTTTTCGACTATTTGTCTTACCCCTCGAGCTGTGTCTAGGTAGGCAAGTCCTGGTAGTGCACCATCTGCTTTAGCACACTGTAACTCCAAGAGGAGGTCACCAAGGTCTCTTAACCTTGCATTGTCCTTATTTGTTAGTCTTGGAAAGTTCTCCACCTTCTTTAGCAGTGCATCCTCGATGGCCTCTGAGCAGCCGTAGCACTCCTCCAGGCGCTGCTAGATCATTTTCACACCTGCAGAAGGATTTAGAGTATGTGCTGCGCGAATCCTTTTTGCCTGTTCTGAGGATTTTGGCCCCAACCATTTTGCAAGCAGGTCAAGTTCTTCCCTAACTGATAAGTTTAAATCTTTAATTGCGCTAACAAACGAGGCTTTCCTTGCCCAATAATTTTCTGGCTTATCGTCGAAATACAATAAACCAGCGCTCACTAATTCTTTGCGAATGAGATACTTAGCAAAATCTTGGGCTCCAATGAACTCAACTGAAGAGTTATTTGATGGTTGGAAGGTATGAGCGAGAGGATTTAATAGGTAGGTATTTGTAGGATCCTTGGTAACGTTTTGTTCTTGTTTTATGCCTGTATTAATTGGAGGAGGTGTGTATTGAGTCTTATTCGTCGGCTGGCAGACTGATTGCTTTGTAGCTTGTACTTCTATCATATTGTCTTTCGTGTCAACGATTCCTGAAAAAACGGACTCACATTGTTGGGCTACATATTCCCTGGTCCGCTGTACTGTATCAAGAGGCTCAGCATCAGAAAGTAGCCTTATGCTTCTCTCCCCGCTCTGATTCTCTACTTCCTCATAGACAGCAGCTTCTGCTTCGGCTGCAGCTACTTCTTTTTGACAATTTAGCACGTGGAGGCTAGCATTTAAATTTGCCTTTTGTTGTAGCATGGTTGCTTCCAATTCTGCCATTTGTTTCATCATGTCAGCCTCTTTTTCTGCAAAGGGTAACAGAGCTTTGGCAGCCTGCGCCTTGGCGTAGGCCTTTGTGGCTAAAGACCCTGAAGATGTCGTGTGGGACCGCCTGCTGGTACCTTTGGACTTGGTGTCGAGTGGTGGTGATGGCGGTGTGTCCAACCGTAGATATCTGGCATCCGACAGCTGCTCTGTGTCCTCGTCTGGACGTTGCTTTGTGTCTGCTTCATTTTGCAGCTCATAGTTTTTTAAATAGCAACGTAAACTCATGTCTGCTTATGTTGCTCTGTGTCGTTTGAACCCGCCGAGGAGACGTCTTCTTGCTTCGGACGTCTTATTCGTCTTTTTACTGTGCTGTCCTCACAACACGTGTCTGTGGGCTGCTAGACAGCCAGCGAACCATGAAAGAAAACTCCAGACACAAGGCTTGCTTTTCTTGTTTAGTGAAGCTTTCTTGTATTGAAAACAATTGTTTGGTAACTGTAACGTACAAAACAGAAGGAGCAATCACTAAATGTGTATTGTATAAAACACAATTATTCAGTGCACATGACATTCCAATGTAACAAACAGCTAAAAAACATGACAAAACAATATTCCTGAAACGTCTGAGACTTCTAAACAGGTGCTTAGGACACATAAATACTTACAAAGACGAAAATCTACCGAGACTCAAACATTTAGAGCGACACAGCGTTGTCAGACGTGATTTTCAGGTATCAATTCTGCAGTACGAGCTGAGTTACTTTTTCCGAGCAACAAACGCCGAAGATTGTTTATGTACGGGAAGAGCACTCACTCTGCAGAAACAACAACAAAGATCCTTCCAAGAAAAGGTGTCTCACTTTGTTTACTTTTTAACCTGGCTTTTTAACCTACTTCTTAACATATAATTGTTACCAATTATGAACTTATTTATGACATTTTAACTAACTTATTAACCATATGACATTATAGCCGTCTTTGACCTAAAGACATGACACCGTCTCCTTGCAGCTCCACGAGCCAGAACCAAAAGACGATGAGTTTAGTGTTCACGCCCCCTTCATCGACTCTGTGATGTCATCACTGGGCACAGACCAATGAGAATGGGTTGAGGGCGGCGCAAAGGATGCTGGGAGATGCAGTTCGTTTAGTCAAAGGCGATAGCCTCAACGGTCTCATTTCAATCAAAACCTTAAACTCGTTTTAGATGGATTTAGGTGACAAACCAGCACCATATGGAGCATCATTGTAAGGAAAGGGAAGGAAAATGAAACATGGGTCAAATAGTAATTTCATTTTCATGTGCATTATTATTCAGACCTTCTGAATAAATGCTCTTTATATTCTTTGATCTAAACCATTTCATTTTCACTCTCATTTTATTTTTCAGGGTCTTTGTCCTGGTTGGAAGGGGAAAAGCACAATATAAATTCAGTCAATTTGTAAAAACCCAGATCGGAAGACCCAATAGTTCAACGAGACACAGTAACTTTAAAAGTATTTATTTATTTATTTATTTATGTATATTTACTACTAAATAAATATATTCAGCATTTATTTAGGCAAGGGTCATAAACAAGAGTTCTAGGCAAGGTGCAGTGCGGTTTGCCAGGGACAAAAGCTAGACATCCACTGGCTCAAGATAATCTGGCAGGAGCATCTGGTTGAAAGGAGTTTATATGGGTGGAGACAGGAGTGAGAGGCAGCAGGCAATAATTAGACATAGGTGAACAGGGTGTGTAATGAGTGGCAACACGGGACACATGGAATGTGGGATGAATGTGTAGGGCTCTAGGAAGCTGCCAGTGGATTCACCACCTTGAAAATAGAGAAAGGACCAATGAAACGAGAAGACAGCTTCCCGTTCTCTACCTTAAGTGAAAGGGTCCTTGGTGGAGAGCCAAACCCTCTGTCCAATGGAGTACTGGGGCGCACAAGTGCGGTGACGATTGGAAGCTCTGGAGAAGGCATCAACTGCTTTGAAGAGTGTCAGTCTGGCTCCTCTCCAGGTTCGCTGGCAGTGGAGAGCAGCAGAAGGAATTCTGGCTTCCTTCTCGTGAATGGTGAACGCCAATGGCTGAAACCCATAAACAGTGTAGAAAGGAGACAAACCCGTGGAACTCGATGGAAGAAGGTTTAGTGCATGCTCTACCCAGGGTAGGTTCTGTGACCACCTGGTAGGGTCCTTCTCACAAAGCATTTTTACTTTGACCTCTTGGTTAGCACTTTTAGACTGGCCTTTAGTTTGGGGATGAAAGCCAGATGAAAGACTCAACTTGATCTCCAACAAATCACAGAACTCCCTCCAAAACTGCGAGACAAACTGGGGACCCTGATCCGAAACGATGTCGGGTGGTATTCTATGCAAGTGAAACACCTCACGGACCAGGACCAGGAGTTTCTTGAGGGGGACCAGGTGAGTCATCTTAGAAAATTGGTCCACTATAGTATGGATAACTGTACAACTATTAGATGTTGGGAGTCCGGTTATGAACTCCATGACAATGTGTCACCAATGTCGATGTGGTACGGGCAAGGTCTGAGATGACTAGCTGGCAGTCTACAAGAGGGTTTAGCATGAGAGCAGGTATGGCAGGCAGTTACAAAGTCCTTAGTGTCAGAGTACAATATTGGCCACCAGAAATAGCCCTGAATGACTGACAGGGTTCTTCATATTATTCTGGCGTTCCCCACAGCTTGGCCCGATCCAAAAGTAAGGAGATGGCATACGCTACCTTAGATCTTTCAGTGGGAAAAGAGTATGGCTGCAACTCGAAGTGAATCTCACGCTGAGTCAGGAAGGCTCTGCACTGTGTTGGTTCCCGTTTGAAGACCTCTGGTGGAGAGAGGTTCTTAAAGGGATGAAGTCCAATACTGCACAGCAGAATCCACTGAAGCTACAGGCTGAACTTGAGGAGGGTTATTAGGGAGTGACAGATTACGCAACAAGTTGATCATCTCTGAAACATTGTTCTCCAACTTGGCAATAGCAGTCTCTCCACTCATGTGCCGGTGACGGGTCCATCTCGGCCAGATTATACTGTAAAAACCCAGATCGGAAGACCCAATAATTCAACCAGACACAATAACTTTAAGAGGATTTATTTAGCCTCTGGTGATGGACAGCAAAAGTTCTTAGCACAGATCCGTCTCAAGAGAAAGGGGATCTAAGCTTCTCCTGAATCAGTCACCGAAGGTGTGGGTGTAGGGTGATGCTCAGTCATTCAGTAAAATGATAAAAAAAAGTTGATTTTAGAAGTGTTTCAGAGTTGCAGTTTGTTTTATTCTGAAAGCCAACATGTTAAGGATGTTAAATATCCACAAATCTCACAATTGACCAGGTCACGAAAAATCCATGTTTTTGCCTGTAGTGTCTTGCCTTAACATGAACTAATGCGTCAAGCCACCTGTGCTATATTTGTTAACTGCTATCAAGGAATATGACTCTCATTTGTACTGTAGTATGCATGAGAGGAGATGCTGCGTGATTTATGGACTTTTATGTAGTGTCGGCTAATAATGTATTGGGCTAGTCTGGACAGAAAATGCGAGGGCTGAATTTTTGTCCCAGTCCACCCCTGACTACAGGCCAATCTTCAATCTTACATTCATCAGTAAGATTATTGAAAAAGCTGTGCTTCAACAGTTAAATGGCTTCCTAACAATGACCAACTGCTTAGATGTTTTTCCGTCTGGGTTCTGTGCTCACCACAGCACTGAGACTGCCCTCGTCAAAGTTTTCAATGACATCCGCATAAATACAGACTGTGGTAGAACCACAGTGCTGGTTCTGTTGGATCTCAGTGCAGCATTTGACACTGCTGACCATGATATATTATTGGAACGACTGGAGAGCTGAGTCAGACTCTCTGGTACAGTACTTGGCTGGTTTGAGTCTTAAAGAGCAGGGACTTCTTTGTTTCAATAGGAAACTTTTCATCAGAACGAACAGAACTCACATGTGTGGTGCCCATCCTGGGTCCCCTATTATTTAATATCTACATGATCCCACTAGCCCAGATTATAACAACCAAAAAGATTAGCTACCATAACTATGCAGATGATACTCAGCTCTACATTACAGTGTCATCAGGTGAATTTGAACCAATCCAGCAAATCAATGGATGGATGTGCCATAGCTTTCTCCAACTGAACAGAAACAAAACAGAAGTAATTACTCGTGGACCTAAAAAGGAACAATCAAGAGTCAGCACACAGCTTCAGTTGATACAGTTAGAAAATACTGATCAATCCCAAAATCTAGGTGTAGTAATGGACTCAGACCTAAACTTCCAGTGTCACATAAAGGCAACAACAAGGTCAGCCTTTTATCACTTGAAGAACCTTTCTAGGACTAAAGGACTGATGTTGCAAAAGGACCTTGAAACACTCATCCATGCGTTTATCTTTAGTCAGATTGAGTACTGCAACAGCGTCCTCACAGTTCTGCTTAAAAAGTCAATTAGCTGTCTTATTGAACGTTGCTGCTTGTGTCTTCACTAGAACCAGGAAAGTAGAGCACATCACCCAAGTTCTAAAGTCCTTACACTGGCTACCTGTAGCTCAGAGAATATACTTCAAAATACTCCTACTAGTTTATAAATCATTGAATGGCCTGGCGCCAAAGTATGTTGAAGATCTACTGTTACTATACCAACCCCCCAGACCACTCAGGTCCTCTAATTCCAGTCTACTCAGCTTCCCCAAAATTACAACCAAACATGGACAAGCAGCTTTCAGTTTCTATGGTCATCTAATCTGCAACAAACTTCCGGACAACTGCAAAGATGCTGAAACACTGAGATCTTATAAATCACACCTAAAAACCCATCTGTTTAGAGCTGCCTTTGAGTAATAAGTAATGTTTTCATGTATCATATGTTATGTGTGTGCTTCATGCTTTATTGCTGTTTTTACTTTATATGCTTTGTCTGTGTTTTACTGCTATTTTTTATTTTACCCCTTAATCATGTGAAGCACCTTGAATTACCTTGTTTGTTGAAAGTGTGCTAAACAAATAAAAATGTCCTTGCCTTGCCTTGGTTGGCATGGAGTTGTGCAATACTTATTCAATTTCCAGATGATGGATTAAAAATGTTCTGCGGAGCTCTTCATAGGCTGGGATGTTATTTAATAACCTAATGTTGATTAAAACCTTTCCATAACTTTGTGCTTGACCTGTGTTCTTTGGTCTTCATGATGTTGTTTATTTCCTAATGTTCTCTAACAAACCTCTGAGGCCTTCACAGAACAGCTCTACTTACACACAAGGGGACTCTATTAACCAATTAGGAGCTATCTTCAGGCAGTTGGTTGCACTGGATTTTATTTAGGGGTAAGTGAATAAAAATACACAACAGCCTTGTACAGCCACAAAAATTTTGAAGCTGTTGAAAAAAATTGAAAAATGTGATTACAGGGTATAGTCATCTACCAAACTTTTCAATTAAGACAGCTATACAAAATATTTCTACATAGAGTTTACCTCAAGAAGTACAGCCTGCCACAGGAGCTGCTGGTCATCAACTACATGACCACTATCCAGTCTGTCCTGTGCCCATCCACCACTGTGTGCTTTGGCTCATCCACAAAACAGATCCAAATTGCAACAAACAATTACATCTCCAGAGAAAACCATCACAGCTGAGCTCCCCTCTGTCCAGGACTTGTACTGGTCTAGGGTCAGGGAAAGGACAGATAATATCTCTGGAGATCCCATGCATCCTGGACACAAACTGTTTAAACTTTTACATTCAGGTCAGTGTGACAGAGCACTATTTTCAAAAACTACCTGCCTCAGTGACTGTCTTTTTATATATTTTATATTGGGTGCTGCTGTGTTGTAGTTGTTTTATTTTTTATTTTTATGGACCTTGAGTCTTACAATAAAGATGATGATGATGATGATGATGATGATGATGTCACTCTGATGAACACAATTAGCACCTACAGCCTGAGTAGTCAGCTACTCTGCTGTGAAAAAAATCAAAAACAAATTTGCACATCCACAACCTGACTTTTTTACTTTTCTTTTTTATAAATGGCTGTACATAAACATAATTGTACAAGCTGTTCCTTTATTTTTTCTCTCTACAGTTTATTTATACACTCACTGGCCACTTTATTAGGTACACCTGTCCAACTGCTCATTAATGCTAATTTCTAATCAGCCAATCACAAGGCGGCAACTCAATGCATTTAGGCATGTAGACATGGTCAAGACGATCTGCTGCAGTTCAAACTGACCATCAGAATGGGGAAGAAAGTTGATTTAAGTGACTGAACATGGCATGGTTGTTGGTGCCAGATGGGCTGGTCTGAGTATTTCAGAAACTGCTGATCTACTGGAATTTTCACGCACAACCATCTGTAGGGTTAACAGAGAATGGTCCGAAAAAGGGAAAATATCCGGTGATCGGCAGTTCTGTAGAGGAAAATGCCTTGTTGATACCAGAGGTCAGAGTTGAATGGCCAGACTGGTTCGAGCTGATAAAAGGGCAACAGTAACTCAAATAACCACTCGTTACAAGCAAGGTATGCAGGAGAGCATCTCTGAACGCACAGCATGTTGAACATTGAGGCAGATGGGCTACAGCAGCAGAAGACCACACCGGGTGCCACTCCTGTCAGCTAAGAACAGGAAACTGAGGCTACAATTCGCACAGGCTCACCAAAATTGGACAATAGAAGATTGGAAAAATGTTGCCTGGTCTGATGAGTCTCGATTTCTGCTGTGACATTCGGATGGTAGGGTCAGAATTTGGTGTCAACAACATGAAAGGATGGATCTGTCCTGCCTTGTATCAACGTTTCAGGCTGGTGGTGGTGGTGTAATGGTTTGGGGGACATTTTCTTGGCACACTTTGGGCCCCTTAGGACCAATTCAGCATTGTTGCAATGTCAGAGCCTACCTGAGTATTGTTGTTGACCATGTCCATCCCTTTATGACCACAGTGTACCCATCTTCTGATGACTACTTCCAGAAGGATAATGCGCCATGTCCTAAAGCTCATATCATCTCAGACTGGTTTCTTGAACATGACAATGAGTGCACTGTACTCAAATGGCCTCCAAAGTCACCAGATCTTAATCCAATAGAGCACCTTTGAGATGTGGTAGAATGGGAGATTCACATCATGGATGTGCAGCTGACAAATCTGCAGCAACTGGATGATGCTATTATGTCATTATGGACCAAAATCTTTGAGGAATGTTTCCAGTGCCTTGTTGAATTTATGCCACGAAGGAGTAAGGCAGTTCTGAAAGCAAAAGGGGGTCCAACACGGTATTAGCAAGGTGTATCTAATAAAGTGGCCAGTGAGTCTGTATGTGTATGTATATGTATATATGTGTATATATATATATATATATATATATATATATATATATATATATATATATATATATATATATATATATATATATATATATATATATATATATATATATATATATATATATATATTCGGTGCCCTGGAGCACGACTTTCCTCCTCTGACTGTCCCTCCGGCCGCCCTGAAACACCGCAGCTTTGCAGGACTGCCGCCCATCCCCTCCCAGCAGCCGGAGCAGCAGCCGGGCTCCTGTAGCCCTCCACATCGCGCTAAACCCAGGACTCGCCGAGGAGTGCTCCACTGCACCCCGAACACACGGAACGAGCCCTCGGCGCCGACTACACATCGCTGCAGTCCTGGGGAAGCTAATCCGCCCAACATCCAGCAGGTCCTGGACGGTGAAAGATCCTCTGCCAAGCATCAACTTGTTGACCAGCCTCCCACCACGCTCATCATTGGAGACTCTATTATCAGGAATGTAAGGATGAGAGGAGCCCTCACACTGTTTACCTGGAGCCACTGTAAAGGATATTACTGAACAGATCCTGGACCATATCCAACATCACCTATCTGTGAGTAGAGTTATTATTCACGCTGGAACCAATGCCATTCGTAAACAGCAATCTGAGCTCCTGAAGCTGGATTTTATTCATTTGATTAATCTTTTAAAATACACACGTGTCTGTTTTTATTTCTGGCCCCACCCCGACTGTTGGCAGAGGTATTAGTCGTTTTAGCAGGCTTTTATCTTTGAACACTTGGCTTTCCTCTGCCACCGTGATGCACAATATTAGTTTTATAGACAATTTTAACATTTTCTGGGGCAGGAGTCAATTGTTTGGACCAGATGGACTACATCTCAACAGACAGCGTGCTCGCATGCTGGCAATAAGCCTGGCGTGCCCTCGCCCCCCCCTGTCTACCACACCATCCCCAGCTGCTCCTGCCCTCTCTGCCCCCTCCGCCACATCCTGATTTGCAGCTGGTCCCTGCTCCTATGAACTCAGTTCTGATTTTAACAGTAACTCAGATATCGGACTTGGACCTTGTTTTACATCATTCATACCTGTTATCAGCAGAGAGCGGAAAAATAATATAAAACATAGCAAATGCAACCCTAATAATCTCAAGCAGTTACCAAAAGTCCTACGTCCAGTAAACCATACAGTCACTTGATCTCCAATCACCGTTAATATGGCACTTCTAAATGTTAGCTCTCTGCTGAATAACACTTTTATAATAAATGACCTAATTTTAGACCATAATATTGTTTTTGTTTTTTTACGTAAACATGGCTGAGTACAGATGCCCCCGTTGTTGTTACAGAGGCCTCCTCACCAAATTTTAATTTCACTTATTCCACGAGGAGTTGCAAAAGGGGAGGCGGAGCTGCTTTTATTAGTTCATCAACGCTTTCTGCCAAACCTGTTTTATTTGATAATTTTAGCACTTTTGAATATACTGCGTCTGTTTTTAGCACTCCTCAGATTTTGTGTCACAGTTTATAGGCCTCCTAAAAAGAGTGCACTTTTTATTCAAGAATTTTCAGAGTTTTTATCAATTTTGCACAACTCTTATGAAATAATTATTTTAGCTGGTGATTTTAATCTACATATAGATAACATCTTAGATCCTTTATCAACAGAAATTTTAAATATTCTGAATTATATGGATTTTAGTCAACATGTCACGCAGCCAACTCACAACAGAGGACACACCCTGGACTTGGTCATCACATATGGCCTGTCCACCAGTGTGTCCTCTGTTGTTGACTTGGCTGTCTCTGACTATTACTGTGTGTTTTTTAATATCACCAGTTTTATCCAGAAGGAGACCTCTGTGAGAACTGTCAGGAAGCGCCATCTAACCCCTGAAGTGGCTGCAGGTTTTCTGGACATTTTTGAAAAGGATCCCCCTATTGTTTTACCTGCTCCCTGTGATTTTATTGTCAATAATTTTAACAGAAGGCTTCAATCCGCTCTTGACCTGCTGGCTCCATTTAAAGTTAGAAACAAACACTCAAAACTACCAACACCATGGAGAAACGAAGACCTTAAGAGATTAAAAAGGAGCTGCAGGGTGGTAGAGAGAAAATGGAGGAAAAATAAAATCACAATAAATCATGAAATGTACATCAAACATCTCAAATCATATAACAATGCAGTAAGAAATTCCAGAAACGCATAATTTGCCAGAATCATCTGACAACATAAAAATAATCCAAAAATTCTGTTTTCCACTATAGACAACATTTTTAACTGTACTACTAATGCATATAAGAAAACCCCCTCAAATGCTCTTTTTGAGGAGTTTGCAGACCACTTCAGAGGGAAGGTAGACACAATCAGATGTAATATTTTATCTTCTCAGTGTAACATGGTTTTAGACAAATCTGATTGTGTGTCTCTACCAGAGGAAACGCTGGACAGTTTTGTCCTGGTGGAAGCTGAGACTCTTGATAAAGTTTTCTCCTCAGTGAGGCCCACCACATGTGTTTTGGACCCGATTCCCATTTCCTTTTTTAAGCAAACTTATGAATCTTTTACAGATGAGATTTTAACCGTGATGAATTGCTCCCTTCAGACGGGGGTCTTTCCTGTCGCCTTTAAAGGGGCGGTGGTGAGGCCCCTGCTGAAGAAGAGCAATTTAGATTTTAATGATTTAAACAACTTCAGACCGGTATCTAACTTACCATTTTTAAGCAAAGTTTTAGAAAAACTTGTTTTAATTCAACTTAATAATTTTATTAATGGTCATAATGTCCTAGAGAAATTTCAATCTGGTTTTAGGGTGAACCACAGCACAGAGACGGCTCTTTTAAAGATTTTAAATGATTTTAGATTAAATTATGATGTGCGTCATTTTTAATCTGTAAAGCACTTTGAGAAGCTTTGTTATGGTTTGAAAAGCGCTTTATAAATAAAGTTTGATTTTGATTTGAGATATATATATATATATATATATATATATATATACATACTTTATGTCTGTAAACAATTCGAATTCCTTGTTTGTGCACACAATCTTTGCCAATCAAGCTGATTCTGATTTTGAGTTTGTACGCATTGTACATGTATTCCCTCCAAATCTGTATGAAAATGCCTGCATATTCTGAGAAACGCCTGAAAAGCTTGCTTTGAGCTCTTAATTATGTGCTTAGAATAAATTTAATCCCAAGTATGACTAAAGAGATTCCCTGTGCAAACACATTTATATTCCAATTTGCATCCCTGTTTGAGAGCTATTTGCATTGTCTGTTGAGCTCATCACTGCCAAGCAGGATCTGTACAAGGAGGAGACAGTAACTGTTATACAAGCTTCAATTTGAAAGACGACGTTGCGTTTTCATTGGAATTCAGTGATGAATCAGATAAAATACAACCAGCTGAGTGGCCTTTCAACAGAGAACAGATAAAGTGTGAAAAGGCATTCTGGCATCAGGCCTACTGGCCTTTTCCCAATAGAAGCAACTCTGTTTAAAATTATAAAACACCTATGCAGTGCTACATGTTACTGAGGCCTCACACACACACACGCGCACACGGTAAACATTTAGCCTGTTGTAAACTTCTGGCTGACAGTTCTGAATTAATGGACTGCATATTGCTGTTCTAAGCAACTTTTATGTCCCACAACTCTGCCACTTTTTACCTTTTTTAAATAATTGAGTAAGAGTTTTATTTCTGCAAGAAAGACGCATAAAATAACATCTCCCTTCTTCTCTAAAGCTCAAGTATTTAAAGAGGCTATATGCAACTTTTTCCCCAAAATAAACGTAACAATAGCCTTTTTATTTGTCTATTTATGACTCAAACATCTCCTGATGAGCATACTGACACCTTGTCAGCTAACAGTGGGTGCACCTATAAGCCTGTATCCAATTTTTTCTATTTTCTGTCAGGTCCGATGTTCCCGCGCTGTCTGCGGATGTGACGTCAAGCGCGTTCATGTTAAACGTTTCAGATCACTCTGCCACTACCGGTTGCCAGCACTCGCAAGAAGTTCAATGGATTGTGCGAATACACAGAAGAGACCAAGGACAACTTTGACACCAACAGTAACTCCACATGAGACTAATAAAGTTAAACCCCTGACAAGTGCCCGAAAAAGATAGAAGATTAAGAGCAACCGGCGCAGGAGCGCGCGCTGCGAGAGCGAGCAGAAAGGAAGAGCAGTTCCGTTTTTGGCCACATGGGGTCAGTCGCGAGTTTAAATTTCAGAAAATTGCATATAGCCCCTTTAAACCTCGCTACCTATGGAGCTGTAACTGTTACCTTTTTAACAGTTTTTGCTTGGAATGACAAAAATAAACTTTGAGAACAAAGAAAGTGAGAAACTAAATGATTAGTCGACAGATTGGTGACCCTGACCTTTCACTATTTAATGTTACCGGTTAGACTCAAAAACCCTAATGTCATGTTTTGGTGTAAGGAGGACCCAAATGCAGAAAGCTGTGAGCGATGAATAGTGTTTAATGAAGGTAAAATGATAACTTACGAGGAAGGACTGAGTACATAAAAAATAAATGATGGGACTAAGGAATGGAGAGAAGAGAAGATAGATGGGTCAGCAAGGGACAGAAGGAACCTGGGAGCTTAAATACACTGAGGAGGAGTGGAAGTGGCAAGGAGAAGACAGAGGACTAATTAGTGGAAGGAGTAGCAGATGAGAGAGAGAGCAGGTGATTGAGAATGAAAAGCAGCTGGGCAGGGAGACAGAATGACAAGGATGAAATAGAGAAGGAAAACAAAAGGCAAAAACTGAAGAGAACACTGGACAGCAAATAATTAAAACTGAGAAAAATAGGAACTAGCTCTAAGGTAACTGAGGATGAAAGAGTAAAGGAGCTTAAGATAAACCTAAAGTAAAAGCACTAATTAACATAACAAGAGAAGACAGAGAAGGGGAAATAGAACAGAAAGAAACACTAGTAAACTTTAGAATGAACTTGGATCAGAAAACAGCAATCCTCATGAGAAAAATAAAGGAGAGCTAACACCAAGAAATACACTAAAATGATAAGGTAAACTGAATGAGGAAATGAAATAAAACACAAACACCTAATTATCATCACATCTAATTAATAACGTGAGGTGAATATTCTGTATGACTTGTAAATGCTTCAGTGAACACTAGAGTAGTTGCATAAAACAAAAAACTTACTTAGGGAGGTATATGAAATAAAAAATATCAAAGGACCAAGTATAGTTTCTTGAGGAACCCTGCAGGATAAATTATCATTACTGAAAATAAGTGAGCATCACTGATATTATTTAAGGATGCTAATAATATCTAATAGTCCAAAATTCTTTACATATCTTACTTTAAGTAATAGAAATCCAATTTAATGGTTAGATTACAACAACAACAAATTTGCTACTTTAATTGCTTTAATCTTATTGCTCTAGCATGAAATAAAACAGTTACTTTTACGTCCTCTGCAAAAAAATTACAATACATATTACTGGCATATTTTTCATCATAGCTATGATATTTTCCCAAAAAATATCTCTAAAGTGTGTCTTTCTATACTGATGGACAGAGATAATGTACATTAAGTGTGATGTTTATCTGGTGGAAGGCAATGCAAGGCAACTTTATTTGTATAGTACATTTCACCAACAAGGCATTTCATAATGTTTTAGATTAAAAAGAAACAACAAACAAGCAAAACATTATGTTGCAGTGTCAAAATAAAGAAAGTGATGACAGATTGAAAAACAGACAACCATTGATTATGCTCCAGTTGTTATTGAGGCAACGAATGGATTTTTAGCCTTGATTTAAAGGAAATCAGTGTTTCAGCATTTTTGCAGTTTTCAAAAGTATGGTCCAGATTAGAGGAACATAAAAACTGAATGTTGCTTTTGCATTTTGTTTGTTTCTGTTTCTGGGGATAAATCAGAAGACCTGAGTGGTCTGAAAAGGTTGATAGAATGACAACAGATCCTTGATGTTCCATTCAAAAGTTTAACTAATAAAAGTTTTTGAAAGTTTTCTCTGAGCTCCAGGACGTCAGTGTAAGGACTTTCGAACTGGGGCGATGTGCTCTATTTTCATAGTTTTAGTGAGGATGCAAGCAGCAGCTTCCTGGATCAGCTGCAGCTGTCTGACTAACTTTTTAGGCAGACCTGTGAAGATACGGTTGCAGTATTTATTTTGACTAAAGATAAACACGTAGATGAGTTTCTCAAGATCTTGTTGGGAGATAAGTCCTTTAATCCTGGAAATGTTCTTCAGATGATAAAAGGCAGACTTTGTAATTGTCTTCATGTGTCTCTGGAGGTTTAGTTCTGAGTCCATCACTACACCTAGATTTTGTGCCTGGTCAGTGGTTTCTAGCTGTAAATGCTTTAGATGTGTGCTGAGTCTTAATTGTTCCTCTTCTGGTCTAAAAATAATTCAGTATTACTTCTATTCAGCTGGAGAAAGTTATGGCACATCTATTCAGTGATTTGTTCTATGCATCTGCGTATTACTTTAATGTGTTCATAGTCATCTGGTAAAATTGCAGCTAGTAGATATTAAATAAAAGGTGTGCCAAAATGAAACCATTGGGTTTTTGTGATTTTCTCAGTTCTGATAAAAAGTTACCTATTGATACGAAGAAGTCCCTGTTCTTTAGGTAAGACTTGAACCAGTCAATTAGTGTACCAGAGAGTCCGACCCAAATCTCCTGTTACTTCAATAATATATCATGGTCATCAACAGTGTCGGATGCTGCACTGAGGTCCAACATACAAGCACCGTGCTTATTCCACAGTCAGTGGAAAAGCCTGACAAAAACATAGAATAAACACTAATTTAGAAGTAGTTTTAAAGTGAACATGTTTATGTCATTATTGTTTTTTTTTTTTTACTTTTGGAAAGAGAAATGTGAGTGAGCTCATTTTTAGCAACGCGATGTATTCATTCTCAACAGACACAACTGACTGACAGCTTATTGTAATGTTTATGGACTGAGAACTATCCTCTACGCTGCCCAAAAATTCTGCAGTCTTTCTTTCCTCTATTTTTTAAAGAGCGATATGATGCAAAATGTTTCTAATTTGAAAGATGTAATTGTTTAACAAGTGGTATACCTTTAAAACCAAAAAACTGGCAAACATTTTTATACCGATAAATCTACATATAATGTACTAGAAACTTGTCAAAATGGATATAATTTATTAGTTATGTTTTATTTAGTTTTTTTATGTTGTATAAAGTAGGTCTTCTGCACAGGGCATCAATGTAGTCCCTTAAAAGCCTTTCTTGTATCTGTGCTGATTTATTACCAAATAAATTGTTAGATAGGATCTGGACAGCTTCACTGCATAGATAAGTGGAGATGCCCTCTTTCTGAATGACATGAAATTCAAAATAAATTATCATTACATAGTCATTAGACAAATGGGCACATTAGTAAAGTCAATCCCTGAATCAAATTAACTCACAATGCTCATCACCCATCCTTCCTCATCTCCCTTTCACCTCCTTTATGCTTTAATTTACCATCCAGTGCAAATTTCCAGGACAAACACAACTTTATTGTTCTGGCAAATGTTTGTTTAACAAATGCAACCTGGCATTGGCAGCAATTCATGAAGCTTGGCAGAAGAAATAATATTTAAAATGCTTCATCATGTTGGATCCACACAAATGGCTGTTCCACACATAGCGCTTGGAAAACTCGTATCTCTGATGACCTGTAAGAACAATAACTGAGCAAATATTAGTTTTGTGCCATAAAACGTTTGGTGGGGCAAGAGTAAGAATGTATGAATTACACCAAGATAGATTTATTATGATGGCTTGTTTTTAATTATCTTGTTATACAATTAGCTTCAAAGATCTCTAATTAAAAAAGTTTACTGTTTAAAAAAAATATTTTCCATTCATTATACTTTTAACATGCTTGCCAGAAATTAAACCCCAGTGTGGAGTTTCAGGTTTTTGTAATTGCCTTTACGCTAGGGAAAATATATTTTTTTCATTTATGTGATTCAAAAGAAGTGTAAAAATATACATATGCCATGCACAGCTAAGGCCTGGTTCCCAAGGCAGGATTCTTTAGGCCGATTCTTGCCCCGATTCTTCCCTTCCATCAGAGCCCGATTATTGGAATGGCTCTTAAGATAATCCAAACAGATATTCCTGCTGTGTGTGGTGTGTTCAAGGCCCTCTGCTCTGCTTGGAAGGATGTCGGGACCACTCCGATCACAAATCAGGGATATTCAACATGTTGTATTGTCTTGGCCCAATATTGCAGCGTGTGTGATGTGTTGCGAGGACAAACAAGCATGCAGCGTGTTGAATGGGAGGTGTAGCTAATCCGAAAGCAAGGTGATAGACAGCAATATGCCTTGGAAGCGTCTATTATTATTTATAGGTGTCACCTCACTTGACCATAGTCCACAAATGCATAGAAACAGATATCAAACAGAACAAAGTACATAACGATGTTACCGAGTGGAAAAGAAAACCATAATTTACCTCCATATCTTTATACCACAAGTCGAGCCCCTGCTCCCAGTGTCTCCAGTGCTTTATCCAATGCCTTTTCTTTTTGTCAAATTTATTTCTCTTTTAAAACTAGTCCACAAACTATTGCCATTGCCTTCTCCTCGGCCGCCTTGTTTATTTACTCCTTTGGGAATGTTTGCTAGTAAAATCTGTTTGTGTGTGGTGTCTCATATCCTTTATTTTTTTTCTTGCAGTGTCGGTGGTCTAAAACTCTTACGATAATTTAAAATCCTGCCATGTGAACCAGGTCTAAGATACCAAGCAACTCAGGCCAGGTTCATATGACAGGATTTTGAGGCCGATTTTGGGCCCGATTCTCCCCTTCCAACAATCGTAAAGATTATCGTGATGGCTCTTAAGATAATTCTAACAGATATTCCTGCTGTGTGTGGTGTGTTTGGAAGTCCTCTGGTTTGCTAGGAAGGACAGTCTGTTGAATGTGACGTGTATCCAATCAGAAAGCGAGGTGATGGGTAGTGTTACACCTTGGAAGTGTCTAGCCTGCTTTTCTCCTCGTCCGCCATATTTAGTTACTCCAAAGTCATGTTTGATCTTGTGAAGATCTGCAAGATTTCCTGTCTGATCTGGGAATGATCGTGAGTGAGATCTGTTTTTGTGTGGTGTCTCGTCATTAACATGTGGCCACACACCACACACTGTAGAACCAAAACTGTTATATCTGTGATTTTTTTATTACCATGTGTGCAGTCTCTCAAGGTTTAGAAATTATACCACCATTTTAATATCTTGCCTTATAATAATATTCAGTGTTTAGTGAAACTGATAGTCAACATGTATCACAGTTCCCTTATAGGAGGAGCAACCGTTATCTTTGTCTGCAGTTACATATGTCCCACTATTTTTTTATAGGGTAAAAAGATATATGTAATGTGGAAGTTAATATATATTACACCAGATATCTTTTTTAACTAGTTTCAGAGCCAAATATTAATTTTTGTCACTACACTCTGGATGAAAGGTTGTAAGGATACAGAATACTGATACAGAATACTGATACATAATACAGGATACAGAAGAAAGTTTTTGTGAACTTCCAACCATTATTGGTGAAAACATCTCACATAAAATTGCCAAGGTGACATTAGAGGGAAAGTCAGGGAAGCACCAAACTTATTAACGCTAATGAGCCAACAGTTTCAGCGCTTAAAACACTTCAACCAACAATGAACAAGGTCTAACTTGTTCTGACCTATATTTTCCCTATTTATCTGCCCAGACACAAGATTAGGATCAATGAACCGGTTCAGTCCTACTTTGCATTAATGGAGGTCCAGTCCACAAAGACGGGAGCAAAATGTGTCCGTAGTTGAGCAAAAAAGAGAAACAGAACCTTGCTTAGGGTTCTTTGGAACCTCTGTCCCAGTTGCAGGCTGGACGGCTGCAAGTCGACTTCGTAGACGGTCGGGCCATCTTAAAGAACTGTCTTGGAACAATTCTTCTGTCACCCTGGCGCTGGATGCACATACAGACGCTAGGTAGACAGTTATACTTCGAAGATTTTAAAAGGGGTTTTTATTTCCTGCCAAGCAGGTCAGAAATAAGGGGATTCACTGGTGGGGAGCGTGTCTCTTCGCATTGCAGAACAAAGTACAAATCATGGCGCTCATTGCTGCCCCTGTCATAAACTTTCATCGTTGGCCATGGACCAACAGGATAAAAGTTGGGGTCGAAGCTAGGAATGCTGGGACATGCAATCTGTTCAATTTGTTTGTGGAAAATGGATCCAAACAAGATAAATGCATGGATGGATTTTTCGAAGTCCCGTTGTGACATTAATCCTTTAATTCTAAACAATTTCTTCAGGTGAAGGCTGACCTTGTTATTGATTTTATGTGACCCTAGCGGTTCAGGTCTGAGTCCATTACAACACCTAGATTCCGGGCTTGATCAGTAGTTTCCAGCTATATTAACTCAAGCTGTGTGTTGACTCTAGATTGTTCCTCTAATGCTTCTCTTCAGCTGAAGAAAATTATGGCTCATCTATCCACTGATTTGCTTAAACAAAGGGGTGGGATAGGTCCAACTCCATCTTCCTCCTGTCAATGTGCCCCTGGGCAAGGCCCTTAACCCCAAGTTGCCAACCTCTTCCTCTGTGAGTGCAAATGGGTGACTATGGCTCCAGTGTAAAGTGCTTTGAGGGATCAGTATAACTAGATAAACACTATATAAGTTAAGTCCTCTTACCATTCACTCATGGTTTGGATGGGTTCAGAGTCACTTGGTGACATTGTAATGTAAAGCTGAGTGTCATTTGCATTGTTATGGTAACTAATCACATGGTTTGTTATAAACTGGGTTAGCGGGAGCATGTAGATATTAAATAGGAAGGTCCCCAAGATGGAGCCCTGGTGCACGCCTCATGTGATTTCTGTCTGTTCTGATGAAGAATTGCCTATTGACACAAATAAGTTGGTTCTGTGGTTCTACCACAGTGCTGGTAATTAGAAGCCGCTCTTTCATGCATTAATTATGATAAACCACTCAGGATGTGTTTTCAATTATCAGAATAAATACTAAAATGAAATTTAAATTTTTCTAAATGTCCTTTTTAAAAGGTTTTTCAGACGTGCACTGTTTTAAAGTTTGAAATATGTATGAGGCAAACAAATTAATCATACTATATGAGAAGTGAGAAGTATAGGTCACATATTTCACTTTTTTTATGTTGAGAGTGCAAAAAATATTAAACTTTTCTCTCATTTCTAAGTCTGGGTTTCTTCATGATCGTCTCCAATTCATTCCACATCAAGCACTTTTTTCCCAATTCTTTAGCTTTAATTGTTTAAGGAAGGAAAATTTTTAACAACAACTACAAACATATTATTCACAGCACTAAGTAAAGGGGAAGTTAGGGTCATTAGTGACTAAAACAAGGCTCTAATATCTAGACTGTAAAATGTTTGATCATTTAAATTTCTGATATCTTGTTTTCTTTTTCCTTGAGTTCTGTCTGGGAAACTTCTGGTGATATAGCAAAATTTGCTGTAAGGTGATATCCTATGGTAGGTAATAATTAGAGGTGGACAGTTGAGTGCTGAAAATGTACCTAAACTGAAACAGGATTATTCCTGATCAGCTTTTTATTTTCAATTGTAAGCAACAGATGAGGAATAAAAACGAATGTGGAATCTAACTTTAAAGCAACCACTGAATTCCATGGTGGTTTGCTTCATTCTGGGTCCCTACAAAACACATAAGGGGATTTGTACTTTCTGCATCAACTCAAGAAGGAAAAGGTGTGGTTAAAATGTATGCAGACCTCACACATCCTGGACAAAGACTGTTTAGACTTTTATCTTCAGTTGGGTGCTACGGAGTGCTATTTATAGAAACTATGCCCCAGAGAGTATGTTTCTTTACCCAGCTATCTCTTTGATTCACACTTGGCAGTCAGTGCCCAAATTGATACCGTGCATATTTGCACTAATTACAACCGCCAAGGAGGTTAGGTTTTTGCCAGGGTTTGTTTGTTAGTTAGTTTGTCTGTCTGTTAGCAACACAACTCAAAAGTTATAAATGGATTTTAATAAAACTTTCAGGAAATGTCCACAGTGGGAACAGTAACAAGTGATTAGATTTTTGGGTGCTCCAGTCCACCGTCTTAGGGGTGGAGGGGGGACTGAGCTGCCTATCCATAGTCAGTTCATGTCACTGATGTGAGTCCACAAAGTGCTTAATGGAATGGCTCCCATCTACCTGATGCTCTCCCAAAGGCTTATGTCATTACTCTGACACTCTAGCTGTCAAAGGATTGTCAGCTAGCAGTGTCCACACCATGCTCAAGGCAATCCAGACTCTTTTCATTTGACCTTTCATGATGCTGCACTGAGTGCTACAGGAACTGGGGCTTCCCTTTCTATCTAAAGGACACTTGAAGACCCAGCTCTCCTATCCTAGCACATAGCCTGTAACGCCCTACCCACTCTACTACATTATCTATTTTCACATTTCCCTATATGCCTGCACTTTATTTCTACACTGTGAGCCCTGTCACGTCTGACAGAACCATACAAGCAGTCTTCTTTCTATATAGCCTAATTGGGGCCTGCCAAAGTAATGCAGGGAGAAGCAGGGCTTCTGCTAAAGTTCACAATGCTAAAGTTATCTTTTTAGCTAATATCTGCATTTCAGCTAATTTTGACATACAACCTAACCTTCCCATACTGAATGGACTAAGCTGATGTTAGTCAACATATTAGTGATAGCCAATAGGCCACAGTTAGGATTTTACTTAACATTAGCCTTTTAGCTTAGCCTTAGCTTAGCCTCTTAGCTTTCGCCAGACTAAGTTTAGGATGGAACTTAGTCAAGAACTAAGTTCAAGATTGAACTTAGTCTGGGGAGTCTGCCATGTAATTTCTACTGCACAAGAGGCGTGACCAATGGGAATAGTTCAAATGACTCTGTACGCATTTGGATAGAGCATTCACCAATCAGACAATCGATCCAGGTGACGTACTCCAGGCAGGAAACTTGTCAACAAACGTGGATATTTTGTAGGATTGCGGTCTGCAGATGCAGCAATGGTAGATAACTTTTAAATCTTTTAAAACAGCAGCGACAGCAGCGACAGCAGCGTCAACGGATAGCTGTGCTCTGGTGGCTGCCATGAGCAATGTAAACAACAAGCTGCTTGCCGACTTTTGTCGCTTCTCTGACGTCATCGTTTTGAACCCACCAATAGCGTGCAAGGCGGATAAGCCCGGTTGTGATTGGTTCCAGAAAAACTGGACAGGCTGTAATAGTAGTTTAATGTGTGGGTTTCCAGACTGATCTGCAGGGCAGAATCAAACTGTCGTCAGATCAGGCTGGTGAAAGCCAGGCTACTTTTAGCTAACCTTGACTTAAAACCTATAGTATACATACTGAATTGAATAAGTAAAGGTTACGCAACATTTTTGTGATAGTCTACTTGCTACAGATAGTCTTTCAGCTATAATTTGCAATTTAGCTAATTTTGGCATAAAAGCTAAAATAATAACCTGAATCCAGTAAGTTAAATAGTAAATGGCCTGTACTTGTATAGCGCTTTATCTTTACCCTACATTCAGTCATTCACCCATATATTCAGACTGGTGATGGTAAGCTACATTGTAGCCACAGCTGCCCTGGGGCACACTGACAGAAGTGAGGCTGCCGAACACTGGCACCACTGGGCCCTCTAAACCATGACCAGTAATTTTTATTCAACATGCTAGTGATACCCCAGATGCTAACGCTAACAATTTAGTGAAAATTCGCTTTTAAACTAATTTTGAATTCATAGCTAAAAATAACATAGGCCTACTGAATGAAGTAGGTTCATGTTAGTCCACATGCTAGTGATAGCCAACATGCTAACAATAGCAAATGAGCTAAAAACTGCATTTTTGCTAATTTTAACATACTTACTTGGACCTTGAACCTTGGGTTCGAGTTTCAACCGTAGTTCACATCATATGCAAAAGCCAACTACTTTTTAAAAACAAGATTCCTAAGGGGGTGATATCTTTGCCTAATAGAATTAACCGATTAACCGACTGAATCTTTCCTTTTTTGGTGTCTGTTTGTTTTTGGGCCAAAATATTGATGGGAGCTTCAGTAAGCAAGCATTGCCATTGTTTTACTCTAAACAAGGGATAACTTTCAGGTTTTTAACTGCAGAGTGACTCAGTTATCAGCTACCTATCCATGCTACTAAATGATTTTTTATAAAATACAATACAAGCACCAAGACAGCTCTTACACACAACTTGTACAGTCTGAAACAGAACTGCAATCAGATACTTATTCCCATGGCAGAAGTGCTTGTATAATCCTTGGTTAATGATATACCTTATCTGATAATCCGGTCTGATAAAGATTCCCTGAGCAATATTCCCTAATCCTCCCCATCAACAAGGAAGACTTAGAGCTTGACTTTATTTTGTCATGTAAGGAGTTAAAACAGCAGCAGAACAGGCCTGAGCACAAACGTAATGAGGAACTAAGCAAATGGAGCAGGATGTTGTAAGTCAAATATACAGCAACTCACACCCCTATTAAAATCAATTTTATGTGATGTGAACATATGAAAATATACAAAATTATTATTGAAAATGTTCCCACATTTTCTGTAGTGTGAAATTTCTAGAGCAGAATTTAACAGAAAAAAAAGTAATGATGGGGGAAAATGATTATTCATTTAAATATGCAATCTTCTCCTCCACATTTACATCCTTCAACTTAAGCCATTGCTTACCAAAAGATTACAAAGGATCACAAGAATGTCACTGTACACAGAGGCATGGCATAAAAAGGAGAGTTATCTATAACAGACAAGAGTAACACCACATAAACATATGTTTCTCCAAAACGATTGAAAAAACAAAATAGTAACTGATTAGGGAAGCTAACAAGAAGCAGAGAGCAACACTGAAGGATCTGTAAGAATTTCCATCAAAGACTGGTTGCGTTCTACATGAGACAACGATCTCTATTTTCTCCATGAGTCCGGGTAAAAGGGTAAAGTTGTGAGGCGGAAGTATTTCTTTCCGAAGAAACCTCCAGCAATCACCGAAAACCCTGAGGGTCAATGTGTTGTGTACTACTGAAACCAAGCATGACATTTTTGGCCACTATCCCCAAACTTTACTTTAACACAAAACCTGCCCTGCTCATCCCCTAAAGAACAGCATGCTCACAGTGAACAATGGGGGCTGCAGCATCATGATCTTGGGTTACTTTTCTTTAAGTGGACCTGCACTTTCTTTCAAGGCAGATAGAATATTCAGATTTGACCCACAACCTTCAGGTGTCTAAAGATGGAGAGGGATTATGTGTTTCTGCAGCATAGTTGGTCCAAGAATCCATCCGATCCATCCAAATCCACATAAGAATGACTCAGTGAGAGGAAGAACAAAGTTTTGGATGGCCTGGCCAGAGTACAGACCTAAACCTGGCAGAAGGTCTTCAGGATCACCTGAAGGGGCAGTAGACAAGAGATGTCAACTTTTTTGAAAGACAAAATGGACATTTAATGTATTGCTAAGACAAGACAGAAAGACACCTACTAATGAATCCTGAATGTTGAACTTAAATCAGATGGTGCTACAACAAATTCTTAGCTTGACCGCTGTGCACAATTATATAATTGGGTTGATGCACCTTTTTTCTTGTTATAAAGGTATTATTTATTCAGTTTTTCATTATAAATATCACTTTATATAGAGAACAGTTTTTTTAAACGAATGTCTCTTTTTCATTTTTGTAGATCACAACCTGGCCTTTTACTAGGGTGTGTGGCACAACTGTACAGACAAAAAATTAACTCTCACTTTAGTTTATTGAAAGTAGCAGTACAGTAACTTAAATGTTATTCATGGTAAAACTGGTTTTAAACATTGCTGTTTTTGCTTGATATATTCTAACAAGATAACTGTTGAAGTGATATTTGTCAAATACAGGAAACTCTTGACTGAGTTAGTATCCAGTTTACAGAGAGCTTCATTAATACTAATTATAAAGAAATAAAATGTATCATGTTCAGTGTATTACTGCATTGGTGCCACTCAATTGTCCTATCAGGTTACGCCTCTCACTGGATATAAAAACATCATGTGAGTGATTTGGTCACACGGGGGCAGAATATTGCCTGCATTAGGCGACACACATGGAAATGGTTTGCTTCCCACACTGTTTAAAGCCTTTTTGTGGTGGTGAAGAAAGCATCCAGATTCCCCAGATCAGCAGCAACATCACACTCATGCAGTAAGTGCCTCCTGTCTGCATGGATATTTTTTTTATCTTTTATTGACAGTATTTTGGTTAGAATTTAGTTGTACTGAAATCTAAAATGTGGCTGAATATTTATTTTTTGTTTAGAAATATATGGTTTGTGTGTGTTACCTGTGTTTTATCAATGATTTGATCAACAACAGTTACCTTGTCAGTCATAAATTATATCTAATAAGAGTGCACTCTGTGTATAGAAATGTTCCTCTCCTGTCTTCATTTATTACAGCTTATAATCATTTATTTATTTCTGTATACCTTATATTTTAAAATCCTTTAAATAATGTAGATTTAAATGATTAGATGTATTTATTTATTTCTATGCCTTTTAATGTCATTCTACAATTGACTCCATTTTGGAGAGACAACATCTATTATTATTCAGTAATTTATCTGTTTTAAGACTCCTACTTGTTGCTTTAGAGCAGTAAATGTATTTTCCTTTTTAAATAATTTGTAATTCATTCTTACTGATAAATTAAAAATAACAGGGGTCTAGAAATGGGGGATAATGTCACTATGAAAGAAAAGAGATAAAATAATAATGGTGACATAATAATGGTGACAAAAAACTAAATCCTAAATGTAGTTTTACCCTAACAATATGTGATTATGCAAACAGTTTTCTTACCTTTGTGAGACTTTTAATATAACACAATACTTTACTGGCAAATCTTTATCTTCCCCAATTTCTTTTATTTTTTTGTTTTGGAAATTGCTCTACCAGTGTCCATTAGTGCACTTACTGGAAACTTGGCTCCTTCAAGCAATTGTGTGACAGGCTCAGTTGCGTGAAACCAATGGCGCACATTTATCACAGTTGCTCGGAAATGAGGGACTTGATCACATTCTCTGGCCTCTTAATCAAATTCATGATATTAGAGAAAATCTAATTAGATAGAAGGTTTTGTTGGGTATTGCAAAGCTGCCTCTGTGCTGGAGAGGATGTGTAAGTAAACATGGTTCATTGAAGGAATCAGTTAGTGATGTAGTCAATGTGCAATGTTAAAATTGCATATACAGTGTACCACTATACTAGTGCTAAATCACTTATTAAAACGTTCTGATAATAAACAGATAAATACTAGGTTACAACCACAAGTTGAAACTAAAAAAAGAACAATATTTTTATAGACGTTTTTATTCATACTACCACATAAACGACTCTTTACTTTGAGTGTTTTGTCATCTACGGACCGGAGCAACCTACTTCTAGAATGCAGGGACACTCCAAGAGAAGTGATTAAAACTGATGACTTTGGTGACCACAGCTCACTGAGTCTACAGATAACTATCCAACTTTAATCTAAACTGATTCATTCTCCCAACCTTGATGGAAAAGTCCTTGTTAGAGTCAATGTTCAGGGCCATTGGTCCATGTTAGATTGCCTAAATATTTGCTGTGAGCTATCACTGACTGTGCAGAAATGCATTCTAAAGTCAGGTGGGCAGCAGAAACAAAACATTTCCATAAAATAACTTCCCAGCCAGACAGTGAAGAAACTCAAGCAGCTATGTTCTCGCAAGAAACTGTGACAGCTTCTAAAAGCAAAGCATCAGCAATGTGTCAAGGGGATTTCTTAAGGGGATTTTTTATGTCCCAAAAAGTAATTTATGATTTGAACTTTGGATGTAACTGATGTGCTTTATGCAACACATTATAAGGACTCTCAATCTTTTTCACCCAGGATCACCCTGTAGGCCACCTGGGACGGACCCAAACAAGCTGGAAACAAGTTGTGAAGGACAACGCCGTTTTCTTCAACTGAAGGGCTTCCGCCTCCAAAATTCTCAGTGGCTCTGAATGCCCTTCTGGGTAAAGACAAAGTAATCTGCACTCATTTCCCCTTTTGGCAACAGAAGCTTATAGCTAAATTCATTATCTGCTTGCTCTGTCAAAGACCAACTCTATGTTATTGACCAAATCTTGCAAGGTTTTTGCATTTAGTCTTAATACTTAATTGAGAGACCATGATGAGTTTGTTTTTCACGTTGTTATTTTGCTGAATGTTATAAATAGATAGATGTTATTGCTCTTTCCATTGACACTACCTGTCTCCTCAGCTAAGTAATGAACTTCAGCAGAGATGTGGTGCGCCAGACCAGTTGTTATACATACGTCATAGAGGATGAAGATTCAGCTCTGGCGAGTCTGAATGCAGTTGAGGTGAAAATATGTTTTCATTGTGAAACTCTTTTTGATTCCAGATACGGAAATTTAGGTCACAGTAAAGACACTGTAAAAATAGCCTTCAGACTTGACTTAAACTCATGCTATACAGACTCAAGACTCGACTCAGACTCAAAGTCTGGGACTCGAATCTAATGAACTCTCTTTATTTCATTTATCTGTGTTTTCTCCTTTGAGATTAATTGTATGTAAATGTAAGTTATTACAGTAATGTTACTTAGGGTATGTTCAGGTTTTCTGCATTGTATGTGCCAGTTTAAGTTTTAGTTTAACAGTTACAACGTTTATATTTTATTTTATATTAGCATAATTCTTAGCAACATTTACCGTAAGCAAGCTGGAAACGTCAGCTTTGCTAGAGATGGGCATATTAAGGAGTGTTTTATTAATTAACCAGCCACTTTCATAGAGCATGGGCTAATTTATCTTGGTAATAATTGCTGTAACATCATGATCATGACAAAGTGTGTATTTCTCAAACTTAGACTTTGGTTTGGTGGAAATACTGGAGATTTAAAAATTTTTTCTGTCTTCTTAATCCATAAACCGATCAACACTATAAAGAGTGTGACAAGATGTAAATAGGTTTAAAGGCTTCTAACAAGGTTATAACACCTCTCAGATTTAGTCTTTAGTTATTAAATGGATCGATAACGGTCAATTTATACAGTCAAGAAACCAGAAAGAAAAAACATCCTAACATCACAGGGATTCATTTATTGAATATAAAAATAAGTTTTAAAAAAAAATCCCTGACCTGGAGCTGTTCTCTTACACTTATTTCTCATATTTTTCCTCAGTGTATAGCATATAAATCTGTGATGTTTTTCCAGGAGAAGATGCAACAATCTTCTCTTACCCCGAGGACTGAGCAAACAAATGGTTGGATCTCTGTCGTAAAAAGCCCTAGCTACATGTCTCCTGTTGATTCTGACCTATTATTTAGATTACAGTGATAAACAAATGTGGACTTAAATAAATAATCATTACTGTATTTGTTTTAGTTCCAACAGCAAATTGTTTGTTGTTTGTGAACTTACTTCAGGCAGTACAGATTTTTGATACATATTGAGACAATTTCACTTATTAGAGCCATTAAAACAGCACATTGTGTTTATTCATGGAAACTCTAATTTTTGTTATTAGACAAGACAGAGAATATTAGGAGCAAGAACTGCAAATGAGTGTTGGTATTTCTTGAAATACTAATATTTAGGTTGCAGTTTCTATTGCAACAAAGGCGGAGATGACTAAAACTAGAATGATATTTACATTAAATTTTGTTATGTTCTTTATATGTGCTTTATAATTTCGCAATTAATTCTAATTATAGAAGTGGGATGGACGCTTCAGTCTGAGAAGCTTGTTTAGGTAAATGTTTAATTGGGGGAAGGGATTAAAAAAACTCTGGTTTGAAAATATTTTTTGGTCAGACCTGTGTGTGAATGCCCAAATATTTTTTTTATCATTGTAATTATTTATTTATCTTTTTCCAAAGTAGATTCATAATTCATCAGTCAATAATTGGGTAAAATGGAATTTATACAATATATTATACATCCATGCAGAGTCAAAAAATACTGACTCAAAAATGCTCACACTTTTTGCAGTCATCACCAGGTTTGTGGTGTAACTAATCTTTGAGCATGCTTCTTATTTGAAAGGGTAAAGCTAATTTAAATAATATAGTTTCCTGGCATGGACCCATCCACATATTTTCATTAGGGCTTGAAGTCAGCACTATTTCATGAGCATAAAGAAAGCATGCTTTACTAAAATAAAGAAACAGTTTCAATGAATGTTTGGGATCATTGTTCCATTAGAACACCTAGTTGCATCAAAGTTTCAACACTCTAGAAGTTGATCTTGGGTTAAAAGTGAAAAATATGTAAGTAGTCATCTTCATTATTACATTCACTTTGGGAAATGCACCAGCTTCACAGCATGATGCAACCACTTACTTCCATGCTTGACAGTTTGCGTAGATTTGAATGGCTCAGATTGACTCCTTCAAACATTATTCCTGACCAATCAGTGCCAATTAATCTTTGCTTAATCTTTGTCGCATTATGTCAATAGAAGTAATAAATGTACATATATGGTGAAAAACCATGATGAGTTTGAAATACTTTCCACCAGACCTATAAAACTGGCATAACACACTCCAATGACTTCTATTTTTTTCTGTCTAAATTATAAACAAACTCTTTGTTTATTGCTGAAGACTAAAAACAAGGGTCGTTTGGAAAAGAAACTCTTTAACATTATTCTCTTGTTGGATGAAACAACTAATTTCAATTAATTTATTGCTTTGTTTTAAGATGAATTTTAATGTCTCTTGTTCTGATATTTTAGCCACTATCTATTCTATAAAATATCAGTAATTAAATCACAAACCCTAAGAGAGCAATTCACTGGAACTACTAAGTAATCAAATTTTATGGATAAGATAAACAATAAGAAACAGAGAAACTCTTGTCAAATAGACTACTTCTCTTTTCTATCAATAACTACTTATCTAGATCAGCTTGAAACAAGGAGACAGCTTTTAGAAATGGAAGGTTTTTCTTTGCAAGAGTATCCCAAACAAACAGGCAGCTGATCATGAAAATGCACCAAATGCACAAACCAAGTGCTCCTATGTGAATCAGTATCATGATCATGTTATATTGCAATCAATATTACTGTGCAGTTGGCAGAGAAGGGGGACCTGACGCTTTTGGAGAACCTGGTGAGGAAGAGCCCAGAGGTCCTCAGTGAGAAAGATGAATGTGGAGCTAGTCCCCTTCATCATGCTGCTGCAGGGGGCCACGTCACCCTCATTCAATATATCACTTCTGTCATAGATTCACAGGGTAAGCATGACTCAGTCGTTGATCATGGTGCACTGCTGCATGCTTTATAGGAATGAGCATAACTCTATCTTAAAGGTGTGCTTTGCATACATGTTTGTGTTTTTGTGTTTGCGTATCATGTCACAGAGCTGAACAGCTGTGATGGCCAGGGCAATGTGCCTCTGCACTGGGCTGTGGAAAAGAACAAAGCAGAGAGCTGCAGGGCTCTTTTGGACCTTGGGGCCAACCCCAACATCCTCAACATTGCCCTCTTGTCCCCCCTGCACCTCGCGGTCAGCCTCGGACACAACAGCCTGGTGGGGGTAAGAAGGCTGAGAGTACACAGTTAATGTTACAGTCTATTTTTATCTAGTTTTACTTCAGATTTCCTTGCTTTACAACTAACAAGAATTTTGTTTTTAATATTCGTGAAATCAAATTCTTTTCAAATTCTTTTATTTATAAATCATGCTCCACATGTATTTTTCACTTTTGGGAAGTTTCACACTGTAATATTTCCAACATTTACCATCCACCGCTAAAGATTTCAATGAAGTGCACCACCCAAGGTCCTGGGCTCGAATCCCGGCCTGGGGTCTTTCTGCATGGAGTTTGCATGTTCTCCCTGTGCAGGCGTGGGTTCTCTCCGGGTACTCCGGCTTCCTGCCAAAGTCAAAAACATGACTGTTCTCTAAAAAAAATTGCCCTTAGGTATGAGTGGGTGCGTGTATGGTTGTTTGTCCTGTGTGTCTCTGTGTTGCCATGCGATGGACTGGCGACCTGTCCCTTGACTGCTGGAGATAGGCACCAGCCTCCCCCAACCCTGCATTAGGATTGACGGGTATAGAAAATGGATGGATGGATGTTTTGCTTGAATATGACCTAACTCAGAGGCCCGTTTCTCTTAACACCCTCCAAAATGGGGAATACATAACAACATGCAAATTAGGAGTTTGGCTAAAGTTGGCAAAAGATTTAGTGAAAGAAATAATTGAAAAGCTAATAACTGAACAGTGACAAACAAGACTGGATGAGGTTTATTTTGCAGAGGCAGAGGGATGAGAATGATAAAGAAGATAAAAACATCTCAGAATTAAAAATACATGTATACATACACTCGCCAACATGCACTTTAGATTGATTTTTAGATTTTTATTGGAAATAATATGTTATCAATAAAGCCCTCCAAGAGTATTTACATCCTTTGAAAGTTTCTCATTTTGTCATGCTAAAACCACTTTAATGTATTTGAATCAATTTTATTGGTTTTTTATATGATGAGCTGACATAAAGTAGGTCACATTGTTGAAACTTAAGCAGAAAGGTGCATGACCCCCCCCCCCCCCAAAAAAAATAACTAAAAAGTGTGGCATGCATTTATATTCAGTCCTTCAAAAATTGTAATCTCATCCAATTAAGTAACCATAAAACAACAACAAATGGCACAGGATGCCAATCTCTGATGCCCAGGAGTTCCATCTACTTGGCATGAGTCAGCTGCTCAGTCAATATCTTGATCACAGGAAGCCATGATACTGCCATGTTTACATCTGCACCCATGTGAGTATTGACAAACTAAGATAGGCTCTTCAAAACATGTGCAGTAACTATTCAACAAGTAATAAAATCTTATTTCACAGCCAAAAATACATAAACCATTGAATGAGGTGTGTAGCAGTGGAATCAAGCCTAAATTAAAACAGGTGGAACTCACTAGCCTGTTTCAAAAAACAATGGCGCCACTGTGTCTCAATGCGGAGGCGGCCTTTGGTCATTCATAAGTGGTCAAGTCCTGCGTTACGGTAATATTACAATCAAGCTTGAAGGAACGAATGGAAAATCACCTCGCCATGCTGCCACGACACATTAAAAGGACACACCGTAGTGGCAGTGTTTCCCTGATATGCTGCCACTGTGTGTCTTTTGAAACAGGCCACTGATTAGTTGACCTTTGAAAGCAACTGGTTTTATCCTTCCGGATTTTATTCAAGGGTATTTACGTAAACGCGGCTCTAACTTTCTGATTTTTATGTATAAAAAAGTTTGAGAAGTTTTATTTTTTATCTTCTACTTAACAAATATGCACTACTTTGTGTTGGTCAGCCACATAATATCCTAATATAACAGATGAAGATATGGTTAGAATGAGATAAACTGGAGAAATTTAAGAGCTGTGAATACTTGCATGATATATCATATTTGCCAAGTGGCAATCAACTTTCTTGGGTTCTAAATTTAGCAATGCAACATTTTACTGATTTTAAGTCAGGATAAAAAAGGAAATCTACATTAGTATCATATATTCTCCCACATACATTTAAAAGGCTAAATACTTTAATATGTGTCATCCAAAATCCATTCAGAAAGACACAGGTCTTTGTCAGTGCAGCCTTTGGCTCTTCTCCACAACCTGACACAGCATAGTGCAGAATAAAGGACACGGGTGTATTGATAGGACACATAATGATGTCACAGATTGGGTAATGCTCACTCTTTTTTAAAATCTCTGTCCCTTTTAGCTGCTTTTGTCCTACAGTGTGACAGACTGCAACCTACAGGGAGACCTTGGAAACACCCCACTGATACTGGCCTGCTCCCTCAATAACTGTGAAGCTTTGAGCATACTGGTACGTACCAATTTTAATTTTCCATTTACCACCAGCTCAGCATGTAAACAGAATTGTACTGTACTGGAAGACCATGACAGTTTTGTCTCCAATAAAACAAGGTCTCTTTTTGTCATTCTTTTTAAAGCTAAAGCATGGAGCCATGCTCTGCACGCAGAACAAGCTCGGCCATTTTGCCATGCATGCTGCTGCCTTCGCAGGAGCAAAGAAAGCCATGGAAGTCATTCTGAAGGCTGGTATGAGAAAAAAATAAGATCGGTCAACAAAATCCAGAAGTGCTGACTGTATTGAACTTTCCTTGCAAGGCCAAATGGCAAATTAGGCTTGTAGATAACAGGATCTCACCTTGGTCCTTAGAGTCTCGATAATACATTTTCAGGAAAAATTGCGCTCAGTGCCTCAGAGTAATTCAGCGCTTGTGGGAGACTGTTTGCCAAATTTGGGTTTTTTGGAGGAAGTTTACTCAAGTGCAAAATATTTACCGTATAAGATTTCAAATAGTTCCCATACAGATTTACCAGTCTGGATTGCTTGGATTACCACATACAATCCACTTGGATGGACAAAGTTACTCATTACTTCCTTCCTCTAAAATGCTAACAGAAAAACTAAATTAATTAAAAAACAGACAAGCTGAATAGGAATTGTCAGTGTGTACACACTATACCCTTAACACCAAGCACAAAGCAATGGTTGATTTAATTCATTGGCAGGAGAAGAGCATGGCCACATTGCAGTGTCCCACATCAACTATCTAGACAAGTCCAAGAGTAGCCCTCTCCATCTGGCTGTGCGTGGGGGAAATTTCGATACCATCCGTCTCTGCATCACCACTGGGGCCAAAATAGACCAGCAACAGGTACGTGACCGACAGATAGCTTGGAAATGTAAACAATGGTCTGCATAAGGTTATATTTTCCATACACGTTTATCCATCAAAACGCAGATGCTCATTTGCTTGTCACCACTGTTTTTCCTATCTCCAAGGATGTCATTTTCATAAACACATCTCAAATGGTCCAATTCATCTTCCATCTGTCAATTGCATGCTTTGTTAGATTTGCATTTTTTGTGTAGTTTTTTAATCTACAACTCATTTGGCTACACCTGTACATTATTTTCCCGGCAATTACGAAGTTAGGACACGCCAGTATCATTCCTCTAATCCTGGAGTGCTTGTTATGTCCAGCTCTGGGCTAGTGCCCAGAGGAACAGCAGGAAGAGGGAGTATAGTAATAGCTTCAGTTGACTAAATTGATACAAATTACTTTCACTTAGACTATGGAGCTGAGTGAGGCAATCACTACCCCATTTTATGCCAGTCATGGTTATCTCATCAAAGGCCTATGTTAAAGTGATTAGCCAGCCAGTATAGGCAATACACCGCTATTTTGCAAAAAATCTTTGCATGATTTCTAATGCCTGCACATTTCATTACATCTTTTTAGAGCATAGAAACAGGTATGTGTTATACTGATGCATTGCCCATTCCTAATTCTGCATACAGTAATGCACTGATATTTTGTGGTTTAGAATGATCGCTGCACACCTCTTCATTTGGCCTGCACTCAGGGTGCTATAGAGGTAGTGAAACTGATGCTGTCCACTGTGGACCAAGTAGAAGATGTTATCAACCTGACTGATGGGGCTTGCCAGACTCCTCTGCATAGGTGGGTGTTCTCATGTTATCCCAGCAGAATGAATGCCAACAGTTTGCTTTCACTGTGGCATTCAAACACTTTATTTTACCAGTGTGTTGTTTTTAACTAGAGTTGAAGAAAGAGTTACTGAGATTCAACATGCTGTCTGTTTACAGTGATGGAAAAAAAGACCACCTTTGAATTATTTTGTGTGTGTGTGTGTATTTTTTGCATATGTAAAGATAGTTGTGTTGTATTTGGTTTTTCACAAATCTTTGGCTTCATCTTTGTTGAATAAACACCAATAATGCATATTGAGCTGTTGTGTATACTTGAAACAAAATTTAAACTACATTAGAACATGATAAAGACCAGATCCTTTAGATGTTTAAACTAAGTGTGTGAGGATATTTTCAACCAATATGATGGTGTGACTAGCAGCTTTTATTAGCTGCTAACAAAACGGTCTCTCAAGAACGTCTTTTTTTACATCAAAATACGAGTCTCAAAAATGGTCTGTCTGTCTGTCTGTCTGTCTGTCTGTCTGTCTGTCTGTCTGTCTGTCTGTCTGTCTGTCTGTCTGTCTGTCTGTCTGTCTGTCTGTCTGTCTGTCTGTCTGTCTGTCTTTGATGGCCTGATGTCTAATCTATGTCCCTATTGCAACAGCTATGTTCCCTGCTGTCCTCAGATTCAGGGTTTGCAGACATGTGGATTAACAAGTATTTTTCCGTCAGTAACGTAGTTGTAAAAATCCTCCACTTTGGCAGCTGCAAATGTAGAACACCACGACATTGCGAGGAATTTGTGATTGACGTGCGTCATCTAAAGGAACAACTGCAATCCAGCGGATAAAAGATGAAATGACAAAGGAAAATCTAGTTATGTCACAGTCTGACGAAACAAAATTAGAGTTAGATCACTCTTATTCAACATTGAACACCGTGACTAAGGTTGTCAGCTCTTGCAGCTGTGTTTGTTGGTTTACAGAAACTGTGTTTGCTTTTCCAGGGCTACAATATTTGACCATGTGGAGCTGGCTGAGTACCTCATTTCTTTGGTAAATAAAGCACTCACAAATACACGTGGACACACATGTACACAACTGTTGGGAATACATCCTGCTTCGGGATCATGTAATTAACGTTGTTTTTGCAAGCTGTAGCTTTATTTTGACTTTGACATTGCTGCTGAGAAGAGTCCTGCTAAATTACAAAATATTTTTTAATCAATTTGATCAAAACTTTACCCACTTCCAGTGTTTCTCCATTTCTGTTATTCAGTTGTAGTTTTCACTCTAAAGTCACTGCACGGCTGAGTAAATGTTTAAGGTGCTGACCATTACTTTCCCACCATCTGTCACCATCTGTTGCAAATATAGGCTCTTTTATTAGAAGTTAAATGCAAGGAGGGAGGAGATATCTGAGTTTAATTAATGTAAGCTCATGTTGTTGGAAAGGAAATCAATCCATCAATTTTGTTTATCTCATATTTGAAAAGTAACACTGCACGTCATCCTGAACACACCATACCCACGGTGCAAGCACTGTGCCACTGGTGGGAGCATTGTGCCAAGGTGCACTGCCTCCCAATGTGTTTGAGTGTGTTTGTTTAGCAATTACAACTTTAAAAAACTGTATGCTCTTGCAAATGTTTAGGATTGATTCTTATTTCTGTGATATCAGTTTTTCTATTATATTTTCCGTTTGAACAGCATAATATGTTTCATTTGGTCTGAAAGCAAAGCTAATGCAGCAATTTTTGAACTAAAACTCTGTTTATATATAGTTAAGCCAAATCTCTTTTATGTGACCAGCTGACCCTTCAAAAATTAATTTTGTAAAAAGAAGCTCAAATATGCTGTTAATGTTCCTTCACATATCAATGTGAAGAATCCCAGCAAATACGCTAGAATTAAAATTAGCAACGACGGTAGAAGGCATGCCTGCCTCAGATATATAAAGAATACATTGCACAGTAGGAGTTTATTTGTATGTAATATAATCCTTTACCTTTTAATACCATAAAACAAAGGATTTTTAGAAAGAGAGTACAATTCAAATGTAACTCTACCCAAGTAAACATTCCTAGAACTCATTCAAATGAGCTCTAGGAACAGATACAGTTGCATGTAGTTATTTAATTTTGCAAGGCAGATGAGTTACAATTGAAGGTAGCATTATAAATGCCAAAAGTTGTTTGTGCTCATACATATTAATACATATCCATGTTCTGAAAGGCTTACAAAAATAATTACAGTTACAATGAAGAAGGAAATTTTAAGGCTTTTGTGTACTTTCTCCCTAGGGTTCCGACCTGAACAGCACAGACTGTAAAGGAAACACTCCTTTGTTGTTGGCAACCAGCTGTGGAGCATGGAAAACTGTAGCTCTGCTGTTGTCCAAAGGTGAAATAAAATGCTACACACCTCTACCGGAAACACACAGATAATAATGGTGAAGACTTCTAACAATGTTGACTTGCAGTAAGGTGTCAGTATATGCTATTTTCTTTTAAGGGGCCGATGTGAATGTGAAAGACAAATGTGGCTGTACCTTCCTTCACCTGGCCATCCTGCAGCCTAAGGGTCTGAGAAATCTTCCAGAAGAAGTGCTACAGGTACCTAAGTGCTAGTTGCTCCACAAATTCACAGTCCGGAGTTAAAAGGAAGACATCAACATATTGGAATCTAATTAAGGCACTGTCCTCAATCAATTTGCCTTGAGCTCTTCTCTGAATGACCTATTTGTGGGTAGTCAATAGAGGACAGCACTCCTAAAGCAAAACAGTATTTTTAACAAAATAGATTTTACTGAATCAACAGTAGTTTTACATATTTCAAAGTGAGAGTTTATTACAATATGAAACTGGGATGTATATGTATGTGCAAAGTTTACATTTAAACTCTACAGCCCTGTCACAGTATTGTATCTCTGCCATGTGCATCTGTGGCTTACAAATATATGTAGCTTCAAGCCCTTCAGCATCCTTTCAATGCATCTGACACTCAAACAAATGTATTCACAGCCAAAACAGACTGCCACACATTCTCTAGGCATGAGTAAAACATTTATGACAGCTCATCATATTTCTTAGAAATGCTATACAGCAAAATTTTACAGCAATCCTCACAATGACTGGATATTAACATTATTAATTTTGTGCTATCACTACTGAAATCGACATTGATGCAGTTTCACTAACTTAAGCAAGTCCTATGCTTGAAGTAACTTCAAGCTGCTGTCCGGATTATTTGAGGGAGAGAGAGATTTTTTGAATCATATGTACCAAGTCCCTTCCCAAAAATCTCATTCTAGCCCGAACTCAACAATTGTGCATGTCATCACCTGTGGTGTCACAGTGGGTCAAAGAGGAAAACAGCAGCCAGGGAATTGCTGACTTTTTTGCAGAAATTCGCTCCGACTTCTCCGTGACAACTTTAAATAGGAAGACATGGAGCTGCCTGTGTGCATGGCCTCATCTTCAAGGGTTTGAGTGATGCGGATGCACGTTGATTGACAGCCAAAAAGGCAGTAACTCAAATTCTATTGGCTAAAAAATATTGGCGGTCTGTTGAATTGCATAGAGGTCTGTGGGAGGAAGGCAGAACTTAAGAAGAATAACAAATGTTGTGGTGCACCAGCCTTATATCATACCATAGAACCACACTGACCATTTTAAAGATTTATAAAACTTTGATACATTAATATATTCTTTATTTATAGAGTTTTTCTGTTACTTATTGTTTATTTTATCTAAAAAATAATAATTCAGCAGCTTTAATCTCTTGTCAGGTGTTTTTGGGAACTTGTCTGTGCCCTTTGAACAGATCAACTAACTATGATGAGAGTTCCATTCCAGCCTCCTCCCAATATATGTCAAGTACCGTTGGGCAAGGTACTTAATCCCAAATTAAGAATTTGCGTAGTGGTGTATTAATATGTGAGCATTGTCAGGGCAGCTAGGGGAGTGTAACTCATTCTGCAAAGGACTTTGAGTACAAAGATAAATGCTTCATAAATTTTGTCCAGTTACTATTTAGAATATTTAAAGAGCAACTCACCCCAAATCAACTTCTTTTGCTGATAAATTAATATGAATGAGTGTCTAATAATGCTATTTACATGTCTGGTAATTATTTTGGGAAGTTTGTAGATTTTTGGTCAAAATATTGACTTTTTACCAAAAACCGTCAGTTTGGTCCCCTCTTCAGCTTAAAACTCTACACTGCACTTGAATTTGAATCGGCTATTGTTGTTCGTTCTGCAGTGGTGGCTAACGTCATTCATCCTGCTGCTGTGGGGTATAAAACAAGCCGAGTCTCGGCCATGCCTCCGTAGCGAGTTGGAGTTGGAATGGCAAGGAAGTGCCCTCTCCCTCTGCCATCCCTCAGTCCACCAGGCAACACCTCCTTTTGGCACATTTTTCAAACAGGAAATGTGGGTGAAGTTAGACTGTGGTAGGGGGGTGAGTTGCTCTTTAAGCACAACATACTTCATAAGTGTACTTGGCAGCCCTTTACATTAGGCCAAAGGTTGATTATACATTTTGCAATTGTATCAGATGTGAGGAGTACATCTTGGACATTGATAATTCATGATATAATTCACTTTATCAACACTTGTTAGTAAGTTAATTCCAATGGTGGCTGAGTCTGCTGACCCAGTAGTGTGGTTGTACAGTACAATATACAGAGAACATGGGCATTGAGATATTCTGTGCGGGTGCTTAACAGTTTCAGTTCTAGATTTGTTTGTTTTCTAACACTTTCATTTTTTATTACCAATGTGTGTACATATTTTTTGGAATAGGGCTTGTGTATTATCAGTCCAACATGTCTATAATGTGTCTGACTTTAGCATAACAGAGTGAAGGCTTTGCTGAACTGTGAGGATCATGAGGGCTGCACGCCACTGCACTATGCCTGCAGACTGGGGATTCATGACTCAGTGAAGAACATGCTGGGCCTCTCGGGGCAAGTCGGCCTTGCATGCAAGTCCAAAGACAAGAAGTCTGCTCTTCACTTTGCTGCACAGTAAGAAAAACAATGGTTTAACTGGAATTTTATTCAAAGTTCTTAACTTGTTTGAAAATTATTACTGTTGCCTTGAGTTTCCGCACAAGCCAACAGTGGCTTTAAAATTATTTGATCAATCTTTGTAATGTATCCAGTCCATCACATATTATGAAAGTGATTTTGTCATTCCTTTTATTTATAATTTCACCTCTTCAGTAAAAAAACAAAAAACAAACTGTAGGGACAGTAGTTATCTGCTTTTTGTTTTTTGAAAGTTGAAGCTACATCCAACTATGACTTTATCATTCTTTAAGTGATCAATGGTGGCACAAGATACTAAAATGGTAATAAAGAAATGGCTTTCTCAGAAAACTTTACCTATCACCTAAAATGGCAAAAACTGAGATTTTTACTAGGTCTCTCTAATGAAACAACCAGTAGACAGGTTATTAATGAATGCTCCAACTCAATAAAAAATTTCACCAGATGTTTTAATCCAGAGAGAAATTTCTTACTCCACAACCTTTTTGTAAAGATTAATTGCAGCAACTTACGGTGATTCCTCAGAAACCTGAAGGTGCTGTTACAAGAACAGAATTCAATTAGCTAGAAATATGAAGCAATGCGATTCATGATGTGAAAGAATGAACATCAGGCATTTACTTGCATTGATTTTTCAGTCACTCACATTTATTTAATTACAACTCAGGGGCAAAAGGAAAACTATGTTATGATGTAATGCTTTAAATCTTTATGAAATCCCACTTTTAAACCCTGTTCCATTTATTGTGCTGACACAAAGTCCTGCTGATCTTAAGGATTTCATAGACCTAGAAGGATCTTTATCAAAAACACAATAGGTACGTTTTTAGAGCTTTAAAGATGGTTTACTACAACTTTAACTGTATTTTGACAACAGATTGAAGTCTTGTTTGAGGAGTGCAGCAGTGCTTTGGGGATGCTCTTCTATTTTTTTTACTCATACATGTTAAAGTATCTTCCATGTATCTCAAGTTGTTTAATCCTAACACTTGAGAGTTGTTTGTTTTGTTTTGCTTCCAGACACCGATCGGAGTCACTTACAAATAGGTGGTTTTGTTCCCATGGCCAGTCACTAAAGCTTTCAAAGTGTAGACATTCTCCTTGTTTACTCTGTTTTCCCTTTGCAGTCCAAAATGATGCATCTTGGGTTAATTAGCCTGTCTAACGTGTAAGACTGTTTGCATGGTTACCTAACCCGTTTGTGATGAACTTACAAACTGTCCAGTGTGCACCCCACCTTTCAACCACTGACCACAGCTTTTGAGATTTTGGCCCATTCCTCCATGTAGCTCTTCTTTAAAGATGTGATGTTTTGTGGGTGTTGCTGGGCATCACAGACTTTCAACTCCTTCCACAGATTCTCTATTGGATCGAGGTCTAGAGACTAGCAAGGCCACTCCAGAACCTTGAAATGCTTTTTACAATTTACAATCTTGTCCCTGGTGTCATTGGACAGCTCTCTGGTCTTGGCCATGGTAGAGGTTGGAGTCTGACTGTTTGAAGGTGTGGAGAGGTGTCTTTTACACAGAAAACGAGTTCAAACCGGTGTCATTAATACAGGTAACGAGTGGAGGATAGAAGAGCTTCCTAAAAAAGAAGTAACAGGTCTGTGAGGGCCAAATCCTTGTTTGTTTGTAGGTGCTAAATACTTATTTTCTGCATCATAATACAAAAAAAATATTTTTTGTTTACATTCTGTGGGACAATATGGACAATCAATGGCTGCTAAATACGTTTTTGTCCAACTGTATTTTGTTGTATATTGTAATCTGTATTTTCAAGTAAAATTTGTTATGATGATGCTTCTAAATCATTTTGTATTGTTCAATCCCAGTATGAGCTTTGTTTAAAAGGAACATCAAGAGTGACGCTACTAAAACATGAATTAGTTCATATAAGGTATCTCTGAAGAAATAAAGCAACCTCATGTTATACAGAATTATGTAATTCAAACTACTCTGCAACTCAATTTTAGAGTTACTATACATGTTAGGGCATATTAGTGTTGCTCAATACCTCTCTTCATATCTTTTTTTAAGATATGGGCGCATCAACACCTGCCACAGGCTACTGGAGACCATCACAGACTCTCGTCTGCTAAATGAAGGTGATGAGCGGGGCCTCACACCGCTCCATTTGGCTTCACGGGCTGGACACACCAAGGTAGTTCAGCTGTTGCTGCGCAAAGGAGCTCTCTTTCACAGGTAGACCCAAATGCTCAATAATTGCATTTATATAAAGTTGCAGAACATGCAAAAGTGTATCATACAATCTTGTTATTACTGATATTTTAAGCCAAATAAATATGTCAGCAAGGTAATTTATGGTACGTAAGGATGTGAGCGTTTCTTTACAGTGATTACAAAGGTTGGAGTTGTCTACACCATGCTGCTTCTGAAGGATACACACAAACTATGGATATCTTGCTTTCTGCAAATCCCAAGTTACTGGATAAAACTGATGAGGATGGGGTATGGATTATGATTTCGGTGTAGAATCAACTTCTTTTTTTATCAAAAAGGAGTGTTTTTGGTGCAAAAACCAGCATTTTTTTCATATCAGTTTTATAAGAATATATGGTAAGTTCCATTATTAAACATGAAATCTTTTGTTATCACTTTGACATGCCAGAACACTGCACTCCATATCGCTGCGAGATCGGGACATGTAGCCGCAGTCAAACTGATGCTGATGAGAGGGGCTGAGATTGTCTTAAACAAGAATGATACTTCCTTCCTTCATGAAGCTCTGCAGAATGGGAGAAAAGATGTAGTCAATGCTGTGATTGACAGCGAAAGGCAAGTAATGGAAATAGAATATTTAGTGTTATGTTTTGATTCATGATATTATTTGCTAAATATAGAAACATTAAAATTCAATTAAGTCTTTTCATTTGCAGAATTGAGGAGGCTTTGAGCAAGTTTTGTCCCGGTTCCACCCAACGATGCCCAATTCTTGACATGATTGAATTTCTGCCTGAGAACTTCAAGGTTTTACTACTTGCAGAAAAAACTCCCAAACCAAACAAAAAAACAAAAACAAAAAAACAACAACCACACTATAAATTGTTGTTTTTCTATCTGTAGGCCTATATCATAATTCTCTTGTTTTCTGTTATGTAACTTGTTTTGACTGAGATCTGAAATCAAATATAATACTCTTTTGCTGTGCTTTTTGTAGCATCTGCTTGACCGCTGCGTGAGGGAGTCTGAAGATGACCACAACAGCCCCGACTACCATGTAATTTATCTGCAACATGCTACCAATACATCAACCTAATTATTGTAGTAAAGAAAATTAAAAAAAATTATGTTGTGTAGATTGAATATAATTTCAGATGGCTCCAGGATCCCATTTCACAGACGTTAAATGATCAGGGCCATACTCCTCAGCCTCTAGCTGCAGTCAATGTAAGTTTCCCCCTCTCAAATCTAACTCTGATGTAGTCAAACACAAATGTTTTACATGAAGCTCAGTTTGTTTATCCACTCCCACCTCAAAGCACACCTGATCATGGTTTCCCTCCATCTACTTTAGTAGATTTGATGTGGGTTTTTATTTTTTAAGCTAGTCAAAAGCTTACAGATGTCTGTCAATGGCATGGACATGAATTTCATATTTATTTTTGGCTTTTAATTATTCTTTTGAAATTGGTATTCTTCCAGTTTAAAATTTTAAACTTCAAGGAGTTTTAGAACCAGGATTGTATTTAAATATATTTTGAATTTAGCAGATAGGCAATACTTTAAATCTGGTGAAGGCTGCCAAACAAATCATTTTAATGCTGACAAATAGAAACTACCTGCTGAAGTCAATCATGATCACTTAAAAGATGTTCATAAGCCATGGTTGTGTCAAGTTAAAAGAACTTCTAAAAACTTCAGCACTCGTTAATAAGGGACTTAGCTGAATGTGATCTTGGTTGGATAAGAGAAAATGTAGGCCAAAGTAAATGTTTTGCACCTGGTTTTTGGTTTTAAAAATCTTTGATATTGTATGTTGTACTATCATTATACTTTTGAAGAGAAACAGTTTAAATAAATATGATATGACCACAGCTGTATTTATGGAGAAAAATACTGATTTTAAATCTTGTTACTCATAATTTCTGCAGGCAATGGTTCAGTATAACCAAATTGAGCTCCTCAACCACCCAGTCTGCAAAAAGTATCTAGCAATGAAATGGTGTGTATCTGCAGTGTTTTTCCTAAAGGAATTGTACTATATTTTAATTTTTCAAAATTCAAGTGGTGCTTTTGTAATATTAAATAAAAAATCTTTTATTTTTTATCTCCACAGGGTTGCCTACGGGAGCAAAGCTCATTTGCTCAACATGTTTTTGTACCTGTTAGGGCTATTACCCTTAACAAATCTGATAGTGACCCTTCGACCCTCTGTGAACACCACCGAGACAGGCGAGCTCGACATCATTATGGTCCCCACTTCATTCACAGAGGTATTGTGCAGTGGCATGCACTGCACTGTAACATTTTAAGCTAACATATTAAACAAACAAAGGTTTAAAGACCTAACTCCATTTATTTTTAATTTATTTTTTTCAGCAAAGTGTATTCTTGTCCTTCTGCATGGTGATGGTCTTGATCACTAACATCTATTCTATAGGAAAAGAAGTGGTGCAGCTATCACAGCAGGTGCAAAATTACGCTTTTATGCATATTATATATCATATTTAATCAAAGCAATGAAGAAATTGTTCCATAAGCACATTTCTGTACTAATTCTAGCAATAGTTTTGATGGATGAATGTTCCTAGATACAAAATAGGCACATTGGCTCAACAAAGTAAAAATATCACCTTTACAGTTTATCTTTGTGTGTTGTTAACAAGAAAAACTTTACTTGTCATATTCTATTGATACCCCAAAGCGCTGGAGTTACTTCAGGGACGGTTCAAACCAGATTGACTGGATGTCAGCCATCTCCTCTCTTTTGTTCGTCATTCCCCTCATGGTCAATGCAGAGGGTTCTTGGCACTGGCAAGCAGGTGCAATGGCGGTTTTAAACTCCTGGATTGGGTTTCTCCTTTATCTCCAGAGGCATGTTGTCTCTGACTTTAACACTTTACATTTATTTTCTTATCATTTGTTTCAGTTTTGTTGAAGTTGTACAATTTCCCTATGTTTAGGTTTGAGGGTGTTGGCATCTATGTTGTGATGTTTGGGGAGATCATGAAGACGTTACTCCGTATTGTGATGCTCTTTGTGTATCTGATGTTGGCATTCAGTTTGGCATTCCATGCTCTTATGCTCAACCAGGTAAGTGAAAATACCAACAACCCAAAAAAGACTTAGCAAGCACATTACTGTGAAAAGGTATTGCCCCTTAAAAGATTTATTCAATTTTTTTTTTGTCAAACTGAAATGTTTCAGTTCATCAAACAGGTTTTTGTGTGAGACATTGATAACATAGCTAAGGTAATTAGGAAATGTATTTTTCAAATCATGGATTACAAATCAAAAATTATGTAAAACAGAACCTAGACGAAAAACTAAATTATTGACATCTGTCAGTCTGGAAAGGGCTAAAAGTCAATCTTTGGGGCTAAGAACCATTATAAATAAATGAAGATTTGAAACATTAGCAATACTGGGCAGAAATGGGAGAGTCCTAGAGAGGCCAAAACAACAGAAACACTAAAGGCACGTTCACACCGGTCAGCTCATCCACGCGTCAAATCGCTCAAATGGACGAAAGTTGACGCTATAAAATTAAAACCTAGCTGCTTGCACACTTTGTAGTCCACGTAGGCCCATCAGCGCGTCACGTCCCATAGTTGCCCTAACCGGGTTTGGCTATCATATGGTGCGTTCACACCGGTCAGCGCATCCAGGCAGCAGGGCAGCTAGATTACATGCAAGTCTACGGTACCTACGCATCAAGTGGGCATCAAGCTGCCCCGCAGCAAATCATGTGCATCGGCACAGCTGGCATCAGCGCATCCACGCAGCTGCTGCTCGGAAGCGTTGATGTACTGTCGGAGCAGCTGCTGCGTGAAGTTGGGAAAACTTAACTTTGGGGCATCAAACGCGGGGCGTCAACCAATCATGGGGACTCTTTGTAGTGACGTGGATGGTAAGTCATTCATTCAAAATGGAAGATCAAATAATCGTTGCTATCTGGAATTTTCGTCAATTATATGACCCGTCTTCATCTTTTTACAAAAACAGGAAGAGATCGGATTTATTTGGAGGATAATATTGGAGGATATAGGAGTGCCAGGTAGGCAGTTAAATATTTTCTTTTAACTTTCTTGTTATGTTAGCTAACGCTAGCCAAACCCTGTTAGGGCAACTACCGGACGTGACGTGCTGATGCGCCGACGCGGACTATAAAGTGTGCAAGCAGCTGGGTTTTAATTTTATATCGTCAACTTTCGTTTGTTTGAGCAATTTGACGCGTGGATGCGCTGACTGGTGTGAACGTGCCTCAAGGCTGTCTGCCATTTGCAAAACGTCTGAATTATCTTCAAGATGTTTTGCAAAATATTATGTTCAATGATTACCAAAAAATTTTACATTGTGAAAGATGGGCATCCTTTGACATCGTGTGTAAAATTAAAAGCATTTCAATAAAAGAACATCTTGCCGACAGTCAAACATGGTGCTGGTAGAGCAATGTCTTTATGTATATATATATATATATATATATATATATATATATATATATATATATATATATATATATATATATATATATATATATATATATATATACGTGTGTGTGCAAAATATGGAGTTGTTTTTGTTAAAGTGTAAAATACTTCTACTGATCTATATGTCCACATTGTCACTTTGTTTTTGTCAACAGAAAGAGTTTAACAGTGTGCCGCTCTCTCTGATCCAAACCTTTGTGATGATGGTCGGGGAACTGAACTACCAGAACAACTTTCTGGATGCTTATTTGAACAACGAGCTTCCATTTGGTTTCTTGACATATGCAATTTTTGTGCACTTTGTTCTGCTCATGCCAATCCTCTTGGTGAACCTGATGGTAAGCATATTATTATTGCTGTTGGGAGATGTTGGTGATTTTGTATGACCATAATATTCTCCAAAGCATTGCTTTCCAAACTATTTGGATTTAAAACGTAAATTCGGCACAGCAATTTAAATACATATTGAATACAATGAATACAATATACATAATTACATTTTAATCAATATTTATTAATAAAACAAATTGTATAGGCTTACAAGCTTTAACACAGGTAAATACATTTATTAATTGTTAAAAATTTGAAAAATGTACTTACTCAACTGAACTAACTTCATTCTAACTTATTGAGATCATTTGACTCTTCTGGTGTGTCCTATCATGTTAATCATAAAAATATATAGCAGCCGCACACTCAAATACTGTGCAATATCAATTTTAATGCAAGCTTTCGGTCTTGCGACCTTCTTCGGGCAAGACCAAAAGCTTGCATTAAAATTGATATTGCACAGTATTTGAGTGTGCGGCTGCAATATATTTTTATGATTCCAATGGTGATTGAATTCAGCAGCACCTTACAATAAGATTTTGACGGATGAGCGGTGACCTTTTCCATTTTTGTGTCCTATCATGTTAAAAAGAAACAAAAACAAGAACCAGTTTTCGACAAATGCAAATAAAATATTGCTAAAATGGTAATATCCTGTTAAAATCTAACAAGCAACAACAACAATATCCTAAGAGTTCACAAGCTTAGCTTGGTGGCAAGTTTGACTTTAATTGTAGTGCTGCTAAAACTGGTTAAAGGTAGGTATAAACCTTTTAAAATATTTTATAATAAGGAGCATGGCCTTTAATCCTTTTTGCTGGCCATGGCCCCTGTGGCCTGGCGGCCCTCATCAGCCAGTCCCTAGTCGGGTCCCTGCTGGGGGATGGGGTGCCCTCGGGCCCTGGGCCTCCGGGCCCATGGCTGGATTTGCCCTGGTGTAGCCGGTTGCCAACGGAGCCTGTTGGCTTGTCGTTTGAGCTAGTGAACGCTTGTACGGAGAAACCTAATATGCACCATTTGAAGTGTGTTGTTTTGTCTTTTCTGGACTATGTATTATGTAAATCTTTTTCATCAGCTTGAAAGTGTTCATTGTAAATCTTTACATTGTTTGATGAAGCACAGGTGTAATCTCGTAATAATCGGTACCATGAGCTTTTCAGTGACACTGTTATTGTATTCATGTATCTATTTGTGGGTTGTGTAGTTTTCAGTTTGCATTGTTTGATTTGTTTTGTCGTCGTTTTTTTCCTTATCCCTGCCGTCCTGTGGATGTGGAGGGAGACTGTGATGTTTTCTTGTGTTTTCTTTGTTCCCCTTCCTTTCTTGTATCTTCAGCTCACCCTCTCCCTCTTAACCTTTTTTTCCTACCTCTCTTTATCTACTTTCTTTCTTCCCTTTTATTTTCCGTCTCTGTGTCCCTGGAGCATCGAAAAAGAAAAAGAAAACACAGTAATTTCTAATGAAGATTTCTTACACTTATATATCAAGCAGAGTAGTATAGCAAAAGCTGTAGTGCTCCACTTGTAATAGTAAATCTGTCAGGCTTCTACTTGGTACTGAAACACCAATTCTGAGCACCACACTGCCAGACGTGTAGAAAAAAAAGAAAAGAAACTTAGATTTTTGTTCCAACACAAACTTTTTCAATCACAAACAGTATAAGAGTCCTTAGCTTTACCAAAGTTGATATATTAATTCCTAATGTAACCCATATAAACATATCAGCCATGATGTTTTCTGCTGGACATGACACACAATCACTGAGAGTAAAAGTAGGCAAATAATATTTGCTCCAGTCAAAATGTTTATGTAGACTGTGACTAAAAGAGACTCTGTGACTAAAAGAGTTATGTGCTCCATGGCAATTTTTTTAGTAAAAAAAAAAAAGATGGATGGATGGAATATGGAATATGTCCCATTTGAAGTGTGTTGTTTTGTCTTTTCTGGACTATGTATTATGTAAATCTTTTTCATCAGCTTGAAAGTGTTCATTGTACATCTTTACATTGTTTGATGATGCATTGATGGTTCTGTCTTGCAGATTGGTTTAGCAGTCGGGGACATTGCTGAAGTTCAAAGAAATGCTTCCCTAAAACGCATAGCAATGCAGGTAAGTTTGGAGCTGGCCTTCCTGACAATGTGTTATGTTCTACAGCTTTTCCAGCTTAATCTGACTTTGGACTTAGTGTATTGACAGCACTTTAAAGCTACCAGACATGGAAATCAAATACACAGTAGATATGATTATGAATTGTTGTTAAGGCTCTATATAATAACTTTGATATCAAGTCAAAGTAACAGAAGCAGGAGATGATTAATCACATGCTATCAATGCAAACTATTCATATCCTGCTCTACCATGCCCAAAACAAACTGAGCAATGAAACAGTGCTATAAAATGATTTGTATGGCAGATGTGTCTAAGAATGATTAACTACGTTTGTTTAGTTTTCTAATGTAGAGTTTATAAGCTTCCCCTCTGATCTAAGATTGATCTCCACACATCCCTGGAAGACAAGCTCCCTTACTGGATTATGAAGCGAGTGGACAAACCCTCAATCACCATCTACCCCAATCGCAAATGCTCCAAGGTATTCTCCTTACCTGGAGTGAGCATGTTTAGTAAATCATGTCAATTTCCGCTTTCGTAACTATTCACTCTTCCTCACAGCACTTCCTAAAACAAATGATCTCCGGTGAGGAAGAAAGAAGTGAAGTTTGGACTCGTCTGCAGTCAAAATCACAGACCTGCACATTTGTAGAGAATGAGCTCAAAAAGCAGAAGGCCAGGTAAGGAACCTAAAAGTAGCTGCTGGAGGTTCACAAGTAATCAATTTCTTTAATTGCCAAAAAACTTAAAAACATGCATTCACCACAACCTGAAAATGACAAAGAAAGCTTGAAATAATTATCTTAAATACAATATACAGTAAGACAAAAGTGCAAAATATAGTATTGCAAGGGGGAAATGCTGTGAAGCACACCAAACTTGATTTTCTTTTATGTCTGAGCGACCCCTAGTGGTAAATAATTGTAGCATTTTCTGGGATAAGACAGTGGCTTAAGTATTCATATCATTTGAATTCTCCCACTCATTCACAAGGATTATTGTATTTTATTGGTAATTTTTGTATTAGAACATTCCAAAGTGGCGCATTGTAAAGTTGAGGGAAAAATGATGCATGTGTTTTATTCTTTTTCCTTGCAAGACTTAATGAATGTTGGCATTGACATTGACAGGATGAAAGAAATGTCAAACACATTGGAGAAGCAGCATGGCCTCCTGAAGCTCATCATCCAGAAGATGGAAATCTCCTCTGAGGCTGAGGAGAGTGATGGTCCTGTGACACCTAGAGGCAACATGTGGCCCAGTTTGAGTCAAAGCAAAACAAGAAGCCGTGGCATTTCCCGCTGGGTGCCGCTGATTAAGGCTATTGAGGCCAAACGCAAATAAAGGAGATACTTAGACAGCATGAACTCTTCTAATTTGCACAGTGAATTTTCACTATTATGTAAGTGTAGCTGGAGTTCTCACATATAAAAGTATGTGCTTAAATGTAATGATCCATGCAAAGTATAAATGCTACAGTGAAGAAGGGAAGAAATTAGATGATGGAAGAATGGATGTCGAACAGCCTTCTGGATGGATGGATGGATGGATGGATGTATGGATGGAAATCACTTTTAGGTAATGGGACAGTGAATAAAATCATGAAGACTTTTTCGTTCACATCCACTCCTCAATGATTCCGAAATCAAATTCCATATTTACTCAAACCCACATTTTTTTAGAACGCTGTTTAATAATTTTAAAATCTGTTGTGAACAAATATGCTCATACTAGAACATTTTGTCTTTAGATACATGTCATGGTGTGTGAGATCAGACCAAAATGCAGACAGGAGAGCTGAAGTCTCATGATGACAGTCTTTAATAGAAAATTAAACAAAGAACTTTCAAAGCTTTTCGAGGAGTGGCTTACAGGAAATACGACACAGAGAAGACGAGGAACCAGCGAGGTATGACTGATGGAAGACTGCTTAATACTGGGGAGGGAGTGAGGAGTGACACTGAAAGCCTAAGAACCAATTAGTGACAAACAGATGCAGGTGAGAAAGAGATCAGGGGAAGCTTGGAGATGACTTATAGCTGTGCAGAGAAGCAGAATGGCAGGGAGGAAGCAGAGGAGAGAGCAGATGTGCAAACAGAAGACTGGACAGAAAATAATTCTAAATGAAGAAAGTAAGAACTAGCTCTAAGGTAACTAAGGATGAAAGACCATTTAAGATAATGAAAACCTAACAAAAACTCAAGAGACAAAGTACTAATGAACAGGAGAGAAACAGAACAGAAGAAAGAGATTTAAATAAGAAAACAATCCTAAAAAGAGAAATGAAGTAAAGCAGAGCTAACAGATTAGATAACGAAATGACTAATAAAAGATCAACCCAACAGAATAAAAATATAGGTGTTATCGCAACCTAACACAGATAAGAAAGACTAACGCAAGAGTGACTGAAGACCTAAGTAAATAAATGACAAATGACCAGAAAACAACAAAAATTCCCCTCCCCTCAGGAGTATAGACACCTGAGGGGAAAAAAACAGAAGAGGAGAAAACGCAGTGGAAGGAAAAATACATACAAACACTAAGAAAGAAACTCAAATCACAACACCTAAAAGACCCTAGCACTAAAAAGACAAGGTAAACTGAATAAGGAAATAAAATAACTGAAACTCAAAACACAAACACCCAATGAACTTAACAATAAATGTTTTGCTCTCTGAAGTTGAACCAAAACATTAAGCAAATTGTAACCACTGGGACAATCCTAGAGAGTTGTATTAACACTGTTATACGAGTGTATATTTAAAATAATGGTGGAATGGGTCCAACAAAAAAAACTGCTTTACAATAAATTACAGTAGGTGTGGAAATTAATGTAATCTTTTGTTGTATGTTTTTACTATACTTACTGTCAGAGTTACTGTCTATGTAATGCTTTCAAATGCTTTCATGTGTCTCATCTGCCTTATAATATAATACTTCTTTTCTCTCACAGTCCCAAATAAAGCATGACTCTACCATGCAAAACATGCATGTATTCATGTTCTTTTTATTGTAAAAGTTTAATCTAGCATATAAGAGAACATACATGACGCATGTACACTGTGAGAGATAAATAGATCACACATCTGACTTTGTTTTTTGTCTTGAGTTTAGTTGTTTAAACTGTTTCAGTGGAGATCATGAGAACCACAAGTTGCAAACAGAGTTCAGCCTCTGACATCATGAGCCTGCACCTGTCCCTCTGCTTCTCCAACCAGACCTCTGATAGAGGTCGAGCCCCCATGAAAGTCTCTGCTGATAGACAAATGCCTACTCTCCCTTTAGGTCCACTTTAAAGGGTTATGTATTACTACTTGCCTTGTATTTAAGTATCCCCAGGGCAAATAGAACAACCATAAAGCCATCAATTACATCAATGTTTGGGGCTATATTTTTTCTGTTTTACTCTAGGAAGTGTGTGCATAGAATGACCAATGACTGCAGTGTTTTATCTCCGCCTGTTCTCCCAGTGACAGTGAATGAAGCACAAGGGTGAATTATGTCATATGTCATACAGGAGATGCCTTTGTGTCGGTCAAGAAAAAAAAATAGGAAAAAAGGCTGCTCATCAGATGAGCGGTAAATCCGACAGCAGAATCCCTTAGCTTGCACCTTCATAGGTGTCAGTCAAGCCGTCCGCCTAACTGACGGATGCGGTGACAGAGGATGGGGTTGGCAGACTGCCTGAACCTCTCTCTGTCTTTCCAGCATAACTCAATATCTCAACGTCATGACTCATCCAAGGATATGTTAAGAGCAGAGATCCCTGCCAGGTCCGGCTGATCTCTGATCTTTTGTGAAGCTGCTGCATGGAAAAGTACAAGTGCAGGAATGTGTCCTTGCGTTAGGGAACGTTGTTGGGCTAAGGAAGAAGGAATCCTGAGTGGACAGTTGTGGATCACTTTAAAACGACTGATTTGCAATAATAACAAATTCCGTAAGACTTTTTAAATTTATTTGGTAACCTCTGGCTGGTTCACATAGTTGTACTGCTCGGTTTGTGTTCTTTATGGTGAAGGTAATGATTTTTGATCACATATTGGTCAATTGACGTTGATAGGAAAGATTACCAGATATTAAAGTGCAACTCAACCCAAAATCAGCTTCTTTTTCCTGATAGACTGTATGAATGATTGTCTAATAGTACTGTTTACGTGTGTATTCAATATTGTGGCATTTTAGTGCATATTATTTAAAATAGATTTTTTTTGCCTAAAACCATGTGTAGCGCCCTCTTCAGGGTAAAAGTCTTCACTACACTTGAATCTACAACACTTGCTCTATGATGTCAGCTGCACAGCCCACTGTGGGGTATAAAGAGTTGGAGTTGGAATAGCAAGTAAGTGTTGACGCCAAAATTTGGTACTGGTAAATATTGTGTGTAGTTTTTTTCATCTGCCTTCTGTGCCTCTTCTGAGCTCCATAGCCAGGGGCCTAGTGATGCATCCTACATTTTGTTATGTTCAGTTGGATTACTTGAGGACATTGGGAGTTATTCTCCTGCAGATTTTTACTTTTTGAAATTTTTCTTCCTACAATCCATCTGCACGATGCAATTTTTCTAACTGAAGAGAAAAGTTCAATAAATTAGCACCATCAGCTGAAGCCTCAAGTCCTGAGTCCTCCTTCAACCATTTGGCCAAACCCTACAGTGCTGTTGTGTTCAAAGTCCTTGTTGCAATGGATGGCAAACCTCTGTCCCAGTCTCAAGTTTTCTGCTATCCCTGAAAGGTTTTCTTCATGTCTTGCTGTCTATTTAACTATCCATCTTCTCTTATCCATCCATCCTCCTTGCTGAATGAAACCCATCCCTACAAGACACATTTCCGCACCTGTGCCACCAACAAGTTCCACTGTGATGGTGATGTGGTCAGGATTATTTGGATCTTTAGTTTTCTGCCACATTTTGGCATTGCTGGAAAGCCCCAGAATGTAATTTTGGTATCATCTTGTCTAACAGAGCACCTTTTCTACTTGCAAGCTTTGTCAACTGCAATTGGCATTTAATAGAATTCCAAGTGGTGACTGTGGCTCAGTAGGTAGAGTCATTGTCTTGCAATCAGAGGGATGTAGGCTCAATTCCAGCTTTCTCCTGTCACATATCAATGTGGCCCTGGGCAAGCCACTCAACCCTAAGTTGCCTACCGAGCTTTGTATTGGTGCATGAATGTGTGCGCGTTTGTGAGTGCAAATGGGTGAATGTGGCTACAGTATAAAGTGCTTTGAGTGGTCAGTATGACTGGAAAAGCACTATATACTGTAAGTCCAGTCCATTTAGAACTTTGTTTTAACTGCTGATTTCTTCTTGTCATTCTTGAATAAAAGACTCATTTTTAGAGTGCATAACTAATAGTTTTCCATTCAAAAGGGCCTCTCACATGAGCTGTGGACCTCTGAAGCTTCTCCAAAGTTACCATGGACCTCTTAGCTACAAATCAGGTTAGTACCCTTCTTGCTTGGACTGTCAGTGAAGATAGATGGCAACGGCTTTGTCAATTTGCAGTTGTAACATACTTTTTTTATAATTAGATCATGGCTTGAACACTGCTCTGTGAAAAGCCCATAGCTTGGGATAATGTTTTCTACTATAACCTATACTTTAAACCTACTCTGCGGAGTTTGCTGAGAGAGCTGCCACCATGTGACCATTGGAGGAACTCCACTCTGCAAAATGTGCACTCCCATGTCATTCAAGCATGTGCTCATTCATCCATGAGCTGGCTGCAGCATCGAAATGGTTCAATACTAGCGCCTCTTCTATTGTTTTGGACAACATGTATACAGACGGTAATAAATGTACGTTTTCCGCCGCTACTATAGCTTATCTAGTGGCTAACGGACAGAGAACACCGCTTCGTCCTGAACGCGCATACGTGGGTAAGTAAATGCAGTACGTGTTCTCTCAGAAGTGCTCCCTGGCTGTGTTGTTTGGACACATATCACATCCAAATAAATTGAATTGCAACCCCTACATACCACCATGGCAAAAAGTACTAGAGTCATCATCAGGCCTGAAAAAATTGACTATGGATTACAAAAATAGATTTATTTGAATAATGCAGCTTTAAACAATGATCTGCAGGGTTCCTTGGTCTTCATGATGCTGTATGTTAACTAATGTTCTCTAACAAATGTCTGAGGCCTTCACAGAACAGCTGAATTTATACTGAGCTTAAACTAAACTAAACTCTGGTGGATGCTGTTTACTAATTAGATGACTTCTGAAGTCAATTTGTTGCAAAGGAGTGTTGAGGAAAAGATTCAGAGTAAGGTGTATTGAAAGCAAATGAATTACACATTTTTCCAGTCAATATTTGTGAAAAAAAATTATTCATTTTTTCCTTCCCGTTCAAAGGTATATGCACTCAATGGGCAGCCATAAACATATTAGTAGCAAAAAGATCATTCTTGGTCAACTCTTTTTCATATCTTTTTATAGTTGACATTTCACACATAGCACATTGTATAATAGCCCCCTGGGAAATATTCTAAAAAGATAAGAGTGAAAACTTTCAGTTTGTTCCTCAAAGCTGTCTTCCTTTTCAGTTCTGTTCATAGGTTTAATAACTCTTCGCTTTTCCAACAGGTGTTACTCTTTTCTCTCTACACCATATCTTTAAGCGGATTGTTCTGTGAGATTTTTTTGAGGGCATAAACAAATACATAATCACCCACATTAAACAGTAAAAAACAAATGGTTCTATATGTGAAAGAAGATGGGGCCTCTTTGCATCTGCCACACCCTTGTCATGCCAGCACTCCAGATGTCATGGGAACCTCCAACAGCTGGGGTCGGTGCACAAGGGCTGCGTGTGAAAGGCTGCTCCATCTGTAGAAACTCAATACCTCTGTGAAACCAGCAAAGGATTAGGTGCTTTTGATAAGCTCCCTAAGACATTTCTATTAAAGCACATCTGTAGGAGCAACAAACTGCAAGGACATTTACGGTATATGTGCACAACCGCATTTATAGTGGGAAGGTTGCAACCTCCTGTACAATATACTGGTGATCTTAAGTTGCTTTGGTAAAATCAAACCTCAGACAGTGACTAAGATTACCAAAAACCAGCCATTAATTCACAGTGCTTAAATTAATTTCTCGGTTGGAAATGGCCAACTCAAGTTTTTAACAGTTTCCACAAAGAGACAGAGCTGCAGTCTTACTGGGGTCATGGAGGCCTGGAAAAAAGGGGAGGAGAAATGCAAAGAGGCCAAGTACAGGACACTTAAATTTGAGAGGTCCAGATTCACTTTTTGGATTTGAACTCATTACGTTATTGGTCTGCTGAATGCTGGCCTTCTGAGGCCTTCAGATATAGGGTTACCACATGGATGTTTAAACCTGTATGGATATTAGCTACTAAAATCTGTCAGTCAAACATCTTTTTTCATCTTTCATCCTCAAGAAGCTCTGCTGCGCTTTTAAGACCAAAACAGAAGAGTCATGTCAACAGGCTCGGCTCCAAGTGATCCAGAGGACGATGAAATATTTGACGGAAGGACCTCCACAAATATGAAGAAAATTACCCGTCTCAGTTCCACATGGTATTCAGACAAGGATCTGGAAAATGATGATGTGGAGAGGAGGATCCAGCAGGAAAGCAGGACGCTCTCCAAGGTGCACCAGAAGGAATCGCGGCAGTCTCAGAGAAATGCTGCCAACTCTCGGGAGAGGGCGAGAATGAGAGTGCTGAGCAAAGCCTTCTCCAGACTGAAAACGAGCCTGCCCTGGGTTCCAGCAGACACCAAACTGTCAAAGCTGGACACGCTGCGTCTCGCCTCCAGCTACATCTGTCACCTCAGACAGATTCTTCAGGAGGACCGGCTGGAGAACAGCTTTGCACATCCAGTCAGTCTGGTACGAAACTTCTCCAACAGCCATTCTTGGTAAAAATACTTTAATGGGACATAAAGCTGCATTCATTATTTAAATGTGACCATATGTAATTCATAAACCCATATTCACTTTAACACTTTAGATTTTTCTTGGTATTTTATACACTTTGAGAATTAGATTTGAACCAACTTCTTCTGTAATTATTTTGTTATGTATGAATTTTTTCAGACATGGCCCTTTATATCGACAGGAAGATCAGAGGAAGACATCTAATCCACTGTAAGACTTTGTGGAGGAACAGCATAGTCGATCTCTCTTCATTACACAGCTAACTTACCAGAACATCCAGAACCAACTCAGAAATAATCCTCTAGGCTTTGCTTTCATAATCAACTGCATATTATGGGTTTGTGTTTAAAAGACTCTTGATTTAGACCTGTAAAATGTTTATTATGTACATGTGTTATATTCAGTCCTGCTTCTTTTATTAGCCACACCCTTGTCATGTCACTTTTTAGGTGATTTTGAAAAATATGATTAAATTTTTTTGTAATCATATTGATCTGTGCAATGAATCATAGCATAATTAAATGTTATGGTTTTGATTTAACAACAATAAACACACTGCCTAAAGCCTATATAGTGCTTTTTAAACCACATTGACCTCTCATAAGATTTTATGAATAAATTATGATACATTATTCCCCATATTTCCAGAAATATTTGTCAACATCAAAGTCTACTTTGATACTTTAGATTTTCAGTGTTATAGTACTAAATAGAGGGAAACGCACCACTGTTATCTTCTGCTGCTCATTGTTTTTTTATATTCATAAGAGGCATATTTTGTTTCAAGTGCTAAAGCTTTATTTAAGGTTTTCAACTAAAACACTTATTTTCAGTTCACCAATGTATCCTGACTGTTTTTGCTAAAGTTGTGTTAGCTAACACTATGCTAATGCATTATATTGACAGAGAGAGGAGAAAACATCAGCTTTTGCAACTGCCTATCATTTCTGGATATGTGTGCAGCATATATTTGGAAATTACCCAAGTGGAGTCATTGTCAGCTGATTGGGCAGATTGATAAGGCAAAGTGAAAACCTAACAACAGTCTTCTGTAAAAGTGTAGGTATTCACTAATATAGTACCTCATGGATACAAACATTTCAAGATCGAATTGTTTTAAAAAGCTAGAGTCAGTTAAACAAAGGGTCCATCTGGCTAGATGTTAATATGACATGGGTCTACTACAGGAAAAAGAAGAGAGACCTAACAACTTCACAGAATAACCGGAGAAAAAAAATCCAAGCTAACCCTTAAAAGGAATCTTCCTGAAAAGGAGCACTCCACCTCTCAGTGCTTCAACGAGTTGGAAGGAAACTCTTTCTCTGACGTTTTAATAAAATATTTAAAAAAATATATAATTATAATTTAAATTGGCTGAGGAGATATAGAGGACTGATGATTTGTCTCAGGTGTAATCCAGCCCTCACCTGTTAACTGCTCAATTGGTTAGCTGGATTGACGTCAGACCCTGATCACTTGTCCATCCATCCATTGTGTGTTCCCGCTTATCCTTGCAGGATCACAAGGGAGCTGGTGCCTGTCTCTAGCAGACCTTCTGTGAGATATAGGGTTTTCCCTGGACAAGTCACTAGTCTAACACAGCACAAACAACCATGCATGCACATATTTATACGTAGGGACACATTGGAGAGACCAATTAATCTCATTAACAGTCATGTTTTTGGAAAGTGGGAGGAAGCCAGAGTACCCTGAGAGAATAAAAGCATTAACAGCGAAAACATGCAAACTCCATGCAAAAGTTACCATGCAAACACTGAACATCATGCTCAGTCATGCCTTTTCTCTTGGTATTTTGACCTCGGGCAAGGTCCATCTGTCTGTAGAAATACTTTTTCAATGCTTGTAAACCTGTTTTTAGTTGCATTTTGCTGTAGCTTTAGCTAGGCAAATTGCAACTGGTGTTTTTTGTGCAGACACTTTATAAAGTATCTCAAATATCCCCTTTTAATAGCTTCTTATACAACCTTCTGTGTAGAAGCAACTCTGGTTCATTATTTGAAATATGACCATTTATAGGTTTTAAAGGTCTGTATGCTGAGGTGGCTCAATGACTAAACAAATTAATTAGTGAATTCTTTATTTCATACTTTCCGCAGTTTTTTCAGTAAACAGAAAAAAGGACAAATATGTCTGTAACCTCAGGTACTCTGTGCTAATGTTTGTACATATATTCTGTACCATATCAATCAGTAGCAAAAGTTGGTTATTTATCAATGTCATGTAACAACTTAAAAGGTTTAAAATAGTGACACCTCATTACATATGATGTACTACACTTTTATAGTCATCTTGAGCTGCACATGTGGTATTTCCTCAACCATTTGTTTTGAAAATCTGCCTGGAACTCATGTCTGCCAGCAGGAGTCTTGAGAACTTGGATCATGTCTGTAAGATTTAACTCAGACTTTCATATTTCAGTCAAAACAAAGTTAAAGAAGAAAAACATCCTGTAGGTTTAGTTGGAAGTTGAGGAAGAAAGTGAAGGTCAGTAACAGAACATCCTGTTCATTCAGCCAAACTTAAAATTCACAAATGTGCAAGCTTGCACTCAAGAGCCTCCACTCTTAGTAGACAGAATGGATAATAGTGATCTCTTGATGCAGCAGCTCTTTCATCCAGTTAAACCCCTCAATGATGTGAGCACAGATGGATCGAGATCTTTTCCGAGGCTGTCTGTTGGGACACTCTAACAAAATGGTTTAAATGGAGAGAGAAACAAGGAGAAGAGAGGTTGACTTTTCATCAAGTCAATGCAGAGCTGCAGCTGTTGCCATCTTGGTGAGTTTCCCAGATCCTTAAACCGTTCTCCTGGGAGACACCGGTCACTCTCTTGGACCCGAGCAGCTAATGAGCTGCCTTCTCACATTCAGATTGTCTCTGTTCTCGGACAATCCCTTGCAGTTGGGGCTGAAAAAGTGAAAACGACTTGTAAATGTCTGACGTGCAACTTGACTGCACTGAAAATGGGCTCCCATTTATCTCTCATTAACCTGGCATGACGTCAACAAAGCCATGAGGTTGGAGTCTAGCTGTGTCAGCAGTTCAGTCATTAGATCCGCATTTTCAGAAGATATTGTATGTTTTTGCTATAAATTAAACTATTTTAATAATTTATCATTACAAGGAGGCTGTATTTGGAAGGCGACTAAAACAAAAGTGCATTCTATGGTGTATATTGTTTTCTATGGCAAGTCTCATTGAGGCTCATGTCTTTGATGCTACAAGGGTGACACCTAGTGGTGAGAATGTAAAAAGTGGCCAAACTGTCAAACTACATAAGGCAAGGAGAGGCAACTGTATTTGTATATCACACTTACAACAACAAGGTAATTCAAGGTGCTTTACATGATTAAGGGGTAAAATAAAAATAGCAGTAAAACACAAAGCATATAAAGTAAAAGCAGCAAAAAATCAAGAAGCATACACAGATACATCAAGGCATTACAAAGCATTTAAAGTAAAAACAGCAATAAAGCAAGAAGCATACACAAAACATATGATACATCAAAGCATTACTCAAAAGTAATTATTAGGACAAAAACTCCTAGTATTGGGGGTGTTGTGTGGCATAGTGGTTAGTGTAGACACCCCATGTGCAGAGGCATCAGTCCTTGATATGGTTGTCCCAGGTTCAAGTCCCATCCCTGAGGACCTTTGCTGCATGTCATCCCCCACTACTGTCCCCTGTCAAGTAAAGGCCCCTATGCCACAAAATCTTTCAAAAACCCTCATAGTATTTGAAAAGCTTTTAGATTGTGTAAAAGTAATTTTCTAAGCGTAAATTTGGTGCAATATCTCAGTCTCCTATCATCTCTTAATGTATACAACACTGATAGCCTCTCACACACAAAAAAGATTCCTCCAGACACTTCTAAACAAAATCTTAAGACCAGGAAAAACAACACAAGTAATCACATTCATGCAGGTGGATCATAGCCAGATTGTTAAAAAATGCACAAAGAAGGAACAGGAGCAAAATGCCAGCTCAGTTTAGGAAAAGTACTGAAGAAAATAATGTGAGGTAGCTTTTCTAATCTAGTTGGTGCTGGGAAGATCAAAACACAGGAAGACAGCATGTGACAGGCAGTATTAAAGAATTCTGATTGTATTGTTACCTAAAAAACTCTTTAAATTGCAGTAACACAAACAGCTGAGAAAACAAATGGGCAAATTCAGGACAGCAACAACAAACAAAAGCTAGAGGACAAAAGCACTTGGCAATAGCGAAGAAAAGGAGGAAGAAAACGGGATAATATGTCTAAACCGGGAGGCATTTATACTGGGATGGGAAACAAGTGATTGATTACTTATGTGCGACACCCAAGATGGTGGAGGAGGCTCGAAGCATCTTAAGGCAACTAATAAAACGGACTACTGAATACAGAAACAATTACAGAACACAAGAAAACACAGGAGCACTCAGAGGCTAGATAAACAGTCCTAACCAACACAAGACTGACTCACAATATAAGAACAGAAGCCAATAAAAATCAATAAAAAGGACAAAAACTAATTAGAATAATCTTAATATCATGACACGGTAGACAGAACAGTTCATTCAATTGTGTAATTGATTTTTTTAGCGATAGGTTTATTTTCTACAGTGTAAATTAGATAGTGGAACACAGCAGTCTCCACATTTACACCTGGAATAAATGTGTAAAAAGCAGTCAAAAAAATAATATTTTATTGTAACTGAAATCATTTATTATCTTGTCTCTTGTATATTTAGCCTTGATTAATAGAAATGGGCATCTTTATAGCATCATAGTTCTAATAGAAATGGGCATCTTTATAGCATCATAGTTCTGCATATCCATCCATCCATCCATCCATTATGTATACCCACTTAACCTTGCAGGGTCCTGGCGGTGTCCTGGTACCAATCTCCACCACAAGGCGGGTTAAACCTTAAACATGTCTCCAGTTCATCACATAATATTGCCTTTATACAAAATTATGCTATATATGCAAGGTGCAAGGTGTTCATTTAACTCTCTTGCAGTATAAACTGAGGTTAGATTTAGTTGCTTCAGACAGTTTTCTGCTTACCTTTTTCATATTGGGTCTAGTATAACATTACAGTACAGAACACCCTAATCAGAGACAATCAAATGAGGGCTTCAGATCACTAGTACTTTGATGACAAAAGAAGAAACACAAATTATCTCTGAAATGTTAAGGTTTTATAATGAGGATACTTGCAGTATAATTACTAAAGGACATGGAGTGCAGTCTTGAATACATTTAGACTTCACGGAACATTTTTTTTGTCCAGCAGAGGTCAATATTTATTCACGGTTTTCAGCATGGTAATAGAGAGCAGCTCTATCTCCTCATAGTTAGAAAGCATCATGCAAAGTTATGCTTTTTACAAAATTTTCAGAGCCTATTCAAAATACTGTTTTTAAACAAGTATTGAAAGGAATTCAGAGCATTTTTAACTCATTGGTCTCAAAGTCTCAGCACAGCGCAACTGTTTTTAGGAACATTTCAGGAAAATTCTTCATTTGAAAGATAATTTCCATGAACAGGAAGGTACTTTTTGTCCAAAATCAACATGAGGGGCTCAGTGAGGCTGCTTTTGTAGCTACACCCAAAAAACACTTGAGTTTGGTTACCAAAATTTGCAGGAATCCAGCCTGGGTGTTTTAGAGTTGTCCTAAACCACTTTCAGTATGTTTGTTGTTTTATATCAACTCAGCCTGTAGCACTGATATGAACAGAAATATTTAAATCTCATTTGTTTCAGTCATATTTGTTTGATGGACACATTTTTTGAGGGGTGATTTTTATTTCTTTTCCAGATAGGAACATTTTAACCTCTAATCTTTCATCTGTTCTCCTAAAATAGAAACTTAATGCAAAACTCCTGTTAAAAAATGTTCCTCTGCTATAGTTTTTCTTCATATGATCTTTTGAAATTTATTTGTAAAGTTTGCAAACACTAACAATTAGCATGCATGTGCTTATATTATCAGGACTCAGACAAACAAAGACAGTTGCAGTGGAACCTGAGTTGGGCCTTGGCTGGATAAAAACTCTTTTGTATTATTATTATTCTAGGCACACAATCGATTGACTTAAGAATGATATATTTGTAATGACCATCTTTAGCAAATGCGTCACAAGATTTTAATGTTTGGATTTTGTCCAGCAGCTATTGTCCACTTTATTTGCAGATTGACAAAAATATAATCACTGTTCCAACATAATTCAACTCCACGGAATAAGTGGAATGGTTTGGATGACATGTTGGTATGAGACATTGGTTGCTATGCTTTTAGGCTATTATTGCATTTGTATGTTTTCTTTGTAACAAAAGAAAAAAACTATCTCCAACATTTTTTTTCTCCAAGCTTATCTTTGCTGAAGTGTAAGTAAAATAAACTGTTGGCAATTAAACAGACTATCTGAAGCAAATACATAGTGTACAATATCTGTGTAAAAGAGAGGGGTCTTGTGCCAGATATACCATGTTACTCAATGAGAAGGCACTCTCCTCTGTTGCACAGATGATTTGGTTGCAGTGAGTGACTGACGGTCCCTTACTCAGGAGAGGACCGGTGCTATCTGTGTCGTGATGAGCTGAGTTCTGTGAGAAAAACATAAAAAAAGACATCCGGAGAATACTGGAAAGGAGATGTGAAAAGATGGAAGGATAAAATGATAGGGAAGCTTGACAAAACAGCATCCAGATCTGCCTTATGGGCATTCCTCTGACTTGTCTACCATTGTTTGAGCATAACTTGGCGGCAGGTCAGAGAACAGAATATCAGCCCTGAGCTGCTTGGGTGGAGTTCTGGTTCCTGTTTTGCTGCCAATAAGAGCCAAGAGGAAATAGATATTTGTGTTTGCTCTCAGGGTGTCATCAAGACAATACCGGCCTTGCTTACGAGAACTGGGCGGTGGCTATAGCTCATTATCTCCTCCTAACCTTTCCATCTCTTTAACAATGAAATTTACACCACATGGTTCTTTCACTGGATTTGTTTTGGATGCTCACTTACTTTCACTTCAGACTTAAAACAATATAGGAGGTTGATATCCTACCTGCAATAACTGTCTTGGCCGTTTCATTTAATAAAAATCGGGATTACTTGGTCCTGGATGCTAAAATTAATGACTACACTGAAAGAAACAAGGACCGAATTGGTCTTCTACTATCTTAAAATAACTTCTGTCTCAAAAATATCATGATAGTTTATGCAAAATCAATTTTATGAACCTTTAAGCTCTCCTCTTGTTTGTATTGGGTGGTAAATTCCACAGAAGCTGTGGAAGTGGTGCGCCACAAGTCATTGTCCCATGTGAAATGCAAAATGATAATGGTACATGTAAAGCATTTCTGGTCTGCTTTTAATGACATAAACATTATGAAAGTAATTTTTGATAAGTCAGCACCGACAGTCAGAACTACTGAGAAGCGCTACAAAGAAAATTTTGAGGAGTAAGCACAACTCATCAAACCTTTAATATCTTCCACTGGACAGTGGCACAGTTGATAACAAAAAGGCCAAGGTTCGAATCCCAGCCTGGGGTCTTTCTGCATGGAGTTTGCATGTTCTCACTGTGCATGCGTGGGTTCTCTCCGGTTACTCCGGCTTCCTCCCACAGTCCAAAAACATGACTGTTAGGTTAATTGGTCTTTCTAAATTACCCTGAGTGTGTGCGTGCATGGTTGTTTGTCCTTTATGTCTCTGTGTTGCCCTGTGCCCTCTGTGTTGTCCTGTGATGGACTGGCGACCTGTCCAGAGTGTACCCTGCCTCTCGCCCTGTGACTGCTGGAGATAGACACCGACCCCCAAGCCCCCTCGCAATCCTGCATAGTATGGACTGGTACAGATAATGGATGCATGGATGGATGGGAGGATGGATCTTCCACTCCCACTCCCACTACATGTTCCATCCAGGAAGATCAGTGGAGGCACACCATGTCCTGTCACCATTTGCCATCTAAATAATTGTTGCCTTTACTATAAATGACCACCCAATGCAAACATGACAAACATTTTAAAGGTTCACAAAGCAGTGTTCATATCCTGGTAGAAGTTCACTTTGGTTTTGTCTTTTCTCTGAACAGCCATTAGTTTTAACCTCCAGGCTCCAGGAGGAACAAGTGTTTCCATGACACTAGATTTATATGAAATGAAGATGCCAAAAGAGTTATCCACTGCAAGTGAGATGCTTTGGATACCCCTTAAAAATCATCACATCAAACTTTTTCAAAATATTATTTTATGGTGATGTCTATGGATAGATTTGTTTTAAATAAAGACAGGAAGTACAAGACAATGTAGATTGAAAGATATTTCAATTTGATATAAATACAACTTCAGCAGGGTTGATCTATAATCTTAATGAGGTCAGGAGAATCTGTTTTGAGACAAGGACTTTTAGCATAACCCTCTTAACCTGTCTGGATAATTTCACACAGACTGTCTCAATCCCATCCCTGCTCCATTACCCCTCTGGTGCTATATTCTCCCCAAGTTCATCTTCTGATATTTCAAAGTCGACCACAACTTGACAATGGAGATTATATTTTCCTTCACAATGGCTCCCAGTATCCGCTCAGGGCGAAGCTCGATAAGTAGCGTGGGTTTCCCCGTCCTCGTCAGACGGCAGCCCAGCCCAATGGAGAAATGAGTCCCATGGTTGCTCTAAGGCCCGACCTGTCAGCAGTCCAGAGAGATTAGCCATTCACAGCCTCCACATTGTTCTCCAGGCCACAATAGGCTACATGGGGCCTGATCCTTTGTCATCAAGTCTGTTGTGAAGTTCTGCTGGGGCAACAACAGTGTAACACACCTGCAAAATAAGGATTAGACCGTTTTCCGCATTCTTCTACCTGTTCTCTTGTGTCGTCTTCTTTTTCCCTCTTTTTCCTTCTTATCCCTATTAGTGGGTAAGTTGCCTGTAGTGATGATGTCCACAATAAAAAAGTTACTTCATGTAAATTGATCAAAAACACTACTTTTTGCTCAAGTGATTCCTTTTTTGTTGTCGCCTCATTTTGTCTTTTTCATACACAGAAAAAAATCTTGAAATATTAATTTTTATCTCACCGGAATCTTTGACTTTATTGAAACCATGTACGTGTTCTGAATGTTTGCACAAGTCCAAATTAATGTCAGGACGGATATCTTTTCACATCATCTGTCTTATTTTGACATCACAGCATCACCTTTAACCTCAGAGAGAAAATATTCAGTCAGGGTTCTTCGGCTGCCACGGTGAAGCAACTAAATCCCAAATCCAACCTTTTCCTCTAAGAGGCCTGAACTTTCCGTGACCACAACCCGCAATCAAAGGGATTTCACGCTTATCACACAGAACGTGAAGTCTTAAACGAAAAGTTTTAGTAGAAAGAAAACATTTATTGAGATCATTACTTGTTTATTGCCACAGAAGACACCTTTGTTTGCACAGGTGCAACACAAGAAAAAGGCTATTTCCATCAATTTAGTAATATAGACCATTTATTGTATTTCTTTTTCAACACACAATGAAAATGAAATATAAATCTTAGTTAAACATCAAATAGGAATTTTGTGAAAGGAGTATTTTAATTTAATTTTATATATTTTTCAAATTATAACAAATTAGTATTTTAATTTAATTGTATATATTTTTTTAAAGAATATGTTTCCATTTGAGGTAGTAAGACTTCTACAAATCCCTTTGTGATCAGCTACAAACACAAATTTGGGCCTTTGATTATGTACAAATCATAAAAAGCTGTTTAAAAAATAGTTATTAGAAAATCTGAGTTTCAAAAATAACCTAGCTCACAATCCTTTACATAAAACTTCTAATGATTAGTTCGAGGTCTTCACTCAGACATGATATTTCAGGATTAGTTTCACAACGCATCCATAGTCAGCTTAGTGGAGTGGGGATTACCATTACAGCTCGTGATGGTCTCTTTGGGCGAACCTTCGGGTCACTATCATACATAACACACGTCTGACAGCAACACTTGGCCAGTTAACACTGTGTGATGGATTACCTGTGCGTGTAAGCCTGGGAGAGTGTCTGCACAGGCTTGTATGGGTGTGTGTGGAAGAGATAAACGTGTCTCAAAGCAAATGTGGGTATGCATGTATGTGTGCCACCACCCCACCCCAGAGAGAGCCTCCATGGTTGGATGGTGTATCAGATGGCATGTTAATTACTCAGCCTTCAAAAGGGGTCTGTCCTGTGGCAGGAGTGAGTGGAGGACTGATGGCTGTGTGGTGGTCAGATAGGTTGCCCGTGGGGAAAAGATGGGGAGATGAAGGGCACATGTGGACGTTTAGATGCTCGTCGCTCAGACATGAAACCATGGTGCGCACAGGTGTACAGCCTGGTTATTTCACAGAAAAGGAAAACATGCTCTACTCTAATTATATTTAGAACGTTTTGCCTCTTTTATTTAAAAGTGAACTTTTTAAAATCGTAAGACCAAAAAAGTGTGTCCTGAAAACAGAGTAATTTTATCAACACCACTTAAACATTGACATTCATATGTCTCATATTGATATAGAACTTGAAAAGTTAACAAATGTCCAATAAAAATTATCTCATCTGTGCTGACAAAAAATATGTTTGCTTGCATTTTATGCGTGCAGATTTCAAAATCTCTATATTTTTAAATAGAAACCACAAGTTAAACAGCTAAAAGACACCTACATAACTGAAATTCCTACAAAATGTCAGAATTTATTGTACTTCCTGAACAAAATAAGTTGAATCACAACATATTTTTCAGGAGACTTTAGTCTGATTGATTTGAGTAATGTAATTACTTAAATAAATCAGTTTCTAACTACTCTGGTTTATACTGAGTCAAATCTTAGGTACAACAAGGAATATTTTTCAGTTTATCCTTATCTGAAAGTACAAAACATGGATTTGTTGGAAAATGTGTGGAGGGAGCTATGGATTACTTCAACAGCAAGGAGACCTTCCAAGATCATTAACAAAGATTTGTTGTCAAATTAACATTTGAAATATATCTTTTTTATCTTCCTAGTTTTTGATTTCCTAATTATTACCTACTTTCATTGTTTTATTATCATTGAAGAGATGCCTTTAATTACCTGTCTACCCCACCTAACATGGTAAATTAGGCGGGGCACAACAACTCGACACCTAATAGCAGCAACTAATTCTTCTGTGATGCATACAGTCTGACTTTGATCAATAATATCGATTGATATTTTATGTGATTAATTTAATATTGATTAAATATTAAATGAACCACATAAAATAGCACACATCTACATACTACAAACGCCATTTTATGTAAATGTAATTGCAGGATGAAACCTTTTTATAGCATACATATTATTACAAATAAAGGGTCACTCACCAATGTTGTTATTTTTGAAAAAAATGCAGATCTTTTATCTGGGAACATTTTTCAATAGCTGTATAATCTTTCAAATAATCCGCTTTTAATCTATAATAATCTCTTAAAGCCCTTGAGCGATGTTAAAATCCACTGCTGGTGACGTCCCAAATGTTTCATCTCATGCTAAATTTAGACTTCATTCTTTTTTCTTTGTCATGGTAGCTAGCAAGGATATAAGATTTTAATATGAGTTATGCTGCACAACCATCTTCTTCTTCTTCTAATAAATTTTCCGACAGACTACATGCCAGACGGTGCATTGCTGCCTTTCACTATCAAGGAAGGTAGAGGGATATCAACTTGGGGTTGGGGCATTTGTGCCCCTCGGCTGCCTACTGAGTGCATGTTGCGCATGCGCGCTGTGATTTTAGATTTTCATAATTTAAGCAAACGTTACGGGGCCGGCCCCAGTCGCTGTTTCAAGAGGATTTAGCCTAATGAGCTTGTCAGTATTCTGGCAAAAACTGAGATAGTTATACACAGATGTTTATAACTGAATCTTTTTGGTAACAGAATCAGTCTTTATATAATATTACTCTGTAAAGAATGATCCTGTTCTACCGATTAATTTAAGCATGCCGCGCATAGAGCTCCACAACGACAGGGGCCCTCACACATGATGCATAAACGCCAGGGGATATGAATAACAGCCTGGAAGCTGAGATTGATCAATAGACAAATCAAACAAAAATAGAGTATCACAGCTGTAGTATAAATTATAACTGAGTCACCATTGGTTGTGGAATCCCAATTAACAAGCTCCTTTACTGTTTCTGTCACGTAGTCACCTCCAAGTTAAAAAATTAAAATAGAAATGTGATTAAATCATGAAACGTTAAGGTAATCGTTGTAATTGTTATATTTTGGATATTAGTTTATATTTTATTGATTCTAAAAAGGTGGCATTTAATCTTTGTCCTGACAACCACATCTAAGATGTGTTAATCATTAGCAATGCTATGAAGCTCAGCTGGCTAGCAAGCTTGACTTCACATTAGCTCTTTTGTTAACAATAACACAAACTTAGATTCTTACTTCCACACAAAATCTGTCTCAACCTCAAATGATATTACTGTTCTAAACTTTTGCTCAGTTTAAGATTATTCATAACACAACACATACCGTAACAAATGTTTATTAGCCTCACTATGTCTGCTGGATAGTTACCTGAACCAATATATTCAGCTAAAGTTTATTTGAAATGCTTATGTAACATTCATATCAAAAAATGTTACAAACTATAATGTTTGATTAAAATGAAAATTATTTTAAAGGTGAGTATTTGATAATCTTCAAAGTTTTTTTGAAAAGTTTGTTCAAAGTCAAACAATTAATAGCACTTAAACACCTTTAAAAAATTTTTATATTATGTTGTTTCTTCTATATTTCTACCCCAATCAGGACAGCTTTCATTTGTACATGTTTGAAGTATTGTGACGCACTCTATATAGGTGCAAACCTATATATTTTGAGAAATATTTTCACAAAAGTATATGCAAAAGTTTTTAGAACTAGTAAAAATGATCAGGTTACAAAAATCTTTACTTTGTGTTTGTTAGTTTGGAGGCAAAATGAGTGAGTGAAAAATTTAAAAATGTATGATAAACTCAAAATTGCTAGAGATTTGAATGTGTCTGTGTGTGTTTTTGTGTCAACTTTTCTACAAGCTGTGGAGGACAGTGTAGATGGACAAAGGCCTTTGACCTCACCTGAATCCAACCATCCCCTCTGGCTTTCAGCCTGCCAACCCATCACACACATACACAAAGCATTGACTTCCCAAAGGCCTCTCAGACCCCCTTCTTCTGTGTGTCAGATCAAAGCTCACTGGGGGTTGAGAGGGACCTGACCCGTGGGAGAGGTGGAGGATCCTGCTGTTTGGCTAGTCGGTGGTGTGGAAAGAGACAAACAGGCAGCTTCAAGGACAGCCAAAGAGCCCTATCACCCCACCCACCCAGGAGCCCAAAATCCACAAAGGGTTCTCAAGGCCATGCATTGCAAAAAAAAAGTCTGTTTTATCTGTTGTGGTGTGTAGACGCAAATGCACACTTGCATATACAAGATACACAGTGTGTTTTCTACCATTCTACCGGTTCGCTTGAGAAGAGAGGCATTCGTCATCTTCTTCCATCACTACATCACAGATGCTTCATCCTGCCCTGTACATCACTTTCATGACACGGTGACTTCTTTCAGCAATGATATTTCTCAGACTTTCTGGCCCACTCATCATTTTGTGTTCTACAACAAGATGGAGCTCATGAAAATTGCCCTCCAGTTGCTTGGACATCCTGATGCAGATGAGGAACTTTGCAGTATATGCATTTGGTCATGTTCAAGTCACATTAATAAGAATGTGGTCGACCAATAGGCATCATTGGACAGACCAACAAAAAGAACTGCATAATTGTTAAGTCCAAAGTTAGTGATAACTTGTTTTCAACAAATAGAAATTTGTAAAGTGTGGCATTAATTTGTATTCAACCTTTGATACATTTAAATGAAATCCAGTTTGACCAACAGCCTTAAAATCCACCTGATTAATAAGTAAAGTCTAACCTAATCTTAATATGAATGCAGCTGTTCTGTAAAGGCCTAAAAGGTGTTAGAGAACACTATATAGTGGACAAAAACATCTCAAAGAAGATTAAAGATAAATTATGGAGAACTTGGGAAAATCTGCTGCTGGCCTTTCTGTAAGAAGAAAGTAAGCCAGAAGTCCAATTTCCAGTTTCAAACATGTGGAAAAAGGTGCTTTGATTAGATAATAGCTGGAAAAGAAGTGCGGGAATCACCCAGAATACAACATCAACATTATGATGTGGGGATGCTGAGAAGTTAATCAGAGTTAATTGGAAGATGAACAAAGCTAGGGATACGAAGCTCCTGCATGAACATTTGATTATCAGCTGCAAAAAAAAGAGATATTTCCCAGCAGGACAATGACCCTAAACATGTAGCCAGACCTACAATGGAATGGTTTAGATTAAGGTGTATTCCTGTGTTTGAATGTTCCAGTCAAAGTCCAGACTTAATCACAAATGCTCCCCATTCAGTCTGATTGAAATCAGGGCATTTTCCAGAAAAGAGTGGGAACATCTTTCAGTCTCAGAATGGGGGTATCTGTTGAATACTCCACAACACTCGTAGCTATAATTATATCAAGGGTTAGTTATTCTGGAGGTCTTGCTCCTGTTTGTGTTTTCAGTCACATAAAATCACTATAAATCCAAAGAACACGTACAATGTGGAAAAATTCAAGGTGTATGAATACTATTTTGAAGGGCTTTATGAAATCCAATTTTATTCCTGCAGGTACAGCGTGCGCTTGTTTTTGACCTCATTATGGATCTTTTCTGCAGCAGCCAGCTGCATTAGCTAGTGCTGTTGATTAAACTGTATTATAATGAAGACAGGCCTCAAACCCATGTGGGTGTGTAATCACTCTAATCATCTAATAATTATGTTGTATTCATAAGTACCGGATGCTTAATGATCCGTTTACTCACTTTATCTGCACTTGATTAGATCTAATCATACCTCAGTAACGTAGAGCTGTTTTTACAACAATTACTTCACCCGCTAAATCTTCAGCACTGAAATATGGAGACTCTGAAGGCTTGTTTGCCTCCATACTACGAAAGAAGAAAACTAAATAATATCTAAAGTCAATAATCATGGGCTTGAATTTCACAGTCCCTCTTAGCCAAGGACCATAAATTATGCATTTCAAGCATGAAATTTCCTTTGAAATCCCAGAGACACCTGATGCTTGTTTGAGCTACTTCATGCATTGCGCACCGTCCTCCTCTGCGTTTTTATTAAGCCCCCTGCAACATCAGACCCCACGTTTCCCTCTCCCCTCTGTGCGGCTCTGGTGTGCAACAAAAAAGACCCATTCATGGACTTTCTATTACATCGCAGTCCCTCCTTGTTGGTTTACAAGGTGACAAAGCTCGCCGCAGTGTCTATCTGCAGCTGGCATCACTAGTAAACGGGGGGCTCCCATGTGGTCTGTCTGCATGGTGCTCATGTTATCTCCAGTGAGGGCATTTAAAGCTCTATGTCTTTTCCACATGTCCCAGACTAGTTTAATTACCCCCGGCTTTGTCTCAGCTGGAACTGTTGAACGCCCACCCTCTTGTCTGATTGTGTGGGAACCAGGACGGAGGAGGACAGGGTCTAGGAAGGCTGCTTAATGCTAATATGCAGGAATTAGTGTATGTCATATGTGAATATTGGAAGAGTAACAAGATCAAGAGCAATAAAACAAACTGCTTTCATCCTTTACATATTTAAAGACTATCTATAATGTGTGTGACATTTCCCTTAAGCTTAAACCATTTTAAAGCAACACATAAGGTCATGCCATCATTGTTTTTTTTAAAGTTATATTTAATCATAATCTGTAAATTCAGTCTCAAATTCTGAATGTTTCTAATTAAATCACTGAATGGTGAGGTTCTCATTCCCTAAACTGAAAAAACATTTCTGCCATTGAGTGGGGATTTTGTCACACTCCGGAGTCCAGCACACTAAAGAAGGGATTCCTAAATGGTCTAAAATTTAAATAAAAAAAACCCACAATTAAAATAGTTACTATTTAACAGGGTTATGTGTCATTAAAATCTAAATATTTTTCAGTCAAATTTTAGTTCCTTTCACAGTCCGCACTCTTGTAGATGGCATACGATTTTCTCTGATGAAATTTGTCTGAGCTATTGTTATGAAACCAAGATACAGAACCCAGATAGAGTACAGTGAATTAGTATTTGACCTCTGATTTATTTTGTATTTGATTTTCTGTTACAATGGCATGTTTCAGAAACAACACATTAATATGATTGAGTAACTACAAAAACTCTTGTGAAATAATTATTTTAACACCTAAAGTAAAAATATTAACTAACCTCATTTTCTGACAAGCCGGGTTTAGTTGGGCTACCCACCCCTGGGTTAGATAATGTCAGACCTGTAGATTCAAGAAATTGTTTAAAAGGAACTTTTCTGACAGCACGAATTAGACTAATTGTTCTCAGATGGCAACATACAATACCATGGTTGAAAAAAATTCAACAACAGGTGGGATACAAGGTCATTGACATGTTTCAGTCTGGAAAGGGTGTAAAGTCAAGAATTTGGGATTCCAGGGAAGCCATTATCCACAAATGTGGAAAACATGGGGCCATGGTGAACCAGGAGTGCACTGATGACTAGTCGAGGAAGTCACAAAAGATCTTAAAGCAACGTGGAATGAACATCAGGCCTCGCTTGCCTCAGTTAAATTTCAGTGGGAAAGTTCCAAGACCAAAACCCACTGCTGACTAACAAGATGAAGGTTCATCTATCATTTACCTTGATGATCCTCAAGATTTTTGGTCAAATATTCTGTGGGCTGTCAAAACAAAAGTGAAACTTTTTGGAAGGTGTCCTGTTAAACAGTCAGTGTTCATGGGGTCTGTGATCTTAGCCTTAACTATATTTAGCTCATGCAAAGTTACACTGACCCAAAGCACACCAGCAAATCTGCCATTGAATGGGTAAAAAATGTACAACAAATAATGAAAGTTCTGGAGTGGTCTAATCAAAGTCCAGAGTCAAATTTAACTGAGATACTGTGGTATAAACTTAAAAGGGCTTTTTAGTATTGAAAATCTTCCATTATGGTGAATTCACACAATTCTGCATTGAAGTATGAGCCAAAATTCCTCCACAGCGATGTTATAGACTCACTGCCAGTTGTCCAATTTGCCAAATGCTAGATGTTGCTGCCAAGTGTGGCATAAGCATTATAAACCATGAACAAGTCACCAGTGTATCACGGAGACACACTACCATGTGCACATAAATTCACATGTAGATTTTCCAGTGGACCTACTATGAAAGATTTTGGGCTTCGCATGAGAAAACCCACACATGCAGAGAGAGATCAAGCAAACATCCGTTGAGATTCAAACTCACTCTAAAGCAACTTCTCATTCCAAAGCATTACTTCTCAAATAAAAGGACACGCTCCCCTGGGGCTGAACGGTGAGCTGGCCGGGGGGAGGCATGAGAGGCAGGAGGACTTTCATCTTTATTCATGCTTGAACAATGAACAGGCCACCAGTCACTAGGTGGCAGAAGTGCTCAGACTAATCAACAGGCTCTTTATTCAGCCCAGTAGAAGTAATCTACACAGACAAACCGATGTAGAGATTGACGGAGTAGGACTCTATGAAGTTTGCAATGTGGGAAAGGAAGAACTGAATCGTGGAATTTAACAACCAAAATGGAATACACAATTAATTGCTGTTCCTGTAGTGTTTTGGCGGCTGCAGCTCCTGTACCTATTGTTACCTGGTTAGGCGGGTTTCTGAAGAGCTGAAATGAAGCCCCGTGGGTGGTTCCCACCACTGTCATGATAGCCACGTCACGCATCTTGTCACGCCTGGAAAATACAAAAAAATGGGCGAAGAAGTGGAACTGAGAGTAGGGCTGTGAGGGTGTGGGAGGATTATTAACACCCATTATTTTAATCTTCCTTCCAGTGTTTCCTCTATGGGATCCCTCTGCCTTGGGAGCGTTGGTCGGCTGTGGTTGCCTGGGTGCTCTCCAGGTAGCGCTATGGTGGAGGTGGGGGTCTTGGCCTTGCCTCCTCAGGGCACCCTGGGTCATTGCCTTGGCTGCTGCAGTTGATGTGCTGCTGGTGGTGCAGATGGCTCCTTTGATGGCATTTCCTAACCTGGCTCATCTGCACTCAGCTCAATGTCCTTTTTATTGCTGCTCTTAAGTGTGTGCATGCATGAAGGTTGGGTCAGGGGGAGGGGCTATAACATTTAATATGCTTTTAATTATGTGGGGGAGGGATGGGAATGTGGTCTTTGTGGGGTCATTTTTATTCTGTAAAGCACTTTGAGTTGCAATTGTTGTATGAAAAGCGCTTTATAAATAAACTCTGAGTCGATGTCGCTTCAAGCTAACTGAGCCATCCCGGAGCTAACCGAAGCTAATGGAGGTTGGTGGGGCAAGCCGCTAGCCGCTAGCCACCAGCGCTAACGATTCATCTGAGACCAGTCAATCAAAAGGACATGCTTCTTATTATTCATAATTTCAAGCTTAAATTACATTTAAAAGGATGAGTTATATGAAAAAAATTACTCTTCTCACAGTTGTCGTGACGGTAAGCTTGACCTATTAAACCTAAAGTGTTATTTTGAACCAGGTTGTAAACATGTTTATTTCTGCCGTGAAGTTGGCATTTTTAACAATGGAGTCATCGGGAAATTGCTCCTTTCTGCAACCAGCTCCTAGAGGATGAGGGGAAAACTACAATTTTTTTCACTTCCACATTGGCTTCACACTTGGGTGTCGAATTTTCCCCATTGCTGAAACACCAACATCATCCAAGATATATAAAAAATTAATTAATTAATTCAGCGCAATGGTCAGGGCTAGCGATGTGTATGAATAAGGAGAAAAATCCTTTTATAAGTTCTGTCAGCTCACGGACTGCAAGGTCTGCAGGAACATGAGAGCTAAACACTAAAACACTGACATGTCATGTATTTCAGTTTAGTCTGGGACAGAATTAGGAAATAAAAATGAACACTGGAAATTAACTGAGCTTATTTTATAGAACGCTTTTAAGTCCAGATTGAGAGAACTTGAGTCGACCTATTTACATTGTAATTGTTTTTCATGATGTGTATCAATTTTAATTGTCATTTGCATTTCAGTCGCTGCCTCTTGGCCAGGACTCCCTTGAAAAAGAGGTTCTTAATCTCAATGGGACTTTTCTGGTTAAATAAAGGTTAAATATAAAAAAAGGTCCTGATCATTATGGAAGTTTGCATGAGGATTTACTGTTTCCAGAACTCTTTATGAAACATGGTTAAAAATGGTGAAAAACATTAGATTCTTTGTTTTGCACATAATGTTTGAGTTCTTTAAAAATGTTAGGAAAATGCTTGAACTACAGCACTGTCATGTTTGTAAAAATATTTGTTAATATCAGTAAATATGCATCTCTTCGATTATTGAATTGTTATATTTTTTTAATTCACTCCATAATTACACATGTTTGGGCTAATAAATATGGTCAGAATGGAAAAAGTGGAATTCAAAAAAATAAAATTGAAAAAGTGGAATTTTGGAGAGAAAAAAATTATTTGGGAAATAATTTAAAATGCCACAAGGAAAGTTTGTGACAGTGAAAAGAAAAATGGTGCATGTGACAGAGGCAAAGAAGAATTTATTTTTTGAACAGGAATAAGCTGACAGCGGGATATCTATAGGCAGACTGGTAGGGCGTCTGCAGTGATGCAGTGATGATACCGGTCTGTGGTGGTGAAGAGAGAGGTGAGCCGAAAGGTGAAGCTCTTGATTTACCGGTCGGTCTACGTTCCTACCCTTATCTATGGTCACGAACTCTGGGTAGTGACCGAAAGAACTAGATCACTCAGAGTAGAGCCACTTCTCCTCCACATTGAGAGGAGCCTCTTTGAGATGGCTCGGGCATCTGGTCAGGATGCCTCCTGGAGGCCTCCCTGGTGAGGTGTACCGGGCACGTCCCACTGGGAGGAGCCCCAGGGGAAGACCCAGGACACGCTGAAGGGACTATTTCTCTCGGCTGGCCTGGAAACGCCTTGGGACCCCGGATAAGTGGAAGAAGATAGATGGATGGATGGATGGACGGACGGACGGATGGATGGAATAAGCTGATGAAGTTGAAAAGTGACCAATGTTTACAGTTTAAAAAAGTGTTGAATGTCTCGGTTAAATGTTACCAGTTGAGTAAGTAAAATGAATTTGGATGGATTGGCAACCTGTCCAGGGTGTAACCCGCCTCTCGCCAGATGAATGTTGGAGATAGGCAGCAGCCCCCTGCAACCCTGCAGAGGTTGGACGTGTACAGATAATGGATGGATGCTCTAAAGCAACTCCAGCAACCACTGTCCCAACATGCCTTCCCACAACATCTACAAAAACAAGAATATTTGTTCCACTCCTCTAAAAAGATTAGACTTTTTTGACCAATCTTAAACCGAAACACTGTAGATATTCTGTGAAACACACTTCAGGTTATGTTACCTTAAAACTCCTTAAAATGGTAATAAAAACATCTCTAAAATCCATCTTATATTTTATTCACACAGTTTTTCAAGCTACCAGCATTTTACCATGTGTAGACATTTGGTGTTCCTCTACAATTGATGTGCAAACATTGTAAGTGTGACACAACACACTTTTAAAAGTGCTATTCAGATGTTTAGCATTATTGCATGCAATCAGATGTTGGTACCTGTAAAGATTAACCATTGATGTTCATCCTGCTGCAATCAATATATTAACAACTGGTGGGTTGAAAATACACTTCTCCATCCTTATACTTGTCTAGAGCTTAAAAGACAATCAATAGTACACTCATATCAGGGTGTCGCTTGCAAATTTAAAATCAGAACTTTCAACTCATGCAAATAAACACTACATCGTATAACTTTATTTTATACACATAGAATATAAATTCTCTTTAACTTTGAATTTCAACAAAAACGTCATAATGTAATGAATACAGTTTGGTTTACCTTAACAAGAACTACTCACTTGTGTTGGTAGAATTTTCTCTGGCCTTGAGCCATGTAAAAAGGAGAGCCACTGATAAGATCAGGTGACCTTTTCACTCCTGTCTTTCTTCACCCCTGCCATTCCCCCCACACTTCCTCCATTTCCTCCTGGCACCATCGGCACAGGGTGGCACCCAAGAGTTGCCTGGGCCGGTGCACAGAGGGGGTTAGGATTACAGCGACCAGAGGCAGTGGCTCACATGTTTTATCAATTTCCTCAGTCCTTTGTGAAATTATGCAAATATTTTAGTCCAGTTTCTTTGAGTCTGGAATGCCAATTAAGAGTGTCTGTTTGGTTTTCAGGACAGCTCCTGCAGAGAGTCGCAGACAGGCAGGTCTTGCACTGGAGGTGAAGGGCTCCCACCATGCAGGCCTGGACCCAGATGTAAGACATGCATATACAGAGGTTGCACGCTAGGAGGCTCTGCTCACATGTTGGGAGAGGATGGGAGGTTAAAATGAGCCAAGCACTGGGATTAGGGTAAAAACAAGTCTACGTCAGAGATGGTGACAAAGAAGAATATAAAAAAAAACTGATTGGTGACAACCGAGACAAAAAGAAAGTACAAATAAAGGAGTGTTAAAAAAAATTGTGGAATAATTTAGAGCAGAGAAAAAGGATTACATGCAGTGCCATGCGAAAGCAATCATGCGTTTTTAACCTTTCACATTTTGTTAGAAAATCAAACCTTAATGAACTAGATCATGCTTGTGAAGTCAAAGGATAGATGACTTTCATTTTTTTTACAAGTTCAAATCAGATCAAATGTGGCGTGTATATTTATTTAGGCAAAGCAAGACATCATTATTTGTATAGCACACTTTCAACAACAATGCAATTCAAGGTGCTTTAATGTAGCAATGAACCAACAGTAAAAGCCTAAAACAGAACATTAGAGACATATAACATATGACACTTTAAAACATATGACATTCCAGCTATTATTTATCTCTTACTCAAAGGCTGCTCTAGACAGATATAGTTTTAGCCTTGGTTTAAAGGAACTCAGTGTTTCAGCAGCTTTGCAGTGTTCTGGATGTTTTTCTCCAGATAAGGGGAGCATGGAAACTGAAAGCTGCTTCTCCATGTTTGGTTCAAATTCCAGGGATGATTTAACTACTCTGAGTCAAATTTCTTTACCAATACATGGTGAAACATGGTGATGGCAGATTTGTGCTGTGAGGGGGCTTTTCTTTTGCAGGGACTAGAAAACTAGTTAGAGTTGGAATACAGAAACAAAACCTGTTATAGCCTGGGAAAGATGTGAGACTTAAGTCAAGGTTCACCCGCCAGCAGGACAACAACCCTAAACATACAGCCATAAGTACAATAGAATGGCTTATATCAAAGTATATTTATGTGTTGGAATAGTTCAATAACTAGACTTAAATGTAAATGAGAATCTCTAGTAAGTGATGGAAATGGATGCTCACAAACACTCTCGCCCAACCTCAGTTTGAGCTGTTTTGCAAACAGGAATGGGCAAAACCTTCAGTCGCCATGGCTTCATGAAGCAGGAGGAGAGATACAATAAATAAAGGGACTAATTTCAGCAAAAGGTAGTTGAGCACTGGTCTCCTTTTCTTCATCTACTTTATAGTTATGTACTACTTAGTGTTGGTCTATCATAAAATTCAAATAAAATACATAAAAAGTTTTGCCGTTTAAACTTGATAAAATGTAGAAATGTTAATTCAGGCTCACCAGTTTGACCCATTATTTTTCTACTGTCCTGTTTTTGCTGCAATTAAATATTGACTGTTTGATTCTAAGAAAGACAAAAAGTGTTCTCTGTCTTTTCTATCTTCCTCAGTCCATTGCAATAACCACAAAGAGACACAATCAGCACCAATAAAATTTAAGGTACAAGAAATTTATGAAGTTCACTCTGGATTCTTACAGTTGAACTTTCGTCACAGTTGAACAATTTGATCCAAGGGATTGCACTGTCTTGGTGAAAAAAAAAAAGGTACAGCGCACACAAAGGGAGAATGGATCTGAGGTCATGACACTAAAGCATGGCCCTCAGTTCAAAGGTGTGGATGAACGTGAGTTCTGAGTAGAGATTTATCTTTGTTAGGAGAAAACCTCTTGAAAGCAGGGCATGTAATCGCACTATTGGGCGTGACAGAGCATACCCTTATTAAACGGTGTTACTGAGGGAAATAGGAGAAAGGGGTCAAATTTGATTGTGAACCTTCACTGATTCTGTTGATAGACATGAGGTTTGCTTTGATGAACTTATCCTTCATTATAAATAATAGCCTGTAGGCAGAAGTCCCTTTGAGAAATAATCTTAAATGTGCTTTAAGAATTTTTTTAATAGAACTGAAACGACTCTTTCACTCCAACATTTCTCCAACTAATACACAACATTTTAGGATATAGGTAATTTATTTGGGGTGATTTTAACATACCACCCAGAGCACAGAACAGGAGTGTGCGTACTCCTTTTGACAGAATGGGCATGCCTGTAATCAACAGAAAACTTGTATTCCAACTTCTGGATAACTTATGTGTGCTTTTTTCTTCTCAACTCCCTTCCATTTTTGTAAGGTTGCCACGCAAGACACAGGTGGCGCTCACAAAACAGGAGGTGCAAAAAGGTAGAGTCTGAAAGCATCCTTATTTTAACTGGCATTGATAGGATTAAAAATAATCATAGAAGGAATACTCATTGCAAAATATTCGACAAATTTCACACTGATACTAAATAAATTGTAGTTATGGTAATGTAGCATCAATGTATTCTTTTTGATCTATTTGTAAAATAGTTATTTTCTAGTATTTACGGATTAAATTACTTTACTATTTGCATGTTTGCTATTAAGCTTCGTTGCTGCAGAGATTATCAAGAATCCTCACTTGTTGAGAGATGACCTCTACTTTGGGAACCACATATATAGAGCAATGTACCTCTATTTAGAGGATGTACATCTTCTGCAACCTTTTGTTGAATAGAGTTGGATTTTTCTCTGTAATTACAAAGCTGAAGGTGCTCACAAGGGCAGAAAAACTGGATTTAACTTAAAAATGCTAAAATAATTTTATCATCATCTTTTTTAACTTTTACCCACTAAATAATAGACCAAACATGCAATATTTTTATTAAATTAACAAATTTGTTAATGGTTAGTTAAAGGGCATCAGTAAATTCATGTAGATCCAAAAGATGGTATCACGTGACTGCCTTATTAGAACAAAAAGGGGTGGGGTGGGGGCCTGTTTACAATTTCACCAAAGTCCACTTTTGAGAAACGGTCGTTGGATGTTTGTGGTCTTTCTTTCTATGAAGAAAAATGTAAACATATCGTTGCCTAAAAAATTAATAAGCTTCATTGTTACGTAACATTTGTACCATTTTTAAAAGATTTTCATTTGACAGTAAAAATATCACCTTATAGATTATGAGAGTTTCATCAAAAGAGAGCATCAGTCACTTTTGCTCAAATGTGTACTGTTCTTGAACTGAGGCAACACAAAATCCTTGCAAGGACTGCAAATGGCCCCAGGCCACACTTTGCACACATTTGGTCTAAAGAGTGAATATAAAATAAAACACTAGTGATGGTGATGCTGATGCCTGCTTACTGGCAATAAGACCTGAGATTAAACATAGTGGTTTTACTTTTTCTATATTCAAACTTAAATGGTACAGATGTTTATAAGCATCACTAAAGACCATATTTCGGTGGTCAAAAAATGGAAAGTCATGGGAAAACCAAAAGAATCACTATTTTATTGCGCTGAGCTTGAAGGTTTAGCCTAAAACACGTCATGTGGACAATGACAACAGCAACTCACAAGTAAAATAAGATTAAGTTGATCAACTTTCCTTGACCTTATTCAGTGTTTTTGTAGATTTGCTTTGTTTCTTTCCATCTTTAGCTCAACCTCTTTTCTAATTGCTACCTCCTCCTCAAACCCCATTGCATGTCTATCTTGTCTTTAGTTTTTCCCAGAGTTCTTTGCATGGCTGAGTTTCCCTGCTCCAGGTGGTCTTCAGCCAGCCACCTGTGTTGTCTTTCTGGCACTGTCATCTGTCTCCAGGCAGGCTTTGTTGGGTTAGCAGTGTGAGGAGGCCTGGGGAGGCCGATGATAGAGATAGTGCTTTCTGCTGTTGCTGTTTCTCACAGCTAATTTCACTATAGATAGGAGGATCAATGTAGCTCAAAACATGGAAATACTGAGATGTCCAGATGTTATCCAGCTTGATGATTCAAAAGGAAAAATGCATGGACTAAAATTCTGTGGCCAGTAGGCCTATCTGATACTCATTTTTTGTAAAGCTTTGACCTGCCCATACCAATCTTAGCCAGATCTGATTTCACTTTGTGTGTTATTGTGAACACACATAAGACCACAAAAATATTTTTCCAGCTCTCTTTTTTTGAGCAGTCGTTGATGATTTACATTGAAGCTGTCACAGCAAATTATGATTTTGCTGTTTTTAAGCAAAGACAAAATGATGATAAAGCTGATGGTTTAAAAGTAGCATATTTTGCGAGCAACTTGCATAGCTAGAAATAGTAAAAGAAACAAAAACACAATCTTTAGTTTTATTCCCTAAACAATGTAGATCCTTACCTTGACTCTGCAATTCAATACTTCTAACAAGTTCCATTAAAACTAAATCTGAAAGCTCATATACTGTAGACAACACAGAGCAAATTTGCTGTACACTGTTCAGCTTTTCTGTTATCTGCCTAAAACTGTCCTCTCTCTGTCTCTTGTATTAAAAAAAATATTTTTGCTGTAAAACACAATCAAAATTAAGTAGAGAATAATATAAGTATATCACGAAAGATAAATAAACTGTAGGCTTTTAGTATCCATATTAGTGAAATTAGATATAATTGGATACAATGGTGACCAATAGATTGCGGCAAACTGCTGCCAAACAATCCTTGGTATGTATAGAATCCGCAATACCTTGTTGTGTTGGTTCAGAAGGAATTAATAACATTAGTCTGCAAGGGGTATGGGCCTCAGTGATTCTAAAAATAACTAACTTTTCGGTCTTCTTTTGCTATTATCACAGCTTGGTTGAATCAATGTGCTGGCTGATGACTGAAATGTCTAGATTTTGAGTTTCCGACATACCAGACTCGGTTTAAGCCAATCAAGCTGAAAATCAATCGATTCATTTCCTCTGATTCCCGTGTTGTTCTTTTCAAACATACATTTACGAGTTTGCATAGCTCAAAGCTATTTTAAAAAATGTCTTGAAAATTTCTGGATGAAAACATGCTTCATCATATAATACAAAGATTTTAAATTAACATATCCAGGAAACGTAAAGTTTCTTTATTGGATTCAGTTATGAAAGAGTGAAGAAGTCAGAGTTCAGATGTGATTGTCACCTCATAAAAAAATAAAAAGTTAAAATAAAACTCACAAACTCAAGTCATACAAAATTAATAACCCCTCAATTGAACTCACAAGGTGTCCAAGGCATTGCTTGTCAAAACAACCTACTGTGTACATTCAGATTCCACAAATCACCAGAGATGGCATGATGTTTTGTTTTACAAGAATAAGGCATATTTCTTCATCTTAAGGGAGTCTCGAGTGTCAAAGCAAGGAAGCAAATGTATCCGATGGGAAAAATCTGTTGAAACTTTTTCCAATGTAGCCTACCATAAACATATTAAGGTCATTACTGATTATTTTATACATATTTTTTTACAAAAGAAACTGATAATCAGAGATATAAAACAGACCTAACTGACACATTTTATTTAAACCTGGCATTTTAAAGATCAAAAGAAGAATTGAGATAAATTTAAGATTAAAAGAGTTCCTTCATTTAGAACAAAGAGGTAAACTATGTACAACCCATTGCAATGTGATGTTAAGTATGTGTATTTTACGTGATAGAGACACATGTTCAACACAGTACCACTGGAAGTGTTCAGCATCCCAGTAAAAAAAAGGAAAAGAAAAAACTCCTTTTTCCCCTCCACTCCATATTCAGAGTTTTATTTACTCCTCATCCGGAGGGGAGACTGTTGATAAATGACGGCACTGCGCCCTGGGACTCTCCTGTTTAAGGAGCGGCGGGGCGATTTATGGACGAGCTCTCACAGGCCTCACTGTGATTAATCGACAACGTCCTTCGCGGACACAGGCAGGGCTGGGGAGGGGGGGCAGTCAACCCTCAACTGTTTGGATAGGCAGATAACATCAAAGCAGCCTGCTGCTTGTGTTAAGAAAATACTGCATTCTGGGTCAGCGCAAATGAATCCAGGAGGAGCCTGAAACTGTTTTTAATGGCATTCCCATCGATATATTATCACTGTGCAGAATTGGGAGTCCAGAGGTCGTCAAATGACGTTTTACAAATGTGGCAGTTGCCTCAGCCACGTTCTTTAGGCTATGCTGACTTTGATCAGTAAGATGCTTATATGAGACCTTGTTTATAAATAGGTAATGGTATGAATAATTAATACTATAGCTGCTGCAACATAAAAAAACAGAGATCCAACTTAACAAGCCTTGAGGAGATCGTTCAGGAACTTTGAATTGAGGTTCTGTAAAAAGTTAAAAGTAGTTATTTGCTCTTTAAAAGTATATAATTTTCCAGGTGTCTTCACTTAGTATAAATCCAAATAAGTTGGTCTTGCAGGCTGAAGCTAAAGGCAACAGATGGATTAAGACCAAGGAGAACTTCTACCTTCTTAAAAAAAGTCTAAAAACTTTTTAACAGCAGTCACATTTCTTGGTATGAGAAGCATGGCTCACTGCCCAGGGTGGCTCCCTCTAGAAAGGATCAACAGGGGAGTTTGAAACAAAATGTTGTATGTTGGTTGCATTCTAGACGGTTTTTCTATGGCGTATTTACATGTGCGGTTAATTCAAAGTTTCTATCTCATGGAAAGCTTTCACTTTAGCGATTAACGAAATGACTATTTCCTATTTTTAAGCATTTTCCATTGAATTTAGTCTTTGCCACGTTAAAAATCTGAAACACAGACTTATGTGGATGTGGGGGCTGTGGGAGGCTGTAAGGGGCACAGAATAGGCAGGCTCACCCAGGACACCCAGAGCACCATTCATGTAAGAACAGCCACTGCTCACTGGTTTGTGTAATATTGTATGAACCTTCAAGCAGTCTTCATGGTTGCATTGGATGGTTATTTACAAAACTACTGAATATTATTTACGTAGGAAATGGAGGTAGGGGATGTTGCCACATCAATTATCCTGCTGCTTGAATCACATACTTAGGACAGAACATCTGAAGTTTCCGTCTACTATCTACAGTAATAGAAAAGTATGGCTGTACAAGAATTAATAAAATAGTGTTTACTTAAATAGCTGCAATATTCTTACTTTTATGTTTGTTAGTTACTCTGACCATAAACACTTTTTGACACTGGAGTTGTTTTTAGGATGGAAGGTTCTGCTTTGGTCTGGGTCGCTAACAGGCTAGATGTCAGTTTCATCCCTTTGGACCAACTAATCTGGAATTATTCTACATGGAGTCCTTCTAAGACTTTAAGTTTCAACAAAAACATTTGGAATATTCTAAGATATGCTTTTGAATACTTTGTTTGTCTTAACAAAGCTATACTGTTAAGTCCTGCAGTTTCTACTCTGGTCTACACTTTGTTATGTTTAAATCTAATCTGCTAAAGTTCACATAAATGTTCCCCTAATGAGCTGTCAAAGGTGTTAGCCTCTGAGATATTTACCTGCCCTGCTGCTCTTCTCCACACCTGCACCATCGATCATAGGTCACTCTGAGGAGCTAGATGCTCTAGGGCTCACACTGCTGCTCTTTTGATCTCTCTTCACAATGAGTTGCTCGTCACAGGGCCCTGAGTCCCTCTCTTCTATGGAAAAAATATCAAATTGTAGGTCTTTAAGCGTTACAAACTAGTTTCTTTTAAAAACATTCCCTCTGTTTACTGCACTCCCCCACATGCAGATATAAAGTGCCTTCCAAAAGCACTCTTAGCCTTAGTACTTTTTTATATTTTGTCACAATACAACCACAACATTCAGTATATTTGATCAAGATTTTGTTTGTTTGATCATCACTAAGTCATAGATAATTGTCAAGTTTTTGGAAAAATAAAAGTGTGGCATGCTTATGTATGCACCCCCCTGATGGATGTTTGCTGTGTCCTATAGCTGCAAAAAGGCCTTTTTACGGGCTTCTTTAAACAACGTCTTTCTTCTCACCACTTTTTCACAAAACCCAGATTTGTGAACGGCCCAAATTATACATCAACAGATTTTCCCACCTGAGCTGGGAATCTCTGTGGCTCTTCCAGAGTCACCATAGGCCTATTGGCTGCTAATTTAAATAATGCTGTCCTCATTTCGCCTGTCAGTTTAGGTGGGAGCCCATTTCTTTGTGGTATGATGGATTAGACAGTTCCCACAGGGTGTTAAGAAACTGAAACTGTCTTTATGTGTTTTGCTCTGTGTTGTAGACTAATGTCATGTTCATTAATGTTCATTAATGCTGATATGCACAAAGGATCCAGACGGACCAAGTTTATAACCTTCATTAACAATATTAGCGGTCATTACAGCAACTCGTTGGCATAACTTCCTGTAACACATATCCAATAGTGCACTGGGTTGATGTACGGTAATAAGATAACTTAGAGGACCAATTTGACTTCAACACTGAATTATAGCAATGACCGGGGTTCAGGATTAACTTGTTAAAAAATTTTGCAAAATATTACATTAAGAGCATAACTGCTTTAAATATTTACTAAACTTTATCCAAAACCTTGTTACTGTGTTTCTTAGACTTCATGATTCCGTTTTTTTTTCTGCTGTTTTCTCACAAATTGCTTATACCTTCATAGAAAAAAAAATTTTTTTTTAAATTAACACAAAAAAGGGGATTTCTGGGTATCAGAAAAAAAGGATTTGAATACAAATTCACACCACATGATTAAAAGAATCTTACCATGTACCTTTTCCTTCCTCTTTGTAATCATGCAATACTTTTTGCTAAACTACCACATTAATCCAAATCAAATATGCTGAAAATAGTGGTTTAACAAATGTGAAAGATTCTAAATATTTATGAATGTGCAATGATTCATTTAGTAAGGCACTGAGGCCATTTCCAGCAATTCAAGTGCAAATTTAGCCTTAATCTTAGATTGACTCAATTAACTCCAATGCACTGTGTACATTACCCGCGTCTGTTGTTTTCTGCAAAAGTATGCAAGAAGGTAAATCAATCCTGGACAAATCCCTTTTTTTCCTTATCTCATTTACACATCAAATAGTCTGTCTCCTTTCCCATTGTGAGAACACCCTGCTCCTTAAAGTCAACTGGGAATCATTGGGCGAATTTCCGCTCTCTATTTTCTACTCCCAACTGCTTCCCGGAGATCCTAAAAGGATGTCAATTTAACTGAATTCAGCCTGAGCTGAATGGAGCACTGTTACCTGTCCGCTGGGGTAGAACCTCTGTGGTGACTGCCCTTTTCCCATGCTTCCACCACAAGACCTCGACCACTGGCAGACAGAGGGGACACCTGTTCCCTCAGAGATGTTGGCCAGCATCTGAAATCTTAGTGTAGCCCCCCGACTATTGAAAGTGGGCAGTGCGATAAGGCCGCCTCGTCGTGATGGAGTGGAGGAAATCTGAGGAGGGAGCACGAAAGGGGATGCCTGGAGCCAGATGAATCTGGTGCAATTTGCCAAAACACTGTGCCTCCCCATGCAACTCCACTACCCACACTTGCAATAGAAACGGCTTTGTTTGCAATGAGTATCCACTTATCTATTCTTTATCGTAATGCAGAGATTTAATAGCCACCCTGTGCTGCTGTAAAGGACAAAGTTTAGTTCACAAGGAATGAGGTGAGGTTTCTGTAGCTCCTGAGTCAGAATCTGGTATGTTTGTAAAAAAAAAAAACTTTAGCCTTCTCTGGAAGTTCCTTGCTCTTTAAATCAGAAATATTCATTGAAATATTTGTGTTTTTGGCTCCTCTCCCTGCACTCAACTCCTTCAGATTTAAGATAGCAGATGATTTCAGACCCTACAGTGCCTTCAAACGCATCATTGACTATGAGAACATTTTAAACATGTGGGTAAACCAGTGAAAGAGTGACATCTTTTTAAACTTGTGCTGAGATTTGCATCTCTAACTTTCTGTTCCTGGAAGAAAACTGTCTGGTGAATGAGTCGCATGCAAGGTCAAACAAGGTGCAGCAAGAGTTTATTCAAGAATCTACTGCTGCAGGATCTTTCCACCAGCTTCATTCCACCTCCATTCTCACACAGTGTAACAGCCTCCCCCACTGGGGGATAGTCATCTTCCCCATACCATCTTTGAGGTCCTCCAGACCCCAGAATGCAATTTGTTGTCACCGTTGAACCAATGTCCGATACATCCGCTTGCTTTAAGGCATTGTCCTTACGTCTCCGAGCCTAAATCTTTTCAGTTTAGTTTTGTGGATAGGTCTGACTTGAACAACATAAAGATGAGAATACAGAATGGCCTTGATGGGGACATCATCATGTTCTGAATCTGTGTCTGATGCAGAGACAAAAAATAGAGAGTCAGTCTTGGTCTAACAGCAGCACAGATGCGTGGGTGTTTCCTTTCTTTAACTTTCATTCTCAGACATACAGTGTCTTTCATAAGAGTTCATTCCTCTTGAACTTCCCATAGTTTGTCATGTTACAAGCACTCAGATAGGTCATCACAAAGCAGTGTATATCAAGTGGAAGAAAGCGGAAACATAATTTTTAAAAGGTCTCGTTCACTGAAAAACATTGTTATACTTGTTATTATTGAAATATGATCAATCTGAGTTGCACATGCTGCACATGAATTTTCTTCAACCCCCATTCCCTGAGCAAGTTAGAAAAAGCCAGTCTCTTCTACATCACAGGGAAAATTTGTATTCATGGTTTCTCCCAACCTGGCTTGTACAAAACCGCCCATGGGAAGGCTGTATTGTTTAAAGGCTTTATTGAGGAGAGAGCTGAGCATATCTCTGCTAGTAGACGATAATAAAAAATTCAATTCAATTCAAAAATACTTTATTGATCACATAGGGAAATTAAGTGTTGGTATTGCTCATACAATTAATTCCTTAAGGACTTGTAGATCATGATGGCTATGCACAGGAAGGATTTCCTGTAGCGGTCTCTGTTGCAGCAAAACTGAAGAAGCCTACGAATGAAGACGCTCTGTTGTTGCAGGATAGTCTCATGAAGAGGATGAAGAGGCATATTTTATTTTATTTTATGAAGAATCCTTCATTGCATCATCATCTCCAGATGTTCCACAGTCTTCCCCAGAACAGAACCAGCCTTCTTCTTCAGCCTTCTAACCATTAGCTCCACAACATAGCATAATTTATTTGGGCTTTGTTATTTGTGGAGATAACCAGAGGTGGGTAGAGTAACCAAAAATTGCACTCAAATAAAAGTAGCACTACTTCAACATATTTTTACTCAAGTAAAAGTGCAAAGTAGTAATCCAAAACATTGGACAGATAGATAGATAGATAGATAGATAGATAGATAGATAGATAGATAGATAGATAGATAGATAGATAGATAGATAGATAGATAGATAGATAGATAGATAGATAGATAGATAGATAGATAGATAGATAGATAGATAGATAGATAGATAGATAGATAGATAGATAGATAGATAGATAGATAGATAGATAGATAGATAGATAGATAGATAGATAGATAGATAGATAAAAGCATATTATAACAAAGCTACTCAAGCACTGAGTACTTAAGTATTTGTTCTAAAATTATGACATATGATTCAATATTTAGAGTTGATCTAATTAGACAAAAATGTAAAGTTATGTGCAAATTCTAAAGACTAAAATAAACAGAAATACATAACATAATTGTAAAATGAGAAATTTGACTGGAAGAAACATTTTTCCAAACCTTTTTTTTCAAAGTAAAACTAATAAAACCCGTACTTACAGTAGTTAATATATATATGTTAGACCAGGGTAAGGCACTCCCACTTGACCTCCAAATGGCACAACAGCCTCAGCAGATAGAAAATAATATTAAAATGATGAAGCTTGTGCACAAACGAGAGGTCTCACGTCAACATAAACTGTATGTGTGAGTGTCCTGCATTTTTGGTTAACGCAAGCATTCAGTAAATTCAGATATTCAGATACTTCATACAAATGTTACTCAAGTAAAAGTAAAAAGTACTGTGTAGTAAAACCACTCCAGAAGTACCTTTTTTTCAAAGAGTTACTCACGTAAATGTAGCTGAGTAAATGTAACTAGTTACTACCAACCTCTGGCGATAACACATTAATGTTGCATTTTTTTTATCCAGGAAAAAAAAGAGGAAGAAATGGTTGGAATTTGTCTTTGGAACACTACCAGCAAAGGATCACACTAAATTATTTGTTCGAAGGCAGCAAGAGTGGCTTTGCAGTTGGCCATCAGAGGCAAGACATTTGCATATTATATCAATAATAATGAGTAAGTCTTGTAATCCTGTCATTTTCCCCCCACCCATTCCTCTGACAAACTTTAAACCCATGAAACAACAGTGCAGGAGCGTTTTCCACAGAAAATGACTCACAGGGCATTCACTCATGCGAGAGGCTTCAGCAAGTTTATTGAAAGAAACAAGTGAATGAGACCTTTGTTGTTTCTAATAAATAGAAATCTAAAAAGTGTAGCATAGATATGTACTCTACCAGGATTGTACATCTACAGACAGAAATGTCTGTCCATTCTTTTTGCAAAATAGCTGATGTGCAGTATCAGTTTCCCTCTCCACACAGCATTTTGTATGTATGTCAAAAAGTTTAATTTGGTTTGATCTGAGCAGAGATCCTTCTTCCCTCTCATGGTTTATGACAAACTGCAAAAGGGAATTCATGTGTCTTTCTTTTAACACATGTTTTCTTCTTGCCACTCTCTCATAAAGGCCAGAGTTGTGGAGTATATGACAATTTGTCATATTGTCAGTAGAATGTCTCACATGAGTTGTCGATCTCTGGAACTCCTCCAGAGTTACATTTGGCCACTTTGTCTGATGAATGCACTGGTTAAAAGGCCTGTCATTTCAAGTGAACGGCCAATGGTTTATCACTGTGTCATAATCTTTCCCTTTTTAGATTATAGACTGAACAGTGCTCTGTGAGATCTTCAAAACTTTGGATATTGTTTTAATAACCTAACTCTTCTTTGAGTATCTCCACAACTTTATTTTCACCTGTTTGCTGTGTTCCTTGGTTTTCATGATGCTGTTTGTTCACTAATGGACTCTAACAAACGTCTGAGGCCTTTACAGAACAGCTGGATTTATGCTGAGATACTGAGAGTTTCTGGGGGCAGTTTATGGAACTGGATTTTATTTAGAGGCATCAGATTAAAGTGAGTTAAATACAAATATAGATTTCACAAATTTAAATTAGCAAAAAAATAAAATGAAAACCTTGTTTTCCTTTTTGCCTCTTCACAATTATGGACCACTTTCTGTTACATTTGAACATAAAATGGCAATAAAATACATCAAAGTTTGCGGTTGTAACCTGACAAAACCACAATTACAGACCATTGTTTTAGAAGAGAAATACGATTTCAAATGCTGAGAATCTTCAATGAAGAATGACGGAGAATAAAGTCCCCACATACACAGAAATAGACTCTGAGACAGGAGAAGAGAGAACAGCAGTGGATTTGGCAGAGGCCATTAGCCTCTTCCCCTTTTGCAGGAGAGCCCAAGCGATGATGGTTGCTCTCCTGGAGAAAGAGATGGAGTGGAGCGCAGGAGGGGGCTCTAATAGGATAACTCCCCCATTAACCCTGGGGAACAGCCTTTCAGAGATGCTATCACAGCGAGCACACGTCTCCCTGATGCTCGCCCCTGTCGCCATGCAAAACAAAAAGGGGCAGCACCTGTCTGAGGTCTAATCAGGACAACACATTGCCTAAGTCAAATTTAATGAGGATAGACTAAAATTAGCTATGCTTTTAAACTTTGTTATTATAAACAAAGAGCCAAAGCTGCAGAGGTGGTAATTGGCTGCAGACATTCGCTTCATTTCTGGGCCGACGTCACTCTAATATTCGCTATATGTTTACAGTTCAAACATCTGCCTGGAGTGGCTGAGCACTTAAGGAATTTCACTTCCAACAGGCAAAACGTGCACTTGTTTTCTTAAAGTAAACACCATTTCCATGGTGAGCGTGTTGTGTGCAAAAGGTAACTGACAGTGCCGCCGTGTGTCCCTAGTTGAAATATAATGTAATCAGCCTCTAATTTGGCGTGTTTACTCTTCGTTCGCTCCTTTTCTAAGAAAGAGGCAAATCTGATTGCACAGAGTGGTGGAGAAAATGAGGGAAAGACTGAAACTGTTCAATCCAATTTACTGAACTGGTGTAATACTTAAAATGCAGCCTTTCATAATCAAAATAAGACAATAATGGCTACATGTCTTTAAAGACTTTGCAAATCCAGACAGGTTGCTTTGCCTCTTCAGCGGCATACCTGCTTTCAATGGATAATTCCAGGACTTAATGTATGAAGAATGAGAGTGTCCGGACGCTGAGTGGATAACCATATGCTGTCAAAGTAGAACAGACGCGCCTCATATTGAGAGCTCTGTTGACCTGGGAATTGTGTGGGAGGTGCAGAGCAGGGGCGGAGAGGGGGCACAGGGGACTTGTGAGAGTTTTGCGAGGTACAAATCAAGGATTTAACTACTCCGGCAACTCTGTGCTGCTCACAAGGTGCAGGCCAGTGTTTCGCTGCTGCTTTCTGATTGGTGACTCGCAAAATACTTATATTTACAGAGCCTTTGAAAAAGTATTCATATCCCTTGACATGCTTCACATGTTTTCTGGTTACAAAAAAAAATGCAGTGTGTATATTGAGGTGTTATGCAATAAACAAACACATAGTGCATCATCATGAAATTGAATGATTTTGACATAAATCTGAAGAGTGTGGGGTGGATTTGCATTCATCCCCACTGAGGTTACTAATTCTACTTCGTGCAATTACAGCAATTTCTACCAGCACACATTCAAAACTGATTATTTTATTTTTTGCATATGTCTCTTTCTAAAATAATACAAGCTAGTTTGATTGTATGGAGAATGTCTATGAACATCAGTTTCAAAGTCTTCTAACTGATTCTCAGTTGGATGTACAGGAGATATGGACTTAGACTGAACCATTCTAACCCATTAATCTGTTTCAGTCTGAACAACTCCATCGCATTTCTGGATGTGTGTTTAGGGCTCTTGTCCTACTGGAAGATGAGCCTCCATCTCTGTCTCAATTCCATGGTTGCCTATAACAGCTTTTCTTGTCCTAGATTTAGCGAGCTCAATCTCCTCATCAACTCTGACCAGCTTTCCTACCCCTTTTGCAACCCTAAAGTATAATGCTGCCACATTGTTCCCTTTACACATAGCAATGAGCATGTAGGTCAAAAAGTTCCATTTTGGTCTCATCTGACTAGAGCACCTTCTAACACACATTAAATTAGTGCCCCACATGACATTTGATAAACAAAAGAGATTTCTTACGGCTTTCTTTGATAACTCTTACACAAAGGTCCGATTTGGGAAGCTGTTGACTAGTAGTTGTTCAGTCCAAAAATTACCCCACCTGAGTTATGTATGTTCAAAGCTCCTCCAGAGTTACCATCCTCTTGGCTCCTTCTCTCATTCAAGCTCTCTTTGTCCGGCCTTCTAGTTTAGGTGGACAGCCAGTTTAGGTGTACGGCTGAGATATACACATTTAATTTTTCTGAGTGGATTGAACAGTGCTTGGTGAGGTGTTTCAATCTTGGAATATTGCATTAGAACCTAACCCTGCTTTAAAACTTTCTACTTATGCCTGACTTGTCTGCTGTGTTCCTTGGTTATGAAGAACCTACTTGTCCACTAATGTTCTCTGACAAACCCCAGAGGCCTTCACAGAACAGCTGGATTTATACTGAGATCAAATTGCAGACAGATGGACTCTATTTACAAAGTTGATGACTTTTTAAAGCAATTTGTTTCTCTTAATTTTATTTAGCGGTATCAGAGTAAAGAGGTTTGAATAAAAATGCACACCTCCTTTTTTGGAATTTTTACTTGTGAAAACCACACTTCACCTTAATGTCACAATTATTTTCTACTTTGTTTTGGTCAATCAAAAAAAAATACCAAGAAATTCAATTGAGTTTTGTGGTTGTATCTGACAAAATATAAATAGGGCTCACTGGGGTCTGAATACTTTTTAAAGGAACTGTACATTACACAAAAAGATGCAAGTGATCATAAAGCACTGTGGATGCAAAAAACAAAAAAAAGTCAGATAAAGCATGTGAGTGGAGCAGATCTAAGAAAAACTGCAACAGAGAAAGAGATTTTGCAGGACTGCTATGATTCCTTATTGCCCCACACATAAAATCAAAGGCAGATGTCCGCTCTCTATTTGACCAAACCACATCAGCTGTCGCTCCCCTTGTTTGCTCCAGTCTCCCCAATTATTTCTCCAGGGGGGACGAACCAAAAAACCAACCATCAGTAAACACGCAAGCTCCTCTCAGATTCCATGAATGTCAAGCTGCACAGACAAGAAGTCAGCCAGCCTCTGTTTGTATGATGGGGGAAACCCCGAGCCGGTTCTGACACAGACCTATCACGCAAGTTTGGGGGAAGTGTTATTATGGTTAAACATGCCAGAAGCTCTGCCTCATCACGAAATAAAGCCACCCGTTTGTCAAACAACTGGTGGATACTCTGGGAGGCACCTCCTTTGCTCTGTTTAAGTCTTAATTATGGTTAGATGCTGTTATAGAGTATGTATACAAACAAAAACTCATGGTTCTTTGAGATTCAGAATGGGAAAGTAGTGGGATGAGGAAAATTTTAATAATTGTCACTGAGACAGCCCTAAAAAGGAAATAGTTTAAATCAAATGCAATTCTATAAAACCTGTCTTAATACGTTGTGTTTCTGCCATTATATTTGGCTTGTGCTTTTTTTAAATGGTGCCCAATCAGTATTTTTCCAATGTTTCAGACAGCCTCTACCCTGATTGCAATGAGTTGTGGGTATTTCCTGCCTTTAAGCCTCCCATATGGATCGAGTAAGGCAGTGGCTAAGGGGACTACCGTTTCTCTCCACAACATCCCTCTTTCTTTTTTGTGCTTGATTTTTTTTTCTTACAGGAAAGCAAAACACTATTGTAATTTCTGGCTGTGCTGTCAAAATACTAAGCTGGGCTCTGGCTCAACATCTGCGCATATGTAGCCAAGAAAAATCCCAAAAGTTAAGCATGGCCGAATGCTGTTTAATCCAAGGCATGATCGCCATCTCAGCCACACCTATTGCTGACCTGCGACTCTGAGGCAAGTTTTTTATGTGATATTGTTTCTCACTTAGAGATACATAGGTAAAGATGAGCATAAGTTTAAAGCAGGGAGAGCCAGAGATGGAAATGATGTGCAGCAGGTTAGGGTGATTAAGAATAAGGATGGAAATGTACTGACCGGTGCCATCTGTGTGATGGGAAGATGGAAAGAGTTTTTTGAGCTGATGAATGAGGAAAACATGAAAGAATGTAAACTAGAAGTGACTGTTGTGGATCAGGAAGTATCTAAGATTAGTAAGGATGACTACATAGGAATCAAGCTAATGAGTCATACAAGGAAGCTGAGGGAAAGAGTGGTGGAAGCTAGGCTTAGATCAAAAGTGAGGATTTGTCAGCAGCAGTACGGTTTCATGTCAAGAAAGAGTACTAAAGATACTATTTTTACTTTAAGGATGTTGATGGAGAAATCAAGAGAAGACCAGAGGAAGCTGCATTGCATCTTTGTTGATTTAGAGACGGGGTGCCGAGAGAGGAACTGTGGTATTGCAAGAGAAGGTCTGGAGTTGCAGAGAAATATGGCAGTGGCTGTGTGCTGGGTGTATGGGTGTGTTTGTGTCTCGTTACCTCGCTGCAGGGTGTGAGTGACAGGAGCTGCACCAGGTGTGCTCAATCAGCTTCACCAGCATGGCTGCTCAAAAGAGGAACAGCTCCCTGAGGCTGACACCAGATGGTTCTCGCTCCTTGTAGCCACAGCTGCCCTGGGGCATATCGCGCCATCGGCCCTTCTGGCAAACACCAGTAGGTGGGTAGGTTTAATGTCTTGTCCAAGGACACAACGACACATAGCAGGCGGAAGCAGGAGTTGAACCCATGATTTCTGGGACGCAGGCCGACTACTCTACCACTGAACTACAGCCACCACGACTTCTACCACTAATTACACCAAAAGTAGGTTCTAAAAAGTATTGAGAGGCTGACAATAAAATGCAAACGACAATATTCCGATTTCTTCTCTCCTGGTAAAGCGACAAATGTCACAATCATAACAATTATAATGATTATACTTATAATGATTATAATCCCCTTCATTAGAGGGGACATAGTGGGTTTTAAGGGGAAACCTCTTTCTAGGATCAGTTTAAAAAGCCAAAGTGGATGTCAAAAAGATCTCCACGAATAGAAATAAGGCTAACATCCTCATGAAACCTAACCTTTAGGAGAAAAGGCCATGTTAGCGACAAGATGCACATAAATGCTTTTAAAGGCATAACCGGGATGTCAGGTGTAATGTTTGATATGTTTAACATTTTCATCAGTTGGAAAATAATTCCTCAAAATCTACAAGTGATTGGATTAAACCCACACATATGTAAGGCAAACCTACCCAGTAATGATGTTGGTTTAAAGGAAAGGAGTGAGATTTCAGAAGTTGGTTGCAGATGGCACATCAGCAGAATCACATTATGTCCAAGAAGAGCCAGTAAGGTAACCCCTGCATAGTATTCCTTATGACTTTTTTAACCTTAAAACAAATTATTTCATCCATTTCCACTGGAAGGTGAAGAGATATTGGTAAGGTGATCATTTTAAAAATGGTAACATATCTTTTTGGAGTACTGCGAAAGGGTCTATGATATGGCATCGTCCACATTTATTGGTAAATATGTGTAAAAAGTCTTAAATTAACTTAGAATTTGAACCAGCAGCAGCAGCAGCAGTAGTATTGTTTCGCACAGAACTGATTTACAGGAGTTCTTTAACAACAAGATTTGAAAAACATTGGTTTACTTTAGCCATCTGTGCTGGAAACAAATACAGTTCTTTTCCAGCCATGTTTGTCTAATTTCTTTTAAACTTTGTAATTATTGCTCGACTGTAGATATGGTCACATAAAGTTGAGTGTCAATTTTCTTAAAGTCACTTCCTCAACATGTTCTGATATGTTGAGCAACATGCTCTCTTGTCTTTCCCATGTTTAAAACTCATTAATAACAATAGGCTTCTGTCACCTCATGTTTATAATCTAGGTATGCAATGATGTAAAATAAAATATATACAATGGTGGTCCTGTTGAATCAGGAAGAACCTGCAATGACTAAAACAATTCTAATATTGGTTTAAATGGCTTGACCATTACCATGATCCCAGCACAGTACCTACAATGTTTTGGAAAAATCTACCCGCACCCCTTCAAAAAAGATATTATGCTAACCAAAAGGAAGAATAGAATTTCTTCAACAAACTTTCTAAGAAACAACATAAAGCCTTGAACAGAGTTGGGAATGATGCAAGTATTGCCCTTAAATAAGCCAACTAAAATGACATGATTTGCATACTAAAAGGTTTGGATTATTTGAGAGAAGCTACAAAACCACTGTTTGGTTCTAAAACTACAGAGAGCCCCCACTCCTAATTACTAACTGCAAGTGATGACACACGCTAAGTCACATTCCATCATATTATCTTGTCTTACCCATTTAGAAATGGACCTCCATGGCACATCATAAAACAACCCAGGGAAAATGATGGATTTGTTTTTATAAGTTCCTCACCAGCTTTAAAAAGTAAAGTATAAATTACAGCTGAATTTATGTTATAAGAATTATTAGAGTTGCTGCTAGTTGTGAAGCCATAGATTGTGTTGAAAACAATAATTGCTTAACTTTGGATGACAATGACTAAGGAAATGTACTCAAGTTAGAAGCTGAATTTTTCTTACATATTCAATGTAAGGTTATGCTACTGTAGTAAAATATTTATTTGATTTAAGGCTTTGCCTTGAGGTGGCAATAAACATGGCGCTCCCTGTAAGTTGAAGGGCATAGTCAGCTCTGGCAAGGTTAAGACAATGTAAAAAGCTAAAGCCTAAACAGTAATTATAATAAAAATGTTTGTATTTTAGTTTTCATCATTTCATATTAAAAAAATCAACTAAAAACAAAACCAAACCATTTAAAAGAACTTCCCCTGGCTGTAGATTTGGGGATTTGATACCCATGCTTGAATGTTTACATTAAACATATTTCTTTAGAGTTAACTGCTCATTATTTCAAACGCCACTTGCAAACTGCAACCATAATTTTTCTCAACCATAACCGCTGATAGTGGACACACTGAAGTGCTTTTTTCTGCATACCTACAGCCGTATTTTATTTGGCAACCAGACAGACCTTCACCTCAAGGCCATATCACAAACCAGAGCAATGAATCAAAGTGATTTGGTTGTTACTTATACTTTTATATTCAGGGTTCTGACAAGTCAAGCACATAAATGCCGACTAATGGAAGTCACCTATTATTGTTGGAACAGTGGGCCGGGACCTATTGTCATCAAAAATGTAAACCAAAATGAGTCTCTAAATTAAAAAGCTTCCAAAGAACATTCTGGAGGCCCTTAGTACTACAACCATATCGATAAATTATCAAATTCCTGTTTTTAAAATTCATGCATCAAAATTGTGACAATGCGTGAATCCCTCTGTGATGTACGCAAAGTGCACGAAATGTTCCACGGTCCATATCATGTTTAATTTGCTTTTCTCCTCTTTTTTCATCTCTCTCTCTCTCTCTCTCTCTCTCTCTCTCTCTCTCTCTCTGCTGTCCCGTGGCAAACAAAAGAGATAGTGTGACACCTCCTGAATTACTGGTGCACAGAATATGATTGATTGACTTGTTGTTGGCCTGCCAGGACCTCTGGAATGCACCGTGTGTGAATGGTGCCTCGAACAAACACGCTGGTAGGTTGCTCCTCAGATTACCTGGCTGGCACGCTAGCTATTATAAATCTTAACATGCATATGAAAAAAAGGCACAAACAAATCTTTTTCTTTGTAAACTATACAGAGCATGGCAAAAGTATTCACACATCATTTTTCACATTTTTCCATGTAACAACTACAAATGTAAATGTATTTTATTGGGATTTCATGTGATGATCCAGCATAAATCGTTCACAATGAATTTAAATGTTTAGCCCACTTTTGTCCGATCCTCCTAAATAAAATTCAGTGTGACCAACAGCCTTCAGAAGTCACCTATTTAGTAAATAGTACAGATACACCCATGTGTAATTTAATCGCAGTAAAAGTACAGCCTATTCTGTGAAAGCTTCAGAGGTTTCAACAAACAGCATCACGAAGCCGACAGAAGATGCCGGGTAGCTCAGGGATAAAGTTTTGGAAGATTTTAAGGTACAGCTCTGTTATAAAATAATATCCTCACCATTTGAAAATGGAAAGAGTACGACAAAGTCAAACCGACCAAGGGATGCCTGTCCACCTCAGCTGATATGCCAGGCAAGGAAAGCATTAAGGAGAGTAGCAGCCAGGAGACCCATGGTAAATCTGGAGGAGCTGCAGGGGTCCACTGCTTAGGTAGATGGATCTGTAGATTGGTCAATTATTATACAATCCACAAATCTGGCTTTTATGAGAGAATGTCAAGAAAGAAATCTATGGTTAATGAGGGCCATAAAAGTTTAAAGTTTACCCCGAGCCATGTGCAGGACTCAGCAAATGTGAAAAAGAAGGTACTCAGATGCAACTCAGAATTGAACATAAAACCCAGAGTAGCAGAAAACTAAGATGGCACATTCATTAATGCAGGGGAATCCTGGAAGAAAACCTGGTAGAGGCTGCAAAATACTTGGGACTGGGGTGGAGGTTCATCTTCCAGCGAGAAAACAGCCCTAAACATACAGCCTGATCAAAGATTTCATTCTCTTTATATTGAAACCTGATAGACACATACCCCAAAAATACCTGAAGATAATCGAAGTGAAAGGAAGACACATTTTTAAAATATTTAATGTTATTTCTTTTTTAACTACTGCATTTTCTCCCCTTTTTATTTCATAGTTTGCTCATTGCTTTGTGTTGGTCTATCACATAAAATCTCAATGACATAATAGGAAATTTGAAGTTGAAACATCACAACATAGAAAAAAAGTTTAAAAAGCGTGAATACATTTGCAGAAGCTGTGTACATGAGCTTTTCTCTAGGTGTGGATTTATATCATGTTGTTTGGAATCGGATAAGGGATGAAAAGAAAACATCCGCTCTCAAATCGTAATTTTGCATATAATAAAATAAAGCTCATTGTCTGATTAGATATGGTAATACTCCATTTAGCCACAATAACCTAAAGCTCAGCCTCTTCAAACCCAGTGAAATCACCTAAAACAGATGTGAGATTCCACATTGATCTGTGGAAAATGAAAAACTCTCACACAAGAAAAAAAAATATGTAGAAGGATATCCCCATGAAGACAAAGCATTGGTGCATTGTTATATTTTACGGTGCTCCATAAATCAGAAATTATGGAGGTGCTGAGAATAAAAAGCGGCTGACATTTTTAGCGTGACAGTTCCGCCATTCCTGCGTGTAAATGGCGGCGAGAGCTTTGTGACGCTTAGGCAGACACACATTTAAGCACACATCCTGCAGGATTTGTCCCGTGGCGGTGACCCGATCCAGCAGGAGGAAGCAACCAATCTGAAGGATATTAGATCAGCTCCGGGGGAGAAATTAATAAAATTCTCTCAAGTCTGCCTCACCTACTGTACTGAACCGTGAGATTCAGATGCTTGCACTTTATACGCTTTCATCAGAGCGACTCCATTAAACTCCCCCCTCGCCAGGTTCAAATGATCTATGGGCATCATGATACGCCTGTGCAAGGTGTTGTGTTCCTCACAGCTGATATCCAGACAAGGGTGGTCTGTGCAACCGGATCCTTTGACATCACGGAGAACATGAAAACATGAAACATAGTTATTGATCACAGAGTCCAGACTAATCAAATAGCATCCTGGTTTGTTTGAAGTTAAAAACGGTTACAGTGGGTGTTTACCGTTGCATTTCAGGACCCTTCGGCCGCACCCCCTCTCAAACATACACATGAAGAAGTGTTATTTGTGTTGTTAAATTTACATTAAGTCCATTTTAATTGCATCAAGGCACTAAACACATCTTACAATAATGGGCCTGACAGAGAAAATTGCAATCATCTGTGAAGAGCCTGTGGCAGTATAATGGACAAACCTGATTAATTTAATCTTGTTGCACTCCATAATGGCTGCACTTTATCATTTCAACAGATGGAGCACCAAGAAATTAAAAAATGCTCTCAAGGATATGTGGCACCCTCCATCCACTTGCATTCTCCTTTTTTTCGAAGGTGTGTTGGCTGAGCTGAAATAAAGGCTTGGACTGGAACCTTCGGTTGAGTGCATCTTCAAAGCCAAATGAGATTAAGGTGATTGTCAATTGATGCAACAAATCATCACAATTGCCTCATGATGTATTGCTGGAGGCTGTTAGAGCCTGTCCATCCAATCACCCTGTCTGATTAGTTAATAAATGGAGACGATTCAAGTCTGATTGACGGATCTACCACACAGGGAGCTGTTTTCACACAGTTCTTTTTCAAAATCAGAATAGAAAAGAAAGGATTTTTATTGTCATTGCATTCAAACAACTATAAGCACACATAAAGAAGAAAGTCTCAAATGTAAGAATCTTAAGTAATCTAAAGGAGCTTATATAGAAATGCAAACCAGATATGAATGAATAGTGCAGACCGAAGCAGAATACAGTGCCTTGCAGAGGACATTCTTTCAGGATAGATCTCTATCTATCTTCCACTCTGACCAGCTTCCCTGTACCAGCTGAAGAAAAGAACCCAAACAGCATGTTACTGCCAGCACCAGGTGTCACCACAGGGATTGTGTGATCGGGGCAACGTGCAGTAAAAGTTGGAATTCTTCCAAACAAGGTGTTTGGCACATAGAACAGAGAAGTTCATATCTTGTTGGGCTTGCAGATCTGGAACACTCTTTCAGATGTCAAATGATGGATTGAAGAGTGCTCTAAGAGACGACCTGACTTCTCTGGTGTGCTACTTGGTCATCATGATTGTGTTGCAAATGTTCTGTAACAAACCTCTGAGGCCTTCACAGAATGGCTATATTTATAATAATATTCAGTTACACACAAATGGATTCTATTTTTAAAAAAATCTGGAAATTTCTCCAAGCAATTGTTTGAGTGTTTGAATTTATTTTCTTTACAACACTCAATGTTTAGCCAGTTTAACAATGCCTAGGCAGAAACATGTTTTTCTGTGACTTGTTTATATGAATCTTTAATGATAATTTTAATGGTATTTATGATATTTACTTTTCTAGATAACTAAAGTTTTTGCTTAAATTTGATTATTTGTCTAGATTTTTGTAATTTTTGTATATTGTTAAAAAGCAGGAAGAACTCTGTGGCATCTTGGAAAGTAAACATTAACAAGATCCTTTCTAGAGCTTACAGTTAGTCCTTTTTCAATTTTGATGTTAGTATTTATTTTTAAATACTGTAAGATGCTATTCTTTTCACTTTATGAGAGAATAATTGTATTGATATGTATACGGACCTATAGGTGGGGTTCTAAATCAAATTCAGGGGAAAAGCCATAACAGTTACAATAATAACTCAGTGACATTGCGCCTTCCTGAAACTATGTTGGTTCGATTTAATGTGACGCTATAAAATCTGTCTCAGAGTTTGTTGGTATTATACTCACAATGAAGTTGTAAAAAAATATGCTGTGTTAAAATGCACGCACACGCAACCATAAAAGTCCCGTTTCTTGAGACAATTAAAGATCTCCCCCCCTGTTCTATTGCACATGACACTCAGCTCGCGGGCGCGCCCTTACTCGCACGCGGATTTCTTTCCAATTCACTGTAACCTTCCGACTCGGCTGCCAGAAGAACTTCTCAGTAAGCAATGACAAGTTTTTTAAGGGTCGTTTTCACCCGCTTTAGTGTTTTATACACACAGAGACGACTTCCAGGCAGCAGCAGGGAGGAGGAAAAGAAGGCGTCTGTGACATTCTTGTTCATACACAGCGAGACTTGTTGCATGCGGTGACAGACAGCAGCTATAATTGTTAAAAAGAAAAAAAGGTAGGGATATTCGAAAGCACTGGCTTTGTCTTTTTTTGTCTGTTATTTTCTGTAACTTTATTTTCTGGCCATTGTAGTTCTGGCAATTCGTCTAATTTGTGACGTTAATTGACAGCGTGTTATTGAGACGTTTCCAACATGGGCGGAGACAGAGCGGCGGAGCTGGTGGACAGCTACGACAATGCGCTAGAAATCGCGGAGGGATTTGTGATGAGCAAAAATTAACGGATGCTGCTTTATTTGCTGTTATTTTATGACCCGCATAATAAAGGCCAAGATGCTATTTAATAAGCGATACAGGGGTTCTTGCTAGACACAAAGTGGTACTGGGGTACTGGGACTGAATATAAAAAAAGCCTAGACCCAAATGCCAACTTTCACAGTCCTGTTTTCATAGTCTTTTAATCTTATATGAATGAAACCCATATCCAGATAAAATGGGTTCCTGAACATTTTTCCATACAAGACGGCATATTTTTTAAGCTTGACATTTTCAGTCCAGTTTTATGTCATTATTTATTTATTTATTTATTTATTTATTTATTTATTTATTTATTTATTTATTTATTTATTCATACGTACCTTTAAACACTACAACAATAAAGCAAAGAGTCTGTTATCTGAAAAATGTAATGGTAAGAAACTCATGGGGGTTAACTTATCAACTTCTCTGCCATGTGAGTATCGTCTGTCGGTGATGTAGATACAGAATTATGGCTTTTTGTTAGATCTAAAGCTCAGTTTTTGTAATTGCTTTCGTCTTAAATGGACCAAAAGAAACATACTCTGGAAATTGACACATGCCCTTCACAACAATTTGGTATTTGGTGTCCACATTTATGCTACTGGGGGGAAGGGATGGATGGGGGGGAGTTATCTGTTTTTAGCACAGGTGCTTTTGCAGTCAAAACAAAATGAGTATGAGCAGGGTCAAGTTACATTGCAATTTCTTAAAATATGAAAGGAGGCTTTAGAAATCCAGATAGTTTAAAAATGGAATAAGGAGAATTATTATTCACTATTATTATTCAGATCTGGCAAATGCTAAAAACTTATTCTGTACTGTTTCCGACTTTTCAAGTTTGCATAGCTACCCTAGTCATTTAATGAAATTTTTAGTGCAAATGTTATATTTTTTGAAAGTAATTGGATATTTGTTGCTGTCTTTTAATAAAAACAGCACAGAAACATACTTGGAAGTTATTTTTAATTAAAGTTATGTGACCTCAACATTCTAACAATGGATATATGTAGCATATTTATCTCAATTTCATTTTAAATTATTAACAGAACCTACTCAGCAATGGCAGTATTAGGCCTTAAGAAGGTTGTAGAGTTTAAAAGGCTCAAACACAAGAGTGTTGTGCGTCCTTTAGTTCAGACTGACCCCTAGAACACCCCAAATTTTAAAAGTTGTTTAAGATATTTGCATAAATGTTCATCATATTTTATTTGTTACAATAAATGTCCGCAAACTGACTTGTGACATGGGCTTTATTCACCTAAAAGCTCACATTTTTTACTGTTGAGTATTCTATTTCTACCGTTAGATTAGTGGATTCTTACAAAAAACAACAACTTTATAGTGAAATTCTGAAATTAAGATAAAAAATATTTATAATTTTCAGAGGAAATTGGACCTTGCTGGGGCTAATGAAGTATGTGCTGTCGTATAAAATCAGCAGATTGTTGGAACCCTCTTTGTTTGGTAGTGGCAGTGACTAGCAGGCTATTTGAGTAACAATGGATGGTGAATTGTATTCTGAGTTTGTTTGCATTCTCAACTGTAATTTTCAAAAGTGCTTGTCGCATCGGTGAATAAAAAGCATTTTTTGGGGGGGGAGAGTCTGAAGCCAAGCGAGACAAATGGCAGTCGCAGATCCGCTGATGGGAACAAACTTATTCTTGGTTTCAAATACTGAGTGCAAATTAGTGCGGCTATTGGTTGTCATGGAAACCATGTGCCATTCTTGTTGTGATTGTTAGGTCGATGCTTCTTCATTGCCAAACCCATTAATCACACCTGTGTATTATTTCTGTAAACCGTTGATGAAATGTATCACATGTGTAACAATAGGTTCATTACTGGGATAATGGTACTGAAAAATGAAAAGATTATTAAGTTAACGTAAGAAAAAAAATCTGCTCAACTTCAGACAAACCAGTTCGGCAGACTAAAAGTTTGATATTGTGCTCCAGCGATTTTCCTTAACAGGAAGCAAACAAATAAACTGAATTCTGAGCTCGTTTACTTTATGCTGTTAAAACAGAGAGAATAAAAAGGCAGAACACACAATTGCAAGTGTGTCTTTAGAGGACTTCGCCGCAGTAATGTAATCGCCAACCAAGCAACCTAAAGAAAAATGGCAGCCATACACACACACACACACACAACCTGATGTTAACATATCCAGTATATGCACAATTTGAGCGATTCTCTAAGCTTTTACTGTGGCTTTAACGTCACAACGAAATCCCAAGTGCAAAAACAGCACCCTCCTGCTTAATGGTCACAACTTTTTGTTGAAATTTGTTCTGGAAATTTCACTGGCACACAGAAGATATACCCTTAACCACATGCCTGAGAGGAGAGGAACCTGGGAACGCCCTTGAAAAATGTATTTAATTTTTTTGTAAATTTTGTTAACAAAACAAACCCCTAGAAAATGTATGTGCTCTACTTATTAAAAATTTCACTTCCTTGTAGCAATATATATGTAGTATATGATATATAGTATTAAAACCTATAAACCCAAAACAAATGTCAAGAAAAAATAGTTAAACTTAGCCGTGCATTAGGTTATGGCGGCTCACTCGCCTTAAATAACGTGTTTTCACTCTGTGAAATGAGGAGCAGTTAGTACAAGCTGCATAAGACACATTTGTCAAAATATCATTTGCCTTACGTTAACAACAGTTGTGGGTTTTGCTCTCATCCATTCTGCCCAGGACTGCAGTCATTTTTCTGTTTGATTATTTCCGTTTTTTCTCTGCCTGCACACCACATTTGACAGTGATGGATAGGAGGTTAAAAACGGACATTTTCTTGTCACTTAGTGTATGTTGGGTTGACTCAAGCATGCGTGGTATTCTTCCCTTGGACCAAAGGTCCTTGGAAAGATTTTGTTCCTCCCTGCTTTTCCCATTCCATTATGATACACTTTGTCTTCATTTTACCCTGGCTTGGACTCATTTTCATGATATATAGCTGAAGCACATCATCAAGACAGAGGTGTAGGTTATGTCAAAGTTATGCCATGATGATTACAGTCTTTGCAGAGGCAGCCTCTCTGCTGGTTCTGCAGCTCTGAACATGGTTTTCAATGTGTAAAGCCAGTAGTTTCCCCCCGTTTTACTGTTTTTTTTTATCCTGCCAAACAGAATTGTCAAATATCAGTAGTCCTTTAGTGTCTAAATGTGAGTTCATCAAGCTGCCAAATTTATACACCTGATTAAATGTTACGAGGAGGTTTGCTGCTGAAGGTTGACTTACCTCTGACTGGAGGCCATGCGAGGAGGTCTTCATGGTTACACAAACTCTGTGGTGCAGCAATCACAACCTAAAAAAGCGGAACAGAATACACTAATGATGTTTTCTTTGTCTGTCTGTATTATTCAGGCTCTGTTTTTCTAATGCAAGCCAGCTACCACTGTCAGATGCGTATAGTCTTGAGGTTATTTCAGGCTAAATTCAAATATAGCCCAATAATGTATTTTTCTTAGCTGTGGAAATTCCTTTTTTAAATTTTTGCTTGAGGGTTATTATTTTACTGTTAGTTCATGTCTTAATTATTGAAGAAAAAATATTTTGATAAATTGTAAAATAAAAAAATCCATACCAAGTTGCAAATTATTGGTTGTGCACTCACATTGCTGTTTTACTGGCCTAATAAAATTTGGGGCTACTGCTAGGAAAATAATGCATCATATTGTGTGAGTTTTGATGCACTGAATCATTCAAAGGAAAACAATCAAATTTTTCAGTATTTGACCTTCTAATCACTAATCAGTCAGTCAAGGTCGCATTGAGCCAACAAACTGCCTGTTTATGCCATCTATATCTGTTCTATAACCAAAGGACAACTGAACCACATTATCACAGTTTTAAGACTTGCATTTAAAACAGATTTATAACATAATCTAATTGTTTTTATTTAAAAACAAAAGAAAAAGCAACAATTATTACATTGCTAAAATATTAGATTTTTCAGGAAAATTGTAATAATGTAACAGATAGTTTTGTAAGACATTAATTGATTTTTTGTTTTGTTTTGATACACTGATATGGAGAGCAAGAGAACACAAGCGATTTTTGACGGTCTCTGTTTAAAATAAAACAACGGGGTTTCAGCTGCTCGGGACAATGATTAATGAATCTTTTTTAACACGTGGAATACTAAAGCAAAAATAAGTAAGAACTAATCCTCTATTGAATTTAATAGAAGTTCTAAAAAAAAAACCATGCACATTCTTTATGATAATTTGCTTCTTAAACTTCTGCTTTTTAGAGTAACAATGTTATTTAAACAAGCGGATGTTAGCTGGATAATTAGCATTTGGCTTGGTCAGCTAGCCCGCACCTTGCTGCTTTACAATTTGGGTATAGCTGCTGTTTCTTATGGTAAAAAATTGGCCTGCATTTGTACAGCGCTTTTTCAGTCAGAGGACCACAAAGCGCTTTACACTGCATTCAGTCATTCACACGCTGATGGTGGCAAGCTACTACATTGTAGCCACAGCTGCCCTGGGGGCACACTGACAGAGGCGAGGCTGCCGGACACAGGCGCCACCGGGCCCTCTGACCACCACCAGCAGGCAATAGGGTTTAGTGTCTTGTCCAAGGACACAACGACCAAGAAGAAAAGAGCGGGGATTCAAACCAGCAACCCACCTATTACGGGATGAATTCCTACCACCTGAGCCACAGTCGTCCCCATTTATGACAGAAATGTCTGCAGGCCCTGTTGGGAGGGACAGTGTTCATTTTAGTCAGTCGTGCACAACCAAATTTTAGTAACTTTCTGTGCGAAGAGCGCCAAGGTTGAGTCTGCAAGAACATTCGTTTTGGCAAGCAAATGCACGAATATTAACACAGAGAGAATACCTATTGCAAAATGTTACATACAGAGGAACATGTTTAAGGTCAAACTTTGTAGTCAGAGTATTATATTAGAAATTAACTTACTGTATAGATTCTTTTTCTGCTCCCACTTTTTAAATGAAGACATATGATCAGCAGTGACGCCTACCGTTTTAAATAAAACTTTCAGTGAGCATTGTTTTCAAGCAAGCAGACAAATGAAATTCAAGAGGATTTTCTTCACGTCTAAATTCTCTTGAGACATCTGGCGTGTGAAGGTATACCTTAGTCGTTAGGCTGCCTTCATACAGAAATTATCAGGCGCTACACACTATTTTCAAACCCTTTCTTGTGTACATGTTGCTGCAGCACACTAAGCTAAGCGCCACAAATATCAGAGTGGACTGCTGAGTATGCTGCCTTGCTCCCAAGTTAAAAGTATTCTGTGTGTTTGTGAACTGATCACACAGGCTTTTGGAAACCTGAAGTTGTTATAATATGTAATATGAAAGTGTGACAGGGTGCCTTTCTGTTCTCCACCCAGTATTAAGTGATCATGACGTGGTTGTTCTCTATGCATCTTAACGAACCTTAACTCTCGCATCTCTTCCATATTATTGTAGCTCGCTTTCATCTTCTGGTCACAATCAGTGAACATAGGTCCCAGAGCTTTTTTTGTGCCACATAACTGTACGTTGTGTTCAGACAGCAGCCTGAAAAAAACCCACAAAAAAAAAACTAGAAAGCACAGCCGAACACTGGCACGGTTTTTATGTATTTACACTTCTTCTAATCCCCACCTAGTCTCCAGCTGTCAGCAGACCAAATGTTGCTTCTTATTTGTTGGTCACCCTTTTAGCCTCCTAACCATACTGTAGTATAGTGGGCTATCTGCTCCGGTTGAGCATGCAGTCAGCTCCTTAAAATAAATACTGTACGTAGTTTGCCCTTCTGTAGTTTGAAACAGCGTTTCATTGATTGTGTTTCTGTTTTTTCCTGACCAGAAATGTTTCCATACAGCTGAATTGACCTTTCCTATGAAAGAAAAGTGCAAGAGGCTTCTTTCTGCCAGCTGAGTGTCAGTGCACAGCAACAAGTTGGAGGATAGTTATGTCTGCAAAACTCTATGCTCCATTCCATAGAAAACTCTGGTCACTGCGCTCTTTCTTTGGCATCTCAGTATACACACTTACGTTTGTGAGGAAAGTATTCTGGAATATTTTTGAAGCTTTTTAGAAGCTTGCCATTCCTTTCTACTGGAAAGCAGCCCACACCTACACTCAGTAACCTTTTAACCCTGCTAATATGCCGTCCACATGCATTGTGGTGAGGTAGGCATGTGCATGGTCCAACGTTTAAGGTTCTCGTGCTTGGACTGTGACGCAGAACCATCATCGGATTTGTGGGAACGTGGTCACAATCCAATGCTGTGATTGCCATATTTATTGACAGTTGCGGTCAAAACATGTTCTAGCTTTTTTTATTTTAATACTATGATCTCACTTCATTTGAATGCTACATTTAATGGAAATATTTATTGACATTATGGAATATTTAGTTTTATCTTCGGAGCGTTATGCATCAGAAGTGAACGACTTGAGGAGGAAACCCAGCAATCAAAAGATTGCAGCTCGGAGCTGAGTCAGTTGTAAAAGCAGTGAAACTGCTTCGAGTCGTGTCTCAACAGAGCGATTTTCATTTACACATGCACTATATTCCCTACTGTACTCTACATGTGCTTCACGTTTGCTTTAAGACTTAACTTCAGAGGAGAGTTCTCAAGTCTGTTCTCCTTACTTTTGAAGTTACATGCTCCTCCAATTACTGGGGGGCCATGCAGTCTCCCCCCATGGTGTCCTTGGACAGCTCTTTGAGTGCCTGAAAATGTTGCGGACCATTAATTCTGGATTGTCTTCATCTGTTTGCATAATTTTCCCTCCGTAACCATTTTCCGTCCCCCATTTTCACAGTCTCTTTTTCTCAGATTTGTATTTTTTTACTCCTTCACAAATGTTTATCGTCAAGATAGTGCAGTTTTATATCAGTTTTTTTAATACCACTGACAGTTGTTAAACTTTTACATCAGGCTCTTTTATGGTACACAGGCGGTGAGCTGTGTACTGTACACAGCCTGTGTGTTTTACTGCCGCTGTGCTGAGGGTGCCTATTGAAACTCTTCACCTGCCAACAGCTTGGTTTACAGATGTATTGCAGGATATTTTTATGTGATAATATTAAAATTTTCCAGAACTAGGTGCAATCATAAACAAAGTAGGGGAGCAGTTAAACAAAAATCAGGTTGGCCTAAAGAAGAAGCCTGTGTTTTCTTTAACCTGATATATTTTCTAGTTTTTTCTCCAGTTAGACTAATTTGCTGTCAGGCAGGAGGTTGTTTTTGCAACTCCGGCAGACTCCAGAAATTAATTTATCCAAATAACCAAGTCCTCCTGGGCCATGGAGGTTGGGACACTGAAATGGCCCTGGTAGGCTAAAGCCGTCTTTTGAAGTCTGGAATGTTTTGGCTGACTTAGAGCAGGCGACTGGAGTGGAGGGGGGATCGTTTTCACTGACCCATGGGATTTTTAACCATTTTCATATACTGAGAACAAAACAAAGTGAGGAAAAATGCCTGAGCTGATTTGCATTGACTTTCCTATCAAAAACAGAGAGGAAAGATTAAAGTGAGAGTGATTTAAAGGAGTAGTCGACTCTTTTATTTTCCTGATTTGTGCAGTACGGGATAGAATATTGTGCTTAACAGCTTAATGCTGACGATCAAGACACATGAAGGTAAAACTGTTGCTATAAATTGTCTGCTTTGTGGTAGACTTTCTCTGGCTAATTCACCAACCACTCATTCAGAAAACAGAATCAGCCAATTTTTCTGTAATCAGCATGTTACTTGTGAAAAAAATATTTTGTTCCTATTCATTAATAGCATCAAAGCCCCTTCCATTTTCAGGCTATAAATCGAAAAAAATCTTAATTAGTCAAAATTAGTATCAGCAGGTCAGACAGTATCTAATCAGTATTTTGTTTGGATTAAATATAATATAAATAAGTGAATAAAAACATGTTTCAATAATCTGTCCTCCAATCAGATTGAATTCTCTGTTGGAATTAAACACCTACAGCAGTCATGTTAGCAAATATAGGTCAGACTTTAATTGCAACAAGAAGATGATATGCTTTTATTAAACAGGCCCGAAGAAAGCAAAGTGCAGGAAACCAGGCGGTCTTCGAGTAACGGGCCACTTGAGTTTCCAATGTAATAAATAATTCACAAGTCCTGCGTGATGAGCTGCTGAGGACAGAAATCCCTAATGACAGCTTTTTATAACCTATGACTCAGCGGCCCATTATGCTTCTGACATCCCTGCACTGACCACATCCCCTCTGCATGCTCGGGGCTTACTCTGTTCTCCTCCTGAACACTGCTGCATTTTATTGCTTCAGCTTTGTTTTTATTTTAATTTATAGAAGAGACATTTTTTTTAAATCATTGATTGAATTCATTTGATTCTGCAAATCAATTTTATGAAACTGATCATTTTAGTCGTGTACAAGTTGTTTTTTGTAGTTAAATTTTTTTTCTCATGCACGTTACATACAGACTCATGCAAGCCTGTATGTAAGTTTTTGTAATTTTATGTTTTTTTACCGAGAAATGTTGCCAGAGAGATTAAATAAGTTGATAAGCAGATGACTGTTTTGCACAGGGATTCTTAAAGATCTCGTTAAAAAAAGAATCCTGACGAGTTTAAAGATCCAGCAGTACAAGTGATGAGCCAAAAACTTTTATTAAATAATCTTACAGCCCTACAAGCAAAAGAAATGGCACTTTATGTTTATAAAGATTTATTTGTTACCCTTGTTACTCTAATTTTTGACAGTAAGGCATAAGGAGTACACTAATTTTAGATGAAATTTTATTTTAAAGTTGATCAGACCTGAATTAGTTTTCATGGCTTTACAGTAAGCTTCTTTCTTTTCACACAAATATGATGACAATAAACTGAACTGAAAATGCAACAAGATACTGCAACTATAAAACAACTAAAGTAAACCAGGTGAAATTCATAGAAAGTGTTAAAAGACGTCTCTGCCTATCCTCAGTGAGCTTCCTAAACATTTGTTGGAATTGTGTTTTATTTTTTTCCAATTTCTGTTTTTTTGTATTTTTTTTCTTTGTCATCTTTCTCACTGTGTGTGTATGCATTTGTATGTTTGGGGATATATACTTATTTATTTCTGTTACTTATTTGGTATGTGCATTTTAGGATATTTTGTATGGCTTTTACTTGGTAAATGCTACAAAGGGATTTCAAAGGAGATTTTTTGTGTCTGCTTTGCTTCAACAGCTAGGTTCAGAAACCTACCTATCATAAGCATGCTTCCTATCTGTTTTGATATGACTTAAAAAGAATGTGGTTCATAACATGCTTTTTATGGTTTTAATTATTGTTTGTGGGTGAAGTCTGGGTGAAGGTGTTATCCGCCTGATTCATAAACGAAGTCCTTGTTTGAACATCATAAAAATTATGACAATAATTATAGCAAAGTACTGTCCTGTGCTCTTTTGGGACTCAGCTAAGAGCTCCTCAATAATAAGGTGTGGACTGGGTCTGAATTGACTTTGAGTCTAGACTTTGAGAATCGGTGGTTGAGCATGCCATTTTAAAACACTTTTACTGAAATTGTCTGTTTCACTTTACACAATCATTTTATTTTGTTGGAAATGTGAGAGAAATATCTTATGGAAAAAAATGCACAAAAATAAATGACATAAAGTTTTTAAATGTTGGTGTATTTCTTTTGCTTTAGGTCCATGCAGGGGGATCTGAGCTAATTTCAGTGCCTGTTGCTACCGCTGCGTATGTGTGAGGTAAGAAACACATTTTCTCCATTCTGCCTTAGGGCTGTGACTTAAAGTGTTACCGTGTTTGATTGGCATAATGGCCCCATACCCCCCTAGGTAGGGTCATTCTGAGCAACATCTGGATCTATTGTGCTGTTTTTTTAGTGCCCGTACAAAAGAGGTAAGGCCTCATCTGGTTTCGGTTGATAACATTATTGCTATTATTTCCAACCATTCAGTTGTCATTGAGAATAGTTGGTTAATTTGCATGCTAATAAAGTTCTCCAGTACCAATGCACAATTATAATCGCCCTCAGAGCAAAGACTGAGAAATAAATCTGGTGCATTGATTAAGTACCTGACAATAGAGTTAGCACACCACTAGTAGTTTATGGTAACACAGCGGACACGGGCAATTAGGCCCACCGAGTAATTTACAGTACAGCTCGCAGGTTGTGACCTGGAAAGAGCCGGGGACCACCTTAGCAACAAATTAGATCATTTAGCCAGGTAGAGCAGCAGCTCTGTAGGACGTCCAAATGAAACAGAGCAATCAGAGATTATAAAAAGCCTGACACATTTCAAAAGGATTGTTATTTTTCTTTTCGTAAAATGAATAGCCCTCAGCTAAAAAAGGTTTTTTTGTGGTGTGTAATTTTCAGGAGAGTGAATGATCACCTTTATGTGTTGTTGATCTTTTTACGTCAGTGTGCACAGCTCTCCTGTTGGAGCTACCTATTAATTATGAAGTACTGTAGGTCTTGCCCATTTCATTTTACTGCCTCTTCCTGCTGAACTTGGTGTGAAAGGCTGCTGTTCTTAAATGGGTGTATAAAAAAGTACGAGCGTAGAAGGTTCCCTGTGCAGCGGTAACTCTCTTCTGCATTATGTCACCAGTGTCAAAAAGGCAACGTTGACGAAATACATAATTTCACACATACTAGACACCATAGTAAGAGCAGAAAATGGAATATACTGTTGCTAGAAACAGAGGTGCCTTGCTAACTAACTAACTAACTTTTTTGCAACGGACAAACCACAAAACTCATCCATCCAATATCTATACTCCTCCATCCTCTGCAGGGGGCTGGTGTCTATCTCCAGCAGTTATCGAGCGAGAGACGGGGTACACCCTGGACAGGTTGCCAGGGTACACAGGCAACACACAGACACACAGGACAACAGGAACCCATGCATGCAAACATCCTGCAGAAAGACCCTAGGCCGGGATCGAACCTTCTTGCTGCAAGGCAACAGTGCTACCAACTGCACCACTGTGCAGGCACCCCAGTGCAGGCACCCCACAAAATCCTGTAAAAACTTACTGGGGTTTTATATGATGGACTAACACAAACTGACACTTAATTGTGATGTACAAACAAAAGGATAAATGGTTTTTAAATTAATTTTACAAATAATTTGTGTGCATTTCTGTAGATAAACCCTGGGCAAACAAATGCATTCAGAAGTCACCAAATTAGTAAAAAGAGACCACCCCTGTATCATTTAATCCCAGTATAAATCCAGCTGGTTTGTGATGGCTTCAGGCTTTTCTTAAATAACACACAACATCTTGAAGATCAGGAACGTAGCAAACAGGTCAGTGAGAAAGTTGTGGAGAGGTTTAAAGCAGGGTTAGGTTAGGAGAGCATCAATCAGAGAAGAAACCACGAAGCCCATTGTAACATTGGGGGAGCTGCAGAAATCCACGGCTCATGTGGGACAATCTGTTGACAGGATAATTTTTTGTTGTGCACTCCACAAATCTAGCCTTTATGGAAGACTGGTAAGAAGAAAGTGATTGCTAAAGGAGGCCACGTGAAAAAATTCACCAGAAGCCACGTAGAGGACTAAGTAAGCATGTGGAAGAAGCTTCTCTGGTTAAATGAGACCAAAATTTAACTTTTTGGCCTACATGCAAAACAGTGGGTGGTAGAAAACAAAGCCTGCACATCACTCTGAACAAACAAATACAGAGCAGTACTAGAGACTGAGGTTCATCTTCCAGCAGGATATCGATCCTAAACGTAGAACCAGAGCTACGGTGGAATGGTTTTGATCAAAGCATATTTATGTATTTAGAGTTTAAATCCAGACCTAAATCAAATGAAGAATCTGTTGGTATTTTGGCAATTAATTTTGGCAGATGCTCTCGATCCAATCTTGCTGAGCTTGAGCTACTTTGCAAAAAAGAATGGGCAACTACCGCAAAAGGTAGTTTTACAGAGTACTTTATTTTTTCTCTGTCAGGTTGACAGTTTGGGGATTTACATTTTGAAATTAGTCCATTGCTTCTTAGTAAAAATCATACCAAATACTGTCTGACCTGTAAGAAGGTTAATCGTACTGCTATACTTTGGACAACAACGCTGAAAAATGTCACCCTTTTCTGTATGCCTGTCTCTTTCTTTTCAGTTTGTAGTAGTTTAAAATCAGAAGATAAGCAGCACCACTATTTGCGGGGCTTATCAACCTTTAACGCAGGTCAGCTGATAAAGTACTGTCTTCATTCATGCCCTCTGCAAACTCAGTGTCGTTGTCCTGCTGGAAGGTGAACCTCCGCCCCAGTCTCAAGTCTTTTGCAGACTCCAAGAGGTTTTCTTCCAAGATTGCCCTGTATTTGGCTCCATCCATCTTCCCATAAACTCTGACCAGCTTCCCTGTCCCTGCTGAAGAGAAGCACCCCCAGAGCATGATGCTGCCACCACCATATTTGACAGTGGGGATGGTGTGTTCAGAGTGATGTGCAGTGTTAGTTTTCCGCCACACATAGCGTTTTGCATTTTGGCCAAAAAGTTCCATTTTGGTCTCATCTGACCAGAGCACCTTCTTCCACATGTTTGCTGTGTCCCCCAGATGGCTTGTGGCAAACTGCAAACGGGACTTCTTTTGGTTTTCTTTTAACAATGGCTTTCTTCTTGCCACTCTTCCATAAAAGCCAACCTTGTGCAGTGCACGACTAATAGTTGTCCTATGGACAGATTCCCCTACCTGAGCTGTAGATCTCTACAGCTCGTCCAGAGTCACCATGGGCCTCTTGGCTGCATTTCTGATCAGCGCTCTCCTTGTTCAGCCTGTGAGTTTAGGTGGACGGCCTTGTCTTGGGAGGTTTACAGTTGTGCCATACTCCTTCCATTTCTGAACGATCGCTTGAACAGTGCTCCGTGGGATGTTCAAGGCTTGGGAAATCTTTTTGTAGCCTAAGCCTGCTTTAAATTTCTCTATAACTTTATCCCTGACCTGTCTGATGTGTTCTTTGGACTTCATGGTGTTGTTGCTCCCAACATTCTCTTAGACAACCTCTGAGGCCGTCACAGGGCAGCTGTATTTGTACTGACATTAGATTACACACAGGTGCACTCTATTTAGTCCTTAGCACTCATCAGCCAATGTCTATGGGCAACTGACTGCACTCAGACCAAAGGGGGCTGAATAATTACGCACACCCCACTTTTCAGTTATTTATTTGTAAAAAATGTTTGGAATCATGTATGATTTTCATTCCACTTCTCACGTGTACACCACTTTGTATTGGTCTTTCCTATGGAATTCCAATAAAATTGATTCATGTTTGTGGCTGTAATGTGACAAAATGTGGAAAAGTTCAAGGGGGCCGAATACTTTTGCAAGCCACTGTAGTTACCTGTGTTTATGATACTTTAAGTTCTACATAATATTTCTGACAAGTGTTCATTGTCTGTCATTGCTTTACACAAAAAAGGAAAATTAAAACAAATAGTTGATTCCTTATCTTACTCTGGCAGCAGAGGGCCAAATTCCAGTTCATCTTCTTTGCCTCACCATGATTTTAAAACTAAACTTTTCAAAATGTCCCTTACTTCACAGTTAAATGAAAACTACTCATTGATTCCTAAAAGAAACAACAAAAAAATGCTGCAGTACAAAGTAGAACCTGGGATTGAGTCAGAGTTTAATAAACAGACCGTCATCGCTTTAAGAACATTATAGTTCTGCCAACAACAGCGCCACAGGACTTTTGAGAACGGTCCATCTATTTTCATTTATGACAGACACCCTACAAATACTCATGGCAGCTAATTGGCATAAACCTCCATGATGTGAGCGGAACCACAGCACTAACAGCTGTGTGTGGTCCACAAGTGCTGGCACAGCTATTTTCAAGCCTCAGTCCAAGAGAAATACAGAGTGTGTTTATTCTACACCTGTAATGTAACTTTGCCTTGAGGACAGACGTGAACCGCAACATGTTCAGCTGTTTCTTCTATTAGTCTTGTTAAGGTCAGCTGTTATTTCAAAAAACCACATTTTAATTGTCTTTTGTTTTCCTTTGTTGAAATAAAGACATAATTTCTGTAAGAAACACCCAAAGAAAGAACTATTTACCTCTTTCTGTGACTTAGAACAATGCCAATGTAGCATTTCTCCTGCTGATATTCTATCTTACAGTAGCTTTGGGTGACGTGAACCTGCATAAGCCTCATTTATTCGTTTGGCAATCTGAAGCAGATTGAGTGACAGCCACAGAACATCACATCACTTATGTAAAGCTTCCCTCAGCCACCACGAAATTAGAGTGCCTGTTGCTACACACCGCTGCCTCCTCCTTCTGCACGAATGAGACGACAGGCACTCTGGTTCAAAGTTCACATTTTGGATGCGTGCCGGAACTCCTTGCAGCTGGTGACGTTTTCCACTGGGCAGGTGGTCAGAATGGCGTAAAATCTGGCCTGCTTTTATGATCCTAAACACATTGTGCCACTTCACAAAAAATATTAACGTGAGTTTATATTGCTGAATTAAAAACTGAGAAAGTGACACTTCTTCCCACCTGCTGTAAGTGTATTAATATTTCCCCTTCAAAACAAATAAATCACATACATGTGCACACATCTTTGACATGTCTCAAGGCTTGGCTGAGGAACCTATTTATTCTCAGGCACAGTTAACTACTGGCACATATGCTTTAGGGTGGAATGCCATTCAGAATGCAGAAAATATATTTAGTTCTCGCCAACAGACAGCAAAAGGCACCAGTGGGTCTAGCCCCTGTGTGAGAACAACTATTTCTGTCACAGTATAGACTTTCAATTACTGTAATCAGGTGCTTCACTCCTTCAAGAACATCACTATTTAGATACAACATAGACATATACAGTTCAAACTATAAAGACAGATACATTAGCTGAGAAATCTTAAATGTGTCAGTTTAGGGTAAAAAAAAAATCTATAGACACTGATCACTAGAATTTCCCTCTTGCCTTATTATCTGTCCTGTGCCCTTGGGCAATGGTTTAGTTATTAGCAATGCTTTGCTTTGGAGGAAAATGAGGATATAGGATACCTCCTAGTATTTGGTTTGACAGATGTAAGCTTTGCTTTTCAGTTTGTGTAAGTCCATTAATACATAGGTGCTTATGGATGGTGGAAATACCCCACAGCTGCAGTCTGCTTCTTGCCCCAAGAGTGACCCCCAGAAAACACTCAAGCTTCACAGCCGTGCAGCCATGCTGCCACTTCCAGTCCTGCAAACATGTGTCCAACAAACCTACTGATAGGAATAAGTAGAGCTTTATAATATTCCTGGTAGCCATATTGTGGGCAGTAGATTATTTTCAAACGGCTTTGTTACCCACACTTAAATACAACTTTAATCTATTTAGGAGCGACCAAAGAGCACTTTTGAACATATTATAACTTATTTGGGAAATTTGGTCACCTTGTGCCCAGCCAACTGACATTTAATACCTACTTACAACCAAACTGTCTGCCTCAAACTGTTTCGTGAACCTCAAAAACGATAACACAACCATGCACTTTTCCTTTATAAAAGTAAGATTATGAAGCTATGAAACTAAGATTATGAAACAAAGATTTAAAAAACTGAAACATCTGAGCATTAGCATAGAACAGCAATGGACAGAACCTGCCTTATAAGATTAGATTAAATCAATTATATTTTTTACCCCCTTTCCCATTTTTTTTATGTGTTTTATTTTATTGTTTTACTGATGAAAATGATCAAACTATAATATTTCAGAAGTTTATTTGCCAATAGTTTATGAATATTCTTAATTTAAAAAATTGTTTTTATATGTGATTAAAAAAACTGTTGTTTTTGTAGAAAAGGGTCTTCATGTATGAACTTCAAATTCTGAAAGTAATTACAAGTAATGGCTGGTCATACTGTTAAGCCCAACATTGATAATACTCCTGGCAGATTTAGGTTTAAAGTAATCTTTGCCTGGTTATGAGCCATTCAGTTTATTTAGGTGTTGAAATAATGATGTACAGTGGGGCAAAAAAAGTATTTAGCAGCCACTGATTCTCCAAGTTCCATTTAAAAAGATGAGAGAGGTCTGTAATTTCCATTGTAGGTAGTTAGGTACGCTTCAACTGTAAGAGACAGAATTTTAAAAAATCCAGGAAATCACATTTTATGATTTTTAAAGAATTTCTTTGTATAATGGTGCAGAAAAATAAGTATTTGGTCAACAATAGATGCTCACTTCAATCCTTTGTAAAGTGACCTTGGTTGGCAATGACAGAGGTCAAACGTTTCCTGTAGATCTTCACCAGATTTACACACACTGTAGCTGGTATTTTGACACATTCTTCCATGCAGATCTTCTCTAGAGCTATGATGTGTTGGGGCTGTCTATTGGCAACACAGACTTTCAACTCCCTCCACCGATTCTCTATTGGATTGAGATCTAGTAACTGGCTAGACCTCTCCAGAACCTTGAAATACTTTTATGTAGTCACTCCTTTGTTGCCGGGGCGATGTGTTTGGGATCATTGTCATGCTGGAAGATCCGGCCGTGTTTCATCTTTAATTCTCTCACTGATGGAAGGAAGTTTTTGGACAAAATCTCATGATGCATGGCCCCATTCAACCATTCCTTTATACAGATCAGTCGTCCTGTCCCCTTTTGCAGAAAAGCAGCCCCAAAGCATAATGTTTCCACCTCCATGCTTCTCAGTGGGTATGGTGTTCTTGGGATGCAACTCCGTATTCTTTCCCTTCCAAACACGGCGAGTGGCGTTTATACCAAAGAGTTCTATTTTGGTCTCATCTGACCACATGACATTCGCCCAATCCTCCTCTGGATCATCCAGATGGTCTCTAGCAAACTTTAGATGGGCCTAGACATGTGCTGCCTTAAACAGGAGGACGTTTCGAGTGCTGCAGGATTTTAATCCATGATGACATAGTGTGTTACTAATAATAACCATTGTTACTGTGGTCCAAGCTCTCTTCAAGTCATCGATCAGTCCCCCCGTGTAGTTCTGTGCTGTTTCCTCACGTTCTCAAGATCATGTGTACCCAAAGAGGTGAGATCATGCATGGAGCCCCCCTCGAGGGATATCGTCAGTGATCTTGTATTTATAAAATTTTCTAATAATTGCTCCAACAGTTGATCTCTTGTCACCAAGCTGCTTGCCTATTGTAGATTGGCTCATTCCAGTCTTGTGCAGGGGTACCATCTTGTCCCTGGTGTCCTTAGACAGCTCTTTGGTCTTGAACCACGGTGGAGGTTGAAGTCTGATTGAAGATGTGGACAGGTGGCTTTTATACAGCTAACAAGTTGAAACAGGTCCCATTAATACAGGTATCGAGTGGAGGATAGAAGAGCTTCTTAAAGAAGAAGTAACAGGTCTGTGAAGGGCAGAATCCTTGCTTGTTTGTAGGTGCTAAATAATTATTTCATGCACAATTATACAAATGTATTCTTTAAAAACCACACAGTGTGATTTTTGGGATTTTTTTTACATTCTATCTCTTACAGTTGACGTGTACCTATAATGAAAACTACTGGCCTCTCTCATCTTTTTAAATGGGACAACTTGCACAATCAGTGGCTTCTAAATACTTTTTGCCCCACTATATGTAACAGCTGCAATGCAGTAGCTCTAGAGGGATAGAGTTGGACACATCTGCTCTATGGACATTACAGAAAAGACCAATAAGGTTATTTTTATACGGTCTGGTATTTCGGTGTGTTTTATTTCTACAGTGAAACAAGTCTGTCATATAACACTGTAAAAGTCTACTGACAAATACTTGGGATTTAACCAGGACTGGCTCAGAACAATGCCCAGATAAGGGAATTACTACCTGGTAAGAGCACACAAGGCTCCAATCCCCAAAGCTTAGAGACAGTCAAACCCTTTGTCTAAGGACAAAAAGGACTAAGATTTGCAAATATGCATTTTTACTTGTATATACTTAGGTTGAATAAACCAGTCATACCAACCCCTTGCAGTGCTTTTACATTAATTTGCAGATATTTGGTTTAGGTGCCTTCCCCAGGGGCACATGGTCATGTGGCAAAAGAGGAACCGGAACCAAATCCATGACCCTTTAGTCACAAGATGACTACTCAGCCACTAAATGTGCAAGTTATCCCTCTTAAAAATATGAGAGAGTCCTGTATTTTTCATACTAGGTATACCTTAACTATGAGAGACAAAATGAGAAAAAAATACTGGAAATTACTTGGTCTGATTTTTAAAGAATTTATTGTGGTGGAAAATAAGTCACCTACAAACAAGAAAGATTGTTGGCTCTCACAGACCTGTAACTTCTTCTGTAAGAGGTTCCTCTGTCCTCCACTTGTTAACTGTATTAATAGCACCTGTTTGAACTCGTTATAAGTATAAAAGACAACTATTCACAACCTCAAACAGTCACACTCCAAACTCCACTATGGCCAAGACCAAAGAGCTGTCAAAGGACACCAGAAACAAAATTAAAGACCTGCACCAAGCTGGGAAGACTTCAACTGCAATAGGTAAGCAGCTTGGTGTGAAGAAATCAACTGTGTTAGCAATTATCAGAAAATGGAAGGCATACAAGACCACTGATAATCTCCTTCGATCTGGTGCTCCACACAAGATCTCACACTGTGGGGTAAAATGATCACAAGAACAGTGAGCAAAAAGCCCAGAACCACATGGTGGGACCTAGTGAATGACCTGCAGAGAACTGGGACCAAAGTAACAAAGGCTACCATCAGTAACACACTATGCCGCCAGGGACGTGTACCCCTGCTTAATCCACTACATGTCCAGGCACGTCTGAAGTTTGCTAGAGAGCATTTGGATGATCCAGAAGAGGATTGGGAGAATGTCATATGGTCAGATGAAACCAAAATAAAACTTTTTGGTAAGACTCTACAGCCCCTTTCAAACAGGCCATGAAAAACTGTAATTTTCCGGACTTCTTCTGTTTTGCTTTTGTGTCTGAAAGCAATCTTCCGGACTTTGTCCGGATACCCTTCACCGGTAATTTTACGAATGAAGACCTAGTAACAAGAGCGGACTTTTCGCGGTATGGGGTTTGCGTTCAGACTGTCAGGTAATGTTTCGCGAAAGCTGCAGGGGTGTCAGGCAGTGGGGAAAAGGGAAAGGGGCAAGGAACGCTGTGAGCGCACACATTGATGACGTATAAATGTCACTATTTTCCTTTCAGCTTCTTAATCGATGTCTTTTAAAACCCCTTAACGTTCCAAGGGCCCGCAGCCCAGCCCCTTTCCTAGTTTAAATCCACCAATCTTCTGACTTCTAACTTTTATGAATCTATACATATTTTATATCATTGGAAAGCTAAAAGTCTTGTGATTCCAATTATGCCTGGCGTTTAAGCATACAATCATAACTGAAGACACAGTGAGCGCTTTTGCCAACACAAACGTTCTCCTGATGGAGGTATAAAAATATGGAACTCACCACTTTGTAGTCCAAAATAAAAAATGTAAATCAAACTGTGAAAATGCGCTCCCGAAATGTCTATGGCCATTTTTGTAGTCTTTACGGCTTTTTTTCCGATTCCGATGTTACTGGTAAGCACAGTGCGTACCAGTAACATACTCCTTCAGCACCGTGTCCAAACACCCTTTATAATCAAAATACAGCGTTGAAGGAAGCCTTGAAGCTTATATGGTAAGATGAAGTTATGATTCTGATGATATTTTTAATTCAGTGAGGACTACGGCATTTACCCAGGAGATGGCGCATATGGCACACTTTTGACCACCTTTGAACTGTAGTTATAAAAATGTGTGCAGAATACTCATTTTTTGGTTTATTGCTGTCAAATTTGGTGTGGATGAAGGTAATACTTAAGTCTTTAGACCCACAGTGTGTTTTAGGTCACCACCTCTTTTTAAAGCCATTTTTACAGCATGTATTTATATAAAATAAATAATCGGACACAAATAAAATTATTTTTCAGTGTATTAAAATTCATATTGCTTGGTAACAATAGCACTCAGAGATATTAACACAGTTCTGGGATAAATTTTAGAGTGTTTGCTTTCCAAAGAGACCCCAGCCATGTCTCTACTCAAAATGGTTCAAGAACAGCTTTAAGTTAATTTTGGGTATGCGTTTAAAGAAAATGTAGGGCAGAAATTGCAAGAATTTTAAGGGGCTAAGCGTTTCCATGTGCGCAAAATTGCACACATCACAAAGATGAGCACTGCGAGTAGATCCGCTGTTTTGTCGACCATCTTTACAATAATCCCTTTGTTTGGGGAAATGACGTAAGCCCGCCGCACTAAGTTTACGTAATATCCACATACAACCCCCCACTCCCCCGCACCCCCCACCCCCCAGACATTCATCAGGATCCTCCGGTACATTTCTTGCTGTCTGAAAGTAGCCGAAAGGCAATGTTCTTTCTTCTCCTTAATTTTCCATCTCCGTGTCCATAACATCAGGAAATAAAAACCCCAACAATTCATAATAAAGATTTTTCACACATATATCAAGTGGAGGACTATAGCAAAAGCTGTACTGCTCCGCTTGTGAAAGTAAATCTATTGGGCTTCTACTTGGTACTCAGACACCAATTCTGAGCTCCACACTGCCAAACAGGACACGTAAAAAAAAAAAAAAAAATCAGACCATGTGATTTTTGGATTTTTTTTCTCACTTTATCTCTCACAGTTGAGGTATACCTATGATGAAAATTACAGGTCTCAGTCTCTCATCTTTTTAAGTGGGAGAACATGCGCAATTGGTGGCTGACTAAATACTTTTTTGCCCCACTGTATATTATTTTCTTGCGAAGTTATCATATCTTTATCTTGGCCTATGCACCAATTATGAGTTGTTGTAAATGATAATTTGATTTGTTAAGTTACAGATTTTCTTGAAATGACGCTCAACTAGTTAGATAAACATAGATACCTGCTAAATCCATCCCTTTTTGCATTTCTTCTCTTTAACGAGTGGCAACCTGGAGCAAAACAAGCATTAATTGGGCGATCTGCTACAGTAGAGCCTTCAGTTAGCTTCTTAATAGACATGCTGCTCAGAGCTTGGAAACTGTAGTTTTAAAACAGTATTACCTTTAGAGTGATGGATGGTGCTCCTTAAGTTTTCATGTCATGACTGTATGCGTTTTTCACAAAAACAAATTTTTCCACAAGTCAAAATTTTTCATTAGCAAGGGAACAATTTCCACAGCCTTCTTTCATCCAGGTAACTATTTCTGCAGTAACAGTTGGGAGGCCGAAAGCGCAGCGTTATCAACATAGTGCAGTAGAAAACTTCAAGCACTGAGACACTCCATCTGGCATCTCCTTAAAATGACCTTAATCATCGAAATTTAGATATTTAATTGATAACTTCTGGTCCCTTTTACAGTCCATTATCATGGAAAGACTTGTGGTAGAATGAGCTAAAAATCCAACTCATGCATGATGAGTTGGACTGAAACATTTTGCGTTGACAAAAGCCTGCACATCAATAAACAATCCTTACTAGATGTTGAAATTAATGTTCCCCGTTTTGGTGTCGTTAATATTGGAAATATGTTCTATAAGCAACTTCTAAAACCTTTTTTTTAAACCAAAGCTGATATTTGTAGATGTTTTTTAAATCAAAAGCAAAAAATTTATTATCCAACAAGACCTTAAAATGAGAAATATAATATAATGATGCAGTTTTGCATTTGCTTAATTTGAGTCTGAAAGGGAAAAGACTAAGCCAAAGTTTAGTGAAACCATCCCGGACTGATTCCAAAGTCTTTATAGTAGGATCTGGTGTTTGCTCTGAACTCATGATGCAGACTTTTTAAAAATCTTTTGTGCTACTTTACTTTGAGAAAATTTGCAAAACATGTAATATGTATGCTATTTTGCTCTTGGCTAGTAAAACACTTTGTGAAAATACTTGGTCAACCAATCTTTAAATGAATCCAAAATGTGTGACTCACTATATTGTAGTTAAAATACATGTACTTTAAAATGTGCATGCACTTGAACTGCAACCAGTTTTGCTTTGTATGGAAAAGTATGTAAGAAGACATTATACTTTAGTATGATTGATATTATTCTGTCAAATAATCTATCATGGTTTTAAGGGTACATTTAGCGTTCTTTGCAGATTTTGATTCACTGTTAGCTCATCTTGTTTTGTTAAAAACTTAATATATTACAGTATATAATCCTCCAAGTGGCTATCATAATGTATCAGCCTTTTAGTCATTTAATTAATTGTATTAAATAACTTTTACTGATATACTATATTGCTTTCTATGCATGAATGAAGTGATTTACGGAAGATAGTGTATCTAAGCAAGTGTGCTGTTTGTGGATTTTAAATTAAATACAAAACTGGATAACAGAAATGCAATTTTACATGAATTATTTGTTTCTTATAGCAGCTATTTATGCTCTCAGCCTTGGAGCAAAATTGGTCCCGCTTGACTAAGATAATAGGAAATTAATTTGTAAGTCCCGCCTATGATTTGCTGCCATGAGTGAACAATACCTACCTTCACTTAGTGCTCAAACTTTTTAAATGTCCTAGAGGAGTTCTGGTTTGAGTCCCAAACCTACTGAGATTTCCTAATAAAGGCTTTACCTTCCAGGCAAGCATATTTCTCCAAATGACAGTAATTTACATATGATGTATTTAGAGAAGAAGAGGGCAGACTAATTCTATTTGGAGATTTTCCTTTGTTTTAGGAGTCATTAGCAGCTAGCTGAAATCTAATTTTTACAATTTCATCAGGCCATCTTGGAAAGCCTCTGTGAGCTCATCAGAGAGGAGCATTTATTGCTAAGTGTTCTCTATTGCATTAGCACACAATAAAGCGGCCAGGGACTGCTACAGACGTTTATGTGGAATGCAGTTAACACTCTGCCAATTCGTTTTTTATTGGGACACAATCAATTTTTATTCATTTTAAAGCCAGAATGCTTTCTTTCATTGTGTGCCTACTCCAGCTTATTATGCCTTAAACTAATTACCCAGTTGTTTTCACAAAATGCAGATGTTTATGTTAAAGATTTCCTCTCTGAAATGCAGACCTGATGTGCATACACATACACTTCCCACTATGATTTAAGCAAAAATAATTGCATTCATTTAATTTATAGAAGTCTGCCAAATAGAGGGAAGTTTGAGTAACAAAGATAAATCATAAACTTTGGGCCCAAAGTGTACCTTGCTTTCTTCCTGCTGTAGAAATGTGAGTGTTTCCTTCTTTGGATGTAACAACACTTTCCATGTATTTTATACATTTGTTTTGCACTGCAGAAAAATAAATCTATTTTGGTTCCGGAAAAACAAGTTTGACCCTTTATTTAACTACTCAAATAACATAGAAAACAGGTTGCTGAAAAAGGTCAAACAAACTGATTGTTTTACATGTCTTAATAATGGAAATACAAATATAGTCCAAAAATAAGCAAATTCTCTGCTAAATAGAAGATTTATCTCCATAATTTGACATTTACATTTTAAACAATGTTAACCGGTCTTATACTTTTATACTCTTATCAGCAGTAAAACTATTTCTTATGTTTTCCTGTACGTTGGGTTATCTAAAAATGCATTTTACATGGGTGTAGAGGTGAAACAATTAACTTTTTTTTTTATTAGTACCTGTGTTTATAGTATGCTCTGGTAACATACTGTATTTGTGTAAGGGATAAATACTGCTTAAGGACAGAGTAAGTTAGTTTTTATTGTGACAATAGTCCTGTTTTTTTCTTTTTCCAAACCTAATCATCATCTGATCATCTTGGGCTGAAAGTTCTGTGCTCAAAAGACATCAAAGTAACCTAGCTAAATTAATCTACTTCAAACATTCAGCATGCAGAGGTGAGTGAATCTTTATTGGTACAGACAGATGGTACAGACAAATGAGATAAAATGAAATTAGGTAATGGTATCATCAGGTCTTACATACATTTTATAACCATGCTGCATATGTGTGCTATTCATGGAGCATCTGAGTCACAACCCTTATGCCACAGAGTTTTCGAGATGATTGCATCAAGTCGTTGATTTGCAGTAATCCTTCATCCATGTGAAACCATGTGATAAAAGGACTCATCCCTCATGTTAAAATAATTACGAACAACCGTGCTGGATATACGCTTTAAATAAAATGTCTGATTATATGTGCAGATTTTAGAAGCAAGTATTTTTACTTTCATCTCATCTTTTAAAAAGACACTTCACAGATTTGTATCTGAACATTCAACTATTGTTATTGTGTACTCATTATTTGTTAAGCTGCTTATGTAGACAGCCAAGACACCTCCGCATGTGTAGAGGAAAAGTGCCTTAAGTCCTCTTAGTGTGAGTTATATGAGTGCCTCTTTACTGCAATGTAATAATTAGAGTGCTTAAGTGCTCCTTGAGCAAAGACAAACCTAGATACTCTCTTCCTCTTCAGCCCCTCCTCTCCTTCACTAAGAAGGTCTTTAATGGCTCCCATTTGACTCAGATATCATTTATTGTTTGGGATCAGGTGTACACCTTGTACCATTCACCATTTGTGCTGAAGCATACTGAATGTTTGACTGAAATATGGGCAAATGACTTAAAGCCTTATTTCTTCCCTTATTTTCTAACCTTTTATTATATTGTCATTTCCTAATACTATTTAGTAGTGCCTATTACCATGTTATCTTAACAATACAGTAACATTTACTGTGCAAAAATGTACGTGCTCATGGTTCCAAATGTTATATCTGTGTGCACAGATATTTCTTGCTATTTTTGTTGAGGGATTTATCATCCAGTGACAGGTTATCATTGATTTGCCCATGCTCACTGAAATCCATTAAAAAATGTATGGGCTGTTGTGCATTAACAGTGCACTCTACTGTCTTCGATCCATTAGAGGAGTAGGACATGGGGCCCTAGTGGCCTATAGGCCCCACAGAGGTCCTTGGGCTTTCATTTAATTAAATTACCTTATAATGAAAACGTCCATAATGAGATTAATTTTAATTATTCATCAGTGGTCGATTTAATGGAAAAGGCAACATAAATAATGCATTAAAGGGCTAAACATTTTTCAATTCAATGCTTTTTCCTTTTGTTGAAGGTGTCATTTATTAAGTGCTGTGCAGCTGCTGGATGTGTTGCTGGTGAAGACTTCCAGATCCAGAGGTCAGTTAGACAGGCTATTGAACTGTTCCATAAGTATTTTTAAATGTCTGTTACGGTAATAAATGTGGACACAATTGCACAGCTATCCAAATAGAAGGGAAAAAAACAGCATAGATTATCTTTTAGTACATTTCCAATACTATTATTCTCTTTAGTTGCTTAAAGCTTACTAGATTTTTTTTTCAATACCTGAAGCAGATAGGCAATCATAGGGTGTTTTCTTTGTTGATTTCTGTATATTTTCATCTGATTAGCATGTTGATTCCCCCAGTGTGAGCACATTAAACCATTTTGGTGTCTGGCCAACAGCATGGGGGAAGATTATCACACTGTGTACAACTGAAATTAGCTGCCTCATAATATGCGTTTTTTATGTTCCTGGGGCAGCCAGAATTGCACATTTAAGATCTGTAAAATGTATTTAGGTTGCACATTTTACATAGAAAACTGACATGAACAGATAGGACCTAAGAGGAAGACAAAAGAGCAGAAGTGACTTAAGGTGGGAGACAAGGATGTCATTGGGAGCTGGGTGCATTTATCAGGCCTTCATCAATACCTAATTAATAATTCAGGCACAGTCTGGGGCTTCTTTAGGGCAGGGTTTCAGCTAGCTTGTAATTTGGTAAATTGCGTAGTCATCATGCTGTGAATGGACCAGGCATTTCTCAATTTAACACTTTAATGCAGATGTGCTTGTAATGTCAGATATACAGTTAGGAAAAAGAAGAAAAGAAAAAGCACCCCACATTAGGGCTGGATGATAATTTTAGGGTTTTTCCTACATAGGGATCTCAGTGGCACTGTCTAATTTATTACTGCCACTGGCTCACGATGGGGATATAAATAAATAAATAAATGAATACTTTCAGCGCAGTCTGTCGGCTCTATGCGCTCAGTTGTTGGAATTTAACTGCAGTTACTCCAGACAAACGCAGCAACAGTAGTGGCACTGTTTCAAAATCAGCGCCTGACCCTGCATTAAGTCATCCAACAGAGAAATTCTCCAATTTCATTTAACAGTTTCAATGAAACAACAGGTGGGTCTCCTCTACACCCAAGCACAGCCATTAGCTCTATTTTAATATTCCCTGACAAAATATTTTGAATACATGAACTAATAGCCTACGTTTCGCAGATATGGCGAAAAATACAGACTTTTTAGTAAGAGATTGTGGAGGGAGGTGAACCCAGACAGGTGAAGCTAGACATGCAATGCAATGTGTAGGCTAGTTGAATGGCAATGTTTTCACTCTGAAATTATATGTTTCGTTTGTCAGAACTGAAAGGGAAAGTCAAGAAGGCGACGAGGGTCTGAGAGAAGTAGGCCAACAGGACGAGTCAAGTCGAGGGTATTTCAAACAATAAGGCTGATTCGTAAGCTTTTACACATGGCAGGTGATGTGAAGTGAAACGAGACTTCGAAATATAACCAGTCATGTACAAAACAAAAGGCACAGTTAAAATGCCCCTCCTTCAATGAATAACGATTAGGGATTTTTCACTGATGTGCTCCGCTGACCAATTCACTGACTCCAGCGCCTGTCCGCTCAAGCCTTAGCCTATGTGGCGCCCTGTGATGCTTTGGGAAAAGGCAGACTCCGATTTCAATATGCTAGTCTCCCAATGCAAGTTGTCACACGTTGACATGTTAATCCACCTTTATAATTTAATAACCTTTATAATTTAAAAAGTGCAACCTGCACGATGGCTCAATTGCTGACAACTCGGGGCTAGCCTATGCAGGAAAATGAAGTCTATAAAGCTCCGCAGCTGCCTAGTGGGGCATCACATCAGGTAAAAATAGATGTAGGCCTACCTATGACAGAACAATGTTCCACGGGTCGTTGTGAGTCATAAAAGTCAGGGGCATTGCAATCCAATTGACAGGGTCACTCGCCTGTCACTCATTTCACCATCCAATCTTAGAAAAACCGTGCAGATCGCAATTAAACACTCACAGTGCGCCACCCAGCATCTTTGACCCACGATAGGTTGGTTAATAGATAATCTTGTCTAGTCTAGCGCAGTGGAATAGTGCCGAAAGTGCAGAAAGTTCGAAAGGTGCAAAATAAGATAAAAAGGTTCAATAATAAGTAATAAAAGTATAAATAAGTAATTACCTTTTGCAACTTAATTGTAAGGGAGTACAGTTATATTTAAACATTAAGTTATAGTCAATCTGTGCAACTTTGCTTGCCTAATTAAGTACTGCACTTAGGTAAGCACTTACGTAAACTGCACAAGAATAACTAATACTATACTGATGTTTATCACCCTTTTAATAAAGTTACAAAGGGTTCATTAATAAGTTAGAATGAATCTGCTGTTTATTTTGAGCCTTTATTCTAGTGTTACCAGTCATTTAAAGTAGTCTAACTTTTTCTTTATTTTCCCTAGATCTAAAAATCACAGCACCAGTGGTTTTGAACCACAATGTAATTGTAAGATGAATATTAAGAACTGATCTGTTAATCAAATACATCAGTATACAACATTTTTTGATGCATATGTTGTCCAATTTAAAAGGTGAAGACGCCTCTCCGCATTGGACTGAAAGCAAGGCAGTTAGGTGTCTGTTGCAAGGTTGCCATAGATGGTCCTAATCGGGGGACTTTTCCTTACAAAGAATGCCTGCGCAGATTCTACCAAATGAAGCCTAGGAACAATATTCCCTCTAAGCTGCGCGCGTGCTCAATTGCACACTGCTGACACAGTCTTCGCACACAGAAAATCTGCTCTGCGCACCAAACAAAGTCTAACCTGAATTTTTTTTTAAACACAAGAAAACAACAAACAAATTATTCATTCTGTGCTATTTTGCAGTATGAATCAATGAGCATATGCACCGATTTACAGTTCCAGCGGTGGCCCTGCACCGGTCCAATTAGAAAAACACACTCGCCCGAACCCCTGGCCATGGTTATTGCCATATCAATGCAGCAGAGACACGCACACTGACACAACACTGTTACTATATAGCTGTCATGGCCTTCCTGCTGTGTGTCGGTTTGTTAAAATGTGAGACATCTTCTTTTACAGATAGACATTCACACGGGAGGCAAATGTGCATCCAATCTGACATTTTTGCCCATATCTGATTTTTAGGACAGTTTGAACACCACAATTCTATTTTTTTCAAACCCGATAGATAGGTTATGTGGTCTGCAAGTGAAGTCTTTTCCAGGGTCAAGATTAAAGACAGACATGCAAATGAGACTAAGGAAAAAAAATAAAATAAAAAATACATTAATTAATCCAGACACAAACTCTGATCCTCCTGTTTATATAGGAGCAGAGCGCCTTCGTCTATGCACAGAGCGGCTGACAGCGCCAAGTTTGTGCGCTGTGAAATGTACTTGATTTATTTAGAAAGTCTGTAGTGTTTTTGTGGAATTTTCTTTAATGAAAAGGGGATTATGGAATGCTCTGAAAACATCTGAAGTTTTCGTGTTATTCCTCTCAGAAACTGGCTCATCATTGTCAACTTTATCACTGGATCATTTTAGCCGCCACAAAAGAACATAACTTTGAATAGGAAAATGGATTTTAACAAGAAATCAGAATTGAGCATTTAACCTGCAGTGGGAACATAGCAGTGCTGCTCCTGCTCCTGTCAGTCAGCAGGGCTAGAGTTTACCTGCTGTTTGAATAAATCTTTTAGTGTTTAGTCTTGCTGTTTGATTCTGCATTTGGGTTAAAAGATTTTGCTTCAAGACAATAATGTTTATGTCATTGAGTGAACAGTGGCTGGCTTCTCCAGCCAGTGATGCGATTCACATACATATTTACGCACCTAATTAATTGATATTTGTGCTACATTTCAAGCATCCAGCGCAGACTGTGAAAGAGGCTTTAGTTTAATGAAAATTTATCAAAACAGCATCGAGAAATTGTCTTGAAGTGGACCATTTGGATCAGCTGATGCTAATAAAATCAAAGCTGCAAGCAGATGAGGCCTTCAACCTGGACAACGTGTACAACTACTGGATACGTGAAAAGGACAGACGAAAAAAATAAGGTCAAATTTATGTCCTCAATTAGACTTGTGCTTATCTAGTGTCATTTATTTACAATGTTTATTTATGAAAATTGATCATTAAATACTGTCACCAATTAATGAGTTGCAGAAATACAAATAATTGTGTGATTATATACTGTATTTTGCAGACGAAGAATTACAGGACCCTCTCCCAGACCACTCTTACCCAGTTCTCAGCCAGAGCTTCACACAATGGCTCATGCTTATAATACAAGTCAGACCTTTATAATAAAAATTTTAAGTGTGTTTTTAAAATTTGAGTTCATAGTTAGCTTGGCTTACTTGGCAGTTCACGTTTCTCCACAGTTACAATGAAATATTTATACTTACAATAGTGTTAACACACTACACAGGTCATGAATAAGATCTTTGTCATTTTCATTGTAAGTGGGATAATGTTCTTAATTAAAAAGTATTCTCACAGAAATTTAAACGCTGTAATTTGATTATTTTGATAAACTATGTAAACTGGATAGATGCTCACAGTGGTTTGTGTGTTTGCTTAGACACATGAAAAATTAGAGGAAACATTGCCTAGGAAGCTGAAGTGCTCTGCAGCTGGTTGTGGGCTGTGCCAATGAAGATTCAAGAGTCTGTCCGTTTCTGTGTGTTTTGTGAGCTTGTGTGTGTGTGTGTGTGTGTGTGTGTGTGTGTGTGTGTGTGTGTGTGTGTGTGTGTGTGTGTGTGTGTGTGTATATTAGGGATGGGCATAATTAATCGACGATCGATTAATTGATCATTAAGAATTTCATCGATGACGTTTTTTTTACCGATCAATTAACGCATGTTCTGTTGCGTAGTGTGAGTTTTGAAGGAATGCAATTAATTTTGCTGTGTGGCAGCAATTAAACACTTTACCACATGAGGGCGATGATTGAAAATAAAACCCACAGGCCGACTCAGTTTCTTGCCAGTTTCTGTGTGTTTCAAAAGTAGCATTGTCATGAAGAGTTAGCAGCAAAGTGTGGCGTGGGACCACTTTGACTAAAGAAACAAACAAAAAACTCTCGGTTCACTGCCAACACTGCGAAGCTGTGTATAATCACTTGAAAGCACTTCCAACCCTGGTTAGAAGCAGAGCATCCTGCTCTTGGTCTCAACTTAGCATCAAGTCGGTGTTAGCACGGAGGAGCCGAGATGCACAATGAGCAGAGAAACTTACTCACCGATTACTTTCTGAGGGAGGCTCCGCCACCCACGGATTGCACCCCTACAGACTGGTGGAAAATGAATTAAACCAGATTCCAGAGGCTTGCCAAGTTAGCACGGAGGTATGTGTATCACAGCGACGTCTGTCTCTCACAGCAGGTGATCTCGGCGCTGCAGGTCAGACACGACAGCAGCCTAGTAACCATCAGTCTGCTCACCAGGCTGCTTTTGCTTCTGACCCCAGCGCATGTTAACATGCTCATCTTTCTCAACAAAAATCCGTAGACTGATGCTAAAGTTGTATGTAAGTTACGGTTTCTTTTGTTTTTGTCTTTTTACTCTGTTAATGAGCCTAATTTATTGTTAGGTACGCTGATCTCTCTCATCCTCTTTCTCGACTCATTTTGCCAAATGTAACACAAAACTATCAGACCCATAAGTATGATATATTATTTTATTAAGTTATTGTTTGACAGGACTTTTTTTTTTAAAGTTTTTGGAGAAGAAAATAAATATGAGCGTCAGTTGTGTTAATGAGTACCGTCTTCTTATAGCGGATATTTACTTTGTGCAACTACCGTGAATTAATTCCGTTTAACTGCCACAAGAGGTGTCCCACTTGTAATGAAGATCTCAATGAGGAAACACGCTATTTTTCTATTCTCTCTGCATTTTAATATAGCCTATGAACACTGAATAAAAATATCAATGATTAATCGAAAATCGATCGTTAATTCTCCCGATGATCGATGAAGACAGTTTAATCGAATGCCCATCTCTAGTGTATATATATATATGTATATGTGTGTGTATGTGTGTGTATATATATATATATATATATATATATATATATATGTATGTATGTATGTATGTATATACGTATATGTGTATATATATATATTTGGCTTCCTGTTACTAAATTTGGTTATTGAACAATGTGTCCTTTGTTGAGCAATTGAAAAGCGACTGAAAAAAAAGCGATCACGCTTGCTCTGAAGTCTACCAGTGGGTACCACCACTGACCTTTTTTGACCTAAGAAAAAACCTGTAATTCAATAACAATATCTATTGATTGACAGATGTGTGGTGCCATAGGAAAAAAAGGGTCAGTAAAAACTTTGATAAAAAAGGTTCCCTTTCTTTTTCATTATAGCCTATATGTAGCTTAATACTACGGTCTATTTACTCCAAACCAATCACAAACGCAGACCCAGGGAGCTCTGTTAATGAGCCCTCCCTCCTCTCAAACCACAAAAAAAGAGAAGAAATAACTTGAACTGCTAAAGATGTCACAGCAAGGAGCGGCGGAGGAAATTGTCCTGAAAAAAGGTTTCAGTAGTCCACCAGCAAGTAAATGTTGTGTCCCGTTTTGAATTGATCCTTGGCGCACATCAACACTAAATGTAACAATAATGAACTAAATAAAATACAGGAAACACTATGGTCAGCAAAGTTGCTGTTGCCCTTGCTGCTGTCACGTTTGCGCAGACAAGCACAACACACCCGGGCTGCACTGCTCACATCACCCACGGCTTTTGAAATGTCCACCTGGTACTTAACCACGTCCTTAGTAGCGAAAACGCTTTCAAAAATACAAACGGGGGTGGAAGGACCGCTGGCTTCAGTACTCAGTCACTGGACTGGGCTCCAGTGTTTTGGGTGCCGTCTACACTCAGCCGTCGGTGAGTAGCTGGTTAACTTTAGCAGCTGAACTGAGAATCAGCTTCATTGATCTGGTTTTTACACACAAACTAAATCAAAGATCTGAGCCATTAATATGATAAGATGTCATAAATTGTTCAAAAAACCCCATCAAGATAAGCCTTCAATTTAAATTACTAACATAATAAAAAACTTAGAATGGTTAATAACATTACTTTTCTTTGTATTTACTGACGTCACTCAGGTCTCTTAACTTGATTTGTTTTTGTTTCTTACAAACTTTCAGTTACGGTAAAAACTAAAATTTTTGAATAAAGGGGTGAATTTAATTGTTAATTAAAATGAGTTCATTAAAGAAGAACATAAAATGACCAGAGGTGCACTTAATTAAATTTTCTATATTTTCTGATATTTTATTTATCAGTAATTATTGATATTGATCAATGTGATTATTCCCTTTATCGATATGCTCTTTTTCTATATTGTCCAGCCCTAGCCCACATAGAAAGATTACTGCACAGACGCATGGAATGAGCAATGCATTGTAGAGCTAAAAGAAAGCAAACGGTGACCATATATGGGTTTTTACTCATAAAACATACAACAAGAGCAGAATCACTGATTACCAGGATATCTTTGTTTTAGGGCTGGGCGATAAATCGATTTTATCGATTAATTCGAATATGCCATTTAAGAAGATTTTTTGGGGGGAAAATTGAGATTTTTCACACAACTTTGAATTGAGGTAGACTCCCAAAGGAGATATTAAAATAAGAGTTTAAAAAATAGATTGTGTCATTTGTTATTTCTGTTTGAGAAAGTATAGGGAGAAAGAAAACAATCGATTATAATCGGAAATCGGATTTGGTGTGAAAAAATCTGAGATTTTATTTTCAGGCCATATCGCCCAGCCCTACTTTGTTTCAAGCGGTGTAAAAATGTAAGATTACTAAGATGTACATATTGTGTTTTTTTTTTGTTTTTTTGCATTAACTTTTCCTGATTGAAACTGTATGTAGCATTTACTACTTTGGTAATGTTGCTATTTCCACATTATATATTACTGGTATTTATGTACTAGGGCATTCCGAAACTCTTAATGGTTTCCTAATCTTTGGATATACATGATTATATGTGTTTGAAAATCAGTCAACCAAACACTAAGACAGAAATGCTTTTCATGTAATATAGCACATAATATACAAAATCAAGTAGAATAGAAATACACCCAAATTGTCTCTGAATTACATTGTATTCTCTGTGAGAAAGAGATAAGAAAGAGATTCATACCATTACAAGCTACCTAATCCACATTATTTCCCAACACAATGTTATTGTTAAGAAACTGGATTTTTGTTGTATTATAAGTCGCTGACAGATTTCAGAAAAAAAAGAAAACTTACAGGCCCTTTGTCCTTTCTTCCATTCTTTCAGTGGTGAGCAGTTAAAGTTGCCAGAGCTGTATACCCAGTGAATAAACAAACCTCTCAATTACCACTTGCCAACCCTTTGACAGTTCCCATTGAGAAGGAAAGGTTTTCTTAATGCTCTAACCAGTTTCACCTGTTCTACATCCAAAAAACGCTCTATTCTTCCACCTAGTTTCTGTGGCAACAACTGTTTTTCTATAAAAAGTTACCTTTCCATTAGGTAATATGAGCAAATGCTGCTGTTTGTTTCAATAGAAGACTGCGGAGCTATTTATAGACCTGTCTAGCTGGTAGACATAAAACCAGAAAGCTTTGCTAAGATTGACATCTTGAAAGAAGACAAAGTTTCTGTTGTTGTGGTTGAGCCGACTAAATGTTTTTAGAACTAAAACACCTGCTGCTTTGGCCATAAAGTCACAGTCAAAAGGCAGAAAACGTCACAATCCATTACAGATTTTCACATTCGGTGCTTTATGCTTCTCAATGCAGAATTGGATCCCTGTAACAAATGCAATGTTTATTTTGGAGTGAGGAGCAATTCCCAGTATAAGCAGACTTCTGTTGTTGTGGCTTCATTTTTTATTTTAACAAAGTCCTGCTGGTTTTAATGAATCAGGGATATATAATCAGAGTTCCCTTGAATCATGTCACATTTCTCTTCCCAGGCAACCGTCGTTTTTAAAAGGAGAATTTATCTGTTTTTATCTAAACTTAAAATATATATTTAGTGTCTAAAGAGATTCATGGCGCAAACGTAAAAAAATATATCTCTAAAGGTGAAGGAGTCAAAAGTTTAAGTCCAGTCAGAATACCTCTAACTAAATGTTTTTTTGTTTTTTGTTTTTTTTACTTTTTTAAACATACTGTACAGTAAATGATAATCCTTCTAATGTCGAGTTTTACTTTTTACCAGGGCTGCACGATAGTAGGAAAACGCTAAATTGAGATATATTGTTGTTGACTTTTGCAATAGAGATTTCAGTTGCGATAAACAAACCTTTTTGTCAGTAGCATATTACCACAATCTATTCTCAGGTAGGGGCATAAAATGTATTCCCTTAATCAGGGTTTTAGCAATCATTAAAAGTCTTGAAAACTAATACTGTAAATTTAAGGCCTTAAAAAGTCTTAAATATGGCAGAATTTCCACACTAGGTCCAACATTTAGTCATGTCTTAAATTTATAAGTACATTTAATAATGACTTCTTTCTTTTTTTTATTTTAAAAATGTGCCTAAGGTATCCATCAGTACTACAATTAGGCTGTGGATTTTGAGTCTTATCAAAGTCTGAGAAAACAAACAAACAAAACAATAAACTACAAACCACAAATCAACAAGACCAATGACAAGGAAATTACTCCTGGATGTTCAGCCTTTCTTAAAAACGTGTGAAACAATTCTGCTCCTGGAGTTTTCATACTGGTTTAAAATTCTGTGTTTTCACAATTGATTTCGAAACATTCTTGGTATGTTATCCAGTACTGGATCCTTCATCATGACAAAGCTTATATTTAATGAGATTTTGCTTGAACACAAGGATTCCAATGGTTGATCGTAACCCAAATATCTGTTATGAAGCTTAGAATTTGCTGTAGGAAAGTGCTAAAGTTAAATGGCCCTTCTGTTTATATAGTTTTTAATTTGACAAGGGTTTTATTTAACACTCTTAGGGCCTGGTTTATCAAAGTTTTGCTCTTGTTAAAACATGCACAAATCTCACAGCTGGCGTAAAAACATGCAGCAGGTGATTTACTAAGGAGGCGCAAAGAGGACTGCATCTGGTAAACCTGCACCAAGATGCGCGCTCTCCATTTAGTGCTTTTGCCCTTGATGAATATGTAATGTGGGCGTTCCTGTCAGAAGAAGCAAAAAATTAAAAGAAGAACATGCAAAAAAGTAGGCTTTCCACACACATTGTGATTGATCAAACATGAAACTGTTGTCGCCAGCTGTTTTAGCGCCTATTTTTAGCGCCTTTGAAAGGTATGTATGTCTTAATTTTGCTCCACCATGATTCAACATAAGTCTGTTACTGGCAAACGAAAAATATAATTCACTCACATTCTGACCTAATAGTAATTAACTTTTTTATGGCCAGAAACCTGACAGTTATGTCGATCCCCCCCACCCTTTTTTTTCCAAAGACGCATCATAACTCACTGTGCGCTCAACGGTTTCCGCTCCTGCTGTTTATTTGTTTATTTATTTGGATCCCCATTAGTTTCTACTGGAGTGGTTATCAATCTTCCTGGGGTCCAATTAATAAAATATAATAATCAAGTACAACACAACCACAATGTCAGTTACATATATGACATTGTACAAACAAGATTCATACATTTCAGATTATATAGAAAAGCCAGATGTTAATAACTTGTAAATTTCCAACTTTCAATAAAAAACCTAAAGCTAAAATCCAAAGATCCAAAGCTAAAATTAGATTTGAATACTTTAAAAAAAAAGAATACATGCCCTTTAGTTCTCTCTTTCAGTCCTGAGATGCTCTGTAGACAGTAGTTTTTTTGCAGGAAGTTGGGTAAGCACGTTTTACCATTAATTTAGTGTCACAAGCATATCTAAAACAATGGGTGTGTATTTGATCAGAGTAAATTAACTCTTTGTAAAATAATTCTGGTTGACCTGTAATTTTTTTTTTATGAATAAGTAGGTTATGCTGGAACCTGACATTTAATAGAGACCATGATAAAGGGCCGTGCATTTCAACAACATTAGTAGAATATGGACATCTTCGGACCAAGCAAGCAGCCGTGTACTGGACAAGCTGCAACTTTAATAAGCCTGACTCTGGAATACGCGCCTGCATGGTTAATCAATCAATCAATCAATCAATCAATCAATCAATCAATCAATCAATCAATCAATCAATCAATCAATCAATCAATCAATCAATCAATCAATCAATCAATCAATCAATCAATCAATCAAACTTTATTTATAAAGCGCTTTTCAAACCACAACAAAGCTTCTCAAAGTTCTTTACAGATTAAAAATGACCCACAATCCCCCCCTTTCCCAAAACCCAAAAATAAAAAACATCACCACAGCTATAGACCCCCCCCCGCCCACAATCTCCCATGCACGCACACACATAAAGGCAACAATAGACAAAAGCAAAACGGGCTGAGTACAGATGAGCCAGGAAACGTCATCATGGGAGCCATCTACATCGGGAGCAGCAGGTCAACAGCAGCAGCCAAGGCACTGACCCAGGGATCCCAGAGGAGGGAGGGCTGGTACCCCCACCTCCACACAAGCACCACCTGGAGAGCACCAAGGCAGCCACAGCCGACCACCGCCCCCGAGGCAGAGGGCTCCCACAGAGGAAACACTGGAAGGAAGACTAAAATTTGTTAAAATATTAAAATTAAAACAAGATATGATCAAATAAAAAGGCAAAGCAGATAAACAATAATTGATAAATAGCCAGCTTAAAGCTAAGCTAAAAAGAATCCAATCAAATAAAACATGCAGAGCAATTAAACAGACTATAATAAATAATAATCAGTTAAAAGCTAGGTTAAAAAGGTGAGTCTTGAGCCTGCTCTTAAAAACATGAACGTTCTCTGCGGCCCTGAGGTCTTCTGGCAGCCTTTTTCAGAGGGCCATAATAATGGAAAGACGCCTCACCATGGGTGTGTGTCCTAGGGCTGTAAAGTCCTAGTCGACTGGTCAACTTATTGGTCGATGCGTTCTGAGTCGACCAAAATTCTGATAGGTCGATTTTAATCCGTGTTAATTATTGAAATTTGATTGGACAAGAGACATTCCATGAGAGCTGATTGGGGCTGATGTTAGAGTAGGCTACAACAGCGCTGCCTCTGGTGTGATATTGCTTTAACAGTCTACAGGGAGATCGAAGAACATCCACGTTATTCAACGTGCTGTAGCTTCAGTGCTTTATTTGTAAATCATTAGGTGCCGGAACGCAAAGTACATGACAGCGCAGGCATGACCAGAGACGTGCACAGGTCCCGGAATGCAGTAAATGGTAGCGGGAAAAAAAACGTGTAAAAACATGATGTGGGTCTTACAGGCCTGAATGTTTAAAGTATTGTAATGTTCTGCGATAGATGCAGACAAAGATTGCATTCGAATGCTTTAATGCTGACTGCTGTTGGCCGCAATCACGCCGTACAAAACAGTAATCAAAAGAACTCTCACATAAACCGGTTGTCTGTCTAGCTCCATTTACAGACACACACCAGTTCCCCGGCACTCAACTGCTCACTCCCCCGCGCGCAGCCTGCAGAACAGTTCCCCACCCCCCTGAACAGTGCAACAACACTAACGCATAATCTTGGCATAAACCATTACATATATAAATCTGAGCTTACAAAAAATAAAACATACATTCCACAGCATTACAATCTCGGGATTTGGTCTATGAATGCCTACGCATATTATTGTTTTATTTAATAAATTTAAAATAGTTTTTTTTTTTTATATATAATATTTTATACATGAGAGGGGTGCCAGATCAGCCAAAATAGGTCCCGGAACGCGGGTAGGTCAGAATCAACAGGTGGGGGATCCTGTTCTGGCAGGATCCGGCTCAAATTAAGCCATGTGTGGCTTGCTGAATATTTTTGTTTAGCGTTTACTACAGTGAGTCCTCTACCATGTGAAAGACATCGGCAGTGTGGCAGAATTTGGTTGATTACAGCTCTATTTATTTTGTTTCATTTTATTGCCAATAATAACGAACATATGGTTCCCTTTTATTATTGTGCAGATGTATTTCGATTTACTGGATTTGGTCGAGTTTTTTATGTTTTTTTATTTTATTGCCTAATGCGCAATTGCGCCGTGCCCAGTCTTTGTTTTGAGTCACTTTTATTATTGTGCAGATTTATTTCTGTTTACTGGATTTGGTCGGGTTTTTTAATTTTTTTATTTTATTGCCTAATGCGCCGTGCCCACTTTGTTTTGAGCCCAATGCACAGCTTTATTCCGTTTGTACTTGTCTTGATCAGGCATGTTTAATAAAGATCATTTTCCCTGAATTGCCTTGCTGTTTAGCGTAATTGCATTACTCATGGCATATTATATTGCACAGATGCACGTAATGCAAAATGCTGTCAGAACAGCCCTGTGTTCTGACAAAGTGTCCTGACTTTGGGGGTGACAAGGAGACGGCTGCCAGAGGAGCGCAGAGACCGTGAAGGTTCATACGGTAAAAGCAATTCCGAAAGATAAGAAGGCCTAAGACCATTAAGACACTTAAAAATTATTAAAAGAGAGTTTAGAGAGCGGTGCATGTACACCGCACGCATTGTTTGTTAATGACAAATGAAAAATATAATTCACAGATATTCCAGCCTAATAGTAGATGACTCTCTTAACAGCCATAGACTTGACAGGTGTGGTTCCCCCCTTTTTTTAGCCAAAGACGCATCATGAATCCACTGCGCGTATTCCTCTTCTCTCTGGCTGTAGCGGAGTGCATGGGCCACAAAGGCTGGCACACACAGCAGCGGAAGCAAAGTCCTCATTTGAATATTGCTCTTTGCTCCCGTTATTTGTGCACACAATCTTAGTAGATCACCCGCAAATCAGGAACACACCCTTAGCACAATTTGTTTTGTAGGGCACGCAATTTTGCGCTCTTTATGTAGAATATTGATAAATCAGGCCCTAATACTGTTAAGTAAGTTAAGTTTGTTCTTAAGTTTCATGTTCATCGTAAATTTAAATCGTGATTGTCCTACAAAAGGTCTTGAAAACTCTTAATGTACATAGTGAGACTTGCAGAAATGCTGTTATTGCACGAAGTGAAACTCTTTTGACCACTTAGATTAATTCCTGACATTAGCATGCATTTTTGTAGTGGCACCATATCCTTGGTGGTGTATGGAGGAGTACAGCAGCAGTGGTGGCTTACTGATGACAAGCATGTTGAACACACCTGCGAGGATTAGTCATTAGAGAATTAGAGAGCAGGAGTGGCAGCACTGGCCTCTAGCCAAAGTAACAATTTAATTACACCCACACTGGACTGGCAGCTTTCCATGTAATTTAACAAGTCTGTTTTGATGATAAGCGGGTTGGTTGGTTGGATGGATGATATATGGTTTTTCTCAAATGCTAAAACACATTTCACAAACGTTTCCTCCATGTTCCCCAATGTCTAAAGACACCCTTTTCTAAAGCTACATAAACACAACCACACCTTCTCACTTCAAAACTCAAACTTTCACACCAAAAGAGCACCTCGAAGCTTTCAAAAATGTAAACACTATACACATCATTACACACTACAGCAAAACAATTGAAAACACAATGCTCAATTTGTGAGAAGGTTCTTTGTTTCATAACTGCCACTGCATGTTTTTAGAACCTTTACAGTAATGGATCTTCTTAGATCTCTGCAGAGGATTAGGCATTTAGATTTTTGAGTTTCATATAAAGAGTATAAATCTATAGTACATTCTGCATGTACACTACTGTAACACAACTCAGTGCAAAAACAGAATCTATTGCACACAACAGTACTCTTGAAAACATGATCAGGGTGTAAAGTTTTTTTATTTACTATATGCACACCGCACACACACCACAATCACCATGTGGCATCATGTCGCTGAGCTGCATCTGGCCACATCACCTCATCCACATCGCAGGCTATATTGTCTCTTGCCAGGCACCACGGGAAAAACACCCTGGAATGGCAAATCCATCCCTGGAAGGCCTCCAATTGGATGTCAACACAGGCCAGCTCCATATGGTTGTCTGTCATAAACCTTCCATCTCCACAATGAGAAAAACTCCTCCATAGGGTTCAGGAACTGGGAGTAGGGTGGCAGACAGACGTTTAAAAAGTGGTTACTCTTGGTGGTGAACCACTCTTTGATTCGGTTTGTTCTGTCGAAGCGTACATTGTCCCAAATTATCACATACATGTGATATGCGGTCCAGGAGGATGTCTTTTAGCTCCTCTAGGAAGGTGAGGAGACGTTGGGTGTTGTAAGACCCAAGGACAGCATGGCGGTGCGCAAGCCCCTCCGAACCCATGGACACACAAATATTAATATTACCCCCCCCCCCCCCCCCCAGGAAGAGGTACACGTGAGGTCTGACCATCACGTCCAAGTGTAATATCCTCTGTGAAAATGTGAAAGTGCACACGTGTTCAGAACAACAGTCAATCAGGTAGCACAGTATTGTCCAGAAGTAATGTAGGCCAATGAGCAACACAGTATGTCCACTAACTGTACTGTGAACATGGATGTATACTTACTTGCACATACTAGTAACGTAGGTCTTTGTGTCGTGCAGAGTTGCACTCAAAGGGAACCCTATAGACCCGTTTCATCCGCATCTTTTGGCGCCGGAGAACTCGATCGATTGTGGCCAAGCTGACATCATCAATGCTCTCAAAGTTGACATTATCGGCAATGACTTTGTCTCTGATCTCCCAGTCTGATGAGGTTGTTCTCACGAACCATATCCACAATGAGGGTTTCTTATGCCGCTGTAAATATGGCAACCCTCCCACCTCTATGTGGCATTCTTTCAACTCTAAAGAAAGAATGTGTTGTCAATTGACATGTTTTACAATAACAACTGATTTGAAACCAATAGACTACTTTCACAGGCTTGTAAAATTGTATTGTGACAAAGAAAGCAATAGAGTACAACACCTGTTGTGTTGTCTGAATGCCCTGATAATGGTGGCCATGGTGAACCTACTCAGGTTTGGACAGACTCTTAGTCCTGCTTCAGCCATTGTCATGCCATGGACAATGACATGGTCAATGACTGTTGCTCGCATCTCGTCCGTAATGATGGTGCGAGGTTGTCTTGCTCTCCCTCCTTGACCTTCTCCTCTCCCTTGTTGCCCTCCTCCTCTTCCTCGTTGGCTTGCTCCTCTTTCTCCTCTGATTTGAACTCCTCTTCCTCATTGGCCTGCTTCTCTTCTTCCATGGCCAGCTCTTCTCCCTCCGCTGACTCGAATTCCTCTTCCCCTGACTCTGCCTTCATCCATTGTGTTTGTTTGGAATCTTCAGCAAACTGTGCACTCTGAACTTGCTTTTATACATGTGGTCACAGCATTAGCAACAAGTGTCTTCAATTTTGAGTCGTGTGTAATAAATGACGCCAGGTGTGTTCATTGTGTTAAAATTTTGCTGACTGTTGCAAGCATTTTGCATCACATGAGCTTTCATTTGAGAATATGAGCAGAGTTCTTTTACAACTTGTGTTGTAGCAAGGACAAATGTGTTAAGATTTATGAGAACGGAGGATTGTTTTTTGTGAATTGTGTCTTCATGTGAAATGTGTTTATGAAATTGGAAAATGATGGCTAGATTTAGTAAATGTGTTTAGGCAACTGGTCATTTGGTTCAGAGGCTTGGCTTTTGTGTTTTAGCATTTGAGAAAAACTGTAAACTTGGTTGTTGAGCTGGAGTGCGCGTCACATCCGTCCACTGTTCTCTCTGTGTGATGAAAAAGATCTCATCAAATTGATAGAAAATACACAACACATGATATGCGTGCATTAGTACAATGCAATGGTCAGACCCCTTTACCTCAGAGGTTTGTAGGCGTGCTGGGCTCTCAACTGTGGAGAAGAACACACATACCTCCAAATTGTACACATGTTGGTTGGCGAAGGGGAGGCTTTCAAGGTCTATTTTAAATACACAAAGTATTTTTCATGCTTTCAAAGAGAAGTCTGCCGATTGTACTTAGTGATGAGGTGGAAGGGCTGGAAGAAGGATAATGAGCGGCATAACTCTTAAAAACAATTACAAGACTTCAGATACTTTTTGTATACTATTTGTATCTTTATGGTTTTTTGGCTACTCATTTAAAGCTGTTTTTTTGTTTGATCTCATGGTTATTTACTTGCTTTAACTTTGTCATGTCCCTGTTGTTTCAGGTTGTACTAAGCAGTGTTACCCAAATGCTAGCAAGAAAAACATAAATGTTAAAAACCTATAGGTTTTTTACTCAGGGAAGACTTTTTAGCATCTGGTTTTAAAGGATAATGTACATTTTCCATAAAGTTTGTTTTTCTTTTGTCATATTTTCCTCACTATAGTGTTGCAAGCTAATAAAACTAAGAAAAAGCACTGTACACTGTAGAAAAAAATATGTTTTTTTTCTTCAAATCAGTTCAAATACATGATAGAGAGCAGGTATTTCCCCACAAGAACGAAGACTAAGTGTTCTATAAAGAGTTAATTGCAAATTCCATTTTCTCTTAGGGGGAAGTTACCGTTTAGTGGTGAAACTGCTGCTACAAATACCTCAAGAGGAAACAAATATTGCATATCAATAAGTTCTATCAGTGTCCTTCACAATGATGTGTTTGTAAAACATTTCAGGAAGTCTGTGCTCTCAGTGCAAAGGCAGTACTAGTTTTGATATACACTTTTAGAAAAATGTGATTTTTTTTTTGCTTTTGGTTTTGCTCACTTTGACCTTGAATGACACAGTCTTGGTTATTTTTTTCATATTCAAATTACAATGGACAGCACTTCCTGTGTACTTGATATTGATAGTACAAAAGTAGTGCTCTAGGAAAAACAGTGAATGAAAGGCTGTCTTCCTTGCTTATTATGACTGCAGTAAAAACTAACAGACACATCCATGGAAGTTACCAGGAGCTCTACTTCTTTAAGGTATTAGCATGTGGATCAGGCCTCCTTTGACATATTCCTTTATTATACGTATTTCAGAGGCAGAAAATCTAAAAAGTACAACGCAAGTAAATCGCAATTGTTCTCTCCGTTGACAAACAGTCTTTTGAGTCAGGTCAGGTCTCAGATTTACACTTCCATATATACAGTGGCTTGCAAAAGTATTCGGCCCCCTTGAACTTTTCCACATTTTGTCACATTACAACCACAAACATGAATCAATTTTTTTTGGAATTCCACGTGGAAGACCAATACAAAGTGGTGTACACGTGAGAAGTGGAACGGAAATCATACATGATTCCAAACATTTTTTACAAATAAATAAGTGAAAATTGGGGTGTGCGTAATTATTCAGCCCCCTGAGTCAATACTTTGTAGAACCACCTTTTGCTGCAATTACAGCTGCCAGTCTTTTAGGGTATGTCTCTACCAGCTTTGCACATCTAGAGACTGAAATTCTTGCCCATTCTTCTTTGCAAAACAGCTCCAGCTCAGTCAGATTAGATGGACAGCGTTTGTGAACAGCAATTTTTTAGAGTGATGTGCAGTGTTAGTTTTCCACCACACATTGCGTTTTCCATTTTGGTCTCATCTGACCAGAGCACCTTCTTCCACATGTTTGCTGTGTCCTCCAGATGGCTTGTGGCAAACTGGAAACGGGACTTCTTATGGTTTTCTTTTAACAATGGCTTTCTTCTTGCCACTCTTCCATAAAGGCCAACTTTGTGCAGTGCACGACTAATAGTTGTCCTATGGACAGATTCCCCCACCTAAGCTGTAGATCTCTGCAGCTCGTCAATTCAATTCAATTCAGTTTATTTATATAGCGCCAATTCACAACAGATGTCATCTCAAGGCACTTAACAAGAAGTTATTTCAATACATTTATACAAACATTCCAATCAGTTAAAAAGTTTCCTATTTAAGGAATCCCAGCAGATTGCGTCAGTCATTGGCATGAGGTTGGGCAGATTTCCAACCACAGCAATCCTTCAGCAATCCCTCATACTGAGCAAGCATGTAGCGACAGTGGAGAGGAAAAACTCCCCTTTAACAGGAAGAATCCTCCAACAGAACCAGGCTCAGTAGGAGCGGCCATCTGCCACGACCGTCTGGGGGTTTGAGAAGACAGAGCAGAACAAAGAAGGAACAGAAGATCTGGTATAAGAGTAATTTCTATGTTACAGAAAGTAAAAAGTTGATAACAGGACACAGCGGATGTTCAGTTACTGAGAGGATCATCCCAGTCGATGCCCCCCGTCCAACAGGGCATTGCAGCCGAGCAGGATACCAGACCAGGTATATCTTCTATGGGGAGAAAAACACTGAGAGAAAACAAAGTTAACAGTCGAAATAACAGAATGTACTGTAATACAACTGGAGAGTCGTAGGAGAAAAGGAAGTAGCAGAGTGAAGAAAATTGGTAAGTCTGTCCTCCAGCAGTCTAAGCCTATAGCAGCATAACTACAGAGATAGCTCAGGATGACCTAAGCCACTCTAACTATAAGCTTTATCAAAAAGGAAAGTTTTAAGCCTGGCCTTAAAAGTAAACAGAGTGTCTGCCTCACGGACTAAAGCTGGGAGCTGGTTCCACAGGAGAGGAGCCTGATAACTAAAAGATCTGCCTCCCATTCTACTTTTAGAAATCCTAGGAACTACAAGTAAACCTGCAGTCTGAGAGCGAAGTGCTCTTTTAGGAACATATGGAACAATTAGATCTCTGATGTATGATGGAGCTTGATTATTAAGGGCTTTGTATGTAAGAAGAAGGATCTTAAATTCTATTCTGGATTTAACAGGGAGCCAATGAAGGGAAGCTAAAACAGGAGAAATGTGATCTCTCTTTTTAATATTCATCAGAACTCTTGCTGCCGCATTTTGGATCAACTGAAGGCTTTTAATGGCATTTTGTGGACTTCCTGATAGTAAAGAATTACAGTAGTCCAGCCTTGAGGTAACAAATGCATGGATTAGTTTCTCAGCATCACTCCTGGACAGGATGTTTCTAATTTTAGCAATATTCCGGAGGTGAAAGAAAGAAATCCTAGAAACCTGTTTAATATGGGATTTAAATATCAAGTCTTGGTCAAAAATAACGCCGAGGTTCTTTACGTTATTACTGGGGGCCAATTTAATGCCATCCAGATGAAGTGATTGACTAATCAGTTTCTGTTTAAGAACTTCTGGTCCAAAGACAGCAACTTCTGTCTTGTCAGAATTTAAAAGCAAAAAGTTTAGGGTCATCCATGCTTTTATGTCTTCCAGACATGCCTGTAATCTACCTAACTGACCGGGTTCATCAGGATTTATGGATAAATATAGTTGTGTATCATCGGCATAGCTGTGGAAATTTATCCCATGCTGTCTAATGATTCTACCAATTGGAAGCATATATATGGTGAAAAGAATTGGTCCAAGGACAGAACCCTGTGGAACTCCACAAGTAACCCTTGAGAGTGAAGATGATTTATCATTTAGATGAACAAACTGGAATCTATCAGACAAATATGATTTAAACCAGCCTAGTGCTGTTCCTTTGATCCCTGCAACATGTTCAAGCCTTTCTAAGAGAATATTATGATCGACTGTGTCAAAAGCAGCACTGAGATCTAACAAAACCAGAACAGACACCAGTCCATTATCTGAGGCCATGAGAATATCATTAGTAACCTTCACCAGTGCTGTTTCAGTGCTATGATGAGCTCTAAAACCTGACTGAAACTCTTCAAACAGCTCGTTACTGTTTAGATGTTCACAGACTTGATTAGCAACTATTTTCTCAAGGACTTTGGATAAGAAAGGAAGGTTAGATATAGGTCTGTAATTCACTAAGTCATCTTGATCAAGGGAAGGTTTCTTGAGTAAAGGTTTAATTACAGCTATTTTAAATTCCTGTGGTATGTATCCGTTTACTAAGGATAGATTCATCATATCCAAAATGGGGCCAGGAACCAAATGGAACACTTCTTTAAATAATTTGGTTGGGATTGGGTCCAACATACAAGTTGAAGGTTTAGATGAGGCTAATATTATTGATAATTCTGAAAGCTCGACTGAATCAAAACAGCCTAAGCACAACTGAGGTTCTACAGTTCTTTCATTTACTGAGGAAAAAGTAATCATGTTTGGGAGGGTGCCAATTATTTTATTTTTAATAAAATTTATTTTATTTATGAAGAATCTCATAAAATCATCACTGCTAAGAGCTGGGGGAATAGTTTGCTCAACAGAGCTATGACTCTGTGTAAGTTTGGCAACTGTACTAAAAAGAAACCTAGGATTGTTTTTATTTGCCTCTATTAATGATGAAAAATATGCTGTTCTAGCTTGTCGAAGGGTCTTTTTATACAGCAGTAGACTGTTATTCCAGGTTAAATAGGAATCCTCTAGGTGTGTAGAGCGCCATTTTCTCTCCAACTTCCTAGTATTCTGCTTTAAAGTACGCAACTCTGCGTTGAACCAAGGAGTCAGCCTCCTATGGCTAGCCACTTTCTTTTTTAATGGGGCTACACTATCTAATGCCAAACGCAATGAGGACGTAACGCTGTGAACCAGACCATCAATTTCTGAAGGGTTAGAGATAGAATTGCTGCCATCCACTGTGTTACTCTGAGAAACTGAGGAAAGTAAGAATGGAACAGATTCTTTAAAAATTGTTACAGCATTGTCTGATAAAGTTCTACTATAATTAAATTTTCTTTCAGATTTAAGATGGTCCGTTAAAGTAAATTCAAAAGTTATCAAGAAGTGGTCAGACAGGACCGGGTTATGTGGGTGGACTGTTATTTCCTCACACTCAATACCGTATGTCAGTACAAGGTCCAAAGTGTGTTTACCTGAGTGGGTCGATCCCTGTACTTTTTGAGTAAAGCCAATTGAGTCTAAAATAGCATTCAAGGCTGCATTTAGGCTATCACTTTCAGTATCCACATGAATATTGAAGTCCCCCACTATAATAACCCTATCAGTATTTAATACTAAATCAGATAAAAAATGTGAGATCTGATCCAAGAATTGAGAGTAAGGGCCTGGTGGACAATACAAAACCACAAACAAAAATGGTCTTAATGTTTTGCAACTTGGATGAGGAAAATTAAGGGTTAGATGTTCAAAAGAACTGTAGCTATCAATTGGTCTGGGACTAATTAGTAAATCAGAACGGAAAATGGTTGCAACTCCTCCTCCTCGCCCAGTATTTCTAGGAATGTGAAAATTTAAATGACTGGAAGGAGTTGACTCATTTATACTGACATAATCCTCCTGCTGCAACCAGGTTTCTGTGAGACAAAGGAAATCAATGTGATTATCACAAATCAAGTCATTTACTAACAAAGTCTTTGAGGAGAGAGATCTTATGTTTAATAAACCACATTTAATAGATTTATTTTCAGTCAAAGTTGTATTTATTTTTATGAGATTTCCATAATTTGCTTTTGTTGGCTTAACTTTTAATCCATTTAATTTTGGCCGTGGGCAAGACACTGTTTCTATAGGGTAATGGGTGGGTAACAGTACAGAAGCAGCAGAGAGGTGGGTTAAACTACGACTCTGCTTCCTGGTCTGGACCCTGGGTTGTCAGTGTCGTCCAGAGTCAACACGGGCCTCTTGGTTGCATTTCTGATCAGCGATCTCCTTGTTCGGCCTGTGAGTTTAGGTGGACGGCCTTGTCTTGGTAGGTTTACTGTTGTGCCATACTCCTTCCCTTTTTTTTTTTTTTACGTGTCCTGTTTGGCAGTGTGGAGCTCAGAATTGGTGTCTGAGTACCAAGTAGAAGCCCAATAGATTTACTTTCACAAGCTGAGCAGTACAGCTTTTGCTATAGTCCTCCACTTGATATATGTGTGAAAAATCTTTATTATGAATTGTTGGGGTTTTTATTTCCTGATGTTATGGACACGGAGACGGAAAATTAAGGAGAAGAAAGAAGAAAGATGAAGAAGAGAGGTAGGAAACAAAAAGTCAAGAGAGAGGGTGAGTTGAAAATACAAGAGAGGAAGGGGAACAAAGAAAACACAGGAAGACATTGAAGTCTGCCTCCATACCCACAGGACGGCAGAGAGAGGGGGAAAAACAAAACAAAACACGAAAAAGGAACATCGACAAAACAAACCAAACATTGTGAACTAAGAATTACACAACCACATCACACAAAAATAGATATAAAAATACAACAACAATGTCACAGAAAACTCATGGTACCGATTAATAGGTGGACGGCCTTGTCTTGGGAGGTTTACAGTTGTGCCATACTCCTTCCATTTCTGAATGATCGCTTGAACAGTGCTCCGTGGGATGTTCAAGGCTTGGGAGATCTTTTTGTAGCCTAAGCCTGCTTTACATTTCTCAATATCTTTATCCCTGACCTGTCTGGTGTGTTCTTTGGACTTCATGGTGTTGTTGCTCCCAACATTCTCTTAGACAACCTCTGAGGCCGTCACAGGGCAGCTGTATTTGTACTGACATTAGATTACACACAGGTAAGGCAAGACAAGGCAATTTTATTTGTATAGCACACTTTCAACAGCAGGGTAATTCAATGTGCTTTACATGATTTGGTGATTTTAAAAAAAACACATAAAAGAAACACACATTACACATGATACACAATAAAGCAAGAGAAAGATAAAAAAACAGCAAGAGAGCATAAACACATTTCATATTTATGACATCAAGCATTTACTCAAAGGCAATTCTAAACAGATGGGTTTTTAGTCTCGATTTAAAGCAGTTCAGAGGTTCAGCATCTCTACACTCGTCAGGAAGTTTGTTCCAGATAAGGGGAGCATAAAAACTGAAAGCTGCTTCTCCATGTTTAGTTCTGAGTCTAGGGATGTTTAGTAGGCTAGAGTTGGAGGACCTGAGTGGTCTTGGTGGTTGGTACCGTGACAACAGGTCTTCAACATATTTTGGTGCTAAGCCATGTAATGATTTATAAACTAGTAAAAGTATTTTAAAGTCTATTCTCTGAGCTACAGGGAGCCAGTGTAAGGACTTTAGAACTGGGGTGATGTGCTCTACTTTCCTGGTTCTAGTGAGGACGCGAGCGGCAGCGTTCTGGATCAGCTCCAGCTGTCTGATTGACTTTTTAGGCAGACCTGTGAAGATGCTGTTGCAGTAATCAATCCGACTAAAGATAAATGCATGGATTAGTTTTTCTAGGTCGTGTTGCTAAATCCGTCCTTTAATCCTAGAGATGTTCATCAGGTGATAGAAGGCTGACCTTGTTATTGCCTTTATGTGACCCTGGAGGTTCAGGTCTGAGTCCATTACTATACCTAGGTTTCGAGCCTGATCAGTAGTTTCTAGCTGTATTAATTGAAGCTGTGTGCTGACTCTTGATCGTTCCTCCTGGGGTCCAAAAATAATCACTTCAGTTTTGTTTCTATTCAGCTGGAGAAAGTTATGGCACATCCATCCATTTATTTGGTCAATGCATTGATTTAGGGTTTGAATGGGTTCAGAGTCACCTGGTGACATTGTAATGTAGAGCTGAGTGTCATCCGCGTAGTTATAGTAGCTAATGTTATTGGTTGCTATAATCTTGCCTAACGGGAGCATGTAGATATTAAATAAGAGGGGCCCCAGGATGGAGCCCTGGGGCACCCCACATGTGATTTCTGTTCGTTCTGATGAAAAGTTTCCTAGTGAAACATAGAAGTCCCTGTTCTTTAGGTAAGTCTCGAACCAGCCAAGTACTGTACCAGAGAGTCCGACCCAGCTCTCCAGTCGTTCCAATAAAATATCATGATCAACAGTGTCAAATGCTGCACTGAGGTCCAACAGAACCAGCACTGTGGTTCTTCCACAGTCTGTATTTATGCGGATGTCATTAAGTACTTTGACGAGGACAGTCACGGTGCTGTGGTGAGCGCGGAAACCAGACTGAAAAACATCAAAACGGTTTGTCATTGTTATGAAGCCATTTAACTGATGAAACACATCTTTTTCAATAATCTTACTGATGAATGGAAGATTAGAGATTGGCCTGTAGTTCTGCATTAACGTGTTGTCCAGATTTTTCTTCTTTAGCAGTGGTTTAATAACTGCTGTTTTTAAAGCCTGAGGGAAGACACCTGATAGCAGTGATGAGTTCACTATTTGAACAAGATCAGACCCAATAACAGGAAGAACTTTCTTTAGAAAAGCTGTGGGTAGGATATCAAGATAGCAGGAGGAGGAGTTAATTGGATAATGATTTTTTCAAGGCTGTTTTGGTTTAATTCGTGGAATTCAGACATTTTCTCTACATTGTTGTTGAGTGATGATGGCACTGGTTGTGGGTTCGATATTGAGGTACAGATTGACCGTCTAATTGTTAGAATCTTTTCAGTGAAAAAGCTGGCAAATTCATTGCAGGCCCTGGTAGAGTTTAGTTCAGGGGCTACTGTCACTAAAGGATTAGTTAGTCTTTCCACTGTTGCAAATAGAGTCCGTGCATTATTAATGTTTCTGTTGATGATTTCAGAAAAGAACGATTCCCTAGCATCTTTTATAGTTAGCTGATATCTATTCAGTCTCTCTTTGTAGATCTCACAGTGAACCTGGAGTCGAGTTTTCCGCCATTTTCTCTGGGCTCGTCGACACTCTCTTTTTTCACTACGTACCAGTTACTTGTCCACAGAGACTTCTTTCTACCTGAGACTACTTGCACTTTAGATGGAGCAATGGAATCCATGATGTCTGAGGTTTTCGCAAGGAAATTATCTACCAACTTATTTACTGAGTTTGGGTTGGGAGATGAGGGGGATGTGGTGGAAGGATAAATACGTTTAAAGGTTTCTACTGAACTGTCCCCTAGAAAACGCTTTTTTATAGTGGTCTTACTGTGGCTGGATAATTTAGCAGAGATGGTACTTTCAAAGAAAATACAGAAATGGTCAGATAACGCAATATTAATTACAGAGATGTTGGAAATATTTAAACCTTTGCTGATAATTAAGTCCAGTGTGTGTCCTTTATTGTGTGTTGGTTGTTTGACATGCTGGATCAGGCCGAAGTTGTGGAGAGTATCATCTAATGTTTTTGCTTGTCTATCTTGGGGGTTGTCGGTATGGATGTTAGAGTCCCCCACAATGATTAGTTGGTCATAGTCGATACATATTACAGAAAGAAGGTCATTGAAATCATTAAAGAAGTTAGAGTTAAGTTTTGGTGGTTTATATAAACTTAGAAATAACGCTTTGTTAGGTGCACTCTATTTAGTCATTAGCACTCATCAGGCAATGTCTATGGGCAACTGACTGCACTCAGACCAAAGGGGGCTGAATAATTACGCACACCCCACTTTTCAGTTATTTATTTGTAAAAAGATTTTGGGATCATGTAGGATTTTCGTTCCACTTCCTAACGTGTACACCACTTTGTATTGGTCTTTCACGTGGAATTCCAATCAAATTGATTCATGTTTGTGGCTGTAATGTGACAAAATGTGGAAAAGTTCAAGGGGGCCGAATACTTTTGCAAGCCACTGTAGATGATGTCACAGCGTCTGTTACGATAGAGTCTGGAAGCCTCACTCTTTATTGCTGTAGAAAGAAAATGCATTGTTTTCCTGACAGAAATGGTGCTTTTCAACAGGAATATGTCAGATAGATATGTAGAAGCTTGTGTCTTTTTGTTAAAAATCTTTTTTTGCCCCAGGATTTTTTTAACAATTTGAATCTTGAATTTGAGGTAAGGAATTGTGTGGGGAGAATTTATATTTGCATGAATCATTGCACAGCACAAGAGGCCATTCTGCCTGTGTGCATCAGAGAAGCAGTGCTAGTCAGAACAGCAGCATAAGTTGCAATGACTACGCGAATAATGCTAGAACTGTGGGGTTTTTCACCGTTTTCTTTCACAAGTGGTCATTTACCACACTGGTAAATTAAAAGGAAACTTCCCTCCACAATTTACAAAGTTTATGTAAAGATTATCACATCTGTGCTTTAGACTTAATTTAATTTGGCTTTTTCTGAATGTACTGTAAATTCTAAATTCTCCCTAGTTTTATTTATGACTGGAAATCTCTGTAGTTCTAGAAATGGGTAAAGATTCATACCTCCATTAAGGCTGTGATGTTCAGCATTTTTGCTGCTATAATTGAAAATTAATGACTAATGCCCAAATAATTAACTCATAAACTCTTTTAAGTGCACATATACAAAGCAGTGTCAATTGCTAAGCCCAGCTGTTAAGTCTGGTGTCCAGTGGGAGTGCCTATTCATCAAGCTGCGCTCACTTGCACTTGCTTCTTGTGGACAAATTTGGATGGAAGTAAAATATAAATTATCCTTTGCTGTGTCTGTTAAATTTCGTTGAGTTAGATGGGTGCATTGTAATGTTCCTGGCTTAGATATTGTGAAAGCACATCTACGTTGTCAGTAAGACAAACCCCCCAGAATGCACAGCACTACCTCTTTTGTAACTGGATTTGGTCATTGAGGAGAATGGCACAGACCCAGTCTAAGTGTCTTTCATCTGGCCAATTCAAACAGACGTTTGACCCCAGACATTTGCCTAATGTGTTTTTGTTATGTGGACTCCTGGCTTCACAAATGTCACAGTGGTTGGACTAGTGGGGGCTTGGGTAAGTGAGTCAGAGAGGCGAGACACAGAGTCAGCCCGAGGGAGGGGGATAGCACAGCTATGTGTATAACCTCTGCATTTTGCACTCTAACCTACTGGGACTTGGTGGTGTGCTGAACACAAGTTCTACTGATGACTGCGGCCTAGATCCCACTGGAAGCCGTCTGATCAGCGGCCCGGCTCCCCGTGCTCTGCTGACCTGGGCAGCTGTGGAGGAGACGGGAGTGCCACATTACTGGGCGCCTGGGTTACACCAGTAAGAAGCCAATCTGGGACAGTAGGAGCGACCCTGACAAATGCTGCCATTAGAGGGGGTGTTGAAAATGTATTACCAAACACAATGGTATTTTAGGGTGCAGCTAAATTTTGATTTAGTAGTGTTCCTGTTGGGGTTCTGTCCTCAAACCAGAATGTCAGATTATCACCACTGTACAGTACTCAAAGCCATTATGCATTATATTTTAAAAAACATTCAGCTGTGGTTGATCAGCTTATTAGAAAAGATTACTTGTTTGTTGCATGTATACTCAAAATAAGCACTGATAGAATTAGGTGGTATTTAACCTTGTTAAAACTCTTTTTTGGTTAAATTATTGCAATTTAGAAATCATTTAATTATAATTTCTAATAAAGATTTCTTATACATATATATCAAGCGGAGTACTGTAGCTAAAGCTGTAGTGCTCCACTTGTGATAATAAATCTGTTGGGCTTCTACTTGGTACTCAGACAAAAAATAATAATAAATTTTCTTTCTTTCTTTCTTTCTTTCTTTCTTTCTTTCTTTCTTTCTTTCTTTCTTTCTTTCTTTCTTTCTTTCTTTCTTTCTTTCTTTCTTTCTTTCTTTCTTTCTTTCTTTCTTTCTTTCTTTCTTTCTTTCTTTCTTTCTTTCTTTCTTTCTTTCTTTCTTTCTTTCTTTCTTTCTTTCTTTCTTTCTTTCTTAGCTGCAAAATGATGACTGGAATTGAGAATTAAAATATAAATAAAATAAAATCTAAAAGGATAAGCAAATCTGATATATGGTATTTTTAAGCACAGCATCTTAAAGACTTATCACTTATTGAATTATATTTTGATCATCTGTCAAGTCTTGTATTTGAGGTTTTAATAATCAAAAGTTTTTGATCTGCTGAGCACTGATCACAGCCAGTGTTTGATCGGTTTATTTATACGTCTCTAAAATATTATTTAATTGTAAAATCATAAAAAATGTATTTTTGATTAAGTTGTCCTTCTAATAGGTGTGCTATAGGTCTATCTAAATCGCACCACTAAATTATCTTATTTGTGTGAATTTACTGTTCTTTATGGCTTTCATTTGGATACATGTTCGCTGTGTAATGCGTTCAGTGGTACTTTGCCTCAGAAAGGTCTCATTCTGAGTAATAGGTCTCAGAAGTGTGCTTGTTTTGCTCTTTTAGGGCCACTGGAGAGCAATAAAGTTTCTGTCTGAGGATTTTCAAGTCCTCGTAGACTTTCCCCAGGTGTGCTTCGCCGGTCGTAAAGCACACTCTCCTCAGATGGCATATTCATGGACAAATGTGTCCACAGAGAATTTTAGCTACAGATCGGTTAATATGCACTCTAACAATTGCAGAATATAGCAATTCCTTTTGATAATTGCCTGAGTAAAAGTTCAAATTGATACACGTTTAATAGGTTAAAAGAAAAATTGGTATTTCATCCGATTGTGTGCTTGTTGTGCTTGTTTTGTTTGGACCCGTAATAGCTACAACAGGAAGGCCACTCTGTTATTTTAAATTTTTGACGTTCCAAGAGGTTAACCATTTTCTTCCTGGCTGTTCCTGGCTGTCTGTGGAGGAGAACTCCGTTGTATTTCCATGTTGAGGTATGCTGTGTTTACTTTCATCTCCTCTCCTTAGAGAAAGCAGGCCAACCTGATGTTTATTTATGAAGCGTTCAGCCTTCATTCAGAACTTTCATTCACCACTTGAAAGCACTCCAGTTGCTACTAATTTACCTTAAGGGACTTCAAAATTATCTGTCTGCACTGTGGAAATCTTTTTTGTGGTAGAAGCCTGTCATCCTGAAAAACTTCCTTTGGAGTCTAATGAAAGCTTCCTAGATGGGTGAATTTTGCACTGTGTATACTGTGCTGAAAGGCGTTTTTATATATCACACTAAGTTGGTTTTGATCCTCAAAGTGGTACTAGTTTTAGTTTGTTTTGCTGTGCTTTGCTTTACTTGTCTCTTGAGCTTAGGCATGGGCCAGAGTGAGATTCTCATTGTATGAAAACTTTAAATTAAAAAAGCAACAGTTATTCCTACTGCTGCATTAATAATACAACACATGTTTTTACAGTTATAATAACACAAAAATATTCACAAATTGTACTTCTGTTGTTTTGCTAAAATATTGAATTAGCACACAAGTAAAATAAGTTCATTAGTTAGATCAGTGGATCTCATACAAGCTATTTTTATTTGTTGCATTATATATTAAAAATAAATTACATCTATCCATTAGCCCTGCATGACTGGTTATAGGATATTTAAGCATGCATACCATTCCTTTCCGGGCGGCTGTGGATCAGTAGTAGAGTTGTCGGCCTGCGACCTGGAAATCGTGGGTTTGATTCCTGACACTTCACCTACCTTGCCTACTGGTGTTGGCCAGAGGGGCCGATGGCGCGATATGTCAGTCTGTGGCTACAATTGTAGCTTGCTTCCACCAGTGTGTGAATGTGAGGGTGAGTGAATAATGGAGTTGTAAAGTGCTTTAAGGGTCTCGAAAAGCGCTGTATAAATGCAATTCATTATTATTATTTTCATGAATTAAATTTATGGAAACAACCTCAAGTTCAACATCTAATATTGCATTTTTTCCTATTTAGTGATAGCTGCTGTAAAAATGTGTTATTGCACGGCTCCACTTTTGTAGTTTGATTTTCTTTTATTTCATCTGTATTTCATCACTTCATTCATTTATTATATCTTGAGAAGTTTTTTAGTTAAAATTTCAGTTCATTCAAACACTTTAAACACTTTTTCATTAAGTTTCCTGCCGTGTACAATTCAGCTTGAAATAAGGAACTTTATGTTTGCTAGATTGTTAATTAATCATGTGCAAGTCAATAATTTGCGTTTATGGACCGTGATTGTTCAAACGATTATTGGTTGCCTTTAAAAAATATATTTTATTTTTCCTTCTTTTCTTTAAAAAAAAACGATACCAAAAATTTTTTTGGGAAAGTCCAAATTAAATTAAAGGTATAGCGGAGGATCTTTCCGAATTTTAGAAAAGACCCGCCCTCTCCAATTTTTTCAAAAATGCACATGCGCAACACTATCTGCTCCCGAGAGGGAACGCCGTGTGCACGAGAGAGCATGCACGAGCCTAGTTCACCTCATGCACGTCGTTTCCACTATGTCAGACTCACCACCGGTAAGTGAAAATCTATTTACTACAAGCATCTCTATAGCTAACTTTAGCATGCTACAGGCCAATAAACAAGCTATCGTCTAGCATCAAACTCATCACACATAATACACCTGAAAGTGCGCATGCGCAGAAAGCGAAAACTACCTAGGGATGAGCACGAAACAACAGCATTACGTAAACATATCACCAGAATGATTGACACTTAGGTGGACCAATAGTACAGGCTACCAACCCGGAAAAAGAAAATCCTCCGCTATTCCTTTAAATATGCTGCAGTTTCTAAACTAATCTTCTATTTGAGACATCTGCTCACCTGCCTCCTGCTGGCCAGCCCTCACATTTGCCCAAGCAACCCTACTCGCACGGCCTGATTACATTATCACACAGCGGTGTTTGTTTATGTTGGACCAAAGCTTGTGATGGGCAAAATGAAGGCGGCAGCCAAAACTAGGGGTGTTTCTCAATGCCAAGGAACCTCGCCTTGATGCCTTGGTCCCGCCTAGGAGATACGTCATCATGGACCGCCAAGGCGCGTTCCAATATTCATGTGCTACCGAGGCATCTGTCCTCCGTTTGTCTGCCATTTAGCCAACTGACCAAGGATACATGGGAGATTCCTTGATGCCTTCCCTCGGTCAAAAATTTCCCAGAATACAGCGCGGTATTTTCGAAGTAAGTCTGTTCCATTTAACCGTTTTCTTTGACCAAGAAAGGACAGTGTCCTCGTAAGCAAGGTGCCTCGGCTTCAAAGGCATTGCCTCGCTAGGCGAGGTTCCTTGACATTGAGAAACAGTAAATTGGTAAGAGGTCTAACGCCAAAACGGACGTGCGTAAGTGTCCACCATGACAAGAAGCGTTCGAATAGTGCTGTCAGTTAGCACATGAAATGTAAAGAAAATAAAACAATCATCACACCGGCATGAAATAATACGACTTTGCTTTGAGCTGCGTTTGTGAGATCTGCTCCTCTGAAGAGTTTTAGACTTTTCTGCAACAACCAGCACTGGGCAAAGGATATAGAGGCTTCTAAACTTCGGCTCTCTTTTCAGCAAAAGGTGAGCACTTATCAGTGTTATCTCAAGAGCTAACTAATCAACTGCACTTGCGCAAACCGCACAGGACAGACTTTCTGTACTTTGGGTGAACAAGCGGGAGGGCATCCTTAAGGATCTGGGTTTTTTTTTTCAGATTATGCCATTTTTGTAATCGTCTAGTGTAATGATCGAAATCGTCATTGAATTTCGATTAATTGCACAGTCCTAGGTGCACCTAAGAAATAAACTCAGGCACATCAGTTACACCAGTGCAGAAAGTTAGTCTAGCTCTGTCTAGCCCTGGTTTATTCTCACAATTTGTGTCTCATAAAATCTTTCACTTCTTTATAGCCTACTTCAGGTAACATGTGGCTTAAGTCTTTAAAATTGAAAAATGCAGAAAAAAACATTTATCTGTTTGCTCTGCTAATTATAGTTATCCTCACTGAGCATGCCGAAGAGAAAATCTCACTGCTTCTGTCAGAATTCAAACATGAAGTTAAAAAGAGGTGTGATGTCATTTCAAGATTAAATACCCACTTCAGAGGTAAACTGAATACAGCATAAAGTTGCATTGCAACTGTGAGGCCTTTCTTTCTCCTCAAACGTCCCCTGAGTATCTAACTTCCTTCATTTCAACAGCTAGTACGTTGACATGCACATCTAAATCGAGGTTTTGGCAAACATCTGACCAATAGCTTAACCAGAATAGTAGTCTTTTCCCCAGTTTACATGTCACTCAGAAATTTGAATTATTGAATGAAGTGTGTTCGCCACCTTGACGCTAGATGGCGACATGCGCCCTTTTGCACTGGATTTTTACGGTTGGCCTTGAGCATCACACAGATAGTAAACAAAGCTGGCAGCAGTGAGGAAGACTGAGTAAAAGGAAGATATGCACAATGAGCGAAGAAATAAACTACAACAACATTGGAGCACAGTATATTTAGTATATTTAGTATGTACTGTACTCTGCAGTGTTGTCATGTACCGGTGTTGCTCTTCCCACTTCCGTAGTCTCGTCACTTCCTGTGAAAAGCCCAGCTAAAGCTGGGGTTGGAGGTGATGTCCAGAGACTTTTGATTTTCTAGTCGCATCATCTGGGTGGGTTAGTCCGATCACTCTAACTCTAGTTCTGTTCGACTTCAGTGGGACTAAGGTGTATACATACATTTAAAAAGTCAGATTTCTTACTGCATATAAACGCACTGAGAGTCACAAATAAAAATATGATTTCCCTCAAAGTTGTGAGCAAAGTCTCTTTAACATAGCAACTACACTGTATGCGCCATATAGAGTGACTACAAAGTCCATGGAAGGGTGTAACTGTGACAAAAAGGGATTGTGCAATTACACATTTTCATGTTCTTTTGCTTTTTGAGTGATATGAAGTAGAAAGGACAGCAGTCAAGATTAGAATCTGGTGTTCTAGCGAGGTAAATATTTCATAGCATTCATACTTTGAAACTAAATTATAAGCTTTTCAAAGTCAGAAGATGTTTGTTACATTCACAGATATTTATTAGATTAAGCCAGCGAAACGCATCCCAAAAGAGCATTAACTGCACACAAGCAGCCGGACCTTGTTTATTAAAAATCTGTTAAGAATCCTCAAGGATTGTGATTATTTGTATTGGTGCCTCCAAATATAAATTGTTTAAATCTCTAAAAAAATATTTGACTGAAGAGTCCACTCTCTTTCACCACTAATGGCTATAAACGGATCCAGTGATTTAAACTCTGTTGCAGGTAAAGTTAACAGAAAGGATGAGCTTTAGACTATTTTATCACTTATTCGACTGAAGTATCATAGTGAATAATTTCTACTACTCTGAAGGGATTAGCACTCTCCCTCCACAAAGCTCAAAGTTCTTGAAAAAGTACTGTCCTGTCCTGTAATTGAAGCACCCCTTAAGTGACCATCATTAGTTGTTACTGATTAATCGTCACCCGCTTCAGTTCGAAATGAGTTGTCAACTTTTTTATCCGCTTCACATCTCTTCTGAAAAGATTCTAGTGAAGTAAAGGTCAAAATCCTTGACCAATTCATCTCATTGGTTTTTACTAGTTATTAGCCCTGCATTGCAATTCATTTGTCAGTATTTACCTTGCAAATAATACCAATTGTTTTTTTTTTGAAGACCACTAAAGACTGGGTTGTCAGTTTAGGAACCATGGAGCTGATAATTAGTCAGGCTTTCAGCTTGGAAACCCCGCCGGCTACTTTAGATAAATGATGCCCACAGCTTGCCACCTGTAGCTTCAAAGTTGTAGTAACCTTCTTTCAGCCAGTGGACCGACAATATTCAGCAACTTTGGGGGAGGGCAGCGTTTTATTTCTCTATCTCTGGTCATCAAAAGTACAGTAAAAAACATATGATGAAACTGCTGTTTTTGAAACCATAACTTTTACAAACTTTGCTAGACCTTAGGGCAGGACGATAATTCAATAACAATATAAATCGATCGATAGACATGTGGTACGATAGAAAAAAGAAACAGTCTATATAAAGTTCAATAAAAAAAGTTTCCCCTTCCTTTTTTATTATAGTCCTTCGGGTAGCTTAATACTACAGTCATTACTTACTCCAAACTGTTGCAATACAGCCATGGGTACTGGACAGGAAGAGGGGGAGTTGTGAACGGCCAACCCCAAATGAGTCTCTTTTGCATCGGGAGAGAAATCGGCGCTTTGGGCTTCCGTCTTCGCTGGCAAGGGGAGCGGAGCGGATCCAAACTCATTAGATCCGACAGACACAACAGCCTGCTGATCGTTCATCGTGTGAACTGTATTTGGCCAATGGAATAAATCCTGAACCTGACCTGTTTAAGCCCTGATCGGCTTTAAAATAGATTGTTTAAACACAGAAAACTAATCGTATAAGTTGTTTTTGAAACCGCCTTCTTAGTATGTCAAAATACTCAATTAGATCAATCACTGTGGTGACCGATCCATGAAATGGAATCAATTCTCCAAAGGTCATTGATTTCTAATTCAGCAAATGATTTAATGAAACATTACTTCCTCCAAAGAATGTTAACTAAACCAAATGTCTAAGCCATTATTATAATAAAGTTTCATAAAACGTTTAAAAGGTATAAAAAAGCATCAAGATAAGCCTTCAATTTAAATGAGTAATATAATTTAAAAAATGTAATCAATAATATATTGGTTAATAACATGAGTCTTTTCTTTATGTTTGTCAGTATTTACTGATGTCACTCAGGTCTCTTAACTTGATTTGTCATTGTTTTGTACAAACTTTCAGTTATGGTTAAAAACAGGTGTTTGAGTAAAGGACTGACTTGAATTCTTTATTAAAATGAGTTCATTAAAGAATAACATGAAATGGCCAGGGCTGCACTTAAACTTAATGTTCTGAATGTTTTGATAGATCAGTAATTATCAATATTGATCAATATGACTATGCCCTTTATTGATATGCTCTTTTTCTGTATCATCCAGTCCTACTACTGTATACCTTGATACCAGAAACTGTCCTGTGCTTGTATGTTCGACTCAAGGTATTTTAAATTAGATAGAACAGAGCTCTGTTAAAAAAGAGAGGAGATGCTTTATTTTAATTGTAATTTTATTTTAATATTATTATTGTATAGAGTATATAGTATTGTATTTCACTTAACCACTCTTGCTTTGCTTCTGTTACTGTTAGGTACTGGATGTTCCAGAACCTCACAGTAACAGAGCTCTTTAACAAATTGACATCCAGCAAACTTTGCCCCACATGACTCAGAGGCAAGATTTTAAGCTTTGTGAAGGAGGCACATATAATTAAGCTTCTTTTTTTTTGCTTTTCCTTTTAAGTCAACAGTTGAACACTTCAACTGCTAATGCCTGTAAAAATATATAAAACTGTTATTTTATTCAAAGTTATCCCGAGTTCAGATTTCCCTTCTTGGGGGAATGTTTTAAAATGCAGAATGCTCAGCTGAGACGTATGGCAAAGAAGGAACTTGATCCCCCCAATGTGTGACACTGAATAAACACTGTAGTAGCTCTACCCAAACAATGTTCCAGCACATGCATATGAAAATACTGCAACTGTGTCACCAGAGTGTGAGCATTTTGTTTCATCTGAACCATTTGATCCCTTGTCACAGTGTTCCTGCCTCCTTCAAATTATATATTCTAAGTCAAGATGAGTAAACTCAGCTAATCCGAAGGTTATAAAAAAGAAAAAAAGAAAATGGCACTTACAAAGTAGTAAGAGTCTATTTAAATTTGCATTAGCCCTTATCTTAAAAACAGAATCTGGAATTTTTGAGTTAGGTCTGTTTTCATGTGTGTGAGTGGCTGAGGGGATAACCTATTGGCAGCGGAGGACAGTTCAGATCTCTCCTCACTCTAAATTGCAGACAGGCATCCTTGCAACCCCACATGAAGACCATTGAGTCCCATCAAGATAATCCTTAATAAAGAACGGCTTCACATTTAATCTTAGCCTGCTTCTCAAATTTCTTACTTGATATAGTTTTTGGCAAGTGCCGTTTTAGCGCTTATATCAACTGGACCGTATCTGTGCATCTTCTGTTAAGCCTCCATTTGGCAGACACAGGGGAATTTAGGTTTTATTGTCGCACAAATTATTGTTTCATTGTTTCCACAAAACACATCTTAGTTTTTTTTATAAAAAAATATAAATAATTTATATGTGCAAATGTTTCATTCTTGTAAGTCAACACAATAGCAATTTAAAATGTAAAGCTTAAGTTGCCCTTTTCATGAGATTGTTTGGGCTTGACAGCCTTTAATTTATTTCCTCTTCAGTGAAACTGCTGCGATGATTGGCGCTCTTATTCAAAACACACCACAGAGCACTGCATTCAGGAGGAAAAACTGAGTTTATTTAAGGCATAAACAATGCTGCATGATTATACCATGGAATTTGAAAATAACTCACTTGCAAAATTTTGTCTCCATCTAATTTTATACAGCTGCTTATTGACACACAGAGAGAGCCACTGCCTGAATGCAGCTACATAACTGCCATGTGTGCCCAACTGCTATTGAAATGGTTACCTGAGAGTCCCCCAGCATCTTTTATTAGTCAATTGAGTTATCAGCAACCTGCTTTGTATGCAATATATTTCATGCTCCGTTGCTATCGTGTGATCGTATAGCTTTACCTGCGGGCATTTGGGTTGGAAAAGGAAGCGGAGTGTGCTTTTTCAGACAGTGTCCATATTGTCACTGCTGTGTATTTCAATCTGGAGAAGTAATTGATCTATTTAGTTCATTTCTTTATTGATTTTAGGTATGTTCGTTTTGGCCTGGTTTTGTTTGGCTGTTTAAAGGTTTACAGCTCAGCTACTCAAACAAGAACTGGCTAATTTATTACTTTAACAATCATTAGCTCATTTTTAATTCCTTATAAAGGGGTCAGTACGATATTCTGAAAGTATGATGATCTTTTTATATTGGTTCTTTTGTTTAAAAGGGACAAAAACAGTGGACATTGCTTTATATGTAAAATATATTTTCTATGCCATGTATACACGTTTCCAGTCATAACTAATTTAGAATCACTGTTCCTGGCCAGGTTTTAAGAAATAAAGCATAAATAGGCAGATTATATTGCAAAATTATAGTCGATGAAAAATAAAAATGATTTGTACAGCCTAACGTAAAGGTGTAGATCACATGTAATAATTTTGCCACGGTTTTACATCATTACTGTATTTACACAAAGATAATAATAAAAAAAACATTTACAAGATGACCTAATAAATTTTACTCCAAACACAGAATCATCTATCATTCAACCTGTGTCTAAAATAACAACTTAATAATTACAATTATATTGTTATCTGTAAAATATATTAATTTTGATGCTTAAACACAAGCCTTAATATAGAATAAGCAACTACAAAACTTAGCACAATTTTTAAAGTAAATGGACTTATTGCATACAATATTATCCCTTTTTCTTTTTCTGCTCTTTGTAGAGTTACTTATTTTATAACAAGCTATTTTTAGCTGGTTACTTACTTATCTAGCCATTCTGCAGTCGGCCGACTCTGATTTTAAAAAGTCAGTCCTTTATACATAAGGGGATTTAAAAAAAGGAATTTGACTGCATTGTATTATAAATATGATGAAATTAGAGTCAATGCAATTAAATGTGGATTAAATTTATTATATATTTCTGGATTTACATTGGATCTGTTGGATTGTGTAAAGTGTAAATGTGACGACATTTGTTATGAATTAACGCTATATTAATGAATATATTTATATTAATAAGGCATTCCTTTGGTCTCAATGCCATGAAAGCTGGAAATATTTCCAAACAACCACGTTTTTACTTCCTGTATGCTTTATTTCAACCAGCTGACCAGTAACACAACAGCAACATGTCTGGAAGGGGCAGTTCTGGCTCCCGCTATGCTTCATAAAGCCTGAAAAAACTCTGGTCATTCCGGTATTTTCTCTGACATTACCTTAAAAGGTTGCAATTGTAGAATCTATAGATTGGAAAGGCTCACTGGTTATGAAACTCCAGCCTTTTTTTTTTTTCTAGCAAGCTTACATTCAGTGCACAGCAATAGCTGGGGGAGGGGTAACTCTTTGTTTCTCAATGCTTCGAACAAGCCGAGAAATATTAGATCACTCCATCTCTGATGCTCTGGCATCTCATTAAAAGGACTTCAATCTGCATTAATAGTCTGATGAAAATTGTAGCATTTTTAAAAAAAGTTTTAGCTGTTTAAAACCTTTGACACAGGTGACAGACACATCCCTTTAGTGATCCCTATATGCTTATATTTGATATAATGGATTAGAGACACAGCAGCAGGAACAGAAGAGAACATGTTTTTAAATGGCTGTGCCTGTTTCAGACAGGAACATTCAATATCTCCCACTTAGTACTTTAAAAGTACTTTAAGCGGTAGAAACAGAATGACAAAAAATGTCAGCAGTTTTAAAACCATAACATCTGTACTATCAGTATACCTTGATAGCAGAAACCAGCCTATATCTGTTACTTCTCATAAAGACGAGCAGGTAACAGATTTAAAAGAAGTCCAGACAGAAACACAGCAGACTATTCTTCCAGCCGTGGGTGTCTTTTCTCTCTCACCACCTCCTTACCATAGTAAATGTATGATTTCCTCTTTCCTCATAATCATTTGTCAGTATTACAGTTGGTATTTCATCTGCAGCTTTTTTTCAAGGCGTGGAAATTAAACAAATTTTTAATGGTTCGTTGGTATTTTGACCATTTTATACACACAAATGATATTCTTTGAAATAATGTCATGACATTTTGCAGCTAAATCTGTTCAGGCCTCCTCAGCAGCTTGAATAAATCACCAGTTTGAGCTCATCAGTAGCAGTGCGGCCCTACGATGCAGCTTCGCTGAGTTGAAATAATAACCTGGAGCAGACAGAAGGCAATCATTACCTTGCACACAGACGCTGTGCGTATGTGTTGACGGAGGACTTCCACTAGAGTGCTGCGGAGACGGACAGAGGCGAGACTCTCGGCCGCTGTTAAACCTCTGGCTCCCCATCAGCTATAAGCTAATGACCTAGCCCTCTGTTTGCCCTCTGAAGTCCTCCTGTGACAGAAAGAAATCCGTCTTTGACCCTGAGCTCACAAGAGAAAGCAAACCCCCCCCCAAAAAAGAGATGTGGTTTGCGGTGGGGGGAAAAAATGAGCATAGCAAAAACGAGAGAAAGAGGAGTGGGGGGGGGGGGGTCAGACGAAAAGTTTGAGCCCTCGGGCTGTGTGAGCAGAGCCTGCTGTTGAGCATTGTCTTGGTCTGCTCTGATACAATCTGGAGAGGACTCTTTTTCTTAAAGCTGGGAGTGAATGACATATGGAGGAGCACAACTCCCCTGTGCCTCCTCCAGCCCCAAAGTCTTCCTGTGAGAGCGCCGAGCAACTTTTCAGCTTTTTCAAACAGCAGCAGCAGCCTCCCTCTCCCTCTAACTCATTCACCGCTTTCCTCCCTCCCTCTCTCTGTTGCCCTCACACACTCCCTCTCTCTCCTTTTTCTCCCCTCTTCCTCAGACACTCACCAGTCACTGCCTGAAGCAGTAATCGGACAACTCTCGTTCTCAATAAGACAAGTCTCCTGAGATACAGAGCTGGGCTCCATGGGTTCCAACACCTAAAATGAGAAAGAAAAAAAGTAGCGCTGTAGTTTACCTTTACTGCGCTACAGATTCTACCAACACTCTGAGAGCTGTTTAAGACAGCGTGCTGTCCTCTCTGCTGGACTGCCCGACCCTTTTTTCCAGAAGATTTCTTTTTTAAAGGGGAAGATAAAAAGAGAGGATAAACGCATAGGGATTCAACTGTAATTGTAGTGAGTATAACTTTTAATTTCTTTCTCAAGTTTGGAATACCTAACTGTCCTGTCTTTATTTGTTTTGGCTTTTGGTATGTCTGACTCTTTAAATGGTTATTTTATCACATCAATTACTATCAACATTAGGCAATTTCCAATTACTGCAAATTTTCAGGAAACTACTAATATTTAAGCACTTAATTTTTGGCCAAATCTTATAATAATGTCAAAATTTTAAGAAAGCCGGAAAGATCACAATTATTGAAAGAAATCAGAAACTTTAGAGGTATTTGGCTCATTTAAAACAAATGCTAGATCTTAATTGATATTAAATAGGAAAAATGCTTTATATGAAGATTTACAAAAATACAACAGTGAATAAAACAAAACATTTAAAAGAAAAAAATTATAAACTGTTTAATTTAAAGGATGAATCTGATAACACCATAAATATTTGATTACTCAGGTAATCATTTTAACTGCATGTGAAATATTTCTTAAAAACTACTTCCTTTTGGTTGGCATTAATACGTGTACCATTATAGGTTTAGAAATGATTAATAAATACATAAATAAAAAAGCAGTTTTAGATGTCTTGTAAAACATTTTTTATCATTTATTAAGTATTTTAAATTAAATATGCTTTAGCAGCATTAAATTTAAAATCAATTGTAATTATTTGCCAGGTAAGTTTTCCTATATCTCGTTTTTATTTTATTTCATCTTTTGTGCAGTTTAGGTTTTTTATTTGGGAAAGAAGGCTTGTTTTACACTGTAGGAGTTCATTTTCTCCAAGCAGAACCAACAAATGAACACAGTCAAAGCAGCTGACACCCAATGTCATCTGCTGAGACCAGGAATGCTGCGGGGAGACCCGAGAGCCTCCGAGCGTCTCACCAAGACGACAGGCCTCGACTACCGGCTGTGCGCCGTCTCCGCTCGCCATCATTTCATGTGTAGTGAAGATGATGATGACTCATCCGGCTATAATCACCAGCCTTGCTTAATTGAAGGATGTTCCAATTTAATGTTCTTGCCTTTGATCCCAGGCTTACCTCTAAAGTAAAAAACCAAAAACAAATTACAGTTTGGTGTGCAAGTATATGTGATAGAAACATATCTTTTCAAAGTTGGCCTTTAGTCCTGTTTGCTTTTTTTCACCATCTAATTCCTTCTCTTTCTGTGTGTTAATGAAAGAGAGGAAAGGAGAGCTAGTGAGGCAGCTTGCCTGCAAAGTGTTCTCTGTGCCATGAAGACAAACATGACTGTGTGTGAATGCCTGCTGCTGCTATTCAAACACACACAATAAACTTATTTATTCAATTAACAGATAATGAGCAGGCTGATTTAAAGGCTGTTTACTCAGCATATTTGCTTTACACCGACTGAGATCGGGGTCTCTCTGGCTGGCTGCAGCGCTTCATGCAAGTCTAGCTGCAGTGTGCGCCGGTGACGGTGGCATTGTTTGTCTAAGGACTGATGCCTTCTGTATTGGATGCGTCTAGCCAGCCAGGGCCTTGGCGTGGAGACTGAAAATGGTGAAAGACAATTGATCCAGCTTCATTCAGAGAGTAGAGAGGAAAGACGGAGAGTTGAAAACAGGGCACAAGAGAAGGAAGAAGGTAATAGGGACCATCTATTAAGTAGCCTGTAGTAGGTGATTAGTGGGCTGGGGGTGTTTACTAAATACCGTGGGGTGTTGTTTTCTTAACACGCCACTGTTTGGATCTGAAATGTGTGGTTGAAAGAACAGGAAATGAGCTTTTAGATGCCTGCCATTACAGATCTCTAATCACTAATACCCTTTCTATGTTTATTTTTAAATATGTTAATGTGAGGATCATTTTAGATTGGCCTATTGTCCAGGACAATATGCCATATTGTATTATTCTAAACACAAAGTCTCTATTGATAAATTAAAAAATATGTATATTTCCTTAACCAAAACTAACCATTATTTGATCATTGCAAGAATTAAAGTCCATTAACATTAACATTTGTTGCTTGACCTGCTTTCTACTCTGGCTTGTAAAAAATATCTCCTCGCCCTGCAGTGGCCACATACTGTAGGTCGGCAGGTTGTGATAAAATGTCCACCTTAAATCTCCTTTGATAGCCCCTTAAAGGCAGAAACACCTTCTGGAAATATTTTTGAAAGGTGAAGAAGGCGGTATTAATAGAAATAACTGCTGGGGAACAATCCCAGATTAAATCCAAATTACAGCGACAAATTGCGCATCAACTAGCATCTGCTGACAACTGTGCTTTTATTCACAGATGCAAAAAAAGATATACTGTTGAATTAGATTTTTAAATTAAAGTTAAACATGCAGAATAAGGAGAGAAAAATGTTGTGTTTATATAATAATCCATTTTTAAATTTATTTTCAAGTGACAATATAATAGTACACTCCTGTAATTTTAGTGCAGTAATTCACTTTTTAAAATATGAAATAAAAATCGTTCTTTTTAACGTTGCATTTTTTTGTAAGCTACTATTCTTACACGCAAAATCACAAGTGAATCACAGCATTTTGTAAACTGTACCTTATAACCCTCACATCTGTATCCAATTGTTGTCTACATCTACATTCTTTTGCGAGTGGATTTATTTTTCCTGGGCCACCATGTGGATTCAGCTGACCATCTTAAGTGGGGATTAAATGTTTTAAAGTTAGGTTTTGATTAAAGAAATGTTTTGCAAAAGTTGTGACAAACTACACTTAACATATATTCAATATAAAACCCTCCACAACATGTGGAGTGTATTTGAGATGTATGTAAAAAAATATATATATTTATATGAAACCCCAGATTTTGCATTTAATAAAACACCATCAATGTGAATGAGAAGGGCCTCGCATGAATAGTAACACAGGTCACACAGATCAGACGCCCTGCATGTTGTGATGATCTATGTTAAAAGCTTGGCTCGGGCTATATTTACTTTTGGCAATGCAGGTCTTGAAATAAGTAAAGCGAAACTAAAAGGCTAGCAAACCACCGTGAATGAAGCTTGTTGTGGCACTTCGTCTTCTTGATGACACTTCTAGCGCTTCATCTAGCTGGTCTTTGTTCTTGCTTAGGCTTCAAAGACCTGGCAGTTCAGGTTGAAGTAAGATGAACATCAAAGATGCTGAATGTGGCCCTTTTTTTTTTTTTTTTTTTTTTTTTTACACGATAGATATTTTCCTTATCTTTTCACCTAGTTTCACCTGCTGGTGCCGGTAGAGACACCAGCACGGCTCTATTGGGCTGCACCATTCACCACTCAGAATACCACATCAGAACTCCACAGGAACCCCCTCCAAACCTTGTGATCGCTGTTAATGTGCTGTGGCAGAATGTGTTTCTCTTTCGTCTTTTTAGTTTTTATCTCAGTGGATTTTACCAAAAGATTTATTTTTCTTAAATATTGTTCCGTTTTTACTCCCCTTGACAGAGATTGGTGTTGAAGGAAAATGCCTACTTTTTGGGGGGGTTTCTTTAGAATGAGAAGGGAATATATAATGGTTATGTTCTGTTGCGAGTTATGGGAGAGAAAGCAAATCGTAATGATAGAATGGTATTCATGAAGGCTTTGCCATGGTGTGAAGAGCAAAGCCTGTTTGAAAAAAAAAAAAAAAAACTTAAGACCGTGGAGCTCAGGTTACCTTGGCTCATGTAAACAGTGGGCCATTAAAAAAATCCAGCTCTGATTTGAAAAAAAAAGGACATTATATCTCTCTTTTCTATTTCCCTGAACAGATGAATACCTTTGACCTTTTTCTGGACAGTTTAGTCCCACGGAGGGCCAGAGTCAAGTCTAATATAGTGCCATAGCCATGCAAGTATATGGCCCTGCTTGATGTTTGCAGAGAGGCAGGCCCAAGCAGGAGTGGACAGCAAAATGTAACTGTCAGCTAAAGGAGAGTAATAAAGGCATTCGCAGCGTCATAGGAAACATATGTGGCTCCATATGCTCTCCATGTTCTTGTTTCCAGTCTGCTTCATTGTCTGAGATGCACCACTGATCTGGGGGCCTCTAAAGTGCCTCGTGTGTGTGTGAGTGAGAGATGTGTGTGTGCGTGTGCATTTACACCACTCTGATCTGGGGCCCCCCGAGTGCCCTGTGAAAGATATATGCAAGCAAACCGGCATGAGTTGTGCGTCTTTGTTTGCTAAAGAAAACCCATCGACAGGAACTTTTGGTGTTAGCAGAATTAGGTATGGGGTGACATGAAAATATCATTCTATGATAACTTAAGTCAAAATACCACACTTAGGATAGTTACACAGAAATTTGAAACAAAATGTAATAAATATTCTAATTTCATGCATTTTCCTACAGCTGCGTAAATAATATAACATTGATTATTACTCTTATAATAATGTTAAATACCCATATGTCCGTTTATTTTTTTTTTGTATGACTGAAAATATTTCCACTAGGCGTTGGTTCACCAATGCTTTCAACGGTTCCGGTTTCAAAATTTTTAACATTTTCCATCATACCTTAAAAACTTTAAGCATTTCTAATGTAATGCCATAGAACTTGCCAGAGTGATCAGAGATTTTTCTATCTTAATGCAACATAGAGTAGCACAGTGTTGCTTCTCCCTAACCTGTTGCTGCACAATGTTGATCAGCTGCTAACATTTTCTTGCTAAAAGACAAAACTGGCTTTTTGGAATTATTTTTGGTTGCAAAAAACATGTAAACTAAAGGAGCGACACCTGTTGCTCTTAATAAATAACTCAGGTTTAAAACTACAGTTGGCCAACTACTAGTTGCAAGTTTAAGAACTCAACTTTTTTATAAATATATTAATAATAACACAAAATAAATGTTAGAGCATCATTATTCCTGTTGTAGGTGATTTGTTGTCAGAATTTTATGGCAGTAGCAATAAAAAATAGCTTTTATGTTTTAAAGTGGTTGGATCATGCTATTTTGTTGTTGGAAAAATCCATGATGGCATACAGCAATCAAACCGTTCTTATATTTGCTCAGCAGCAGTTTGTGTGTTTCCACTGGTGTTCTGACAATTTATCGTTGTTGATGAGCTCCAAGCCTTTAAAGTAGGGAGGCCCTCATGCCTTCACCCTAATTTTTAGCTCCCTCCATGGATTCTCTATGAGAGTACTTAATCTCAGATGTTGGCACAATGTTGGTAAAATATTAAAATATTACCACATTACTATAAACCTGAATCTGCAAAGAGTATGAATAAATGTGTGTGTTGTGTGAATATATATATATATATATATATATATATATATATATATATATATATATATATATATATATATATTTGTGTAACTTCCATGATGCTTTAAAGCTATGGTGATTTTACACTGCTGGAATTTTTCCTGTTAGCAGCGAATTGTAGTAGCCCTCTTTCAGTCAGCTGACCAGCAGTGTGCAGCAACAATTGGGGGAGGGGAAGCGATGCGTAACTCTATGCCAGTCACTCCAGCCCCTTCTCTGGCCTTTTGTTTTAAGGACTTTAAACTGTAAGAACATTCTACTTATTTTTTTGATTAATTAAAACATTGGTGTACTTTAATAATGTGAGTGTACATATTCAATCTATGTGTGCATTTCTGGTCATTGAGAGCGGTTGTGAAGTTAGGGTGTTTCATATTTTCCTTCTGTGTAACAGCCGCAGGCTGGGGCAGGCATGTGGGAAGGAGCCCCGATGGTCATTAGGGCTTGTCATTATGCCTGGAGGAGGAGTGCTGATAAATTCAGATAGTGTCAATTGCAGATGAAAGATCTGCTGAAGATGCTAGGGGTGTCACGGTCGACTTGCTTCTGCTCAACAAGTCCCATCTTCTTTCAGTCAGCAGGAAAGCAGAAAGACTCTCCCACACTCGGCTTCCCCTCAGCCCCTTGCACCTCCAACCCCTCACCCTTCTGCCTACCTTTAGCCCCACTACACAACACCCCCCCCCCACCCTTCCTGCTTACCTTGGCTAAGCCGCTTTGCATGTTGATTGGGGGAGGGCTAATCCAGTTTGCAGCTGTCGTAGACCAATGATGAATCACCTTTCCGTCATTTGGCCGTGCTTCCCTTACTCAGGGAGGAGGGAGGACCTGGAGGAGGAAACAACAGTGGAGCAGGGCTGCAGCTCAGAGACAGACAATGTGAGCCTCTGTTCCCTCGCCAACCCTCTCTTCCCATTTTGCTCCAGAATAACAATAATGTTTTCTCTGATAAGCCTTTTTGTGTCATGGATGGCTCCGGACTGTGACATCAAGCTGCAGTAACAAGGACTGACATTGTTTCCTGCCTGGGGCAGGTGGAGGCAGAATAAAGAAAAGGGAGTGTGGTGTGAGAGGACTCTGAGCTGTCTAGGTCCAGGTAAGAGCAGAGTTGTGCCGGTTCCAGCAGCACCAAAGAAATGTAGCTCTTTGTGTGGCATCAGGGATTGCTGTACATTTCTCTGCTAAATTTGTTTCCTAAGTGAAGAAAGTACACGATGCGGTAGACTTTTAAGCTGGCAGTCCGTGACTGGAAATTTTGGGCAAAGTAGGAGAGCACACTGCTAAGTGTTTGCAAGAAAAAGACTTAGTGTCCCTAGATTTTCCTCAAGTATTCTCAGCTTGTAGGGTGTGATAATCTTAGGATGAGTACGTGAATATAGCCTAGGGGAAAAAGACATTCCACCTTCCATAAGCAATTTATTTTTTCTTGTTGCGTCTTTGTTTTGTTCTGTTTATTTATTTATATTGAGTTTTTTTATCCAGTTTGGTCATTGCTAAACTGCTCAAACAATGAAGCATGAAAGTATTTATGCCCGTGGCCGATTGAGATGTAAAATTACTTTCATTCAACCAATAACTTTTTTGTGATAGGAAATGAGACAAGCATCTCCAAAGAAAAATGAATGAATAAAACACTGTAAAGGAAGTATACATTTTTAGAAACATCTACTTTTATTTAAATTTTCAAAATTTAAAATAGCAGATTAAAGATTATTCATACCCTTCTCAATGAGCTTTGGAAAAATCCTTGATGGCATACAGCAATCAAACCGTTCTTATATTTGCTCAGCAGCAGTTTGTGTGTTTCCACTGGTGTTCTGACAATTTATCGTTGTTGATGAGCTCCAAGCCTTTAAAGTAGGGAGGCCCTCATGCCATCACCCTAATTTTTAGCTCCCTCCATGGATTCTCTATGAGAGTACTTAATCTCAGATGTTGGCACAATGTTGGTAAAATATTAAAATATTATCACATTACTATAAACCTGAATCTGCAAAGAGTATGAATAAATGTGGGGGGGGGAAAAATAAAATAAATAAATATATATATATATATATATATATATATATATATATATATATTTATATGTATATATGTGTGTGTGTGCGTCAAAATGTAGTCTGTGCTAATGATGGTTTAATCTTGTAATATTGAAGTTTTTTGGCACCTTATATTATTGTAACATGCCTTTTATAGAAGCTATTGTGGTTATCAGCAGCTGACCCTGAAAATTAATTGAAGCTAAAAAAAAAATCCTTGAACAGTTGCAGTAGGAGCAGTAGTGTTATGTGCTGTTTTATTTTTTCAAATCTCTTGTGCCTCCTATCTACACTGTGGACGATCAAATCCTTTGAGTGCACAGATGAGAAGATAGAATAATGTTTTCTGTGGCGTGGTCTTTTGTATAAACACAGAAACAATTAAGGAGCTTGCCAGAGCAAACACACGCCTCATGAACTTCTCATCCGCCCATCACTGAGGTATTGGCTCTTATAATCAGGCAGAATGCTGCGCTTTTAACACATTAAGCATTGCCTCAAACCAGCAAAACATCTGTTAGCACTCATCATCACCACAAAAACATGATATACACTTAAGATCATTTCAGCTGCATGAAACACCAGACTAATTAGACAGTAAACATTCTGTAAAACAACTCGTATTGTAAAATTATGGCTATCATCACAAAATAAAACATTGCAAAAACATTGTATTTTAACCTCAGGCTGTAGCATATATAAATATTCACCTAGATTGCATTTTTTAAAGCCATGCAGCCTTTATATTCAGCATTACGTGTCAGAGCTCCGAGTCTTCTCTGAAACTACAATTATTTGTGTAATTTGATTTGCTGAGTGTGTGCATGTGTGTCCTTTCAGGTCTATGGAAATGCAGGATCTAGCCAGTCCTCACAGCCGAGTAAGTGGAAGCAGTGAATCTCCTAATGGTCCCAACCTCGACAACTCACACATCAGTAACAATTCCATGACACCCAATGGCACAGAAGGTACGTTTGCTGCATTATAATTTGAAATCTTACAACATTATTATAGAAATTTGCTATTTGAATGTAGATATGTAGGTATTAGAACAGAAGCAACAAAACCTTGGTCTTTTTTAGACTAGAAAGTTTTATTGTGGCTTAAAGTTGACCTTGTTACTGTGAAGCTTTTTATGCTACTTTCTGCCGGTGAATCTGTATGTTGCACAGTCGCGTGCCTGTAGTAGTTGTTTTCAGTGACTATTAGCTGTTTATTTAAGCAACCATGTAATTATTCAAAGCCCACAGCATGGAAATGATTGAGTTTTGAATGTGGTCTCCTCTGTACATACTTATTTGCTCAGGTGATTCGCCTGTGCTTTAAATCTGAGCCTTTGTTTAGTGAAGCAGTCACAACCCAACAAATTATTAAAATCACCCCTTGCCGTGTAATCTCCAGTTTTTTTTTTTAGCCCGAGGCTCAGACTCTATATTTCTCGTCGTGCAGACTGTCATGTGTCCCTTTTGCCATTCTGTCTTTCCCATAGGTGATAACATCACAATGCTTACCACTGCAGACTGGTTGTTAGGTTCTAACTCACAGTCTACAGCAGGTTTGTCTACTTTTAGTGACACAATGAAAGGACAATACTTGGTGTTTTTTCCAGACTCAAATAGAAGCACTCCTTTTTCCAATTTCTTCCTCTTGGTAAAGTCATTTGTCTTCATAAAAATCTCCCTTAAATACAAAGTTTATTTTTGTAAAAATTAGAAAACTGCCTCAACTATTGTGCCTTTCATTAAGAAACTTTTTGGATTTTCTGGTATTTTGTTTCAAGCATGGTTTAACACCTACTGGCCTTGAGTACATTGTTACTGAGCGGTCAGATTGTGAACTTTTTGTTCGGATCCTCAATGCTGCCTCCTGAACATAGTGGTTATTGTTTGCTATGTGACCCCCAGTGTGTGCTAGTTCATGCATGCACTATGTGACCGTATTTTTACCATTGTGTTGTTCAAAGGTGTTACCCCCTCATCAACATCTGTGCAAGCGCTGCAGAAACATGTAAAACATGACAGCAAATGACTTCTTCAACCATGAGGGATTCCACTAAGCATGACTCCTTTGCCCACATTGTCAATTTGCTTTGCCACAAAAAAGGAAGAAAAACAGATGAAAAAAATCCCTTAGCTTGCCTGAAGTGAAATGGATTGATTTCAAAGATTCCTGAGCTGTCAGAGAGCTGTGAAATTGTCTTTGCAAGTCTATTGCTGGGCTGTATAATGGAGTCAAGGTCAAACCGTGTTAGCTACACTCTTAAAACAATTTTATATACTATATATTTTCTTGACATTTCAATTGAAGTTGCATGTCTTGCACTAGTTCTTTTTCTCTGTGACTTTCAAGTGTGTCACTTAGTCAAATGTAGCTGGTGTATTCTCTTTCTTTCAGAACTGTAAAAATACAGTTTTATAATTATTTCACAACTAACTATACATAACTTGCACCGATCAATCAGCCAGAGATCGGAATCACTCGATTTGTACTTGATTGGCTCAAATACAAAAAAGTGAGATTTTTATCTTCCATATTTGCTAAGCGCTTCACCTTACGTCATGTACTTAAAAAAAATGAGAAAAAGGGCCAAGGGCATGTGCTTGTAGGCTTAAAGGAAATAATCTTGTAATTTGCTGTTAGACTCAAAACTGCTACCTCTATCAATGAACGCATAGTTATTTTTTTATTCTTTACATGTCACTGAGGTAACAAATACATTTTTTAAAAACTGAATCCATAGGTGAGACGAAAATAAAAACAGAAGTGGTGTCAGTCGGGAAAAGCTTTATCCGTGCATCTCTAATTATACAAAGGAGAAATGATGACAAACTATTATCGAATACAAGTGATTCATTTGTCATTTTCGACTATTTTAGAGGAATTTAAAATTGACAATCTTGAAATTAAGAAGAAAACTGTTGCTATGTTTGCTCATCTCAGCTTTCTTCTTCTTTTTTTGTTTCGTTTTAAAAAACGTCAAAACTTAATGCGGATGAAGATGTCTTTTTTTTATTGTTCTAACTTTATTTGGTGACAATGTGACCTCTTTATTTACAGTCAAAACAGAACCAATGAGCAGCAGCGAAATCGCCTCTTCAGTCACAGACTCCGCTTTAGACAGCTTCTCAGGATCAGGTGAGGGAAAAGCATTGTCTCGTGAAAATTTTTCAGTATGTGTGGTGGACTAACACACACAAACACAACAGAACTGATGATGTAATGAGCCTAAAGATGGGGGCTGATAAGTCAGGCTTTAGTAAGTGTCTCAGCAGCCAATCTGATCTAAGGTTTTTGCCTGTATTCCTGTGTTTAGGCACAAAATACTTTTTCTTGACTTTGTCAGCATATTTATATGCTGTGCGGGCTTACGTGTGTGTATGTAGTTGCTCACTCTGTTGGTTCCCATGTCAGTGAGGGCTGAATTACGACCTGCAGAGCCCAAAGTCTGTTTGTCCAGTGGAGTGACACAGCGTCCCAGTGGCCCTGTCTCTCCACTGGCTGTTACCCTATCGCCCTGTCAGAGCCAGTGTTTTCACACCTTCCTTTCAGTAAAGAAACATCATACAGACACACACACACACGCACGCATACATAAACACATTGCTACCGAAGGCCAAGGCTCATGAGCATTGCACATTTCTTATTTCCACCATCTGTGGTATCACTGTGCAACAGAATGTGGCATTTTGTGTAAAAATTCATTAATGGCAGTGTGCGGTATTAACTTGCGACAAATTTTCCTGTATTTTCTCAACCATTTAACTAAGTACTCGATACTTAACGCTAGAACAGCATAAATCACTGCATGACTTTTGTCTCTGACAATATTAATGAAATTTAGTAATCTTATACCCCGTATCCTCCGCGGGGGAAACCCAAAGCTCTGTTCAGAGGAGAAAGTGTTGTCCGGTGGCAGGTGCTGGCGATGTGGGAAAAGTGTTCAGTATTAATAACGTGTGTGAGGGGTTAGGGCATACAGTTTCATACAGTAAGCGCTCCCCCGCAACAAAATCCCTCATTTTACATGTCACGACCAATTAGACAGATGTTTCGAAACTTTGCCACTTCACTGCACCAACAAAAACTGACGCATGCTGGAATCCTGATAAAGTTTCATAAATTAAAGATATTCTGATTTACTACTTTTTAAAATAATGGTGGAGACTTTTCTTGATTCATGTTAAGGCTGTTTTTTTTTTTATAATCTGTAAGTTAGTTGCTGATGTTTTGCTGGCTGGAATTCTTTTGATATCATTTAAATCTTATTCTATTTTCAAATTTTTGTTTGTTTTGTTTTGACAAAAGCCTTTTTAATGCTTAGAGAGCAACATAAACATGTATTTTTTAAACAGTGTAAAAGTTTTAGAGAGCATATAATTTTTAAAAAGGTAATTTGTGGTATTACATTCAACTTAAAAACATACATCTTTTAAACGACGGTAAAAAAAAAGAGCACTGTGGGACCAGGTAGTTTTAAAATGTACAGTGCCTCTCAAGCACCTGCATTCAGGGTTGTCATTTCCTTTGTTTCTGTGGCTTGAAAGTTTATAAGTAGAGATGCACTGATATCTCTTTTCTATCTGAAAGCTTTGACTTTTCAGTTCTACTGAGAGCCGATTCCAATTTCTCTTTAAGAGTTATAAGAAAATGGGGGAAAAACATTAAAAATATTGTTTCTAGCTTTTCTGTCATGGATAATCATTAATTATTTTCATAGACGAATGACAAATTTTTTTTTAAAGACATCTGCAGCTTAAATTAGCAATTATTGCCGTTACTGTGGCTAGCAAGGCTAAAACCACAGGCTCCGTGCACATTACTTAGAGAATGCAGACCCTTACCTCAACTCAAGTATTTTCAAAAATTCTCCCAACACTTCCAAATCCAGCATGTTCCGATACAGGCAGCTTAAAAGCTCAACATGATAAAACTGTGCTACATTGCCATAGATTGTTCAGCCATGCTGTTAATCACTGCAAGTCTTGCTCTCTCTCACCCTCTAAGCCTGAAGGACCTGCAGGAATGTCTTAGCATTTCATTTATAATAGTTTCCTTTTAAATAGCCTTTTACATCTCTTTGCTTCTTCTGACCTTGTTGTTAAAAACACAGTTTTCAGAGTGTTGATTGACATTTAAATATGGTGCATGCATTGATCGGAACAAGACATAATTTTTCAGTTTCCAACCGGTTAATTAGCAGTCAAGGCCAATTAAGCTAAAAATCTGTCAATCCAATCATCCAATTTTTTTTGTCCATCTTTAATTGTAAGCGTTTTAAATTGCGGACTGAGATTTTGTGGGCAGTTGTGTGGGTGTCATTGCAGCCTTGAAGTGTCCTGGAAATGCACACCTGAGTATTTGATTCCATTATTGCTCCCCTGTTTTTAACATTAAATAAGTTTACAACAATAAACAGAGCAGAGAGAAGTTATTACCCTTTTCTTGAAGTCCAGCAGCTCTTTTTGGCAGAAGATTATATTTACCTTATTTCTTAATGTTTAAATATGTGCTTGCCTCTTTTCTTTTTTCTCTCCTCAGCTATTGGAACCAGTGGCTTCAGCCCAAGACAAACTCACCAGTTCTCTCCGCAGATTTATCCGTCCAAGTAAGGTTTCGTTTACTTTTACTTTTTTGTAAAATAACCAGCATCCAGCTTCATTTGGATCTTTAATCAGATCCTTCTGTTAGATTGAGCCTTTCTGATGGGCTTTGTTTGCCTGGACGTCTTCAGTTTGTGCATTCTGAAATCTGTTGTAATTATTATGTTGTAAAAATTTCCTTTCCCATTTATTGTTGTTTCTCTGTGTATATGTATGTATATATCTTTGGGACGCCGTCCGTCTTACGGGTTGGCTGACTATTTAGTTAAAGGACAACAAGTACAAGAACGTGGCAGTTAGTAAAGTTGTAATTATAGTTTTAGGGGTCTTCCTGTCATCTTTTTTTCACTTTTCTGGTTTGTTTCTGTCCTCTAATAGCAGGACATACCCACATATTCTGCCTACTCCTTCATCTCAAAACATGGCTGCGTATGGGCAGACGCAGTACACCACAGGAATGCAGCAGGCCGCAGCATATGCTAGCTACCCTCAGCCTGGCCAGCCCTATGGCATCCCTGCTTATGGTAAGATTTGCACACATCAGAAAACTCCTGCTATGTAGCATCAAATAATGTATGCATAGAATAAGATACAGTATTTCTTTCTTTGCTTAAAGTCAAGATTAACACTTTGCTCATACCAAACCGGGTTCCCACAATTCCTCCAGCAGAACTAGAGCAGCAGAGATGCTGAGTTGTTGTTTAGTGCCTGTATATTTGCAGTCAGTGTAATGTGGAAGAATTTGCTTATGAAGCTGTTCACATAGATCAGAAAGATTAGCAATATAAATCTGAAAACAGAAACCAGTTTCCTCTGGCATTGTAAGAGAAAGCACAGAGTAAATGTCTTTATTTGTCCAAAGTCTTTGGAGCGTTTTGACCCCAGAAAATTCTGCAATATGTGGAGGAATTTATGTTGTTTATTTGAATGGAGCCGTGCAACCTACTGTTGCACAGAAACAACACCATGGCTCACTCAGCCAAGGCAGTGGTCACTGTAACTCACAAACACAAGCCACATGTTTTATTACTTGTGCATCTTTTTACTTAATACCTAAATGATAACATTATATTTGACTAAATAAAGCAACATAGTCTAAACCAGCCTTTGTTTTTACAGCCAAGCAGCTCCTTGTGTGAGCGAGAAAATGTTTCTAAACAGCGGAGCATGGTGGAAATCAGTTATCAGCTAATCTCTGCTCAGCCATTGTGATTAGTGTGTTATGCTAACAGACAGAGGCAGAGTCCCTTTGCTGTGTCCAATGTAATTTAAACCTGTGTTGACTGTTGTCTGTGCATCAAACCGATCTGGTGTCACTAACTGATTTAGGTCCATTGTGGGCAGGCATAAAGACCGAGGGGGGTCTGAGCCAGTCCCAATCCCCTGGACAGACGGGCTTCTTGAGCTATGGCTCTGGCTTCACCACACCACAGACGGGACAGGCCCCTTACAGTTACCAGATGCAGGGTGAGAGCATCTTTTGTCACTTCTGCCTATATCTAGTTATGCGCATTCAGAGGAGAAAGTTTTGCTAGGAGGTTAAAATAAGCATACATAAAATGGTTAACATGATGACATCTGTGCAAAAACATTTTCCCCCAAAAATCGGAAAACATGGTGGCTTTAATTTCTTGTTGAATTTGTTTTTTCTCTAATTGGTCTATCTTTTTGGGCATCTGTAGTTTTTCAGTCCCTTGTATAAATATTAATTCCCCTGGTTGGCCAACTAAATTAGGTTTTCTGTATCGTTTTGAATAGGAAAAAAGAAACAGACCTCTGTTTCTGATTTCATAGCGCACACAGCCAGACTGAGTCAAGACACAGGCCTTGTCCTCACCCGGGACGATGGTTGCATCCCAGGAGTGTGGTGTGCAGCCACAAAGACTGCCTCCCTGTTCTCTCCTCTTAAAAAAATCAACACAGATGGAAAAACTGCAGGCACTTAGGAGGCGTCAGCCATGGTGCTCCTCATCCCTTGTTTTTTTTCTCCCTGTGATCATATTTGTATTTGTTTAAGCGCTGAGACCAAAGAGATTTATGGCCTTGGAACCAATAACAATGAGTTGTGGCGTTCTGTTTTCCCCCTTCTCTTCCCTCTTGGTGTCCAGTCATGCATTCTGTTTAAATGTGAATCAACTCTTAAGGGGATGCTTCAGGACTTTTGAAGCAAGGTTCTGTTGAAAGGGAACATAGAGTCTCTCTTGGAGTCCTCGTTTGGTAGAAATCCAGATAAGTTTGTCCTGAAGGCTAAGAACTGAACTTCTACCATCTCAAAACACTGGCCTAGCAGTATATGCAAATATTTATAAACCTTTAAACTATTGTCACACTTGCATTGCATGGTTATTTACACAGAAGCCAATTATTATTTACACCAGAAATGCAGACAAGAGGTGATGTGCCACTAATGATCTTCCTGTTAGAAACATGAGTGACAACAGGAGATTTATAATCTAAAATAAAACGCAGACGTAGTTTTAATTCTGCATCAAAATCCAAATAAGCTGCTTTTATTTTCAAAAATTTGAAGGCTATTATTGTGTAGTTTCTTTGTTTGGGTAACTTCACAAGCACCCTCATGTCCACCAATGTCAACTCACGATAAAAAGAGTGACTGATGAAGAATGTAGTTTTTATGTTTCTGCTGTACTTCTAATTTTCTATTGTTTTTAAAAAGTATATATTTCTTCATAGTAAGTTAGTTTAAATGATCAGTTCTGAGTATGACTTCACATTTCTTTTGTGTAGTTATACAGACTTTTCTTACCATTTCACTTTCCAACTGTTTACTATATGAACACACCAAAAAAATAACTTACAGCAGGTATGATATTAGCTAATTCTAACCTATGTTTTACAGAATCTGCCAATCCTTAACTATGCACTCAAGGTAAACTGTCTTTCTTGCACTGTACAGGGACAGTTAGCAAGCAGCTAGCTCTGTGTTTGTGTTCTCTCCTGTAATATCTCTTCAAGTGTCATACTTGAAATATCTCCATGTTGCTGAAAAGCCTCCAGAGCATTTCACAATACATAACGCCAGCTCGGCAGCAGATGTTGCATGGAGAAACATTGCTTCCACACCTCTTAAGCAATTACAGTTTGCCGCAGTCAGTGTTTTGCAGTGTGCATCTAAGTATCTAAAATCAGAGGCAAGAGTGAGCGCAAATACAAGGAAATACAAAAGCTGCTATACTGTTCTTGTTTGGTTTGACTTACAGTAAATGACTGTAGTCGGTGCTCATTCATCAAGTGGAATGTTCCTACTCTGTTTTTGGTTCCTCTCTTTCTCCTGCTATCTCTTTCTCTTACATGCTGTATGTTAGTTTTAAGTTCACTGATAATTGACAGCCATGTTAGATGACAGATTGGCCACTCTTCTGGCCCTTGGTTCTCTAACTGTGGCTCTGGCCCACTGCCACACCATCATCATTACTCTTTGTGGCCTATTGATCTGCCTGGGCGATGCGCCTCAGGCCTGGGTGTCCCAAACCAAAGACTTTTTCCACATCTGATACTCCCCTTTCTGACAGGGTCCCTACAACCAGCCTGTGGCCAGCTGTCAAGACACAGAATTATCAGATTAATGTTTCTAGCCCTTGCCTTTAGAAGTTTGTGCAATTCAGAAACCAAGATTATAGAAGGGACAAAGTCACTTTCGGAATCTTTTGTCATATTGTGAATTTTATTGTCCGTAAAAGGTTATCACCTAAGGCTATAGAAAGTGAGACTATTCAGATGCTAATTATCTGAATAATTGGATTGCAGCATTTTGTCCCAAAGTCTGTACAAACTGAAGAAGCTGAAGTCTTAGTTACCTTTTCTAAAAGTAAAACCCCATCTGGTCCTGATAGTCTATTCCCAAGTGGAGCATACAAACTTCTGCTACAAATATTGTGCACTGATGATAGACATAGCCTGTGGCAAAGGGACTGATCAAGCAAAGCAAATGGACTTCCAATTGTGGAGCCAGAAGGCAGGAGGGAAGGAGGATAGGAGGGAGGGATGGTGTCTGTTCTTGAGTGAGTGAACTAACTGCAGCAGGACAGGGGGAGGGAGAAAAAACATGCCCCCCGGGAAACCGCAGCAGCCCCCCTTCCCTCCCTCTTTCTCCCCTTCCATAACCAGCACCACCCCTCCCAACAGCATGGGCTCATTCTCGCTGAGCTTGTAGGGGTCCCCGAAGCTTTTATGTGGCTCCTTGTTCTCCACAGAGCAACCCTCAAACGCTCCCAGTGAGAGTTTTTATGACTGTTTGAACTGTGAATTAGGCTAATTTGTTGTCCTTCACAGCATCACTCCTCCTTTTCTCTCTCTTATTGTTCTGGAGCACTTTCACTTGATTTTGAACTTTAAACAGAGAGGAAGAATCCATTACAAATCGCCCTGTTCATCTTGAACCAATCAAACAAAACAACACAGATGGTGAAGCGTTCTGATAAAATTGCTGATAGAGACCAAACTGTTAACAAAGTCATCTCATGTTTAGACTCTCTTCTGTTTGAACTCTTACCAACAATACCAGGCACTACTGTGTCTTCCCTTTATATTGCCATTCAAAACTTTTAGAACCTCTGTCACACTGCCCTTCTATCCAGAGGAGAAAAAAAAGCAGAAAGCGTCCCCAAATCATTTACCCCTTTCTGAAAGCTGCTTCACATTTGTCACGGTGTGGGAGGGCCCTCCTGATAGGGTAAATGACTAGAGGATGAAAGGAGCTCCCTCGGTTTGTCTCTGACAACAAAAGTGTAATTACGGCCTCATTTAAGAACAGTAAATTTATCTCCTGAATAGTTTTCACTGTAGGTGTGGGATACTTTTTTGCCCATGGTGAAAAGGGAGTACGGTGTTCATAAAGTGCCTATTAATGTCCCTTGTGGCTGTATTTAACTTTGTATGTCTTTATTTGTGTGCACATAAATTAGTAGAAAATACCAAGCACTGTGTTTTCAAAGAGTTTTAGAACTTATGTGGCTAAAGTTGCACCAATTAGAGTTTTCTGGCCAATTTCTGATCTCGTGTTTTTCTTAAACCTTTGACCTGTGGTAAGTTCTCCTTAAAAACTATTGTATTAGATATAAAATAGTAATCAAACTACTGGATACTAGCTTTACCGTTGTGAGTGGCCATTATTTTATAAAAATAATGTCACACTGTGTGAGAGAGGGGAATCACTGTAAAACAGGACTTGACTATTTGTAAAATATATTTAGAAAACAAAACTGTTACAAAGTTGAAATTTTAAACTGTCTTTAGATTCCTACTCTATATTAGCAGTTACCGGGGTCAATGTGCCTAGAGAATCCAAATCTTTACCTTAATGATTTCCAAAAGGCTGCCAACCTTAATAAAACAGACATGTCCCAGGACAGATGTCCAGATAAAATATATGCAGCCTTCCTGTTATCTGCTCAGGTTTTGTTCTCTCTCAGTCTCTCAGTACTAGAATAAATAGCTGAATGAACACAGATGTCGAAAATACACTTTCCTTTTAAATAGCTCCTTACATCTCTGCAACATCTCTGACTTCATTCTTAAACACCTTACTGAAGCAGAAAATTGCTAACTATGACACTTGTAAACTCAGTATCGGGACTCACACTAAAGAGTGTCTGAAGAGTGTTGTTGGTGCAATGTTGTGACATGATGCTGTAGGTATGGACTTTCACTGACTGAAAAAAAAGATTGAATTTATAAATTTTTGACTGGCTGGTCGGCAGAAAATTGGTCAATTCCAGTCACCAGCTGATTTCTTTGTGAAACTCTAGCTGTGATACTTTTGCTTTTAATATTTTTAATAAATGTTACAATTTCAAGCCAATGTCACATCAAAAACGAAGTGTTTAAAACTTTAGGTATGCTTTTATGTTGGTCTGTGTTTTTGCCATTAGCAGGAAAAAATCTGTGCATTTATTTTAAAAATGCAGAATATTATTGTGCATAATAATAATAATATCTCTTTTTCTAAAGGTTACTAAGGAGAGAAGTTTTGTCCCAAAGGCCTATTGTAGCTATTTTCTGTTTCCCCAAATGGCTTCTGTATAATTAAGATTAGATTTTATCAACCCTTTTGAATGACTTAATTACCCAGGAGGACCACCCTTCGAGCAAGTGAAAAGAAAAGCCTACATATTCATTAGGACTAAATATCAGCTGCAAACCCACCCAACCCCACTCATTTCAAGCTCAGCCCTTCCTTGTTTTGTCCCCCCCCCCTTTCTTCATGCACACTCCCAGAATTTCACCCTGTTTTTTTTCACCCTACGGCACCCTTCAGTAGTTCACACACAACAGTCTCCTCTGTTCCTCGCATTGTGCGGGCTCCGAAGCAGGTTCTACGACCCCACCCCCAACCCGGTCATTCATCAGACCTGATCCAATCATTGATAAGGAAGGAAGAGGAAAAAGATAAGGTCGCTGTTAGATGCGCTCCCTGAGGACTCCTTCTGTTCACCTTTTCAAATAGATGTTCCAATAAAAGAGAAAAAAAGTGCATATTTTAACAATATGACATTTTATTTTTGCCACTGCTTTCCTTTCCAATTTTAACCTTTCATATTGACTTAACAGATATATAAAAGGTTTTGTTTTTTTGTCCTTGAAGGTGGTTCTTTCACAACAACGTCAGGATTGTATGCAGGAAACAACTCTTTGACAAACTCGACAGGCTTTAACAGCACACAACAGGTATGTGTACACTACATTTTGTAATCTTTCTGTTTATCTGATTTGGTCTGAATATACAGCTATTGGTTCAAATGTATTTCAAACTCCCAACCTTGAAATCTTTTTGAAACAAGCAAACATAGTATGTTACATTTCAGCATGACTCAGTCACCATAAATCACTCTGAATGACAAAAGGATTATCTATTGTACCTCTTGAACATATGTATTATGCCATATTGAAAAGAGAAAAAAGACATATCGTTGTCCAGATGTAGAGGTGAAAAGACATGTGTTTGCATTTATTTTTTGGAATCTCCTCTGCAAAGTAGCAACACTGGTGCAGGGCATATCTCAGATTACTCTGCCAAACCACCCACTTATTTTTTTCTTCTACTCTGCTACATTATGTCTCCCTTTTCTTCCACCTTTTTGATCAAAATCATTACAAATGCACTGATCCCGAGATCCAAATGAACCAGTTTCTTATTGATCTGCTCTAATAATGAAAAATCAGATTTTGTTTTGTTCTCTATTCATTAAATGATCAAAACTAAGCCTTCCCACTGCAAAAATCTAAAGAAGAGCAACTTTGCTGTATTCAGTTTTCTGTGGAAAGACTTTCTCTCTCACAGCCTAAAAATACTGAAAATAGCTTACCTGAATTCACAACTGGATTCAAAACTACTACATCAGAAAACCTACAGACCATCTATTTTATGTCGTTAGAAAAATTTAGAATTTGACAATATAACAAGTCTCACCAGAAATAAGATTGGGAATCAGTATTGGCTAAAAAGAGACCCTGATATTTTCAACTTTCATCTCACATTTACTTTTGTCTTAATCCAGAATTAAACTTTCTTACTCCTCTATCCTCTGTCTCCCCAGGACTACCCTGGCTATCCAGGCTTTGGACAGGGCCAGTATGCTCAGTATTACAATAGTTCCCCGTATACCTCGCCCTACATGACAAGTAATAACACCAGCCCCAGCACGCCCTCCACCACCACCACCTACACTCTCCAGGAGCCTCCCGCTGGCCTCACCAGTCAAGCGCTCACAGACAACCCTCCAGGTAAGAATCATATCTGATTCAGGCAAAATGGTGCCAAGACTATGCTTGAAATAGCTACATTTTAGGAGAACAGTTATAGCTCCTTACTACAAACTGAAGTGTGGCATAAAAAAAGGGAAAGCAAAAATTCTAAACTGAAATCAGATGTGGAATTCATTGTAATTTCATGTGACGTTAATGCATGACCTGGCAATTAAGATTGCATCTGTGCAAGTCACTCCAAATTTTGTGACTGCATTTGAATTTGTCAGCAAACAACACAGACGGCAGCCAGCTTTAACTTAACATCATTTCACGCACTCATCCAGTTAAGATAAAAGAAGGCCGTTCAATGTTTTTCTGTCCTGCACTCCGTTACCTCTTGTTTATTTAATCAGAGCAGCGCACAATAGCTTTTCTGTTTCGTAATTGAATTATCATTCGTTATCTGCTTTTCTAAATCAGTTCTTTCTGAAAAATGTCTCACACAGGATGCAGTCCATCCTGCATAAAGACAAATGGTCAATCATACATGTTTTCTAAGAGCGAATACCAGCTGATCTTCGATGTGCTCCCTTTTATAATCTCCTTCCTCGGCCTTTCCTTCCTTTCAGCAGAGTACAGCACCATCCACAGTCCATCAACCCCCATTAAAGATTCAGATTCGGATCGATTGCGCCGGGCCTCGGATGGAAAGTCACGTGGCCGTGGAAGAAGGAACAACAACCCATCACCACCGCCCGACTCTGACCTTGAGGTAGGATGAGCCCGCTACCTTGGCGACAGACGGCCTCGCCCTGTCTGAAGCACGCAGACGTTAATCCACTTACTTTATGGCTGCCACTTCAACTCTTGATGAGCATTAAATCTTAACGCTGTATTCCTTAACTACCAATAAATTATTAAAAGCATTGTGGAATATATGACTCAACGCATATCATATATAAAGTTCATGTGTATGACTTGTAAATAAACAATAAGGCTTTGTAATTCGATGAGTCATCACTCAGTGAAGAGAATGTATGTTGTAGTCTTTGAGCGGCTCACTAACTGATGGGGACCATATGTCAAAATAAGCCCAGAATTATCTCATTAATACCTTATTATTCTGAATAAGGATAATAGCTGCCATTATGGCGCTGACATCATAGCGTGTTAACATATCTAGTTAATTAGTTTGTCATTATTGATTAAGCTAATGTAAAGGGTAAAAGGGTGGAATGTGTGTAGTGGGGTGATGAGAGAAGTGTTGCAGTGACCAGTCCAAGCAAATGGATCCCGGTCCCTGTGGCACACAAATATACGCTCCTAGCCTATTGACCAGGAGGATCACCTTGCAGCCCGACAGAGTGCACCATTGATTTAGCTTATTTTCTCTCAAAAACATTTTTTTGTGTGTCTTTCTCCCCACCCCCCACCCCATCTCATGATGCCATCTCTCCAGCGAGTTTTCATCTGGGACCTGGATGAAACAATCATCGTTTTCCATTCCTTGCTCACGGGGTCTTATGCCAACAGATATGGACGGGTGAGTGACAGGCCGTGGTGGCAGCAGCAGCAGTGCACTTTATCAGCAAAGAGGTTTAAATATTGAAAGGAGAGAACAAGGACCAGCATGTGGTAATGACCATTGAGCAGGGGATAGAATTCACTTCTGGTCTTAGTGCACAGTAAAACGACGAAGCTGAACTCGATGTACAGATAATTGTTTATTTTTTTTAATAGGTCCAATGAGGCCTGGCAAGTATTTGACTGCTCTTTGCAGCTGTTGGAGCTATGCATGGCTGGTCGGGGCTTGGCTGTAGTAGCTCGCAACAGTTGCACTCTGACTGTCTCTTGACACAGCTTGAGTGTTTCTTTCTTCTGCAGAAATGCCACATTGTTAGTTTAATTAAGTGCTTCTCAATCCGTTCCTTTCAGGCAAGGATCTCCCTGGAAACCGTACCAGGAGGCTAAGTCTAACAAATGGCTTTCATTCAAATTAAAATGCAGAGATTCTTTTAAACCTGCCTTATTTAGGATATGGTTTACTTACACATTTTTGTTGATAAATCTGAACAAACAAATGTATTATTAGAGATGCACCAATCAAAATTTGTTGCCAATTTCCAAGGTTTTGTAACATCTGACCAATCAATACTGGGATACTGATTTTAGTCAGTTTCCTCTTTAAGAACTATGACATAAAAAGATATAAGATCCGCATTTAAATACTTTATCATTTCTTTAGCCATTCTGTTGTGAGCTGTGATTTTATTATGAGTGGAGGTGAATTCATGTAGTGTGTAAGAGAGCTGACACTATACAACACAAACAGTTTAAAACAAAAGAAAAACATTTACAGTTTAGACATTAAAATGGTCATTTTGAGAACTGCAGTGTTTATTACCTAGAGCAAATCTCCCAAAATGGCTGACCTTGGTACCCGCCAGATTCAGTTGAAGTCTAATCTTGCCCCATATTGATTATGAAGAAATATTTTGAGAAATGCTAAGTAACCCTTACCACATTTTATGGCAATTTTAATGTGTGCTGCATTTCTAGACATTATGGTACTTGCAGTAAGATAGTTAGAGCCACTGGTCTCTATACAGAGGGAAGTTAGCCTGCAAAAAGCATGAGATACTGTAAACCGCAAAAAACGCGAAAGCAGAAACTCTAGATGGTAGTTTCTAATAAAGGAAGAATCCAGGATCAGGAATTTTTATTTTATTAAGACCAGACTTATTAATTGTCCTTTATTTTGTTGAGTTTAAAAACAAGTTCGACACAAATTATTTTGAGACTCATTTATACCTAAATCTGAATTTAGGCCAAGGAAAATTATTTTTCCGTTATTGACTGCTCATCAGCATTATGAATTTTGACATAATTTAAGATCTTCATAAAAGGTATTGATCTGTCTGACTTCATGACAGCCTGAATGAACCACAATAATGCCTCAACGCATCTTGGAGAATACTGAAATCTTTTAAATTGCTTCCCTCATTTCTGTGTTTCCCCTGACTTCATTTTAAGTGCCTTATTACATCTAAAAATAGCCAACATTGAGTTTTATTCAATCAATATCAGTATATTACCACAATGTGTTCACCAATTGGGAAAAACTAGCAAAAAAGTGATTTTGCAAACACCCGGTCACCAGTCAGGGCTGATCAAGCTAAAAATCATTGTATTCTGCTCAGCAGCGGGTTTTATTTTGGTGCCTCTCTATTTATTGTTGGAGAAGAAGGTCATTTTCTTACCCAGGTCAAAGTGTATTCTCATAAGATAAAGAATTTGCTTTTCCAGGCTTTGCTATTTGTTGTTTCATTTAAATTGCTCCTCTAAATTTAAACTTTTTAAAACAAACTATTTGGGAAGTAAGACAGAATTATATTCTCATGGTTTTTTTAAGGTCATAAGTGGCTTATCTCTTTGCTTTTTCATTGTACATGTAGCAAACAAATATAGATATTGTTCATGGTAAAGTCATCAATACATCTAAACTTTATTAGATTTCATTGTGCGTAGCATCTCAAATTGTCACCTGTTTTTGGCAATGGGTTTGACTGGTTTTGAAGTCAAGAAGTGAAATATTACTTCTCAAGTGTCAGAAAGCTTAGTGTCTACAGTCCATGCCCTTTGCCTTTGTTCTGGTATTGAGGGGCTGTTTGATGGGGGCAGTGTTTTGTTTCTGGGGTGAAGGAGGGCTGCCCCACGACCCTCCACTGTTTATTTACTTTATTCTCAGGCCTGCATGCTGGGTAAAGGGAGACCTAAAGCTCAGGAGCTTTGGCTCCATGATTAGGGGTACTCACACCAAACACACAAACACACGAACAGACACGGAAAGACCCATAGGGTTCTCCAGTGGGCTTCTCTGAAACAGGAAACACTCCTTACTCCATAAGGGCCCATTCCATCAGAGCTCATATGGGATGTGACAGCCACTAAAGCCCCTCTCTCACTCCCTGTTTTCCCTTTTGTTCCCTCTTTTTCTCTTTCTTGCACAGTTTAGTCACTTTTTCCCTTTTTTTTCATCAGGCTCCAACTGGTTTTATGAATGTAAAACAAAGACAAAATGATTATAATGTCATTAATGTCTTGTATTGGAAATTAGTGCAACTGAGATTACTAAATGCATATTCTCTGTGTTTTCCTAAAGAATGTGGATCTTTGCCTTAACCCTAAGATTTCCAAAAATCTGCCAACATTTTTAAATTCAACTTCTCAATGAGGACAGTAGGTATTGGCTGTCTTGAAGCTTACCAGAAGACATAAAAAATATAATGAGCTAATTTGCAAAATTAGCCATAAGCATATAATTGTAATGGATGTTTTAGGATGGAGGAATAACATAATTGAAAAGGAAAAAAAAGTGAGTCAAAAAACACCCGAAATGTATTTAGATCTTTAAATTAACTTTCCTTTTATATCACTGCTCCAACCCTTCTTAATCTCAGCTAGAAACAGCAAAAGGAGCACTCTGACAAGATATTATAGATTTGTTTTATTTTAGCTTTTTAATTTAGTTTTCTAAGTCTTGTCTGATTTTTACCCTCATGGTCAATATGGGAGCCTAAACAAGTCACAGTAAAACATGAACCTCTATCATTTTTGTATGCGATCCACATTGACCACGATGGGCAATAGCAAAAAGCATGAATGGCAAGTGTGATTCATTTGCAATCTACACTTGGAGAGGTGAACAGCTCCTTCTCTGATAGCAGCTGGGATGTACTGCTTCACAAGGACTGGACTGCTTGTGAGTTCCTTTGGGATGGGGTGGGGCCCTCATTGATAACAATAAAAGGCAACACCCAAAGGAGATGTCAGACCAATATTAAAACATACTCTTTTATTATTTTAATAAACAACCTACACCAGAAGTCCAGTAATCTGTCCTGTTTTTGTGTATTTTAACACAACATGTCTGATGTGTTTCAGAGGTGTCAATTGATGTCTAAATTAATGAGACAAAGCGTGGCACACTTGGTGTGCATTCTACTCAAAAAATACACATGCTTTCATGTGTGAGTCTTCAAAAATCTCTAATAAAACCAGTAAAAGTGCTTAGATTTGGTGCCAGTTGCTTTTTGGAAAAAGATAAAGTGGCCAAGATGGAAACTTAGTTTGCGCTCTTTAAAGCCTGAATAAACTGTGGACATGTCTTGACATCTTATAGAAATAGCTTTTTAAGTCTCTGACACCGATTGTCTCAGTAATACTGAAAATGGCTAACTTTAAGCCTTGTTTACTTTGAAGCAGTGTTCACACGAAAGATTACTGTTGGTACTGCCACATAATAGCATTTACTACAACATGTTTACTGACTGGAAAAAAATCTAATTGTTTTACATTCTGACCGACTGGTCACTGATCATGGCCAAAAAAACAGAAATATATTGGATTTTGGTCAACAGCTGATTTCTTGGTGCGTTTCTACTCACAACTACCACTTTGCTGCATCAACTAGCCTTTTCACTTGTCTTTGTCCTCCTGCGTATCTGTCAGTCATGTCATGTCTATCTTAGTGGTGTAAACAAAAAGTTACAAAGCAGTTTTTTTCTCGTCGCAGCTCTGCACTTACTATAAATAGATTAGTATCTGAGCGAGTCGACATGCACACTTTCTCTTACTCATTGTGACCTCCTAGCCACTCTCTCTAACTCTTTTCCCCCTTCCCGCATACACACATAAACAGGCTGCTCTTTTTATCAGCCCTTTTAATTGGCATCAAGACACTCACCCCCATAAAGCTGATTGCTGAGACCAGCTGTGCTGCTATTGGGCAGGCTAGAGCTTGGGTTTAAAGTGGATGAGGGTGGATGTGTGTGGGTGGGGTAGTGTTATTGCTAAGGGGCTCAGAGGGAGTGGGGGTGGATGTTGGCGCCTCCCCTGGAGGCAGTGACATCTCAGGACAGGTGGTCCTGCAGCAGTGACAGCAGCAGCACTTTGGCCTTCTGGCCTGCTTGTATTCCTAACTCCCTCACTGACTGATTGTTTAGATTTAATTGGAAAGGATTCTCTTGCGCCAGAGAGGATAGCCTTTTCCCACCGAACCCGTCCGTAACGCTAAATCTCCCAGCAGCGGCAGACGTTGGGAAGAGGGAGGTAGCTTGTTGATGTAAGGAAGGTGGAGGGGGGGGGGGGTAATTGTTTTTGATGAATTCCTACTGAAAGATTGATTCAAACTGGGAGGCTGAGAGGAAGGAGAAAGGCTGCAGAAGTGGAGGATTGAGCTCTACTTGTGTGGTTTGCACTCTGTCATTTTAGTGAAAACATAAGGATTGTCGGGTGTGACAGCTAATCAGCGGAGAGCTCAGGTGTGTCTTTAGGTGGTTTAACTCGGTAATCCCTGCTTCTGGTCCTGCCTGGCCCGACTTAAACGCAGATCTCATCCAGCTGCTTGGGAAGACAGCTATTGTATTCCTTCATCCTTTTACTTACTAAAGACAATTTGCTGATTAGAGAGTTAAGACAATAACATGGTTTAAATAAAAAACATATCTTAAGTGGATGACTTGTGTTTTTTGTAATCTTTTGTCAAATCTAAACTTTAAAATTAATTACCTTTCAAAAAGCAAAGATACTCACATTGTCACAGTTTCACTGACTATTTGGTCTTGGTCAATCTTTTTAAGGTATTACCTCACAGACGGTTGGATCCTATTACCATTACAGCATGAGTCAGATTACTGACAGAAAACATAATTTAATTAAATAAAAAAAAGAAATCCGCAAGTTTGTATTTTGTGTTGAGCATTTTTTTTCTCTCTGTCATACTCAGAACACCCAACTTGTCAAATATTTAAGCAAACTTCAGGAGAAACAGAGTTATATCACCTAGAGAGTCAAATGATGTATCAGCACAAATATGTGGAGAATGGGGTTTTTACGATTTGGGCTGTGACCTCGGCTCTTCTAAATCAGCCACCCTTCCTGCAAAGATGCATGCTTTTACGGCCTTCATTCAAGTCTGTGGCATTTCTGATGACTGTTTTGGTCCTTTTCAGAGGGCCGTAAAAAAAGAGGTAGAAACTTCCAAGTCTTCTTTTATGGGAAAAGCCTGCAGTGGAAGTTAAAGGGATTGTGTTAATTGAGTGACTCAGAGTGTAACTGTGACTTGCTGCACTTCCCCGATCCGCCTAATGCAATTTCTTAAACAAAACAACAGAATACACTTCAAACCTAATAATTTCTTTGTTTGATTTAGATATTTTTGTGTGTTTAAGGACCCTCCAACATCCGTATCATTAGGACTAAGGATGGAAGAAATGATCTTCAACTTGGCAGACACCCACTTATTCTTTAACGACTTAGAGGTGAGTCTCTGTGGGCCTATTTTACTCTACTGTTATTTATTTACAAATGCCCTCCTTTACATTGAGATAATTTTACTGAGTGCAGAGGCATGAATAAATTTGAAGAGAACTGGAATAAATCTGATTTTAGTAATAGAAGAAACAACTGCTGTATTACATAGGGCCTGTCTCTCAGTTATCCCCTTTTTCAGTGATGTATTACCTCAGTCCCTAAGGGATACCGTGAATTTCACATGCGCTGTCAGTCTCCTGTGTCACCAGCCCTGCCCCCGCCTCCAACTCTTTCTTACCCTCATGGCAGCCAGTGCAATTTGTCAAGCTCTAGTGTTTCTGTTGCTCTTCTGTCTGCCGGTGTGTCATGTTGTGTGCTTGGTGTCACTGCTCCCCTACTCCACAAACTCCTCCATCAAGGCACAGAATTCCCTGCCCTCTTCCCTCTCAGGGGTCTTTGCCTCACTGATTCTTGTTGTGTAAAATCTTTCCCTGGGGCAAAGCAATACATGGATCAGGATGGGAAGGTAAAACGTATTCACACCCCTCGAATTTTTTCACATTGAATTCACAAACTTCTAGGTATTTCATTAGGATTTTATGTAATAGACCAAAACAAAGTAGTGCATAACTGTGTAGAGGGAAATTGATACATGGTTTTCAAACCTTACAAGCATCATGGTGACCAAGTCACACAGCAGAAAGGTCAGGGATAACTATGGAGAATCGTAGGTTAGGTTATGAGTTAGGTTATGAAACGATACCCTAATCTGTAATAATGCACAACTTCAAGCCTTCCTAGACATGGTTGTCCACCTAAACTTGACACACTGGGCAAGGAGAGCATTATTCAGAGAAGCACCCTACTCTGAAAAAGGTAACTCTGCAGGAAGGGCAGAAATCTACAGCTCAGGTGGGAGATTATTTGTGCAGGACAACTATTAGTAATGCACTATGCAAAGCTGACTCTTGTGAAGTATCAAGAAGAGAGCCATTGTTTAGAAATTGTTATAGGAAGTCCATTTTACAGTTTCCCACAAACCATGTTGGGGAGAAAGGAAATATTAGTAAGAAGCTGCTCTGGTCAAACAATTGGCCTACTTGGAAAATACTATGTGTGGTAGTCCACTAAGACAGCACATCTCTTTAAACAGATGGTGCTGTCAGCATCAAGCTGTGGTGTTGCTTGTTTTCAGCAGAGACAGTGAAGCTTGTCAGAGTTAATAGGAAGATAGATGGAGCTAAATACAGGGCAATACTAGAAGAAATACTGCAAAAGCCTTGAGATCGGCACAGAGGTTAATCTTTCGGGACATCAACCCTAAGCTTGCAGCCAGAACAATGGGGTGGTTTAAATCAAAGCATATTCCTATATTAGAATGTCCCGGTCAAAGTTCAGACCCAAATCCAACTGAAAATCGGTGGCAATCTGATCTGATATTGAGCTACTTTACAAAAACCAATGGGCAAAATGTTTAACATAAGTTTTTAGAGACCCCAAAAGACTGCATTATCACCAATGGGTGAGGGACTAAATGCATACTGCATGGCATACTTCTCTGACTTTTATTTGTTAAAACCTTTGAAAACCATGTATTGTTTCCTTCCTTTACACAATTACGCCTAATTTGATGTTTGTTTGTGTCATAAAATCCCAATAAAATACATTAAAGCTTGTAGTTGTAACTTGAAAAAATGTGTAGAGAAAAAACCGGTGTGAAATGTTTTGGAAAGCTTTATACATTTCTGTGCATTGGGAATCTGAATATTTCTTGATAGAAAAGGTGAAGGAAAACTCAAAGAGTGAGAGATGCAGATAGTCAATGTTGTGTTTGTTGAAATGTGGATACAAATACTTATATTTTATCTGAACATTGTCCCTGCATCTATCCTTTATTCTTTTGCGTAAATTAGTAGTAGTTGATTCTGCTTTTATTGCTTTAGTATTTTCTTAATTTTTATCCAGATTTTTTCCTTCTGATCCCACTGACTCCACACTTTTCTTGAGTGTTCGGCTTTATGCTTACCTCACAAAAGAGGAAATGTTTTCCTTGATACTTAAGTGCGAAGAGATCTGTGGCCGGTTTGCCAAGTCTCATTACTTAACACCATGTTCGGCTTTGCTACATGAAGTAAGCCCAGCAAAAAGAAAAGAGAAATCCAAAGAGAGCCAGGAGATGGGAAAATATGTGCAAACTCCCTTAGACAGACAAGTGACTGAGATTCCAAATACAGTCATCGTGTTTAAAGTTAATTGGCTTCAATTGGCTGGTTAAATATTTCCTTATGCTCTGGCTGTGTAGAATCCATCTAGCTGCACTTTATTTAATAGATGTGCCCCAATCATTTGAAAAAAAAATGGCAGTTTGTGACAACTCTTAAATGTGGTTTTGCTCAACATCTGTCCTGTGTTTTGATTTCTTTTCATCTGCTCACAGATGAATTGGCAGCTCAGACTACTTAAAAAGTATTTGAAAACCCTGCATGTGTATTTCTTCTGCTCTTTCTCAGGAACAAAACTGTTAGATTTTGTTTTGACACTAAAGATTCAGAGTTTTTTCCACTTTAAACTGTGATGACTGAAAATGCTAACTGTGGTCAGTTCAGGGAACGTCTTTCAGGATGAACGAACCCTGCAGACTCTTCACTGATTGTCATTAATGATCATACCAGAGACGGGGTGACATTCTCTTAAAGGCATATTCATCCCCTCTCCTAAACTGAGCCCGGCTTATCTGAGTGTTAATTACCAGTTCTCAGCAATGCCTTACCAGTTGTGTTTCCTCTCTCCTGATTTACAGTCCACCATCTCAAACAGAGCTAAATAGAGTCCCACTATAAATACCGCTGCCAGCAGCAGTTATGTATTTAAGCATGTGCAGAAATGCATTTGGTCCATCTAATTTAGTCTAAGCCATAAAGAGAGACCCCAGAGGCTGTGCAGGAACACAGGTGCAGAGTTAGTGACCGAACAGTGTTTGAATGGTGCATCCAAGTTTTAACACCGCCAGCCTTTGCACAAAGACATCAGATAAGGTTCTTAAAATTTGCACAGTTTAAATTTTGCAATATTTTTTTTAAAGATAAATCGTAACATCATAACAAAACTATTTAGGACTTTTAACCATTACCTTAAAGCATAAAAATGTCCCCAGTCTGCGGAGAGCACAAAGGCACAAGTATTAGCTAAAGTTCTACGTGTGTTAAAGTGAGGAGGTGTGTGAGTGGAGGCCAGTCCGTGTTGATAGAGCTGGTGAGTGATGATTCGGGGGAAAGTCATAAAAAGAAAGAGGGCATGCCGAAGGGGTCAACAGGGATCAGTTTCACCCTTATGTCTCTCTTTCTCTCTCGCTCTATTTTCTTCAAACTTTTTCTGGATCGACAAAGTTTTTTTTAGGTTGCTTTCTTAAGGTGAGTCCTGGAAATACCACAGCTTCACCAAAAGACTTCTGTAAAAGACTAAAAAAGAGATCTCCACATTCCCCTGCAGATCTGTTATCGATTGCCTAGCACAAACCATTTACCGCTCAGCTCTTTAAAAGACGGGTGTAGTATTATACGATCAGCACAATTGTTTTTTTATCATCAGAAATGCTCTCAGTGAAGGAAGTATGAGAAAAGTAAATCAAGGCAACATGATCTTTATCGATGTGATTCACACTGTATTAATTTTACTACATCGAGGATATCGTCACAGATGAGCAAAGCAGATTATGGATATGGTTTAGACAAAATCATCAATCAAAGAAAAAAATATATATATTATGATATTTTAATCAATTTTACCATAATTCTAACATAATATGAATAATGTAACTACAGTGCCATACAAATGTATTTGTTCCACTTTTTTACATTTCGTCATGTTACAACCACAGATTTTTGTTTTTTAAATATAAAAACATGAAACTTGTGATGTTAATATGAATTTAATCCACTTTACTTTTATATCACTGAATAAAATCCATTCACCTTCTGAAGTCACCTAAATAGTAAATAGAGTCCACCGGCGTATAGTTTAATTCCAGTATAAATACAGTTGCTCAAGGCCTCAGAGATTTGTGAGAAAAGCATCACCAAGGCCAAAGAGGTCAGAGGTGGTTAAAAAACAATTCCCCAAGCTTGGTATGGCACTACAACAAACCCACCAAGACATGGTCACCCACTGGCAGGGCATCGAGATTATTGATCAGAGAAAAAGGCAAGATACCGATGGTAACTCTGGAGGAGCTTGAGCGTTCAGCTCAGGTGGGGGACTCACTGAAACTACAGTTCTATACACTACAAATCTGGCAAGAAGAAGTGGCAAGCAGAGAGTTGCGGTTGAAAGAAAGCCGTAACATGTTTTCATAAACCGAGATTACAATGCATCGAAGTTTGTGGTTATGTGAACAAATGGGAAAAAAGCAGAATGACTACTTTTTCACAACATTGTAATTGCCTCTATGTATATCTAGCTGTTTTCTAAGATGGTATTCTTTAGATGATTTATTGTTCACATTGTGAACTCTATTAAATTCGCTTAAACTGAAAAATCTGTGACACAGTGGAGTTAACTGATGGTCTGAAGTGATGTTTATAATGAAGCCCACTGAGGCTGAGTTTGCTGGGAAGACTGACAGCTTTGCCGTTGCGCAGGTCATTGGAGGGGGGAGGGTTTACCATAGGTGTGTTGCTCCAGCCAGCACTCCAGTGCCGAACAGTTTGTGGGAACCGGGGGCCTTGTTCTGGCTTACCGACCCCCCTGTGATCCCCTCTCAGTAGGGTACGAGGGCTGCCGAGAAAACAACCCTCCATGTCTAGAGAAAAAAAGGGCATGGGGGCAAAACACTCAGAGAGAGAGAGGGAAAGGCTGAGAGGTCTTTAAAGGTGGGAACATTTTAAATAGAATCTTCTATGTGCAACACTTGCAGCACATGCCCCGAAAACATGTGGTGCTGCAAAGTCATATATGCAGACATATACTTACTTTACACATGCTCATGAACCCACCCACACAAACGCACACATATCTATGCAGCAGTCATGTAACACTGTATGCTGACTTTTATTTATAGCTCCCAGTCTGCATTTGCAGGGCTGAAACCTCCTCTGTCACTCTCACCCAGAGGCTGACTGTTAATGAGGGATGTAGTGAAATGCACGGTTACCTTTGCCTCGTGGCTGAAATGGTCCTCCTGAGCCTCTTAGGTTAGAGCCGTCTGTTAGTTTAACGTCCCACTGCCAAGAGTCAGATCCTGTGCTTGCCATGCCATAAGAGTGGTAGCTTTAATTATGTTCTCCCAGATGGTTTATTTTTCTGTGATTTTCTTTCCTTCTACAGTAGAACCTGATTCTTTTCTTTGAATTTGGATATTAAGTCGCTTCACTGATTGCCTACCAAAAAGCTCCTAAAACTGTACAGTCGTGGCCAAAAGTTTTGAGAATTGGAAATTGGAAAAGTTGCTGCTTAAGTTTTTATAATAGCAATTTGCATATACTCCAGAATGTTATGAACAGTGATCAGATGAATTGCATAGTCCTTCTTTGCCATGAAAATTCCACTGCATTTCATTGCTTTCATTAAAGGACCTGCTGAGATCATTTCAGTAATCGTCTTGTTAACTCAGGTGAGAATGTTGACGAGCACAAGGCTGGAGATCATTATGTCAGGCTGATTGGGTTAGAATGGCAGACTTTACATGTTAAAAGGAGGGTGATGCTTGAAATCATTGTTCTTCCATTGTTAACTATGGTGACCTGCAAAGAAACGCGTGCAGCCATCATTGCGTTGCATAAAAATGGCTTCACAGGCAAGGATATCGTGGCTACTAAAATTGCACCTAAATCAACAATTTATAGGATTATCAAGAACTTCAAGTAAAGAGGTTCAATTATTTTTAAGAAGGCTTCAGGGCGTCCAATAAAGTCCAGCAAGCGCCAGGATCATCTCCTAAAGAGGATTCAGGTGTGGGATCGGAGTGCCACCAGTGCAGAGTTTTCTCAGAAATGGCAGCAGGCAGGTGTAAGCGCATCTGCACGCACAGTGAGGCGAATACTTTTAGAAGATGGCCTGGTGTCAAGAAGGGCAGCAAAGAAGCCACTTCTCTCCAAAAAAAACCATCAGGGACAGATTGATCTTCTGCAGAAAGTGTGGTGAATGGACTGCTGAGGACTGGGGCAAAGTCATATTCTCCAACGAAGCCTCCTTTCGATTGTTTGGGGCATCTGGAAAAAGGCTTGTCCGGAGAAGAAAAGGTGAGCGCTACCATCAGTCCTGTGTCATGCCAACAGTAAAGCATCCTGAGACCATTCATGTGTGGGGTTGCTTCTCATCCAAGGGAGTGGGCTCACTTACAATTTTGCCCAAAAACACAGCTATGAATAAAGATTGCTACCAAAACTCCCTCCAACAGCAACTTCTTCCAACAATCCAACAATAGTTTGGTGAAGAACAATGCATTTTCCAGCACGATGGAGCACCGTGCCATAAGGCAAAAGTGATCACTAAGTGGCTCAGGGACCAAAACGTTGACATTTTGGGTCCATGGCCTGGAAACTCCCCAGATCTTAATCCCATTGAGAACTTGTGGTCAGTCCTCAAGAGGCGGGTGGACAAACAAAAACCCACAAATTCTGACAAACTCCAAGAAGTGATTATGAAAGAATGGGTTGGTATCAGTCAGGATTTGGCCCAGAAGTTGATTGAGAGTATGCCCAGTCGAATTGCAGAGGTCCTGAAAAAGAAGGGCCAACACTGCAAATACTTACTCTTTGTATAAATGTCATGTAATTGTCAAGGAAAGCCTTTGAAACTTATAAAGTGCTTGTAATTATATTTCAGTACATCACAGAAACAACTGAAACAAAGATCTAAAAGTAGTTTTGCAGCAAAACTTTGTGAAAACTAATATTTGTGTCATTCTCAAAACTTTTGGCCACGACTGTACAGCCTTATTTATTTTTTATTATAAAAAGAATGACCAATATCTTAATAAAATCATTAGGATTTACACCAGATAGAAGCCTGGAACATAGAATGGAAGTTTCTGTCTTCTAGCTTTGTTCTTAATCCAAACAGCTCTTTTTTTTATACAGTGCATTGCAAAATGATTCAAACCCACCTTGGGATTTCATGTTATAGACTACCTCAATGTATTATATATATATATATATATATATATATATATATATATATATATATATATATATATATATATATATATATATATATATAAAAAAAAACAGTGTCTCATTTCTCTTACACAACTAAAAATACTAGTTTATCACATACTAGCCAAATATAAAGGTTTAAGGGTTATAAACACCATTGCAAGGAACTTTATTTTTTCAGATACGCTTCTTTGAATCCATACACTACTGTAAGTATTTGCTTGGCTACAGATGCAGATTTTTTGTCATGCTCAGCTTTAAAGTTACCCTGTCAGTCATCACTCAGCGGAGCTCCAAATCACTCACCCTGTGCACAGCCCCACGCCAATCAGCGCTGAGGGTGCATGGAAAATATTGCATTACTGTCTGATGACAAATGATAACATGTTACTATTTTTTTAAAGGAGACAGAGCACCTGTCCAACATGATTTTGGTAGAAAAAAGGAGCATTTACTCACACAGATTTGTTTTACTTTACTTCTCATTGCATGGAGAAAATGCTGATGTGACTGAGATTTGATATATCATTTAGTGTTGCTTGCCTTGAGGTGTGGTTTGGATGTAAAATACCAAAATTAGGAAATAATGAGCAGCAGCTCATCTATCAGATGTAACTGATTTACTGCCTACCTGTGAGGCGTGGGGTGCTGTTCTTTTTCCCCAACTTCTCAGAAACATGGTTTCAAAGACCCACTTTGTTAAAATACTGTTTTTTCTCTCTGTATCTCCGTTCCCGGCTGTGGGATTTTTTTTCCCCTCCCTCTCCTGTAAAACCAGCATAGACTGCTCTGTACCTGTGCTTTGTTTGGCACTGCTGTTTGAATTCCGTGACTGTTCAAGCAAAGATTGTGGATTGGAATGAAGTGGGTTTGAAGAACTCTCCCTTTGTTACCCACATCCTGTGTTTGACCCCCAGATAATCACAGCCCTCCTCCACCCACCTCTAGACAGGGCTCCCTGTGGTGGGAACGGACAAGGAAGTTGCTGGGGGTCATAGACCAGGGGGTGGAGGGGGGGTGGATGACAGCCTCGGCCAGTAGAGTGGCAGTATTGAGAGCCTACAAACCATGGCATTAGCCTATAGGATCACAATGAATTTGAGCTTCAGCTCACCTGATAGAGATGATAGAGGAAGAGATGGCAGAGTTTCTAAAAAGTTGACACCGTTGTATGTCAGTGAATTACACCAACAGGAAGTTAAAACAACTCAAAAAGAAAATCAACATGGTCTTCTTGTATGTATCTTGGCTGAGTCGCCCTGTCTTTCTTCTCTGTGCCTCTGACTGTTCCAGTCACCACTCTTCCGAGAGCTACAGGAAGACTCAGGCCGTCATCACTGATTGCTTAATGACAGATGCCGAGGGAACAAAGAGGGCTCTGATAACCTCCTCCTCAGTGAAAGGTTTTCAGCACTCCAGTGGAAAGACAGAGATAGAAAAAGGAAGACAGTGAACAATAGAAAGATGGAGCCATCCTGAGGCTGAAGCATCCTGTCCTGAGTTTTTTGGGGATTTTTCTTTTTTTTTAGCTGCCTGAAAGTCAAATGTACACAGACAGAAAACAAAAATGTTGCTGATTTAATGAACAAAGCTACCCCGTGTTTGGATAGATCAGTAGTAGTGGCTTCTGTTGGAGGGTCTTCACTCTTTGGTACAGTTAGAACATCTGGTGTGAGTTAAAGGTGATTGTAGAGCAACCACTGTTTGCTTGGTGAGGGTAGAAAAAAGAAATCAACGTTGAGAACAGCAATGTTCAAAAATGTCTATAAATTCAGAGATTGTTGCCTGATGTGCCAAAACCTCAACAGTTTGCCAGCAAATATTGTTTTCCTACTTTCACACCTTCCAATTAAATATACATCTAAAAAATAATTGGCTTACAGCAATTGACCAATTTTCAGCTTGACTCAAAAACCAGCTTTTATTCTGATCAGTGAATGCACATAAGCATGAGAGCTGTCAACCCCTGCTGACAACATTACTGTGTGTGCTGTTACTGAGGGAGGAAGATTCTGTGTCATCTATTTTTAGCCTCAGTGATGTGTTGCTGAAGTCACAGGATGCACATCTCTAAGGTTCATTCAGGCAACCAGAGCGAGATTTTTAATAGATAACAGGAATTTGGGCAGACTACAGCATCCTGTAGGTCACAGAACATGATTTATTTAAAAAAGCTTGTAGCCTTTTCTGAAATCTAATAGTTAAGTAAGGTGCTTTAATTTCCAGCGAATACACATTGTTACTTCTGAACAATCAGTGCAATATCACAATTGCAATGGACTGCCTGGGTGCATTATTGTATTGGTAAGAAACTATATTTGAAGTGTCAGGCATTTATGATCTGCATATCGATAATATATTTGGCCAGTTAGATCTTAGCTAGACCTTAGTTGGCTTTAATACCCCCACTCGATAAATATTTTTAATGACTTGAATACCGAAGTTCATGGAGAGCATTGGGGACATTGTGTAATAATAATAATAATAATAATAATAATAATAATAATAATAATAATAATAATAATAAAACTCAGATGAATGTAGGTGAATAGTCCCTGTAATTTTCAGCAATATAATTGTAATTGTATATTTTCTAACATCATGCAGCCCTATTGTTTCTATATCTTCTCATGTCATAATTCCTAAGGAAAAATAACAACAGACTAAAATCGGTATCGGTATAGGGCAAAGCCTTACAAAATTTGAGATTGGAAACTGACCACAAAATTCTTACCTATTCAATCTCTTTTTCCAATTACTTAATCTGCATCCAAAGGAACTTGCTACAAAGGGAACGGTGACTTGGCTCTTTCCACATTTTACAATAATAACTTTACCTGCAGGTTCTCCACCAGGTGTTAATTTGTCAAATTCCAAATGATAGTCTGAACAGTAAAATTCACCACCTAACAGGGTTTCTTTCCATTGCATCCGCTTCTTACTGCATCGTTCATGGTTCTGTGGTGTTTACGAGGCCCTCAGAAGTGGCTCCTAATGAGTACGTGTAAGGGTTACTGTACAACATTCCCTTGCAGCCACCTCCTCTGTTAGCCTTTTCAGTCCTCACAGGGAGCCGGTGCAGAGGTTTATACCAGTACCAGCTGGGAATAGTAATTCCTGGAGTTTTGCTCATTCTTCCAGCAAGCGTCTCCATATTTATTCTCTGTGCACAAAAACAGACAAATTCTATGTTGGAGGTCCCAAAACCCTGTCCATCGTGTAATCGATTATTGTCTCATAGTTAAGATACTATAAACATACAAAAACAATATAGTAGAGGAGAGGAGAGGAGAAGAGAAGAGACATTCAAGTTGTAGGTTCAAAGTCTTATATTTTTCCTGGCCTTTCGAGTCTTAAATGTTTTACATTTGTTGAAGTTTACTGTGTTTATTAGCTTTGAGTCCATACAAAATCATTCATAATCCGGCTACAGTTATGGAAGCTGCGTTTGGCCTAATTACTGAGCCATATGTATGTGTTTGGGATTCTTTTGGCTGTAGGAACTTAAATGGATCTATAATTAGCACGCAGAAAAACATTGTTCTCAAATATCTGTTTTGATCCATGCTGGCTGTCACACTCTGAAAGAAACAAATAACATGGGGAGAACAAACATGGGCAGCTATTGTCAACAGGATTACAAGGGGACAGCGTGTAATTTTGGATCCTGTGCCAAATGAGTGGAAGTGAATATCTCTATACCAACGCAGTGAAAGAGGTGGGGAGAGCTGATTGTTGGAAGATTGCGGCTGATTCATCAGCAGGTAATTTCTCGATAATTGAAGCATTCCAGTCACTCGCACCAGAATGGGGGGTATTTGAACGCATGCTCTATTGGGTGCTTAACTCAACGAGCTGTTTTTTCTTTTTCTAAACAAATCTGTATGCTTTCACTATTCAATGAACCAATCCTAACCACATCTAGGTTATCTTTCGTAGGACATTTGTGGATTACTTTGCTTTTGCAATGGGACCAGTTGCAGCTTTCTTCAACTACTAACAATCTGCAAGCGAATGGAAACATGTTTGAACAACAGAGCAATCCCCCCCCCCCCAATGTTAGTTGGCAGTTCATCTTCTAGAACGCAGTGCTCAGAGCTGGCTCCATGTGAGGTCACTTTGGACTCCCAGCATTTACCCGTTGCTCTCCTCTGTTTCCTCCTCTCTACCCTTGCACCCCCTTATCGGGGTGCCGGAGCCCCGGAGAGGAGGGGAGAGGGGTCACAGGGTCAAAGTCTTTTCCTCTTTGGATCTTAGGGCTTGCTGGGAGAGACTTGGTGAGAGAACGGCTGCATTAGAGCTGGGGTTGGGGGTCAAGATTTTAATTCTGTTAAAGAACAGCTGGTTTGAGTTTTTCCTCACGTCGCTCTTCCCTCCCTCTCGCCACAAATCCAGGGAGATGAAAAATTTGTTCAGAGGGGAACCAGTAAAATAAAAAAGGTTTACGGTCCAAAGCCCTTACCCTTACCCTGCTCAAGCATTAGAGAGGAATGCAATAACGTCAGCATTTGGCCTTGCTTAGATTGACCTAAAACAAGGAAGTCCTTTTTGTGTTTGGGAGTCTTAACAACCGGATGAAACTTAATTAAAAAGCTCAAAAAATTGAAATGGATTTTTCATACTTTAAACCAGGGGAATTCTTTTGCTCAAGTATCAATTTCCATGAGATATTATTATTTCTCACATAATGTTAAACAGGTGAAACTGACATGTTTGGCAGTTACTTTACCTTTTTAAGAGCCTCCAGCTTCTCAGATAAATTGGTAAAGAAACTGCATCATTGTAATATCTAGAATTCTTCCTGTTAGTACAGCATTTTCCAAATGCCTGAAACAAATTTAAAACTTAATATCTCACAAATTTAAATCCTTCACCTCTTAACAAATCCATTGCTCAACATCCTGTTTTATTAATCCTAACCTTTAGTAAAATGAGTCGTTCAACTACCCTGTAGTACTTCTACTACACATGAAATGTGTTGATCTGAATGTCAAGGCAGGATTAGTTCACATTTCGAACTTGATGATGGTATAAAGAGAGTGAAAGCTAGGGATAGGCACTAAAGCACTCCTATAAATGGAAAACTAATACGTTTTTTCTTCTGCCTGCTCCATCTTGTGCTCTCATGCCGGCCGGCCGGCTGGCTGGCTCACTGGCCCCGGGGCAGTGTTGGTGTGTGGCGCAGCAGCAATCAGAGGTCATAATTTCATTGGCGGTTAGCATCAGGTTCAATTTTTCTAGTAGGTTACATTTACCAGAAAGTCTGGATTGTGTTACCGTGTAACGGTGGAATCAGTGCAGAGCTGTAGGATCCCTCTACCTTTCTAAGAGGAGCCGTGCAACCGCAAAGAAGTACTGCAGCGCATACAGAAATGCACAGACAGACACATATTTAGGCAGTCTATTAGTGCTAAGTTATTTAGTTCTATACCCCAATACTCCTAGACTGGCTTAACTATGTATCTTCTTTTAAAACATCTTGTATTTATGTGAGTTTTTTTGTGGTTTCAAGCAGATGTTCAAATAAGTATTCTTTTCCTGTTTTTAAATCATTTTCACTGCATTATTTCTTTCAGAGTGACACTGATCTAAATTTAAAATAACTTAAAAATGCATAATATAGTTCCCAACTAAATTTACATATTGGCCTTTACATATTATTACATCAGGTTATTTGAATATGCACCAATCTTTACTGGTATTGCCATACTATACCAACCTTTGTAAAGTTCTTTGTTTTTATTTCATTACTTTTTATTAGAAATTTTGTGAATAAATCAATATTTGTACCTTTCAACAAACTATTTCATACCCTTGTACTTGTTATTGCATATTGGTTCATTTCCCATTGCATTTTGTGAAATTATAGAGATTAGTATTCATAAAAAGGCTAAAATCCTTAGTTTCATATATTTTAATTGTATGTAATTTAATTATACTTAATGACTTGAGTACTAGATTATAGAAAATTACTTTAAATCATTATTTTACTGTGCAACTACCAAATAGCCCTTAATGTGGTTCCTAGTTGGCAAATGGACGTTTTTGTACAACAAATAGTGTGTTATGAAACTGCAATGCTTACTTGTGGTGTGTCATGAGTTGTTTTAAATGCTAAAAACTGCCCTCTCATGGTTTCTAATAGCTGTTAGCTTGAGTAGCCCTCTAGCCTTTCTTTCTACTTTAACAAATCAAGTGCTCTAAAGCTGCTTTCTGCTCAGATGTATTTCACAGGTTCTTAAAATTGGCCGAGGACTACTCTTGTTTCTCAGTTAAGCATATTTCTACACAACAGACATGTTAAAAATTCATGTTGCTTACATAAACCACCGCAGATCAGAAGTTGAGGTGCACCCAGTGTCAACCAATATCAACCAATCAAATGAAAGAGAAAGACTTTGACACTTGAGATTTAACTGAGGCACTACGAGGATTCAGGAAGGAAATGTAACGAGTGGTTTGAAAAGGTATAATGTTTTCTTAGCAAAGGGAAAGACTTATGTCAACCCAAAGCACACTTTCCAGTAAAAAAACTGTTTATTATTAAGTATTTTCACAAGAAAAAAAAGTTTAAGATGTAAAAATCAATAACGGTAGTTTTTAATCTAAAATGAATGTTTTGTGTGTTTCAGGAATGTGACCAAGTACATATTGATGATGTGTCTTCAGATGATAACGGCCAGGATCTAAGGTTTCCAAGATCACTTTAAATCTTAGATAATTTGTCACAAACAAACTTCCCAATAGTTGAAGCAGCTTCAGCTAACAGATTTCATCTCTGTCTTTATTTTAGTACGTATAACTTCAGCGCTGATGGTTTCCACGCAGCAGCTACGAGTGCCAACCTGTGTCTGGCCACAGGCGTTCGGGGAGGCGTGGACTGGATGAGAAAACTTGCCTTCCGCTACAGACGAGTAAAAGAAATCTACACCACCTACAAAAATAACGTTGGAGGTAATCCCCGACAAGCAGTGCTGCGTGCACAGTTCTGCTGGGTAAAAATGAGTTTGCACATATGTGTGTGCGCATGTGTGCCCTCTTTGTGTGGGCGTTTATGTGAGTGCCTGCGTATGTTTGGGTAGGGGGGGGGGGCAAATTTTGAAAATTTCAGTGGTATTCGGATGGCTAGTCCAACCCAAACATTGTTACCCTGCGTTTCAGGTCTGCTGGGCCCTGCCAAAAGGGAAGCCTGGTTGCAATTGCGAGCAGAAATTGAAGCCCTGACAGACTCCTGGTTAACACTGGCACTGAAAGCACTAACATTAATCCACTCAAGGTAGGACTCCAGAGGGCATAATAGTACCCAGGTCCACACCGCACATCTATAGACCTGCGTGTGGTGTAAATAAGCTGATTGTCTTCCAAGCTATTTTAAAAAAAGAAACTGCAGTGGATTTTTCTTTGTACGGGCTGCCTTTTCTAATTTTGACAAATAAGCTTGCTAAGGGATCTGAGCTGAAAAATGAGCCAATCCTTCAATGTAAGACATGTTTTGGGGACTTGATACATTGCTTTGTCTTTTATATGGCACATTGTGTTTTCTTTTCTCCTCCCTCAAAGTGATTTGAAATGATGTCACCACTTTACTCTCCTCCTCAGGTCAAACTGTGTGAATATCCTTGTGACCACCACGCAGCTCATCCCAGCGCTGGCGAAGGTCTTGCTCTACGGCTTGGGAGTCGTCTTCCCTATAGAGAATATTTATAGCGCAACAAAAATAGGTAAACTATGCTTTCCTATCCTGCTATACCTGCATCATTATCCTGAGCATATTGCTTTTGGACATGCTTATTGTTTTAGCATTGTGAGCGTAAGCAGTTAAGAGAAGCATGCTTCTTCAGTGACAGGACTGAGGCTAGGGGGAAGGGCTGGAATTTTGTCACCGGAGAGGGTTGATGTTCCTCAGTGAGGGAATAGTCCTAATCAACCTGGGATTATTTTCTTGGAGCAGGACCTGTGCTGGGCCTCTGCTCCTCGCCTCTGCATATGAAACCACTTCTGCACATTTATGTCATTCTAAGGAAACAGAAGCCCCTCTCCTGCTCCTCCTCCTCTTATCCCCACGATTTTCCTCTCACTTTAGCCTCTTTTCACTGTTTCGTATGCAAAATAAACATCAACCCTCACTGCTGCGAGGTTTTTTAATGTCTCCAGATCAGTTCACCCCTTTGCAAATTCATACCCTTATTTCAGGCATACAGTGTCATTTTATACTTTCCATTTTTAACCCATTAACAAACCATGTTATACTCATGTTCTTAGCCATTGTATATGTCTATTTCTCATTGTAGTAAATATTTTCATAGATTCTGGGGGAAAATGGTCATAAAAAACTGAGACTTGCATCTAATTAAATTGGATTATTTTTTGAAAACCTTATATAACACTGTTTGTATTTACTTTAGTTCTGATGCAGTATTTGACCCCAGATTACACCAAAATACTTCCAAGTTTAATTGAGTCATACAATTACATTCCTTACAGTGAATAATAAGCAGAATCTAGCTAATTATCGAACCAGCTATGACAGCCCTGGTGGAAATTAATTGACGCATTATTGATACAGAGTGTAACAATCCTGCTAAGGGTCAAAAAGACCACCATCCTTTTCAGGGCCATTGGGGCAGAGTTGGGGGGTATTAAACTTCGTGCTAATAAGAAAGAGAAATTATGCTGTTTTCTGCTTGCAAAAAACACGGACTGTCATGGGGTGAGTGCCACCCATCACTCTTAAGATAATGCTGTTCAATTGCTGTAGTTGACAAGGAATGAACAGCATCAATTTATCAATTCAGATTTATTCACATTTATTCTCATATGTCTCAAATGTAACAAAAGTGCTTTGTGAAGGGCCTGAAAAAAGAAAAAAAGCTGGCAAACATCAATCAACACCCACAGCAAAGGATGCTAGGCTAAGTAACTAGACTACAATATCATATAAAATGGAACTAAGGAGTAAACAATATAAGCAATAAAGATGAAAACAATATAAAACATAAAAAAAATCTCTAACACGAAAAATGTAAATGAACCATAAGACAAATGAAAAATAATTATACACGATCATAAGTTTCAATAAACGTAAGAATAAATGTGTTAGACTATTTTTGCTTCAGTGAGAATACCTGTTGCTTTTGTAGTTTAAATTAAAGCAGTTCTAGCATGCCACATTTATAAAAAAAATTACGAGTAAATAGTATGAGGATGTTGCCCTGTGTCTAGGTGTGCTAAGCTCTTTCAGGACTAAACCAAACTCAAGAGAGGTTTGGTCATTTCTCCCAGATGAGGCAAACTTAATGCTTTTAGGATCCTCTCTATCTTAGGGCTGATCTTATCACACCTCTTTCCTGAGCTCAATGTTTACACTCTGCCCTGTTTTGTGAGCGTTGTGTTTTTACAGGGGCTCTTGTCACACCATGCCTTTGAATCAACTTGGGATTCAGTGGTCATTTTGGGAGTGTGTTTCTGTTTGCATCCATGCAACGCTCCACTAACATCCTGACTTTCTTCACAGGGAAGGAAAGCTGCTTTGAGAGAGTAATTCAAAGATTCGGGAGGAAAGTTGTTTACATTGTTATCGGAGATGGGGTGGAAGAAGAGCAAGGCTCAAAAAAGGTGAGAGGCACCAAGCGGCTTATTCCCTTCAACCTTCTTCAATAATGTCAGAACCCTGTTATAGGCATTCAGAGAACACACAAAACATACCTGCCATACCACTCCAAAGAAAGTAATTAGCACTCCAGTTCTCCTCCACAATCTCATCCGTTTATCCTCTTATTAGGCGTCCAAGTACAAGAAGGAAAGTTGGTAGGCTGTAATCAGCGCTCTTCCTCCACCATCTCAGGTTTACAGAGCAGGGGAGGAGGGAGATGGCATAATTATATATTCCTGCTCGCTGCTCAGAGCAGTGTGAATGCTGCATGTGTAACGCTAGACAAGGCCTTTCAGGCATGTTGAAGGCACATCGTAAATAGAGCGCACATAAAGGAGACTTAAATCATTGTTGATGAAATTAGAATATTTACTGCAATGACAGCCCTGTTAGCACGAGATGGATCGGGCTCAAAGCCGTTCGGGAAACAACCTTTTCTCTTCAGATGAGTCCGACTTGCCATTTCTAAATGTAACCAGCTGGCTTCTGCTTCTGTTGTGTATTCTGCATTTCTGTCAGGTTTACATGCAAACCAAAAGGCTGTTCGCTGCAAAAATATTCATTATGAAATTTATTATCGGCTTTGAAACATATTTTCCTGACAGTTACCATAAGCCTCTTTGTCAAGCTGAAGGCTTGCCTTCTCTTTGAACTGTCTCCAGCTCTTTTTACCTTCACCTGTTTCTCAGTAAACACTGAGCAGAGGCACAGGGGTAGATGGAAAGTGATTAGGCAGTGATTAGAGGAGCTTCAACAACTTTTTTGCCCTGAGTTAAAGTGTAAAGCAATAGCTCCGTATTATGAAAAGTGAACACACTCTGGGTATGCAGTCTTGAGGGATGATTGTTGAAATAAATGCAAATATTTTTGCTCAGTCTTGAGTTGTTGGAGTGTGACATTGATGGAAGGATAAGGTGTTATTTTTCCCACGAGTGGTGCGAGTCCCATGAGACGCCACAGAGTAAAAGGTTTCTGTGTCAACATCAGAGAGGACTTGGAATAATACAACAATTTTACCCGTCAGGAGGCGCATATCAGACGTGACACCGCGTGGAACTACAAAAGCAAATGTCTGAAAGTCCTCATGCCTTCACCTTTTCAACAACAAAAAAATCCCCGAAACAATTCTGTCTTCGGTTATTACCATCGCCTGGGAGAAAAGGCTGAGATAACATCTCCAGCTTTTAAACTTAAAAGCAAAGACAATTTACAAAACAAAAAGCAAAGAGCTTTTTAAGGGTCAGTGCAGGCTCTCCTAAGCGGAACATATGCCTGGGAGAGACCATACCTTTGATAAGGGGAGGGTAATGGGCTCCACACACTGAAGAGCTGAGGACTCTACCTGACAAGCTCCTTTCATTCTCTGCGACTCAGGTTTCTCCTCCATCCTTTGCTCGGGAACAACAGCTCATTTGCACTGTCCTAAAAACACACTGGCAAGCAGGAAGCGCAGTGAAAAGACACCGTGGGGAGTTCACTTCTGTTATGCCTTAAAAAAGCTGCTGGCTTAGTTCGGGGCTATAAAACAATTCACTGATGCTGCAGAGAAAGTAATTTTGAGGTATGATGTGTCTTAGAGTTACAGCTGTTCTTCTCTAAAGTTAACTAGATGGCCCTTGTTTATTTAATCTACTGCCTTAAATAAAAAGAATTTAATCTATATTAAATAATGTCATAGTTTAGAAAAAGGCTACAAATGTCATTATTACGGTGGCCGGGAAGTACAAAACAAAATTACATTAACCTGAAACACTTTTACAAGTTTACCGAAACACTTTTACAAGTTTACCGAAAACTTTTACAAGTTAACCGAAACACATTTACAAGTTTACCGAAACACTTTTACAAATTTACCGAAACACTTTTACAAATTTAGCGAAACACTTTTACAAATTTAGCGAAACACTTTTACAAGTTTACCAAAACACTTTTACAAGTTTACCGAAACACATTTACAAGTTTACCGAAACACATTTACAATCTTACCGAAACACATTTACAATCTTACCGAAACACATTTACAAGTTTACCGAAACACATTTACAAGTTTACCGAAACACATTTACAATCTTACCGAAACACATTTACAAGTTTACCGAAACACATTTACATTCTTACAGAAACACTTTTACAAGTAAAAAAAAAACAAAAAAAACACTTTAATAAGTTTAAAACAAAGACATTACCTGGAAGTGATACTGCAGGGATGAGGTTAGGGTCGGGGCAAGACCAAAGTGTTAACAGTAATGGAATCGATCCTGCCAGCAGCGCAATCTGCAGAGATGTCCCGACCCTAACCTCATCCCTGCAGTATCACTTCCAGGGTCATGTCTTTGTAAATGTGTTTCGGTAAACTTGTAAATGTGTTTCTGTAAGATTGTAAATGTGTTTCGGTAAACTTGTAAATGTGTTTCGGTAAACTTGTAAATGTGTTTCGGTAAACTTGTAAATGTGTTTCGGTAAATTTGTAAAAGTGTTTCGGTAAACTTGTAAAAGTGTTTCGGTAAACTTCTAAATGTGTTTCAATAAACTTGTAAATGTGTTTTGGTAAAATTGCAAAAGGGTTTCAGGTTAATGTAATTTTGTTTTGCACTTCCCAGCCACCGTACATTATTGATAATTGTACAATGCTTGCAAAAGTATTCACTGCCTTGTGGCATTTTAATGCATCTCATGTTACAACCTCACATTTTAATGTATTTTATTTGGGATTTTATGTGATAGAAAAATACAAAGTAGTGCTTAATTGTAAGGTGTCAGGCAATGGACACATGCTTTTTTAAGGCTTTTGCAAATAAAAGTCTCACAGGTGTAATATGCATATCCATTTAATGCGCTTTACTGTAGTACCGCTAAATAATATCCAGTACAAACAAATGCCTTCAGAACTCAGAATTTAAAGATATACAACCACTTATTATCTATACCTGCTTATGCTTGCAGGGTCGCGGGGGGGCTGGTGCCTATCTCCAGCAGTCATTGGGCAAGAGGCGGGGTACACCCAGGACAGGTTCTCAGTCCTGAACAATACCTGTGTGTAATTTAATCCTAATATAAATTCATCTTAGCTGTGAAGGCCTCAGAGGTTTGCTAGAGAACATTAGTGAACAAAAAGCTTCATGAAGACCAAAGAACAAAGCAGGCAGAGAGTTGTGGAGAAGTTTAAAGCAGAGTCAGATCCCTAACTTTGAACATCTCACAAGGCAAGGCAAGGGAATTTTATTTGTACAGCACACTTTCAACAACAAGGTAATTCAAGGTGCTTTACAGAATTACGGGGTGAAATAAAATAGCAGTAAAATGCAGACAAAGCATATAAAGTAAAAACAGCAATAAAGCAAGAAGCACACACAAAACATGATACATCAAAGCATTACTCAAAGGCAGCTCTAAACAGAAACGTTTTTAGTTGTGATTTAAAAGAACTCAGGGTTTCAGCAGCTTTGCAGTTGTCTGGAAGTTTGTTCCAGATTAGATGACTATAGAAACTGAAAGCTGCTTCTCCATGTTTGGTTCTAATTCTAGGAATGCTGAGTAGACTGGAATTAGAGGACCTGAGTGGTCTGGGGGGTTGGTATAGTAACAGTAGATCTCCAACATACTTTGGTGCTAAGCCATTCAATGATTTATAAACTAATCAAAGTATTTTGAAGTCTATTCTCTGAGCTACAGGGAGCCTGTTTAAGGACTTTAGAACTGGGGTGATGTGCTCTACTTTCCTGGTTCTTGTGAGGATGAGAGCAGCAGCGTTCTGGATCAGCTGCAGCTGTCTAATTGACTTTTTAGGCAGACCTGTGAGGACGCTGTTGCAGTAATCAATCTGACCAAAGATAAACAAATGGACGCAAGGTACTGTTCAATCTATCAGCCCAACCTGGAAGGAGTATGGAACAACTGCAAACCCACACAGACATGTCTAGCCACCTAGACCAACATGCAACATAAAAGAGTGACCAAGAACACTGAAGGAGGTGCAGAGATGCACAGGTCTGGTGGCGGAATCTGTTAACACAACAACTCCATGTATCTGGCTTTTATGAAAGAGTGGCAAGAGGAAAGCCTAAGAATTCCCACTGGAGCTAGCTGCAATCTATGTAGGAGATACAGAAAGACAGTACTGAACCTTCTGACTTACATGCAAAATACTATATGTTGTGGAGAACTAACCTTGATATCAGCATGTAAACACCCAGTTTGGTGGTGGCAGCATAACGCTGTGTGGATATCTTTTTTTAAGGAGGGACAATGACACTTTTGTGAGCTGATGTGGAAAATGAATGGAGCTAAATGCAGACCAATCCTGATGAAAGAGCAAAAGCTTCTGTCTGTAGATGTGCACTTCCACTTCACAACTACTTTCTTAATCTACCACAGTCAATCAATAAAATACATAGAAATCTGTGGTTGTAATGTGATAAATGTGTAAAATGTTCAAGGGCTAAGAATACTTTGAGCCTCAGTCCTTTGTTTTCAAGGCACTGTTTTTGGACATTTACTTCTTATATTAAAAATGTCAGTTCCGACAGATTATATTTTAAAAAATTGCAATACTAACCATATTTATAGCCCTATTATTATTCTTTCTCATTTAGTAGTGTGCGCTTTTATAGAGCTTGTGTTGACACCATTTCTCACATTGCTTTAATGCTAAAAGCTGATGACTTCAGATGTAAAAATAGGACATGCTACAAAATGTTTAGATCAAATCCTAACTTGATGCTTTCATTTGTCCCACAGCACAACATGCCCTTCTGGAGAATCTCCAGCCATTCGGACCTCATGGCCCTCCACCACGCTCTCGACCTGGAGTACTTGTAGCACTACACCAACACCACAGTACACAGTAAACCCCTCTCTGTGCATCAGGACATCGAGCAACCTTTCACCTTTGCCCTCCAGGCCCCATCCCATGCTTTGCTGTGGCCTCCAGAGCTGCCCCCCCCTTCCGACAAACACACACACACACACAAAACCCCACCTCTTCATCTTGTGTTGCCCGGCGTCTGTCTTTTGCTATAGTAAATGAAAAAAGAAGAGGACAGTGGGAAAAAAGAAGCACACGGCTAATGTGCTGACAGGCAGTCACACATTGTCTTAACCCTGAAACTTTTTTTTTCTTCTCTGCAACACAAAGAACGGGAGAGAGAGGTGAATTTACGGCGCAGCAGCTGCTCGCCTTGGTTACTGTGAATCGGCTGCTTTCTGAAGCTGTCAAAGTGTTTTACGGCCCCGGCACACCTTCCCGTTTGTGCCGGGGCTCCGTCAGGTTTCACACCTAAGAGGAGAGCAGAGCTACTGATGACCTCGCCTTCTGTGCCGCAGAACTCCGCTTCAGCTGCAGGCCAAGATTTCTGCCGTTTTCTCCACATCCTCTGCTCTTTGCCACTTTTCTTTCGATACGTCACCTTTTACATCTCCTCTCTCTGTAAGTGGACAGACAGACTGTAGTGATTTCTGTCAGCCTCAGCGTGGGAGTCCTGTGCTTCTTATTTATGAACAGACTTTGCGAGTGGCCCCAGCGCCACTAAGATGGTACCTCGTTAACAAAAGACTTGTGCCTTTTACAAACAAAACGGCGAGAGGAAGACATTTACGGAAGAATAAAAAATAAATCAAAATAAAAGGGGGTTTTCTAATAATTTAAGAAAATTAACAAAAAACTTATTTACAACGCTGAGACAATCGTGTACAGAGGAAATCTTTTTTTTCTGTGTGTAAGTTTGTAATCACTGGACTATTTCTTCCTATAATCATTTAGGTACATGCTCTTGAAAGGTGGCTTTGCTTTTTAATTGAAGTAAAACTATAAAGGCATTAAATTGCTCTCAAGCTTGTGGAGGACACCTGAAAGTGTTGGATGCATTCAAGTTGAATTTGATTTTTCAAAAACAACAATGTGGACTCCACGCTCTCGACCTGGAGTACTTGTAGCACTACACCATAATGGGACTGTGTGATCAATTGCTCGTCAAGACCAAAAGCATGGATATCAAAGTGTCAAGGAGCTTTCTTTGGATTCTGAGATGTCTTATCCTTATCGCCTCTACTATCTGTCCCAAATTTGAATGGGAAAAGGGTTTATTTTAGTCACTCAGAGAGGTAGCTCTCCACTTGTGTCCTTATGGCCTTTCACCAGCTTGCAACCCTGATCTCAACATATTAAAAGACAAAACTAAATCTGGTGAAGCTTTAGAGAATGGCAGCAGAAGGCAGTTTCCTGCCTCCTGAGGGGCATTTTACCTGCATTTTGGATAAATCTGATATTTAAAGAAGCAAGCTTGAATAGGTTTTATTATCTTTTATACAAGCACTATAAAAACTCTTGTACAGCGAGCGTAATTTTGTATGATGTAGTGTTTTTATTTCGACATTGACTTCAACGGGGTAATCATAATTAACAGTGAAAGAAAAGCCACTAAGTTTAAGGGATTGGGGAACTTACAGGACATGTGCTATCAACTGTGAATTTCTTAAATAGAAACCCACTTGTGTTTCTAATTTTTCCCTCCTTTGCACATGTTCACTCTTGGCCTTTGCATTTAACTTCAGATCCCTCTCTGCTCTAACAGAGCCCCCCTTTGTGTCGAAACAACCTCCCCACACTTGTACACACTCACCTACAGACATAGCCCGGGGTATCTACATACTGCTGCTAGATCAAGGTAATGGTAGGTAAAAAGAGGAAATGTTTTATAGATTCATACAGCACGCTTTTTTTATTATGTTGCAATCATAAATGCAAACTGGAAATAATTTTCACTTCATGGGCCTCATTGTGAAAACGCAAAAGATTGTTGTGTCTGCAAAAAATATGTGTACAGATGTTTTTGACATTATTATTTGATTGTGTTTAAATTAATAAAACTGATTTGTGAGCTGTTGCATGTTGTCTTTTTTGTTGTTGTGCAAAATCATATTTTCAAAGTTATTTTTCCACAATTTTTCAAATTTGCAGTAATGTGGTTAGAATAGGTTCACTGATATCTTTCTGGACTTCAGAATAAAACGGATGGCCCAGAATTTAACCCAGTAATACTTCCGGAGAGCAAACATCACGTACACAATTGATTCATAAAGTCTGCTCTCAAACCTGGATTTGGACCAAACAACAAGTCAATCCAGACTCAATCCAGCCCTTACTTCTAGGACTTGTTCAGCTGAGTTTTTACGCGCTGTTGTGTGTGACAGACCTGAGCGCAGTGGATCATGCTGCTATAGCAAATTATGCCATAAATAATTCTGACGTTGAATAGTGCTTAGTTTACAAAACATGAGAGTAACTCTTTCTTGAAGTTTTGTCCAGACGACTTATCGGAGCCACCATTAAACATTTTATGATCCGGGTAGCCAACCAGTCGAATCAAAATCTAGAGGAAGCAAGCTAATAATGTAGCACCTCATCAAACCTTATCCAGTGCAAAGATCCTCTGCGGAGCAAGATGTGTGTCTACTTTCTGCAGCCGTATGTGCTAAGCAGAGGTCGGACTACAATTTTTTGATGTCTGTTATTTTGACTGACAGGATCAAAAAAGTCCAGTCATAGTATATTTTTACCTGTCAGTTTTCTAAATGATAATTAAATACTACTGAATATATTACTATTTTCATTCATTTTAATATTAAATCCGAAAAAACTGAACAGAGAATCCACACTGTGCCATCACACATTGAGCAGATTAATGAGATACATGTATTATGAACATCTCACCTGCTGTGGCCGGATCCCTTTGCATGGAGGTGAACTGCGCTTCCACTTACAGAGGCTGAATCCGTCCTGGAGATGGGAATTAAGACTGCCACTTCCGCCAAAGTTTTGAAATCAGGGAACATTTCTCTAATTCAAAAAGGCAGAATTTGGCAAAATTCCCTGAGGGGCAGGATTTTGATCTCCTTAGCGGTAGGAAATCCCTGCATGCGCTCCTGCATCAGTGGTTAAGCTGCAGTGATCTGTCATCACTGGTCTGTGTACAGTGCAGTCAAAGATGCGCTCTTTGCCTCTGTAACTCTTCAACGTTCTGTCAGATAGCGAGATGCATTGGGTTCGGTGTCCAGGTCTGAAATAATGCTCAGATACTCTCATGGGAATCTTTTTTTGTATGATAAGTTAAGTAAACTCTGTGCATAAAGTTGAAAATGTCGGCACGTCTGCATCAAGTGTTCAAGGGTGGGGATTGCAATCTGTCAAAATGACCAATGGCCTTAAGATTTTTCCATCACAGTTTTTTTTTTAAATGGTCATATATGGAACATAATTGGTTCGTGCCACCGCTGGTGCTAAGTTAGATAGTCCCTCAAAAATTTATTAGACAGCACTCATATTTGAGGGTAAGTGATGTTAGAACATTACAGTGTTTAAAAAACACTGTTGGTACAGAGGGGAATGTACAGAATCTCTGGAGAGACAAAATATTGTTTGCTGTCAGAAAGACAGAAACAGCACCTTCAAAACGATTATTAGAAATGTAAAATTGTTGGTTCAAACCTCAAGTTTTTATTTATAAAACATTTTTTCTTGTATGTAGTATGTTCCACCTGTTCTAGTTTTACTAAAGAAAATACGTATAGGTAACAGATTATTTTATAGAGTTTTGCCAAAACAACTATAAACCTTTTATTTTTTGGGAGGGGGTATTTAGATTATGCACATTAACTATATGATCACATATTGTTAGGATGAAGAATGTGGTTACTTTGTGAAACATCAAAAAATTAAAAAACAAAATAGGAATAATAGGTAATGAGTTTATCATGTTTAAATAGATTTTTTTAAATAAAGTATTTGCCTTAATATCAACATTTGGAGCAACTAGTTGTTTTGGACCTTTTGAACTCAAGAAATCAAATTTGGATCTTTTGTTGCTTGAAAGCACGTGCCATATGGACATGTTGATCAAAATGCTCAAATCTTGAACAGCTAAATGAAATACATTTTTGATCAACTGGATATGCATTTTTATTAAACTCAGTTCTGCTAACTGTGGGTCTTTCATAATGCCTATAAGACGTTAGTGAATGCTTTGCACAAAAGATGTAATATATTAAAACCCTGGCCACTAACTCAACAAGAAAATCACCATTTATGTCTGTAATCTTCTCTGCAGATTGGCCAAACCACTCAAATCCAAAGAGAGTGAAGTTGGTATACAGTATATATGAGGTAGGTTTTAATGAGGTGGTCATTGCTTAAAGAGTTCAGTATATGTAACACAAGTCTTGATACGTAAGGCTTGTGTTGCATACCTCCTGCCTCCTAAGCCATGACGAATAATAAAGAATGCATGGAATTTTATTACGGGCGCACAAACTATTCTAAATCCAGAAAAATGATGTAAGCATATGAAGCAGTAGTGAAGACCAGAGTGAACGATTGACATCTGCATGACTGGACTGAGCAATCTGTGGGTCCTTTCATCAGACGTCATCACCACAATGACCTTAAATGTACTTTTCCAACTTCTGAACAGGTGAAAGTGTCTGAGCTCCTGGCTGGCTTTCTTTCTTGGAGAGAAGCACTTCTCAGTCACAGACTGTCTTCTCTCTATGATACGTTTTCCCGATGCTTGGAGATCAGGAAGAAATAGCCAGACAGGACCAGACCAGACATTTCTTTGAAAAGAGTGGGTGTCGATACACGCCAGCCAGCCGCTCTGGCTGTTTTTGCAGAACAGAGGGGAGCCAGATTCTTTCTGCTCAGCTCGTCTCTTATACCTTGCTCTCAATTTCTCTGTCGTGACTTTGATTTTCGCTGAAATTTATCATCACTGCTGTAATATTTGTGGCTGCTGGATGGTCGAGTTTTATACTGGTGATTGGTGGTTATTCCTACGCATCTACCCAACAATTCTTTCCAGAAAAAAATAAAGGTTCTGTTCCCTCTTAGATCTTGATTTGGTCATTCCTCTCTATGACGTCCCAGCAAAGTGCCCACCCTCATAAAACTGTACTGCAATAACAAACAATGCCACTGGTGATTTACGACCTTGCCCAGACAGTGATTTCATGCAGATTTCCATAGAAGGGGCCCTCTGACGATGTATCGCAATTGAACTGATATTGTATTACACGCATATCAAAGTCGCCCCAAAAAACCTGATCCACATGCACATGAGCCACATCTCTTTTACGAGCGGGAAGCCTATTAATAGGGTTGTGTTCTTTTGGTGGCTAATGTGTCTCAAGTTAGGGGAATTTGCATGTGTAGAGAGCAGCTGTCCACAGATTGAGACAATGGGCAAAAGAGAAAACCAGGAGGGAATAATTAGACAAAAAAAATCATCCTTAGTGGTTTCTGATCTGCAAACCTCAAGCTGTTGGGTTTTAATTTGCATTTATTTATTCTTGTCTTTGGCTCAGGTTATTTGTCTTGAAGCTGGGTACACAGGACCAATGTGAGTAATTGCAACATAGACAGAAAGAACCCTTGCTCCTATTGTGCGGAGCCCAGCGCTTGGTTGACTCAGTCAACCCCACTAGGCAGTGAGAGCAGCAAACCTGTTGTCATGCTGTGGTTGTTGGTGGTGCTAAACTAGACCCTTTGTTTACAGTCTGTTTATTTCACAGTTCCTGGGATTTGAGCGACGGAGTGGGGCAGGGACAGCTGGTCATCAGGAAGCTGCGAATGCCAGGGATCTCAGCCAGGAGTGCCAGCTCCAAAGAGGACCCTTGTCCACAGCTATGCCTGTCTAATGCAGACTGGGCATTCCCAAATGAGACAGGATTGTCAAATGCTATTAATGTAGTTTGGGAGAGGGTTTGATGGGGCCAACATTGTTGTGGTCTTTGGGGTAAATAGAGTTATAGAGCTGGTTGAGCCATCTAGGGGTCTTTAAGGTTTGGCTACCCTACACATCTAGGAACCTGCTAGATGAGAACTGTATTATTTTACAATTTTCTCCACTAAAGTTGCATCACACAACATTAGTGACATCAGACAATAAATTTTTTTTTATATCTGCCAGAAAGGAGAAACAACTATCTACCTATATTATATCTTTTAGACTGAGTTTCTCCTTTGCTTCCAGCCCGTTAAATAAACAAATAAAAGAAAAGGTTTCAAGGCTTTTGATTGATAAAAGGTACTTATAATTGTTTTGCAAACATAAAATGTAAGCCTCCACAAAAATTATGCTATGCTGACCCTGGTTGTGTTTGCATAAAACTTTACCTCACAGTTAAATATGGTTACAAGATTCTTATAGGAATCTACAATCACAACCTTCTCACTAAACGTTACTTACTTCTGAGACATTGTTAATCTGCCTGAAATCTATAATAAGCCATTTTCTTTTCAACACACTGGGGAAATTGTTCTAATATTACTCAACAAAAGATGGTGAGAAATCACTATTTCCTGATTCTGAACCCTGATGATGGGGCAGGAGACCTTTACATTAAAGCTCTGGTCTCGACTCCATAAACTTCATCCCTGACCTGTCTCCTGTGTTTTCCTTGGTCTCAGTGACGCTGCTTGTTCATTAACCTGTCCTCTGACAAACCAATGATGCCTTAACAGAACATCTGGGTTTTATTCAGAGAAAACATTTCACACAGACACAGAAACACTTATTAGGTCATATTCAGTTGGTAGCGGTGTATTTTATTTAGTGGTGCGAGATTGAAGTGGCTTGAACGCATGTCACACTGCAGATAACTATAGGTTTGCCTTTTCTTGCGCTTCAAAATTGCGCACAATTTTCTCTGGTGTATCTACATAAAATTTCAATCATTTCAATTAAAGTGAGTGGCCATAAAGTGACAGGATTTGAGTTTGTAAAAGGGGTATAACTAGTTTAACCGAAAACCGAAAAAGTCAGGTGTGTATCAGTACTGGGTCCTTATAAATCTTACAATATGAATAATTGGAATAAAGTTCCTCATGGTCAGTCTGGTCTCTTCTACAAATAAATTAGATATGTTTAAACTTGGCCTTCATGTCGATGACTGCATGTTGACCCCTTCATGTATTTGGCCAATTAAAGCTCTCCCTCCAAGTGTTCCTCCAAAGTTTTCCTTTAGAGGAAAAAGCTGCACCTCTGCCTGGACTAAAACTAATTGCCTGAACAAACTCAGCAACACTTTTATGTAACCTCTCCCCACAGTGCATAACCACTGTAAGGCTGCAGTGTTTAAGTTGTTATGAGATTGAGTGGCAACGCTCAACCCAAGGTTGAACCGATGCTCGCCGTCTATCCAACCACACCACAGCTCCACCTGCATCTGCGGTCAAACACACACACACGCCCACTATTTACTGGGCCCACCGCACCACTCCATCTAAAGGTGAGTGGCAAAGATTTATAAGGGGAGCTGAGGCCACCCCACAACAGTGAGAATGTGTGTGTAGGTGTCCTCGTTCATGACTTCTCCAGCTAACTCATGAGCTGTGAGGTCCCTGAGGATTTATATTTGCAATCTCCTTGGACCTCCCTGTATTGAGTGTGTCAGCATGCGTGTGTGTATTTGTAACGTCGTCCCTCTCTGCTGTTAATTGGGCCTCCGCAGCCTGGTCAGGTCTTGGTCCTGGGCCAGCCCCCCCTTCTAACTGGCAGGTAAGGGAGGCATTTTAATAAACTGGAGTCCATTGGGTATTAAATCAGCCATGTGCTCCAACTTGGTTTGTTTTCTGCTTAATAGGTCATAAGCAACATTATCCATGTTGGCTACATATTAAGTTTGGTTTTTTGTACATTGGTTCCTCTTTTTTCTTAAAGAAGATGGCCTTTTTTTACCTGTATACTTTCCAATTTTTGGTGCTGTGAAGCTGGAGGGATTTTTGCTGTAAGTTTTTCCCTTTTTGACAATTTGTTATGATGCGTAACCATGGTAACAATGTGGTTTACAGCCGGGAGCACCTGATTAACATTGCAAAAGCTGAAATAATACCTCAACTGAAGCCACAAATCCCTGATGAGTTGACAAGGAGGAGACGTGGATGCAGAGCAGGAGTGAAAAGCAGACAGAGAAAGAGGAAGTTCAAGCCATCTCTTCCATCGATCATAATGGGCAACGTAAGATCACTGGCTAACAAGATGGATGAACTCCAAGCCCTTTCAAGGACTCAGCCAGAACACCATGAATGCAGTGTTATGTGTTTTACTGAGACGTGGCTGCTGGATCATATCCCAGACTCCAACGTCTCTCTGCCAGGCTTCCTGACTGTACGAGCAGACAGAGATCTGAAGACGAGCAGAAAAAGAAAAGGTGGTGGAATAGCAGTGCTTGTCAACAACAGATGGTGTCATCCAGGACATGTTACTGTGAAGTGTTGTCTCTGCAGCCCAGATGTCGAACTCTTGGCAGTGAGTTTTCGTCCATATTATTTACCAAGAGAGTTCACCAGTGTAATTTTGGCAGTTGTTTACATTCCACCTTCAGCCATTGCTGACACTGCATGTGATGTCATCAGTTCCGTTGTTGCTAAGCTACAGACACAGCACCCCAATGCATTTGTGGAAATATCTGGTGATTTTAATCATGCCTCGCTCTCTACTACACTTCCAACATTTCAACAGTTTGTCAGCTGCACCACAAGAGAAAACAAGATCTTGGATTTGTTTTATGCAAATGTAAAGGATTCATACAAGTCCAAACCAAGACCTCCTCTGGGACAATCGGATCACAATCTTGTTGTTCTTTGTTCAGAATATAAACCACTTGTTCAGAGGCAACCTGTGACAAAACGAACTGTGAGAAAATGGTCACAGGAAGCTGAAGAAGCCCTGCAGGGTTATTTTGCAACCACAGACTGGATGACTCTTTGCCAAGCACATGGAGAGGACATCAATGCCATGACTGAGTGTGTGACTGACTATATAAACTTCTGTGTGGACAACATCATCCCCACCCGAACAGTGAGATGCCTCCCTAATAACAAACCCTGGATCACCAGTGACCTGAAGGACCTGCTAAACAAGAAAAAAGACCCTTCAGGGAGGGAGACAGGGAATTACTGAGGAGTATACAGAAGCAACTTAAGGTCAAGATCGTAGACAGCAAAGAGGCATACAGGAAGAAGCTGGAGAACAAACTACAGAGGAACAATATCCAAGATGTCTGGTCAGGAATGAGAAAGATCACAGGTTTTAAGGACAGGAAGGATTGGATATATGGAAGTCTGGACAGAGCCAATGAACTGAACACATTCTTCAACGTGTTCAGTTCTGGAACTAGCTCAGCATCCCCCTCTCCTGTTCCCAGCCAAACAGACATCCCACTCTCCTCTGATCAACAGCTTTCCTGTTACACCTCGGATGTTTTATCCTTCACCTCAGCCATGGACTCTTCTAATTCCACAAGTTCAACCAAGTGAGGAAAGGCTGCTACCCCCTTTGCCTCCCCCTCCCACTTGTCGGTCTCCAAAAGTCAGGTGAAGAGGCAGCTGGAGAAACTGAACTGGCACAAGGCTGCAGGTCCAGATGGTGTCAGCCCCATAGTCCTGAAGGCCTGTGCAGAGCAGCTCTGTGGGATTCTGCAGCACCTCTTCAACCTTAGCCTAACTCGGGAGAAGGTTCCAGTGTTGTGGAAGACACCCTGCCTTGTTCCAGTACCAAAGAGAACTCACCCATCAGTCATCAATGACTATAGACCTCTTGCCCAGACATCCCACATCATGAAGGTCCTGGAGAGACTCCTGTTGGCACCCCTGAGTAGGCAAACAAGAACGTATCAGGACCCACTGCAGTTTGCTTATCGCTGTGGAGTTGGAGTTGAAGATGGCATCATCCACCTACTTCAACCAACCCACTGTCATCTGGACAAAGCAGGCAGCACTGTGAGGATCATGTTCTTTGATTTCTCCAGTGCATTTAACACAATTCAGCCTGATTTGCTTTGTCAGAAACTCCTGAAGACACAGGTGGAGCCCTCAACAATCGCCTGGATCAATGACTACCTGGCCAACAGACCACAATTTGTGAGACTGAAGAATTGTGTGTCAAACCAGGTGGTCAGCAGCATAGGAGCACCACAGGGGCCGTACTCTCACCATTCCTTTTCACTCTGTACACCTCAGACTTCCAGTACAAATCAGAGACCTGTCATCTGCAGAAATACTCAGATGACTCTGCAATTGTTGGGTGTATCAGAGATGGACAAGAAGCTGAATACAGAGAGCTGGTGGACCGCTTTGTGACATGGTGTGGAAACAATCGTCTCACCTTGAATGTGAACAAAACAAAGGAGATTATTGTAGATTTCAGAAGAAACAGGGATAAGTCAAAAACTGTTTCCATCATGGGAGAAGAAGTGGAGGTGGTTGAGGAGTATAAATACCTCGGAGTTCACCTTGAAAACAGACTGGACTGGAGGCGCAACAGTGAAACCGTCAACAAGAAGGGACAGAGCAGACTGTACTTCTTGAGGAAGCTTAGGTCCTTCAAGGTTTGCAGCAAGATGCTGGAGATCTTCTACAAGTCTGTTGTGGAGAGTGTAATCTCTTCAGCCGTCATCTGTTGGGGTAGCAGCATCAGAGCCAGGGACTTTAAAATGCTAAACAACCTGATAAAGAAGGCTGGTTCTGTTCTTGGGACAACTGTGGAACATCTGGAGATGATGATGGAAAGAAGGATTCTTCACAAAATCAAAAAAATTATGGACAACCTTGAGCCTGCTCTTCATGAGACTGTCATACAACAACAGAGCGTCTTCAGTCGGAGGCTTCTTCAGTTTCGCTGCAATACAGACCGCTACAGGAAATCCTTCCTGCCCACAGCCATCATCATCTACAACAACTCCTTAAAGAATTAATTATATGAGCTATACCAACACTAAATTTCCCTCTGGGATCAATAAAGTATTTTTGAATTGAATTGAATTTTTTTGCATTTCCTTAATAGGCTTGGAACCCCTGCTGCTGTTTATTATCAAAAAAAGAAACTGAATTAGGTTCCTCTGAATTCGTCCAAGTGTGTGTCCAAAGATAAAAAAATTATCCCTGACCGAAGTAAATGTATCCTCTACTTCAGCAAAAAAGAAAAAAAAAATTTTTTAGTCTGGAACATTTTTATGTAGGTGTACAGTGCTGTGAAAGTGTAATGGCCTCTGTACTCTGCTGATTATTTTATTGTATAATTTTTTATCACGCTTAAATGTTTTTTGATCAAACAAAATTCACTATTAAAGAACTACCAAGTCCCTCCTTTAAAAACAATCAAAATACATTTTTCCGTGGTATGTCTTCTTATTTTACAAGTCTAAAACAGTAGTCTCCAACTCTGGCCTCAGGACCCAATACTGATACACACCTGACTTAAATGAGTGGCTGATCAACAGCAGCTTTTGATGGCATGCTGAGGAGTTTATTTTAAAGGTAATTTGAATCAGGTGTGCTGGTGCAGAGACACATTTTAAACTTGAAGAACTCTGGGCCTAGAGGACCATGGTTAAAAACCACTGGTCTAAGTGACCAATACAATTCCAAAACATTTCTACTTGAGCCCTTCTCAAGCTGATTACAATCAGTGTGTTTACATGCAGTAAGAGAAAACCAAATTACTGCCTTAGTCCAACTGAATTCGGACTTTTGAAATGCATGTATACACCTTAGTCTAGCTGGGGTCGAATAGAACGGATCTTCTCTTCATCGAACTAAAGCACCCAGATAATGTGGTTTGAAAACAGCCTTTCTCTGCATGTAAACGCAAATACAACTTAGTCAAGCTATTAGCAGCCTGGGACTCCCATGTGGGAAATGACAAGACAATGGAAGCGGGAATAAAAACACCAAAATGAGCAGCAACGAGTGTTACACAATCAAACAGTACAATACTTCCAAAATGTACTGGGGTGCAACGTTGTTCTCGTCCATTTCTTTGCTCATTGTGCATATCTTGCTTTTATTTCGTCTGCTTCCCTGCTGCCAGCATTTGTTTACTGTCTGTATGATGATCCAGGACAACTGGAAGAATCGCAATGTGAAAGGACGCATGTCGCCATCTAGCACCGCTGAGTCGAACGCATTTCATTCCAATAATTAGATTTTCTGAGGTTCATGTAAATTGGGATAAAGGTTCCCATTCTGGTTAAGCTATCAGCTCAATTTTTGCCAAAAGCTTGATTTAGATATGCATGTAAACATACTGAGTGAATGATTAGTCCTTTTAGAGGGACAGCCCATTGATGTGACCAATCCAACTTTGTCCATTATCCATCAACAGGACTCCACTCCTAATCATCTAACACCTAAGTACTTTATGTACAAAGAACAGGAGAGTTCTTGTCTCATGGTCTGCTGCAGTAGCCAAAGACCAGTCAAGGAGCATTTGGAGCATTTACTGCAGCATTTGGAGAAAAACAGTGAAAGCCAACTCTAAACACGGGGTCAGATTCAACTAGACTCAAAAGAAACCTTAATAAACAAAGTTCTAAAATAAGAAATAGAGAAAAATGGAGAGGGCTCTTTGTGTTATAAGAATGCTCTGGAGGCACCTTGGAGGTCTTCCTTCCAGGTATCTACAGTTGTGGGCAAAAGTTTTGAGAATGACAAAAATATTAGTTTTCACAAAGTTTGCTGCAAAACTACTTTTAGATCTTTATTTCAGTTGTTCCTGTGATGTATTGAAATATAATTAAAAGCACTTTATACGTTTCAAAGGCTTTTATTGACAATTACATGACATTTATGCAAAGAGTCAGTATTTGCAGCGTTGGCCCTTCTTTTTCAGGACCTGCAATTCGACTGGGCATGCTCTCAATCAGCTTCTGGGCCAAATCCTGACTGATAGCAACCCATTCTTTCATAATCACTTCTTGGAGTTTGTCAGAATTTGTGGGTTTTTGTTTGTCCACCCGCCTCTTGAGGACTGACCACAAGTTCTCAATGGGATTAAGATCTGGGGAGTTTCCAGGCCATGGACCCAAAATTTTAACGTTTTGGTCCCCGAGCCACTTAGTTATCACTTTTGCTTATGACACGGTGCTCCATTGGCTGGAATATGCATTGTTCTTCATGAAACTGTTGTTGGATTGTTGGAAGAAGTTGTTGTTGGAGGGTGTTTTGGTACCATTCTTTATTCATGGCTGTGTTTTTGGGCAAAAATGTAAGTGAGCCCACTCCCTTGGATGAGAAGCAACCCCACACATGAATGGTCTCAGGATACTTTACTGTTGGCCTGACCCAGGACTGACGGTAGCGCTCACCTTTTCTTCTCCGGACAAGCCTTTTTCCAGATGCCCCAAACAATCGGAAAAAGGCTTCATCTGAGAATATGACTTTGCCCCAGTCCTCAGCAGTCCATTCACCATACTTTCTGCACAAGATCAATCTGTCCCTGATGTTTTCTTTGGAGAGAAGTGGCTTCTTTGTTACCCTTCTTGACACCAGGCCATCTTCCAAAAGTCTTCGCCTCACTGTGTGTGCAGATGCGCTCACACCTGCCTGCTACCATTCCTGAACAAGCTCTGCACTGGTGGCACTCCGATCCCGCAGCTGGATCCTCTTTAGGAGATGATCCTGGCGCTTGCTGGACTTTATTGGACGCCCTGAAGCCTTCTTAACAAGAATTGAATCTCTTTCCTTGAAGTTCTTGATAATCCTATAAATTGTTGATTTAGGTGCAATTTTAGTAGCCACGATATCCTTGCCTGAGAAGCCATTTTTATGCAACTCAATGATGGCTGCACGCGTTTCTTTGCAGGTCACCATGGTTAACAATGGAAGAACAATGATTTCAAGCATCACCCTCCTTTTAACATGTAAAGTCTGCCATTCTAACCCAATCAGCCTGACATAATGATCTCCAGCCTTGTGCTCGTCAACGTTCTCACCTGAGTTAACAAGACGATTACTGAAATGATCTCAGCAGGTCTTTTAATGACAGCAATGAAATGCAGTAGAATTTTCATGGCAAAGAAGGACTATGCAGGGCAAAGTTGTGCAGCGCATCACAGCCCGCACTCTCACGTCTATGAAACGGTTCAGAACCATCCACGAAAGCATCTAAACAATAGATGAGAGAAAATGTGTCGTATTGCATGAATCGCACCAGTCAATCTAAGTATGCTTATTAGTCCACTTAAAAACTATGAAAATCCGGACATTTTCATCAATCTATGAAATCCCCCCGGATGCCCTGGACAGCACGTGAAAAGTGGACATGTCCGGGGAAAACAGGACAGGTTGGTTGGGTTGGTCACCCTACTTAAATCTTATCTTTCTCTCCTCACTCTCCTAAATCTTCAAACTATCTGTCTCTATACTCTCCAAACTATATAAATGCTAACCAAACTCTCCTATCCAAACTCCAAACTGACTGCAACTCTCCTACACAAACCCACATTTTGAATGGAGCCTGAGGGGATTTATATTGCTGTCAAACCACTCCGCAAACTCTGAACCACTTCCTGAAGCAGTCACGTGGTACAGCCAGGCAGCGGGGCTTCAGACGTCATCGTTTTCGGCTCCTCCACTAAATGAAGCAGGCATCAATACGTGCTTTCTGGAAATGCTCCCTCCACTGCTCGACACACGCTTTGTAGCCTCGGCACACATCGTAGCATCACTAGCTAGAATACATTTGTATTGACTGAACCAATAAACAGAGATGTACAATCTTTATTATGATGATGAGGAGCAAATTCAGTCTTTACTTAATGGGAATTGGATTGCTGTGGCTTTGCCCTCCTGCAGTGGTTCATCCAATCAGATCCAGTTGCTGTTAAATTGAAAATGTGTTTGGGCTTTCAAACCAGCAGCTTTACACTTCCTATTGTCTCTAAATAATTCAACTATGTTAAAAAAAATAATACTTAAATGCTTACACATTTTACAGAACAGGGTTTCTGTCATTCACTTCTTTATTCAGAAATGTCCAACTTTTTTGCTGTGTCACACATTACAGTCATTGCATTTTCACAGAAATGTAGTCTTTAGATCCTCAACATAATTTTTTTGTTCTTAATGTCTCAAATTGCCATCTGCTCTTTTTAATTGCTTCCTATCACCACTAAAACACATAAGGAAGGGGGACGCTATTTAGATCATTTTATACTGCATTCACCTGCAATTGAACACTTTTACTACTTTTTATATTTACTAGCTCAGACAACATTCTAAGTTTACATTTTTCCCTACTGGTCAGGGAACAACTTGGTCTCCTTCAGAATAAGTTGGAGATAGATGGAGGGATTCTTGGTACATCTTACAGAACAGACATCAAAATCAGAAGAATCTGAATCATAATTGCCTTTATTATCATTGTTATGCTGCTCCTTAAAATTGTGTCTTTAAAATGTTAACTAGTAAGATAAATGCATATGCAATAGTGCAAAAGTATATACATATAAATAGAATCTGCCAGTATCTCAAATAACATGAAGTAGTGCAAATTAACAAAATATAAACAGAAAAATGGTAAGAGTAATTAAAAGTAGCGAGTGCAAAATTGAGGAGACAGTAAACAACTTTTCTAAATAATTTATATTGCACAGAAGGACTGACTTATTGTATGTTGTTGAGCGGTTGTTATTTATGAGATTTTTGTATAGTTTAATATGGTTATTGCTTTTGGAAAGAAACTGTGCCTTAGTCTGGTTGTCTGGGCTTTGTGTGACCTGTAGCGCCATCTAGAAGGTAGCAGCTCAAACAGGTGGTTGCCGGCGTGTGAGGAGTCTTTGATGATGTGTTCAGCTCTGCTGAGGTAACGAGAGCTGGTGATGTCCTCCAAGCTGGGCAGAGAGCAACCCACAATCTTCTGGGCTGTGTTGATCACTTTCGCCAGCACTCTCTAGTCTTGCTATGGTTGCTCTGTAGGATGTCACCAGCAATTTCACCTTCAGGTTGTGCCTCCAGAGGACTCTCAAAAAGTGGAGTCGCTGCTGGGCTTTCTTCACAACCGCGGTGGTGTTGGCAGACCAGAAAAGGTCATCAGAGATCTCCATCCCCAGGAAACGGATGGACTCTTTCCACAGAGTCCCCGTTGATGTTGAGAGGGGCTGGGGCTGCTTTGCCCTTTCTGAAGTCCAGGATAATTTCTTTGGTTTTTGTGGTTTTTAGTGGGAGATTGTTAGATGAATACCACATAGACAGTCTTTTGACTTCATCCCTGTAGTCAGACTCATCCTTACCTGAGATGAGCCCGACTATGGTAGTGTCCTCCACAAACTTTATGGTGGTGTTTGAGAGATGGGTCGGAGTCCAGTCATATCTGTAAAGAGTGAAAAGCAGGGGGCTCAGCAACCTTGTGGGGTACCGGTGCTGAGCGTGAGGGTAGATGAGAGGTGTGGTGCTAATTTGATGGATTGTGGTCGGTCCGTTAAGAAGTTCTTCATCCACTGACTGGTGGGGAAGGAGAGGCCCAGATGCAGTAGCTTCAGCACCAGGATTTCATGGATGATGTGGTTCAAGGCTGAGCTGAAGTCTAAGAAGAGCCGCCTCACATAGCTTTCCTGATGTTCTAGGTGACTCAGTGCAGAGTGAAGGGTCATGGTGATAGCATCCTCTGTAGATCTGTTAGCCCTATAGGCAAACTGGTGGGGGTCCAGAGTGGGGGCTAGACAGGCCCGTGATTATTTTGGAAACCAGTCTTCGAAACACGTCATGACCACAGGGTTATGTGCCACAGGCCTGTAGTCATTCAGACTGTCCACTCCTGAGTTTGTAGTAACAGGGTTAATGGTTGAGGTTTTGAGGCAGGCTGGAATGCTGCTTTGTGACGGGGACTGATTAAAAAATGATGGTAAAAATTCCAGTCGGTCAGCACAAGATCTGAGTAGATCACATCTTTTCTGAACTACCATAGATAAGATTCAGGTGCCACTCTTTATAAGATATATTAGTCTATACAGAGACTTTTTCTCTCTGAAAAAAACAAAACATTTGTGAATTTTGTTAAATGCAAAAAATAAATTGCCATCTACAGGTTGGCATACCCTAGTTGCAAGGTTTCCTATAGGTAGGACCAAAAGATTGTAACAGGACAGAGATGCACAGTATGAATGGATGATTTGCAAAGATCAGATTCAACTCAAGACTCTAGTAGGACCACTCCAAAATGTAAATATTACTTTCTTTCAGAAGAAATGTGTTGGTAAAATTAAAAGATTATTTTTAAGCTAAATCTACCAAGGGTATCTATAATTTTGGCCTTAACTGTAGATCAACAATTGAAAAAACATAGATAACAAGAAATATCAGAGGTTCAGGAGCATTGTGCATGGAGAAAACAATGGTGTCCCACTTGGGACACGGTGTAGACTTTGTAAACTCAAACCAAAATCTTGAAAGAAACTGAAATAGCATTTGTTTGTGCTTCGAAAAGCACAAAAACCAGGAAGCTCACTTTGTCTTATAAAGACACAAACCTTAACTCTATTACACCATATTTTTCTCCTGTACAATCTTCTTTGGTCTGGCTTAGTTTCTCTTTACTGGCTCAGTAGGAATGTTAATGTCCTGTTCCAATTGGATGAAATGGTTTCTTTGCTCTGCCTCTGGCTGAGCTGGGGACACAGAGGGGTCGCTGGGGACAGGATAAAATATTCTATATCCTGGGTGACTCTGCTGTTCTTGAGGATTACAAAGGGTTTTACTGGCGGATGAAGGGGAGTAAAGTGGCAAATGACATTTCTGGTCTGGGAATATAGCAATCAGCACCGTGGAGCCCCGCCAAGTCCAACGAACCTGGCCAGAAAATGCTAAAAAGGTTTGGAGGAGAGTAAACAAACCTAGTGCTGGTTTGTAGAGCAGGAAGGTATAGGGAAGGAAGAGGGAGGGAAGTCCAGGGGGACAGATCTGTTAACCATCAGTGGCTGCGTTTCATCCCGCCGCCCGTCTCCAAAAACTTTCAAGGGAGGCTTTGTGTACCTGCTCTGCAGACAGGAGCTGGGAATTTGGGGAACAGGAAACCGAGGCTGATGCCCCCCCCCCCCTCCTTTCCCTTTTTCCCCACACTTCCCCAAGTCCCATTCCCCATGCTCCCAGCTGCCCTGCAACACACACCCCACTTTCACCAAATGTGGTGCCCTCTTTCTGTCATCACCCAATGCTAAACCCTTTCACCGATCATTTGTAGTTCTGTGAAAGAACACACAGTGGAGTATGTCATACAAAACACACATCCAGGTAAGGATGATAAGAGGATGGTTAGCTTGTGCCTCTACTTTTTCCTGTAAAGGATACATGTGTCGCATCATGATCATATGTAGATATACTGAGAAGTATTCATTTAGCAGAGATATGACTATATGCTCAGTATAATCATCTCTGAACCACTAATCAAGAGGACTGGAGCACTGAGAAGAGTTTAGTATGGTAATTGGTCCATGTAGTCCATGAGCTGCTCAAGTCTGTTCAACCACACAGCCTCACCAAGTCACCTCAACTTATTCCTTAGAGGATTATTAATGATGGCAAAAAGCTGTTAAGCCAATTACAAATACATTGTAAAGGTTAGAATGGGGGTGAGATTGAAATCAGAAAAAGAAAAATGCACTGTTCAAGAAAATTGCACCACCAGATTTCACCAGAAATCATCAAATAGGCATTTTTGTCTACATTTACAAAAGGGAAAGTTTGACCAGCCACTGAAGGAACAGTGAGAAGGCAATGTTTTATTAGGCTGTAGATTCATGAAGTAAAGTCAAATGGTGGAAACCAAAAATAATTACTACTAAAATAGTAACTTGGACCTACATAGCTCCCTTCAACATTGTCCAACACACCTGTTTAAATGAATTCTCACCAGGGGTGGACTGGCCATCGGGCATACCGGGCATCATCCCGGTGGGCCGCTGACCCAATGTGGGCCGGTCTGCTGTTTTTTTTTTTGTTTTTTTTTCTCTGTGTAAATTCCCTCCAATTGGGCCAGCCAATTGGCTAAGAAGGGCTAGCAGTGTGTTTCCAGCATCGACACATATTATTGGTCTATGTTTGTCATCGTCAAACAATCATGGGCTGACAGCCTATGAGAGCCATGACAGTGCTGTCAATCACAACACAAACCAGGGTGGGCGGGACCTCATGACATGGGCCGGAGTGGAGGGACAGGATGCTGCTGAGCTGAAAATGGTGCTGTAAAAATACGGCTCAAAAAGCTGAAATCTCTGGAGGTGGAAGCTGCTAAATGTTAAAGGTAGACAGACATATTTGGTGCCGGGGTCACCACCCCAGCAGCTGCTGCGCGAGGAGACGCGCAAAGTGGAGACATCCATGGTAAGTAACGTTAGCGTGGGGTTGGCTCGGCTACATTTTTAGACATGCCCTAAATAAAGTCTAAAGCAGTTTTACATTGACTGCGATGTGACCTGAATAACTGAATACTTCTTAAAACATACTAGCCCAGAGTTGAAGAGCTGACTGTTGGTAGTTGTGGTTGATTTAGTTAAATATGCCAAATTGTGATACTTTCGATTATTATTGTTCAGATGATTTAGCTAAGCTAGCTAACAGCTACTAAGGCAGCGGTCTCTGGTTGCCATAGCAACAGTAAACATTAAGGGGAGACGCTACAGGTAAATAGGGAGAACAGTTAGCTTCAAGATACCTTCATGAAACTTGACAAACTTAATCCTAGTATTAAAACAAGCATTTTTTGTATTAGAAGTTTTGATATAAATTTTGTTTAGATATGCAAATGAGGTGTAATCTGGTAAAAAATGTGCTAATTTGCACATATTTTTAAATGTATCTCAAAATTGGTGAGAGACAGATTGAATTTTTCTTTAATTTTCTAATCATATATGTTAAATGATTAGAAAAAACTTCAAAAACTTTTTACAGAGGGAAATAGGTTTATTTCATTTCATTACTTTATAAATCAAAAAACAGTGCAAGTAGCTCCAAAAAACTCATTTTCAGCCTGTTTATTTTTTTTACACAAAATAGCACATATATGTTTTTTAGAACGATGTATTGACAAATCGCTCAAATTTTTTTCAGCTCATAGCATAGAACAATGGTGGAAGGTTTGGTGTATATAAGTATAACCGATTTCAAGATTATTCGCTTTGAATGTTGGAAAAATCTAATTTTGAGAAAAACACAATTAAAGATTTGCATTAGATAATTCAATGCAATGTGAAGTACAAATGACCCTCGAATCCCTCGTTTCGTTTTTGTGATTGGTCATTAATTTAAACAGGCATACAATTTTTGGACATTTTTCTTTTTTTGGGGCTTGTTCTCTCACTGCCTCCACTTCACTTTTTGGCTACTACTGAGACGTCTCTGATTTGAGTATATCATGTGTCTTATAATGTTTTATGAATTCATTCTTGATTTGTTCTGTTGAGACTATAATGAATAAATACTGAGTGATTGATTGCCATAGCTATCAGTTTTAGTCCTTGAGTTCACAGTTTTGTGCTTTATTTGTTAACTGCTATCAAGGAATATGATTCTCATTTGTACTGTAGTATGCATGAGAGGAGATGCTGCGAGATTTGTGGACTTTTATGTAGTGTCGGCTGATAATGTAGTGGGCTGGTCTGGACAGAAAATGCCAGGGCTGAATTTTTGTCCCAGTCCACCCCTGATTCTCACCCAAAATGTTTCTGGTGACGTTCCGAGGGCCCGCGGGCGGGCCCAGCCCATTTCCTAGTTTAAATCCTCCAATTTTCTGACTTCTAACTTTTCTGAACCTATACATATTTTATATCATTGGAAAGCTAAGAGTCTTGTGATTCCAATTATGCCTGGTGTTTAAGCATACAATCATAACTGAAGACACAGTGAGCGCTTATGCTAACACAAACGCTCTCCTGATGGAGGTATAAAAATATGGAACTCACCACTTTGTAGTCCAATAAACGTGACAAATCCGATCCATTTCGAACAAAAATTATCTTTTTACATCAATAAGGGTCCGATTAAAGTCCTCCTATAAAGTGATTAGTCCCGGACAACAGCAAAACCAATAAAAAATGTAAAACAAACAGTGAAAATGCGCTCCCGAAATGTCCATGGCCATTTTTGTAGTCTTTACGGCTTTGCTTCGATTCCTTCGCTTCCACTTCCGCCTACAAAGGTCACTGAGCATGCCCAGAAGAAAAAATAAAAACTAAAAAATTCATCCGGTTTATTCCTTACGTACGGTAAATCTCCGACCAATGGCGCATGGATGGAAAGTCACGTTATGGTAAGTAACTCGAACCAATCAAGAACTCTGATGATTGACGCATCGAATAGCCAATGTAATGCTGTAAACGCAGATATATAATTTGACCGGGCGGACTTATTCTCAGCCATTGTATATGACGTGCGTAAAATGTCTTATTCATGAAGAGATTACACACAGTGCGTACCAGTAACATACTGTTTCAGCACCGTGTCCAAACACCCTTTACAATCAAAATACAACATCGAAGGAAGCCTTGGAGCTTTATATGGTAAGATGAAGTTATGATTCCGATGATATTTTTAATTCAGTGAGGACTACGGCATTTACCCAGGAGATGGCGCATATGGCACACTTTTGACCACCTTTGACCTGTAGTTATAAAAATGTGTGCAGAACACAAATTTTTGGGTTTTTTGGTGTCAAATTTGGTGTGGATTAAGGTAATACTTCAGGCTTTAGATCCACAGTATGTTTTAGGTCACCACCTCTTTTTAAAGCCATTTTTACAGCATGTATATAAAATAAATAATCGGACACAAATAAAATTATTTTTCAGTGTATTAAAATTCACATTGCTTGGTAACAATAGCCCTCAGAGATATTAATATTAATATATATAATAATTTTAGAGTGTTTGCTTTCCAAAGAGACCCTAGCCATGTCTCTACTCAAAATGGTTCAAGAACAGCTTTAAGTTAATTTTGGGTATGCGTTTAAAAAAAATGTAGGGCGGAAATTGGAGGAATTTTAAGGGGTTTTAAGTAAAAGAAGAAAAAAAACTGTGTGGAAAGGGGAGTACAACTGTAAAAGTACTATAAAAACCACTCAGTAAAATAAATTTAAGGCCCATAGTCTCTTAAAAAGATTTTATCTTTTATGGCTTTTGGTATACTTAACTTGTTGTTATTGCAGATGTTTTATACTAAATATATTTTGATCCTGGGGTGGTTCCATGTTTATGTTTTTGTCTATCTCTTCCCTTCCTTTTCTGTTCCTCTGGTATCCTTTGTGAAGGGTGCTGTTTCTAAAAAGCATCAGCTCACAGAGCAGGAGGACCTGTGGAACACCCCCACATTGTCAGATTGTAACCTGTCGATTGCAGTAGTCAAGTTTAAAAAAATTATTTTCTTTGAGCACCTAGATTAGTAAATTTGGAAGTTAGAAGTTACCTCTTGCATCTTTCAGAATTTCAGTTTTTTTCAGGTGTGCTGCAAACCAGCAATAATTATCTGGAAAACTTACTTTCACCCACAAGAGTTACTCACCAAGTCAACATATTGTCAGTCATCTTGCCTGCAAAAACCTCCTGAAGACTAGCTAACAATAGAAAACATGGAACAAATACCATCTTCTTGTTATCCTCTGTCTGATTCTGCCCCCATGGGATCCTGAACAATATCTCTGGATCAGTAGCCTCCTTTCTACAAATAAGTTTGACACGAGAAAAAACTCATACAATTCCTATCTAGGCAAGGCAACTTTGTTTGTATAGCATACTTTCAAAAAAGAAGGCAATTTAAAGTGTAACTGAACCCCATAAAAAATCATAACCCCGCCCCCAGACAACATTTGAAAAATTCTACAAAGTGGGCGGTGCCATAACCACTCAGAGACTGGACTCCTCCTGTCTCCCTCTGCCTCGGCGGCCTCGGGTGGCGCTGACTCAACGCCCTGAGCCAGCGGATCTCCTCCATCGTCACCGGAGGTAGAGAGGTAGAGGGAGGCTTTTTGGAGCCCAGCGGCTGCGAGCCGTATCAATTCGAGCCACTGGCTCGGGGCGCTGAGTCAGCGCTGCCCGAGGCTGGCGCTGCTCCTAAGGGAGAGAGAGACAGGAAGGGTCCGGTCTCTGAGTGGTGATGCTAACATAGGCTAATGTTCAAAACAGTACGTTAGCTATGCTAACTAAGTGTTAATGTGATAATAATGTTAACCTGAAAAACGCAATCCAACTCCAAACTCGCCACGGGGGGGCGGTATGTCTGATAGTTTTATCCCATTGACTGTATATATAATCCCCAAACCCACGGGGCGTGTCTGTGAGACCATGACTGCTGTGACACAGTCCATGCCTGTGACATAAAGATGTACTGCTCTCCACCAATCACAAAATTCAAATGCAGTAGCCACCGTTCAAATCTAAGAGGGCAGCACTAAGACGTTTTTAGACCAAAAAGTGTAGAATTTAACAAGTTTACACCAAAATGTAAAAAAATCCCCAGAAACTGAAAGATTGCATTGGTAAAGACCCGTTTATACAGTTTATAGGCAAAAATAAGTTGTTTTTGCGTTTAGTTACTCTTTAAGGTGCTTTGGGTGATTAGGGGAGCAAATTAAAGCATCAATAAACCAACAGTAAAAGCATAAAAACATAACAGAGAGGCAAAACCTATGGCACAGTAAAACATATGACATTGCAGATATTATTAATCAGTTACTCAAAGGCAGCTCTAAACAGATGGGTTTTTAGCCTTGATTCAAAGGAACTTTGTGTTTTAGCGGCTTTACAGTTGTCTGGAAGTTTGTTCCGGGTAAGGGGAACATGGAAACTGAAAGCTGCTTATTCATGCCTGGTTCTAATTCTAGGGGTGATCAGTAGGCTAGAGTTGGAAGACCTGAGAGGTCTGGGGGGTTGGTATAGTGGCAACACGTCTTCCACATACTTTGGTGCTAAGCCATTCAATGATTTATAAACTAGTAAAAGTATTTTGAAGTATATTCTCTAAGCTACAGGGAGCCAGTTTAAGGACTTTAGAAATGGGGTGATGTGCTCTTCTTTCCTGGTTCTAGTGAGAATGTGAACAGTAGTGCTCTGGATCAGCTGCAGCTGTCTGAATTTTTAGGCAGACTTGTGAGGAGATTGTTGCAGTAATCAATTGGACTAAAGATAAAATCATGGAGTTTTCCGAGGTCCTGTTGTGACGTTTTTCCTTAAATCCTGGAAATGTTCTTCAGATGATAGAAGGCTGACCTCGTTCTTGCCTTTATGTGACCCTGGAGGTTCAGGTCTGAGTCCATTACAACTCCTAGATTTCAGGCTTGATCAGTGGTTTCTAGCTGTATTAACTGAAGCTGTGTGTGGACTCTTGATCGTTCCTTTTTAGTCTAAAAAATATTTACTTCAGTTTTGTATCTATACAGCTGGAGAAAATTATGGCACATCCATACGTTGATTTGCTTAATTCATTCACTTAGGGTTTGGATAGGTTCAAAGTGACCTGGTGACATTGTAATGTAAAGCTGAGTATCATCTGGATAGTTATGGTTACTAATCTTATTGGTTGTTATAATCTGTGTAAGTGGGAGCATGCAGATATTAAATAGGAGGGACCCCAGGATGGAGCCCTGGGGCACCCCACATGTGATTACTGTCTGTTCTGATGAAAAATCGCCTATTGACACACAGACCTTACCTTACCTGGCTCATTACTTGTCTCAATGTCCTTTTAAATTCTCCCCTAGACCTCTTGAGTGTGTGCGCGCATTCAATTCAATTCAAAAATACTTTATTGATCCCAGAGGGAAATTAAGTGTTGGTATAGCTCATATAATTAATTATTTAAGAAGTTGTTGTAGATAATGATGGCTGTGGGTAGGAAGGATTTCCTGTAGCGGTCTATATTGCAGGGAAACCGAAGAAGCCTTCGACTGAAGACACTGTGGTATGACAGTCTAATGAAGAGGATCCTCAGGGTTGTCCATAATTTTTTTGATTTGATCTTGGGGGTTTGGTTGGGGGGAGGGGGATGTACATGTACAAATGTTATCATGTTTTTAAATCTGTGGGGTAGGGATGGGAATGTGGTTTATGCGGGGTCATTTCTAATCTGAAAGCACTTTAAGTTGCAATCTTTGTATGAAAAGCACCTTATAAATAAAGTTTGATGATTGATTGAAAGAAGTTTCCGTTCTTTAGTTAAGACTCAAACCAACCAAGTACTGTACCAGAGTTGTTTTCATAATATATCATGGTCAACAGTGTCAGATTCTGCATTGAGGTCCAAAAGTACCAGTACTGTAGTTCTACCGAAGTCTGTATTCATGCGGATGATATTGAACACTTTGACAAGGGCTGTTTCTGTGCTGTGGTGAGCATGGAGACGAGACTGAAAAGCATCAACATTGTTGGTCATTGTTAAGAAGCTATTTAACTGTTGAAGGACAGCTTTTTCAATAATCTTGCTGATGAATGGAAGATTAGAGATTGGCCTGTAGTTCTGCATTAATATGTTGTCCAGGTTGTTGTTTAGCAGTGGCTTGATAACTGCTGTTTTTAAAGTCTGGGGGAGGACACCAGACAGGAGGGATGAGTTTTCTATTTGAATCAGATCAGGCACAACAACTTTCTTAAGAAAGATTGTGGGGAAGATATTGAGGCAGCAAGAGGAGGAGCTAAATTTGGTTATGATTTTATCAAGGTTTTTTGGTTTAGTTTTTGGAATTTAGACATTTTCTCTGCATTGGTATTAAGTGGGGATGACACTGGTAATAGGTTTGGTACTGATGTACAGATTGACCCCCTATTTGTCAGAATATTTTCAGTAAAAAGCTGTCAAATTCATTGCAAGTGCTGGTGAAATTTAGTTCAGGCGCTACTGTCACAGGAGGATTAGGCCTAGTTAGTCTCTCAACTCATGCAGATAACGTCCACGCATTAATAATGTTTCTGTTGATAATTCCAGAAAATAATCTCTCGCATCTTTCAAAGTTAAGTGATATCTGTTCTGTCTGTCTTTGTAGATCTCACAATGAACCTGGAGTCCTGTTTTCTGGCATTTTACCAAAGCATCTCAAGTCCCATTCTCTTTTGCTTCATTGCTATTTCTGATCACTGGCCACCAATTTTCAGTTGTATCTAACTTTTTCTTAAACTTTATCCATGCACTTTCTTGTTTGTTCATGAATTTAGGTCACCCATGATGAAGCAATATGCAAGTATAGAAGAAGGAAGGAAATACGGACAATGAATGGATGTTAAAAAGTAATGATGAATGATGTCCTATCCATGAAGAGTCATCTTGTCCCTTTTTTAAGGAAGGTTGGATCTGATAATTGTAAAAAATAATCCTGGATCAAATGCCGTTACAGACTAGTAGCTATCAATAACAAGCCGTACCTCTCACAGTTGGCCCTTCTCTACCAAGTCAATACTAGAATCCAACAACCCCCCACCCCCACCCCCACCTCCACAAACACAAAACAGATCACAGTCTGAGTAAATGAATTAATGTCCATAGATGCTCAGCTGATACTGAATCAGCAATATTCATTTCTATTAATCTGTCAATAATCAATCCATATGTTTCCCAAAGTGTTATTGCAATCCTTTTTTTAAAGACAGTCTTCTGTGTTTTAGTGGATTTTGCAGTTTAACAGCTAAGTCTCAAAGCCTTTCTGGTTCAACACAGCCATCTCAGTCCACAGATTTCTTCCAACATCACATCATCCTAAGCCAAACTGTACCCAAGTCTGTGAGTCAAGTTCATCCTTTCTAGCTGCTAAACTAAGAATCTCTAACAAAAACGGGACTCAAAAACATAATGCAAACAGTTTTGAACAGTTTAACTGTTTTTGAAAAGGGGAAAAAACAAAAAACTGGTGGTCTAGAACATCTATGAACAGCCAAAGCTCTGTCTTCTACAACAGCCATCATTAGGCCAGATGAAATACCCCAGGGTGATAATGAAAATGGTCACTGCCTGCAAATCTAAAAAAACAAAGAAGTCTGATCAATATGTAAATCAAAGTTGACACTGCTATTCAGTAAACAGAATACCCCTCAAGTTGAAAAACTCGGTCTAGTGACCGGAGAAGAGAATCTCTGGTTGACTTATTTTATTTCTAATACTAGTTGTAATACTCATTGTAAGAGACAAATCTCTGACAAAATAGACAAAATCAAGCAACTTTTTTTTTGGTGTGACAGTGGCTCGTGGGGTAGTGGTTTATGAAACAGGGGAAAAGCTTGAGTGTCACCCCAAAAGAGTGAGAGTTGGCTACCTTGGACAAGGACTTTTCCCCTATATGCCTTCACGTGCTCTTAGGTCAGCTGACCAAATGCTTTTAACTGTACCTAAAACCCATTATAAATCCAAAGGAGACAGAGCTTTTTCAGCTTTTGCTCCTAAAATCTGGAACGAGTTGCCGCGGCTGGTCAGACAAGCCCCCTCTCTTGGAATTTTGTAAAACTCTTTTAAGAACACACCTTTTCTCCTCGGCCTTCAAAACAAAGTGAGTTTTCACATAACTTTTATAATGTTTTTTCCTGAATGTAGAAATGTGATTTTATATTATTTATCTATTTTTTAAATTGTGCTATGCTCGGTTTGTTTTTGTTTGTTTTTTGTACAGCACTTGGTCAGCTGTCATGTTGTATTTGAAGTGCTTTAGAATTAAAAATGGAAAGGAAAGGAAAGGAAAGGAAAGGAAAGGAAAGGAAAGGAAAGGAAAGGAAAGGAAAGGAAAGGAAAGGAAAGGAATATCTTCAAGACTTTATTTGGGTTTAGGAGCAGTTTTAGAATCAAATATGTTTGAAATCTAAATATTTTTACTATCAACCAAGGTGTCCCGGCAATAGTGACTCGATGAATAAACAATGAAACTCCTACATAAAAGTTGGTACCAAAGACGCAACAGTGATGACGGTGTTTGAGAAGATTTGCTGTTGTTTGTCACTTACCAACTACAAGGACAAAAACTGCTTTAAAGTTTCAACATATTAGACTAAACTTTTTAGTATTTGAAACATGTCCGGAAGGTGAGGACAAAAAGTTATAAATCCCAGTGAAAAATAGGGGAAATCCCAACCAGCAGGATGGAACTTGTCTTCTACAATCTAGAATATTTTTTCGAGAATTGATAAGGTTTTGGTCAAAAAGGAATAATTTGAAAACATTAAAAACTTTCTTGAAATTCTAAATAAAATATTATCATTATAAATTATAGATAAACATCTGTTTTTGTGGAGGTAAGACAAAGGTATAAAGCACCAATAGGTTACTCTTGAAATCCTCAAATCCAATTATTCTGTAAATAATGTATCTAAAATGATTAAAAGAGTTAAATAATCTGTAGCTATTTGTATTTACATTTTTATCTATTTATTTTCAAGAGTGAAAGGTAATTAAGTTGAATAGCAGGTTCTGAGGAGAATGCCTCATAGCTAGTAACGAGGTGACACAGATCATAAAGGCTTCATTGTTAATGCTGACTTGTCTCCCAGTATGCTAAATTAAAAAATGGATGTAACCTAACACGGGATGGTAGCGTCGATAAGATCTGGAGTCAGCCCGTGTCCCTGCAGGCCCAACTCCACCTCAGTACAACAGTTGGGAAGGCAGCACATTACTGACGAGAACAGTTCAGAGGAAAGTGAACATCCCCAGGATCAACAGATATATATTTTTTGGTGCATAAAATCTTTTCTGATGCTTATATTACAGTCACCTTTCGAAGCTTCCCAAAGCCGCAGGCGGTGTTTGTCTGGTGATGCAGGAAGAGGAAGTGCAAGAAATGGTGTGAGCTGACAGTGGTTGAGGACAGTAAAACACATGTTTACATGTTTGCTCATGTGTTCATGTATGACCATGTTTTGTGTGTAATCATAGAGGGCTGAAGTCACTGTAAATAGCTGTCAGCATGTGAGTTGCTTATGCATTATGACCATGCTTGCTGGTTCACATGACTGTGTTGCAGCGGAGCCACAATGCAGCACCATGACAACGTTGGAGCTGTCTGATCTTTTCTGTCTAATTGTCTGTGACCTCGTAACTGGATACACACTCTGAAGGCAGGAGGAGGGCCTTTCACACGGCAATCACTTCTGCATTTGTCCTCCACGCAACTCCTGAATGCCACTGCCAGACAAAAAGGTGTCTTATTGTGTGCATAAGAGTACACACATATGCAGGTGGGAGTACCACTTTAATTTACAACTCGCATAGGAGAATGTTCTTTATTGATTAGTAACAGCATATTAGGCAGGTAACAACATATCTAAGTTACAATTTTTCCATGCCTAAAACTGAAAACTATTCATAAAACAGATGAAATTACAGCATATTTAAAGAGAATTAAAAAAGTGATAAATCACAGAAAGAAAGTGAAAAAACTCAAACAGAGAGACTAAGCTTTTCTGTTATCGATGATATTTAGGACAACATAATAGTTTTTTTTTTTTAAGTATTAAACGTATATGCTTCGCAAAAGAAAACCTTTACTGCAATGTTTGGACCGCTCATCTACAAACAAATGTCTTGAGAAAACCAGAGGTCCCGATTCATTAAGGTGGGGTAGCTTTGTTTTCAGTCTTTTGTGCCCATTATCTGTTCTCTCTAAGAATCTCATTCTCAAAGTAAATAAACTAGTTAAATGTTGACTGCAAACATCAAATTCAGCATATTTGCATAAGGTTGCATTTGTTATGGCTTTATAATCTACATACCTAGTGCTTCCCACTGCAAACACAAAAGACAAAAAAGTGACCTGACAAACGCTTCTTCACAGCTGCTCCAGGCCCTGACCACAGTGAACCACTCCTCAAAACATCAAGAACATCTTATTTCATTGGGGAGGAAACACTGTTGGGATGGAGTTTCTAAATCAGGGGTGTCCAAAGTCCAGCCAAAGGGTCATTTACGGCATTTGGAATCATTTCTGTGGTCCCAGTTCATAAAAGGGTTTAAATATTGGCCCTCTAGCAAAAGCAACTGATGCACATTGTTTTCTTTTTGTGTTTTCTTTTTCACTGACAAATCTGTATTTTTGAATGCAAAAAAACAAAAAAAACAGCCATTTTTTAAAACTTTTTTTTTTAAATTTCAAAGTAAGTAAGATCAGCAGCTTTTTAGAATATAATAGAATGTCACTATACATATCTAGAATGAGATTAAAAAAGAAACATACTTTTGAGTGTGAGACATGCAGGATACAGAACTATAAACAGTGTACGTAATTAGGTTAAGAAATATTAAAAGGGGGGTGGGGAGGGGGTGTTGGCAGCCCGTTTCTGAGGTACATGGTATTGCACATTTTTGTATTGATATACAGGGTGGAGATACAGTATAAATAAAGAGGTTATTGCACATGTTAATGTTAATTAATAGTTGTCTATTTTTCCTAAAACACTCACATATTCACACCCATTCATCAACCTTGGTTAAATACAGCAAGTTTTTAAAAAAAGTTATCATTGTTGTTGCTCGGAATACATTAGGAACATTTTCTAGACCAACAAACTAGAAAACAATCAAGTTAGAATACTGTACACCTTTTTCAACCTACAATATTTCTTCTTTTTCTACAAATATCAGACTACTTTGTTTCATTAAATTATAGCATGTTTTGTTTATATAACATGAAAATAATTCCAAATAAAATTATTTTGTGTTTGAAGTTGAATAAATACTTCCAACTTGACCATTTTGGCCCACGTTGCAAAACGTTTGGACAGCACTGATCTAATCAGTAAAGCCGCGTTCACACCGGTCAGCGCGTCCAGGCGTCAAATCGCTCAAACGGACGAAAGTCGACGCTTTAAAATTAAAACCCAGCTGCTTGCACACTTGTGGTCTGCGTCGGCGCGTCGGGGCATCAGCGCGTCACGTCATTACGTCAGCGTGCGGGCGTGGATTTGTCTGTTGCTAGTTGTTTACAACATGGCGGATCTTGTCGGATCAGCAGCGCGTCTTCAACTACCGGCTCTCCCGGGCCCGGCTGGTGGTGGAAGATGCATTCGGGATCTGGTCTGCACAGTGGAGAATGTTTCACCGCAGACTGGAAGTCAACCCCGAAGTTGTGGAGAAGTGTGTGAAGTGTGCGTTAGCTAGCGTAGCGTTAGCTAACATAACAAGAAAGTTAAAAGAAAAAATATTTTTTTCTATGTTTAACTGCTTACCTGGCACTCCAATATCCTCCGATATCTTCCTCCAAATCAGATCCGATCTCTTCCTGTCTTTGTAAAAAGACGAAGACGGGTCATACAATTCACGGACATTACATACAGCGACGATCAGTTTGTCCTCCATCTTGAATAAAAAATTTGCCGATTCCCCCATGGAAGGAGTTACTACGTCAGTACAACGAGTCGCTCTGATTGGTTGACGCCGCGCGTCTGCTGCCCGAAAGTTCAATTTTCCCAACTTGAGCAGCAGACGCCCCGACGGACCGTCGGGGCGTCTGCGCGCGACTTGCTGCTTGGCAGTTTGACGCCCACTAGATGCGTAGATACCATAGACTTGCATGTAATCTAGCTGCCCTGCTGCCTGGACGCGCTGACCGGTGTGAACGCGGCTTAAGAGATGTGGACTGTTTTGATGCACAGATACATGCTAAAACCACTGTAGAAAGTTTCAGTTCTTTATTAATTCACAGAAAAAAAACATGCATTTCTGCTATCCTGATTATACCTGTATCCCTCCGTCAAGTCCCGCTTGCTTGTCTCCCAGCTGGAGCATGCTGGCCTCTGCACATCCTTAATTATTTTGAGCAATGAGTACAGGTTTATAGAGTTTATCAATTTGAATCCTTCGTCAAAGTTACCACCAGCATTCAGAAGATGGTAAATACAGCATTTTATCTGAATATGGAGCCCTCATTGAAAGGCAGGCGAAATGCATTAGCACAGAGAATCATTATTTGCTAAACAGTACAAGTTGGGGAGCAAATCTTCCTTTTTTTAGATTTCTCTGAATTAGTCATAAGACTAACTTGGCTAAGACACATGAGAAATCACAAGGGACTCGTGATTTTTTAGCTCAATAGTTGTTTTTTTTTTTATAAATGCTTTACAAACTGGAAGCTTTAACAACTGTTAAAATTTGACCGACATAACCTTTAGGAAACAAAGTTGCACTGAAAAAAGCAGAAAATCCCTTCCAGCAATTGCACAAATATCCAGTGTTGTTAACATTACTGTTACACAGAAGGTGACGTTTCAATTAGACCTGAGTGATTAGATTTATTCATTTTGTGATTAGATAATATTAATTTTGTGTTGTTTTCTATTATCTTAGAGATTCTTATTTTTACACAAATAGGAGAGCTGTTCTTCACCTGTTATTTTTGCTGACGGTTTCGGCATCCACTGTCGCCTTCTTTAGAGCGTCCACTTCCTCAGAGGTGCCTCACTGGCTGCACACTTCAACACACACACACACACACACACACACACACACACACACACACACACACACACACACACACACACACACACACAATTGCTCTAGTCATAAACCAGCTTGATAAATTCCCATAACATCACAGCCCTTTCTGTCTCTTAAAGCTAGTTTTGGAAGCACGCAGGGTCTTTTTATGCATTCCAATCACACATGATGTTCTTAATCTGGAAGCTCTTTCTAAACGTGCCCTTGCCAGTGTATAACCTGTTTCTATTCTATTTTATGAATATACCAGTCAGCCGTTCTGAGTGCTCCATTTTAAGTACAAAGTGCTGGTGAAAGTAGTTTACTGCTGGAGGCTATTTACAGGCTTCCCATCCCAGGGAATGCACTCTCTTCCATCTCTGTTCTGCCTGTCTTTTCCCTCCGTCTGTCTGCAGAGATCGGCCTGTCCTGACGTCTCTGTTGTGTTCCTCCATGAAGGGGCCTTAGTAATGGCCCCTGTCACACACAAAGGTATTAAGACCTAAAGCCTCTTTCTCTCTCTCCCTGACGCCGCTGGCAGCTGGACCAGGAGAATAATTTGATTTGGTATTTTATGCTGGAAAACAGCCTTTCTTCCCAAGCCACATTTGTGCTTGGCTTCTCCTCAGCTCCACAGCCCCCTGAAAGACTTTACATGACATTAACACATTTCAGAGAGCATTATGGCTTGAAAAGAGATTTGTCTAGACAAAGACGGGGTTTATTTGTAGTTAGAGCTTCATTTCCTGCCTGTTCCTTCTGCTGCACTCTTTCCCTTGCACCTTTTTGCCCCCCTCCTCCCTCTGTGACTCCTGCCGGGTGCACAATGCTTGGCGTCCCGACAGGTAAGAGGATTTCTATTAGTTTACCACAAAGTGGGCCCAGCAGAAACGTGATTAATGAAAGCAATTAGTCTTTGTCATGTCTTCAGCGCACTCCCGCTAAATCACCGGACTGCTCCTCCACTGACGCTAAGAGCAAATTACATCACCCGGATCCTCCACTCGGAGCCTCTTTATGAGCTCCCCATGTCTCAATGAAGAGACCTACTGTATGGAGAAGAATGGATCCCGGCTGATACCCATGACTCAATTTTTACCATTTAATAGTTTATCTTGCTAACTTGTATTGTTTCTAAGGATTTAATAACAAATATTTAAGCTTTAGGGCCCTAACTTAGAATCTGTTACTCCTATATAGCAAGGGAAACGTTAGAAATCCTGATAAATGTTATTTGAATGTGTGTCAAGGATTGACAGATATTATTCAGGAGAAGGGTGTAAGTGTTTCTTAATGAACAGTAAACTGATCAGGGGGCTTTGTCTGGCACCCTTGGTTATAGCAATCTGGAACATCACATTAGAATATAAGTGATCGAAAGTTTAAGATAACTGCAAAACACTTATATTGAACTTTTAGGCTTTCAGGTCTGAGCTATGGTTGTCTGTCTCGGAGTTAAAAAATACGAATCAGATGGAATAAAATAGAATTCACAAAGCCATGGATAATGTTTTGTTAGCTGCAGGCATGGTGGACCTCAGCCAACAGTAATCACTGCACACCAAGAGAAAAACAGCACACACACACCCCCAGCCCTCTGCTGCTGCTCCGCTGCATGCAGCTTCCTCCTCTCATAGATCTTCAGAGTGATATATTCACATCTTCATCTCCTGTGCCCCCCAACCCTCCCCATCTGCAGCACTCTACCTCTTAATGCTTTCTCACTCTGTCTTATGACCTGAAGATTCTTGCTGAGGATTTAAATGAGAAAAAATGTCAACGATAAGGATTTTAGTTTCAAAACAGGTACATATTTGTATACAAGAGCTGAAACTTGTTCTCAGTAAAAGGCAAATACTTGTCCCCTTAAAGTTTCTTTTCTGTTTTTTTTCTGTTTTTGGTTTTTAAAATCAAATTTAAATGTTCAGATCATTAAACAAATTTTAACATAACACAAAGATATTTTGATTACTAGTACAATATCTTGTTCTGATAATGATTTTATTCAGTAAGGGAAATAAATCTATCCACACTAATCTGGCTCAATGTTAAACAAAGTAATTCCCCCAAAAGACGGCAACAACTGGCATCCAGTGTTTCCAACAACTGGCTTTACAAAATTGTTTTAATTCAACCACAATGGAGTTTTCAAGCACCAGTGCCTGTTTAAAGTCCATGCCACAGCATCACAATTAAATTTAAAACCATACATCGAGTAGGCCACTCCAGTATCTTTGGTTTTGTTTTTTGTTTTTGTTTTTCTTAGCCATTCAGAGGTGGTCTGGTGGTATGCTTTGGATTATGCAACTGCATAAACCAAGTGTGCTTCTTGATCTTTAGGTAAAAATTTCATGGCTGGAGATTCTCCTTCAGGATTTTGTTTTATCTGATCACGTTTTCTCTGTAAGTCAAAAACTTTTTCTTATTAAATTCATACTCATACATAGTTCTTTGCGTTTGGGTCCTCCTTAAAACCACCAAACATGATAGCAGTGGTTTAGATGTTACCAACGTTACTCATGTTACATGGCTGCTAATTTTAAAGTGACTGCTAGTTTTAAAGTGAACATTTTATTGCTCAGAATATTATTACTTTTGGTCCTGCTGCTCTTTAAATCTAAAAGCTGGTTGATCAGTTCAACTGTCCACTCTTGTAGCCAGCCTGGAGTCTGTTGCTTTATGGACAGGCTTCTAATAGCTTGCCAACCATAGCTTTAAAGGTCTCATTCACTGAGAAACCCTGTAATACTTGTTCTTTGTGAAATACATCAGTTACTCAGAGTTGCATGTGCATGCAGCACGTGAACATTTTCTCCAACACACATTCCCTGCATTAGCCACAGAAAGAAAACAGACGGCAAAAACAAGCGAGTCCCTTCTACGTCACAGGGAAAATTAGTATTCATGGTCTTTCCTACCTTGGTTGTTAACCGCTCATGAGAAGGCCCTATTTTGTAGCCTGGAGAGAGCAGAACACTTTTCTGTGCACAGTGGCGCAGCTGGTAGAGCAGCTCACCTCCCAGCTAGAAGGTCTCGGGTTCGATTACCGTCGGGGACGCTGTGGGTGCTGAAGATGTGTTTGGTCCTCCGCATCATCGGCACCCTCACCCTGAGTGGGGTTGGCGAAAGGGCCTTTCTGTGTGGAGTTTGCATGTTTTCCCCGTGTTCCCTTGAGCAGCTAATGTGAGCTACTCCCACAAAAACATGCATTAGTCCTGGGGCTATATACTGCCTCCTCCTGGCCGGCCGGGGTGGATGGTTTATTTGTGGACATAGCACATCAGCGTTGCATTTTTTTTACTAAAGAAGGAGGAACTGAGGAAGAAACTGTTGGAATTTGTCTTGGAACACTGCCAGCGAAGTACGTTAAGTTAATTATTTGATCGAAGGCAGCATATGAGTCGTATAGTTGTTAGCCAATCAGAGATGAGATGTTTGCATATCGTGAATAATAATGAGTTAGACTCGGGATCCTGACAAACTGCAACCTCCTAAGACAGGAGCAAGAGAGCATTTTTTCCTCATTAAATGGCTCACAGGGCATATAATTGGGATAGAGTACATAGCAAATTCCTGTTTAAAAAAAATGGGTGAATGAGACCTTTAAAACAGCACTGCCTAACGTCCCGTTCTATTTGTTTTGTAAGCGCAACTTGCAACTTGAGAGTGACGTCACATTCGTGTTGGAAAACAAGCGGGTTTTTGCGTTCTGTTTTGCACACAACACGACAGGTCGGAAAAGATGGACGCCTCCAGGAAAGTCGCTGTTGCTGTTGTTTATTAGACTGTATGTAGCACGTAATAGCGACATGCATATAGGTAACCGTATACACTGCTATGTGTATGACTTCTACATTTGGTTACAACAAAGACAAAAGTGCTTAAAATAGTAGAAAACCACAATGTTTACTTACATGTGATGCTCGTGGTAGCCATCTTGGAACTGAACTCGGGGTCCTCTGAGCCTCGACGAGTTGACGACCTGTTTACGACCTCGGGGGCGTTCTATTTGCAACTTCCAGTTCGTAATTCTGGAAACCGACTCGCAAACCGAGTTCGGTGGATAAATAGAACGCACCATTAATAAGAATGATGGTTGGCACTTCCGTCTCCGTTTAACCACTCCAACACTTTCTCTGGAATTCAAAGGACTTTAACCGGTTGGAATGGCGTGATGGAAAGATTTAATAATATGAAGCAAAACTTTTTATATTCTTAATTTACTTCAAAGTCGATAACCAACCTGTATGTATTAGGCTTCCAGCAACTTTGTTAAGCTTAAGTGAGGCTAAGGAGTCTTTCCTCCCAGTGAAAACAAAACAACAGGATGCAATGATGACAAAATAACCCAAACAAAATCACAACTATAATGCTAATAAGCAGTCTGAGTTCAATATTTAACAATTATCCATGGCTCTTTTACAGAGACAGACTTTTGACTTGGCCTTAAATTCTGATCTGTTGTTTAGATTTCACTGACTAAAACTATTTCAAATGTTTACCAGTAGTCAGTCTTAGTATCTTTGATTGGTTATCTTTCATAGTGCCTTTTATTTAAGTGTGTTTGTTGGTATTTCTGACTAGCTGATTGCAAGACACTTGGTTTATAATACCATCATGACAGTATTTTTTGCTAATTTGTACAACATTTCTCAATAAATAGTATAAAACTTTTTCATCTGGACAAACACTAAAAGTGCTTGGCGTGTGTTTGGCCTTTGGAAACGTGTACTCAGGATGATAGTGCTTGCATATTTTGGTGTGATCCTATTTCTTCATTTCCTGCACTGGCTGGGAACCAGGTTGCAGCACAGACTTCAGCTAGACCAGACCTTCCTCAGTTGCTGTTCTTCCTCTTCTTCTCTTGTTCTGTCATCAGATAGATACCTGTTTGGCAGATATGTTTCTACTGGAAACATAATGAACCAAGGTACTTGGCATCCATCCTGTCTTGTCTGCTCTTAACACATAAAAGAGAAGTCAGTCTTGTAGCCATGTATTGTTATACCAATACAAATTCCTGAGCATGTCTATGTGTGTGCATTGGGTTGCAACCATATTGAACGTTTGGATCTGCGGCAGTCCGCTCATATGCCAGGGCTTGTAAGCATCTTGCTCCTTCCTGTGAAGCTCAAACTGAAGTCCGCCTTGTCAAGCTGTCATGCTTCAGGACACTAATATCTCAGTTTCCACACCCATGCCTCGTCCCATCAGTCAGAAATGGGAAGAGAAAATTGTTGCAGATACACATGATTTTTTCTCCTCAGCTGCCAGTTTCACTCTTTTTCACCGCCATTGTCTAACGTTTTGCTGATTTCGAGCCAGAAACTAATTATTTACAGCTCCGTCAGTTTCAAACACTTTGATATTTTTCCCAGTCTTCAAAAGAGCATGACAACAATAGGCTTGTGACTGCAGGGAATGCTTAAGGTAGCCAAGACCATATTACTTATCACATCGTTCTGTCACTAGAATGGCTTGGAAACTTTTATTGGGTGGGAGATGGTGTTCAGAAAGAAAGAAGACTTGTTAGTGGTTTTGCAGGCAGCTTGTTCTACGCCTAAGGATATATCCAGAGTCATGAGTTACTCTCTAATTGGAGCTTAGGTGAATATCTGGGCGTGTATGTTGTCAAAGATGAAAATTGTGCCATGTCTGCTGTATTTTAAAAGCAATGTTGCAGTTTTTATAATTGAAGCTGTCCTAATGCATCAGACGTTCACACATTGTTATCTGGCTAACCACAAGCCCAAGTTTTTAGTTAAGGGGTCTGAAGTGATTTGTGGAAGCAAACAAAATATCTTACATAGAAATTTTAAAAAAGCAAGTTACATTTTCACAAAAACTGCTTGTGGAAAATTATTTTATACCCCTCTTAATAGTGAATGGAAACCCATTATTGACAGTAAGGCCTACAGACCTTTCTGATAACTACTGACAGGCTTTTTGCATGTTTCCACTGAAAAGTTGTAAAATTAATCTTCAGCAATGAACTCAAAATATGAATGTTTTGGCCACTCTTGAACATTTTTACAGTAAAGCTATTTAGCAAAACTTTCAGTTCTGTGCTTAACCTTCCACTTGTGGTAACAGCAAAACAAACTGGGTCTGACTTTATTGCTGTCTTGTATATTTTGGGGTATTAGCTCCCTATAAACTGTCAAACTGTCAGATGTGAAATTACTTTTAAACTAGTTAGTGCACAGACACAAATTAAATCATGTTTCACAACCGGTAGATGTTGTTGAATAAAATGAGCTTGCTCTTTGTAGTAAATATGTTCCTGACTGTTCCTTTGTCTATTGTTAACATTATCAATCTGTTATAATGTGCAACTATAAGCTTCTTCAGCTAATGTTTTACAGCATAAACCTTGCATTGATATTTATTTATTGTTTTTTTTAGCAAAAGTCAAATTTCTGGGTTTAATACTAAGTTTCACTGGGAAAGCCTGCTGGATAATGCAAGGCCTTAATCTGTTGTTCCGCTGATGTTAAAAAAAAGAACATAGATTAAAACAGGACAATCTAGTATGTCAGTAACTCTTTTTAATTGTAGCTCACAGTTTACTTTGTCTTCAATCTTACACACCCCACTATGCAACCCAAAAACATCCACGTTGTTTCTTTTGCTTGTAATATAATTCTGTCAAGGGAACTAGCACTTGACAACAATAAGCTTTAGATTGCGTTACACTTTCTTGTGTTTTACTCCACATAACATTAGTTCACTTTTCACACAACAGTGATCCAATTTCTGTGTTTCTCTGTAACAAGTATTGTTTAGTGTGGAGGTTGCCAGCAGCAGGTTAGCACCTACTCAGCCCTGCTAACATGATATGCATTTACCTCCTTTGGGGATATGCTGTGCATGTTCTATTTCTGGATGTTGAGTAAAATGACACTTCACCCTCAAAATCTGCTGTCTAAAAGAAGGGAAAAAATGCAGACCAGTTTCATATGTTACATGTAGGACATATTGGGACAAAACTTGGATAAGTAGGAGTCAGACTCAAGTTGTTCTAACATTCATAGTAGTGCTAAACTTATCTATATTCACCCTTGGGAGGTAAAAGGGACATATTTAGACAAGATACACTGCCACAAACTGTATGTTCTCTTTTTTGTATAACAAAAACATATTGAATGTGAAGGCCAGTGATTGGATTGTAAAGTTAAAAAAAAAAAATTTGACTGGCATTATGGGAAACATACAAACAAAGCAATCCAGGAGGTCACAACAGAAACCAGAACAACAGCCAAAGCATTGCAGGCTTCCCTTGCCTCATTTAAGGTCAGTATTTATGAATCAGCCATAAGAAAGAACCTTGGCAAAAATAACATTGAGGGACGTGTATTGGCAAGAATCTGTTGATATGGTATGCATCCACAGATGATGTATACAGGGGGGACCATACGATATATTGTGATATATTACAATTATATGAGTAAGAGTATATATTGGGATTTTTAAAACTTAATTTATCTGTAGAGAAATTGTCATAGCATTCTAAAAACTCCAACCTTTTTCATACATAACATATCTATTTTTATTCCTAGATCTAGTTGATCCAAAGAAGGTTCAAACAGCCACCAACTAGCTGTGATAATTTTAATTTTACTAGAAAAATTCCACCACAGCCAGTGACGGAAATCCCGTTAATTTTTTGGGGGAGGCAAGAAACTGTAAAATTTCATGGAACAATTTTTGGGGGTGACATGAAAAACAATTGCTCTCTGCTGCTTCTTTGCACCTTGCCTTGCAGGGTGGTCCTTCATCATGTTAAATAATGTTATGGAATGTTACATAATAGTAGCTATAGCATTGCTCTGTATTAGTCCATATTCTACCTGTATACAGGTTTTCCTATGTTCAACCATTTCTTCCACCTACTACCATTGGTGATATTGCTATCACCAATGGTAGTAGGTGGAAGCCGGCTTTGATGCACCTTTATGACCACATCTAACAACTTTTCATTGCACCCTTCTCTAATTTCCACTATTGTCCATCAAGGTAACTTTAAAACAAAACTTAAGCTCAAAATAAAGTTCCAAAATTATTAATGAAATACTTTCAAGAATAATTCAACATCAAACATGTCCTTAAATAACATGGCTACTTTTATTAGCAGAGCAACAACTGCATAGATCAGGTGTGGACAGATGTAAACCTAAAGGTAAAGTACTACAACATCTCTGAAATCTTTTCACAATAAAGAGAAAAGACACCATCTATGATAATATGTCAAAATGAAATGTGACTAAGTCACATGATCTGGGAGCTATGAAAAAAATCCAAAATTTTTCCATCAACATAAAATCAAATCTAAAAGGTTATCTGTATAGCCTAGTGGAATAATCCTGGAGTGACCAGGGAACATGAAGTGAAAGCTGCTGAATTAACTCTGTAGTCTTTCAGTAAGTGACCTGCTGTGATCAGCAGCAACACAATGTGATAATCAGACCCGCTGGATCGATCACAACTTAGTGAAACATTAAAAACTCTCTTCTGAACCAGGATAAATATCTATCAAATGTCCAACCTAGAACCGACTTTTCAGTGTGATTTCATTTTGCTATTCATGGTGCTGAATCAGAGGCCGCGGAAGACTATTCCTCATTTTGACCGACGGGGTCAAAATAAATCCTGTCATAATACATTTTTACCTGTCTATTTTTAAAATGATAACATACTCAATAGTGGGGTTTTTTCACCCAAACGAGCTAAACAGAGAATCCACATCATGCTACCAGGAATTAAGCTTTTGAATCCATGTAATTTTTATTTTCCAGAGACAAAAATCACTGATTGTGGAAAGTACTCCCTATGCAAACATTTTGAGTAAATGCCACTTAAGAAAATTTGTTTTGTTTCATTACTTGAACAGAATGAGTATATAATGAATATATGAGACGTTCATTGGGTGTACTCATTTTTCTAAGTCAAACAAACTTAAAATATCAAGTTTTACCAAGTTTTACCAGGCAACAGTGCTGCCCAGTTGTGATTGGCTCAAAGCTCAAGACAATTCTGTGCCTGAGGATACAAAGAAAAGTGCGCCATTTTCCTATTTTCAGAGGGGCCTTTGCAAGTTTTTCTGCCTGAAAGAGGTGAGTTGCTTTTTCTTACTGTTTTCAAGAAATGTCCGAGTTTGAAACACATTTGAATGTGTAGACATTTTGAAGTGAATGAACATTTGATGGCTGAAGCATTGTGATTTTAGAGTAGCACTCCAATTTGTGTAATCAGTTCAAATTTTGAACTGTTGCATTGTACTTCTGAAAAAGTTAACTGAAGCTAGTGTTAATTTTTCTATTTTTGTTTAAACCCACATTAAGATGCTTTGGAAATGCAAATACTGCCCCATCATCTGTGAGAAAAGAGGACAGCTTTTTAAACATTTTAGGCTAAAACATGGGACTTGCATGCTTGCATGAGGAATGTGTATGCACATTTAAGTCTCTCAATGCACTTCATCGCCATTTATCCCGTTTTCACACCAGAAATGTGGATAAAACTGAAACTCAAATGAAGTTCTGCTGTTTGTCATGCGAATTTGTTGAACTTTGCTCTGAAACTGAATACTTTGCTCATTTGCGGAGTACGCACTTAAAAGTAAATCACAAAGCTGATTGTCCTTATAAAGATTGTACATTTCAGAGCAGTGTATACTCCACTTTCAATGCACACAAAAGTAAAACAGATAGAGAGCATAGTTGGAAGAATACCAAGTCTGAAATAATTGTCAGGATAACTGATGATATATATATTTATATATATATATATATATATATATATATAGATATATATATATATATATAGATATATATATATATATAGATATATATAGATATATATAGATATATATATAGATATATATATATAGATATATATATATAGATATATATATAGATATATATATATAGATATATATTTATAGATATATATATAGATAGATAGATAGATATATATAGATATATATATATATATATATATAGATATATATATATATATATGTAGGAAGGAACTTCTGGTACTGTACATGAACACACAAAAATGATTCTTTATTTTTTTTTATCTTTTTTTTTACGTGTCCTGTTTGGCAGTGTGGAGCTCAGAATTGGTGTCTGAGTACCAAGTAGAAGCCCAACAGATTTACTTTCACAAGCGGAGCAGTACAGCTTTTGCTATAGTACTCCACTTGATTTATGTGTGAAAAATCTTTATTATGAATTGTTGGGGTTTTTATTTCCTGATGTTATGGACACGGAGACGGAAAATTAAGGAGAAGAAAGAAGGAAGATGAAGAAGAGAGGTAGGAAACAAAACGTCATGAGAGAGGGTGAGTTGAAAATACAAGAGAGGAAGGGGAACAAAGAAAACACAGGAAGACATTGAAGTCTGCCTCCATACCCACAGGACGGCAGAGAGAGGGGGGAAAACAAAACAAAACACGAAAAAGGAACATCGACAAAACCAACCAAACATTGTGAACTAAGAATTACACAACCACATCACACAAAAATAGATATAAAAATACAACAACAATATCACAGAAAAACTCATGGTACCGATTAAACAAGCTCTAGTAATGATAACCTCAGCCCAAGAATATATCCTTAAACACCAGAGACCCCACATCTATGGGGTGATTCTAACAGCTTGTTTACACAACATTACATACAGCTGATTGTAGACCAAGTGCCGTAAACCTGAATATTCTCTTTTTGTTTTGTTTCTCACACTATGTAGAATCTCTCTATGGACATTCCTGTGGGACTCCTCTCCTATGAGGACAGCAGAGCCGCAAGCCCAGCATCACCACCACTAAATCCCTCAAAAGTGGGCATTATCCTAGAGGGCAGTCTTGTACTGGATGACCTACAAAACCTACCTCAAGCAATGTGCATCTTGTTTGGGTATACATACGCACTCCACCTGCAGTACCCGAAGTGCTTAAAAAACACTTTTATCTTCATTCAGCAGTTAATGCTAAATATAGGTCGAAATGAGCTACCTCAAGGTTCAAAACCAGAAGAATGAGCTTGCTGGGTAGGTCAAATTTATGCTCATGGCACAATTCTCCCTGTCCATTAGATTTAAACTGATGGGAGTAAATATTCTAGCAGTTGCTCATTTTCTATAATATTCTTGTTGTTCTAGATGTGTCTCATATTTGTTTTACTGTGATCATCATGCATAAGACACATTTTAGAGAGTTTTAGGTGCAAAAATTTTGATAATTAGTACATTGTTCTTAATGTTTCTGTTCTTAATGCCGGCTTTGTTGTTTGGCACAGTTTCTCCTGTTGCATTAGCAGCAAATGCTGCTATGGTCAGTGTTTTTTCCCCAAACTTGAAAGTTGTTTGTGCAACAAACAATTAAGAAACTGTGCTGAGATTGTATTTGGACAAAACATTGTTTAATAATTCAGTATTCATGTTCTACTTGCTTCATCACAAAATGTAAAGTAGAAGGTAATATGTGTAACCAAAAAGTAAGATTACTGTTGGCAAAAAGAATGTTTTATAAAAACAAGGTCATCATTGTTAAGATATATTCAATAAAATATATAAAATGTACAGCATTGTGTGGTCATTGACAAAAATAAGTATTTAATTGGAATTAAATATTTTCATTTTTGATAAATTCAGATTTTAGAATAAAACTAGGCTTTTAAATGTATTTTACTTTTGATATTAAGTTTTAGTTATTGTAGTTTTAAGTAGACTCCACAACATTTTTAACTGTATATAACTTAAAATGTTTAATTCTGAATGTTCACATTAAGTTGACTATACTTGAACAAATTGATTTTCTTTACTCTCAGTTACTTAAACCATTTATGTTTGTGTAACTTAAAAATGTTACATTCTAACTGTTGCAGATTCAAGTTGACTGTACTTAAACTCTTTGAGGCAATCACTTGACGCAAATGGTTTAAGTACTGTCAACTTATCCGGGTTTACATTGTATGTGTTCAATGACTTTTGGGGGGGACATGAACCCCTCCCTTCGCCTATGCCCACACCCATGTAAAATACTTATTGCTGGTTATTGCAACCGCTTGATGGCAGCCGTCAGGGATGACGCAACCAGTTGACCTAGGGGGCAATTACTATTTCACATAAGGACAGGTCGAATATTTTATCCCCTAATAATTGAAGGACTCAATGTTGGAATTTTTATTTACTCAGGTTTTTCAAAATGCCTATCCAGTCTCAAACTCATGCCTTTTGAAACATCTACCTTCATATTCTGTCCATTTATTCTTGGAATGAGTGGAGTTAAAGCAGACACCTTGTGAGAATGGTTGTGGCATGTGTTTTGGTTCATGCTCTTTTTAACTCAGCTGGATGTCTTCAAATATTTCAAGGCTCTTGTTCAACAAGTTGAGCAAAAAAAGACAGCTGCCTAACAAGCTGCCTTCTCTCTTGAAAGCAGATTTTAACCCTGTCCTACAGAAAAAGTCGCTTTTCCCTGAGACAAGTGAAGTTTGGCCAATACTTCAGATGTTGACCTCTGAGAGTTTGCTGGCAGAAGCAGTCTATAAGACTGAAACCGTTTTTCTCCTTTTCGTCTAGCTGCTGAAAACAGTGGGAGTTACAGTCTGCGACTGCTGGCTAGGACTGAGCTGATGTGAGTTCAGACCAGTTGCTTTTCGCTCACCAGGAGCTCTGTTTTTACAAGACGTCAACTGTGACACTCTGGAAATGGTTTTGCAAATTAACTGTGATGCCGTTCAAAGCAAACAAATTTTGTTTCCTTTTTGTAGGCCAAAATATGTCATTTGTGTGCTTTCAATCCAGCCTATGCTGTTAAGTATCATCTTTAAAAATAGATGTTTTATGGCATGTGTAAGGAAGCTATAACTAGAAGCAGCATGAATCTGCATCTTAAACTCTTTTCCTTCATTTGTGTACAAATACCTGCAATTTCCTATATATATTTTACCAATATTTCTCTTAAGAAGAAGCAAGCTCTTTTAAAAATATTTAAAAAATATTTCTCCATTGTGCCTTTTATGACAGTAAATCTACGTATGCTGGATGTTCACCCAGAAAGTACTGTACTGCTCTCTTACATTCAAATCAGTTTGAGGATCTTAAGAATGTAAGTGTGAAATTGTAACAAAACTTGCTGGTCAAATACATCATTGTACCAATGTTTTACCTCATGTGTGGTGAAGATATGCATGAAAAACCATGTCTTCATGAACAGCGCCATTTTTTTTATTTGGACCAGATGGGCCGATGGTTGCCTGTCTGTCAGCCACATCCTGAACAAGTTTTCTATTGCTTTTACTTATGCACAGCCGATGGGGAGTTAATGCTGAGCATAGGGGACATGTTCTGTATGGATCGGCATTGCATTTTGACCCACGCCAGAGCCTTAGATGACTTCACACATTTTGATTGGTCTGGGCCAGCAGAATGTGAGATTTCTTGTCCTTTTTGATTGAGCAAACTAGGTTATTGTTTATTGCCCCACTTGTGACCAATTTGGTCTTTTTTGTTTAGTTTTTTATACTTTATGCCATCACATTTAAAGTATTTGTTTTTAGTTATTTAAAAATCCAGACAGGCAGCATTTAGTTTCTATGTTTCTACTAGATCTTTAAAGGAACTCTGTATTTTTGCATTTTTTGGGGGGAAGTTTGTTCCAGATTAGAGGAGAATAAAAACTGAATGCAACTCCTCCATGTTTGTTTCTGATTCTAGGGATGCAGAGTAGACTTGAACTAAAAGACCTGAGAGGTCTGGAAGGTTGACACAATAACAAAAGATCCTTAATGTATTTTTGGTGCTAAGCCATAAAGTAGTTTATAAACTCACAAAAGTATTTTGACATCTTTTCTCTGAGCTACAGGGAGCCAGTGTAAGGACTTTAGAACTGGGATGATGTGCTCCATTTTCACAGTTCTAGTGGGGACTTGAACAGCAGCACTCTGGATCAGCTGCTGCTCTCCTATTGACTTTTAAGGCAGTTCTGTGAAGAAAATGCGTTTACATGCAGTAAGAGAAAGTCGAACTACTGCCTTAGTCTGACTGAAGTCTAATTGAACTAAAGAAATCGAGCTAAACCACCCAGATAATGCGATAGATAAATTGAATTTCTCTGCATGTAAACTCCAACCATGGCTTAGCTAAGCTTTTCTTATGGGAAGTGACAAGAAGTGGAAGTGGGAATAGCAACACCGGTACACGACAACACAACAGAACAATGAGTGTAACACAATCAAACAGTACACTTACAAAATTGTCTGCGTTGCAGCGTTGTTGTCATACATTTCTTCGCTCCTTGTGCATATCCTGCCTTCGTCTGCTTCACTGCTATCAGCATTTGTTTACTATCTGTGTGACTCTAAACCAGCTGCAAAAATCCTACGTGAAAGGGTGCATGTCGTCACCTAGTGACGCAGTGGCGAACACAATTCATTCAATATTTCAATTTTCTGAGAGACGTAAACTGGGATGAAGGCTCCCATTCTGGTTAAGCTATTAGTCCGATTATTGCCAAAAAGCTCGATTCAGATGTGCATGTAAACGTACTGACTGTTGCAGTAATCAGTTTTACTAAAGATAAACCCATGGATGAGATTTTCAAGTTCTTGTTAGGATATTAGTCCTTTAATCCTGGAAATGTCCTTCAGCTGATAAAAGGTCTATACTTGTCTTTATGTGTCTGTGGAGGTTTATGTCTGAGTCACTATTCCTAGATTTCAGGCCTGGTCAGTGGTTTCTAGTAGTAAAAACTGAAGATGTGTGCTGACTCTTAGTTGTTCCTCTTTTTGTCCAAAAATAATTAAGTTTGTTTTATTTCTCATTAAAGTTATGGCACATGAATGCACTGATTTGTTCTATGAATGGGTTCATACTGTGGAGTATTAAATGGTAAACAGTACTAAGAATAAAGATTGAAAAAGGGGAGAACATTCTGGAAAAGGCCAGAGACAGGTGGACTTATGTTTGTCAGCCACACAGTGCAAAAAATGTCTTTTTATTGTATACACATTCATTCTTTAAGCCATGCAGAGTGTCTTTCATGTCTGTGCCTATGAACATGTAGAGTGTCTTTTTTGGCAACACACATGTGCCTTAAGATGGGGAATATACAAATGTGAACATCATTTGAGACCCTGGAGACTATGTCAGAAAAAAGCATTTGTTGTGTAGACTAAAGTATCATGATGGGAGACAAGAAAAACATCCGTTCTGTGGACTGAACTGCATCCGTTGGTACACTGTGATCTCTGTGTGCTAAAATGTCCACCTGAGCTGACAGCTGGGATGAGTACTCATGCCCATATGAGGGTGTTTGTGTCATACAACAGGTGTGTCCCAAAGGTAGAAATTAAGAGGTCTGATCCAATGTATTTTCAGTCTGTCTGCGAGTCTGTCTGCTAGTCTGTCTGTCTGTCGGTCTGTCAGCGTGTGTCATTGTTTGTAAGCTGTGTACCAACATGCTTGTGCATAATAAACTTCAAGATCCTGAAGGACTTCAACTGCCTGAAGAGTTCTTTGTGACTTTATTAAAATTCACTAGCCAGATAGTAGACAGTTTAGATAGTTAGAATTTAGAGACTACAACTGAAGATAAAGGTCGTCACTCATCCACGACAATACTCACCTGGTAATGTTGTAATGTTGAGCTCTGTATCATATGCATAGTTGACCTTATATAACTTTGTCTTATTAAAATTAATAAGATAAGTCACCATACGGTGTCGAGGATAAATAAATTGTATGACCCACAGATGTCATCATCATACAAAGGAAAATATTTATCTAACTGGTAATCAAGTTAAGGCGTGAAAAAATGGTGTACTTTTAAATGATACTTCCAAGGAAATGTGAACCCTGACACTGTAATGTGATAGAGTGGTACGAGGTTGTTGTAGTTATTCTTAGATATGGGATTAGATAAGGATTCAGTCTAACATACACCATTTGCCACAATGTGGGTTTCTTCGAAGAAGAAAAAAATAAGTGTGGGTGATGATGTACAGTTATATCAGGCATAGTTGACTGAGAAATATTACACAGGGCGACTGTGGCTTTGGTGATAGGAAATAATTTCCGTAAATTCGGTGGGTTGCCGGTTCAAGCCGCTACTCCGTCCATCTTGGTCATTGTGTCCTTGGGCAAGACACTTAATCAGCTTTGCCTCCTGGTGGTTGTCAGAGGGCCAAATGGTGCCAGTGTTCGGCAGCCTCTTTTCCGTCAGTGTCCCCCTTGGCAGCGGTGGCAACAATGTAGCTCACCGCCATCATTGTGTGAATGTGTGAGTGAATGGGTGAATGACTGCAAATAGTGTAAAGCGCTTTGTGGTCCACTGACATAAAAAGCGCTATAAAAATTCAGGCCATTTACAATTTTGGCCCAAAAAAAATAAAATGTCATCATTAATCCTTCCAACTGGATTTCCTCTTCCCAGTGGGTTGGAGTCTGTCTCTCATTACACACAAATACTGTTAACCAAGCTAAAATAACACAGAACATATGCATAATTTTTCTGGCTCTTGCACATTCCTGCGATAAGCAGTATTTTTGATGTAAGTGGTATAGAGTCAGAGTTGGCTTCAGTGCAGGTTTGGTCCCTGATTCAAAGTTTCATTTTGTAAGAGAAAACAAACAGAAAGATGGCGAGTGATGAGAGATTTCACTTCCTTTACATGTTTGTGCAACACTATAGCTGAACCCAGACTTTTAAAGTGCAAAAACACAGTGATAGGTGCAAGCTGTTGAAATGGCAGAGGGATAAATGTGTGCAGTGTTGTGCTAAAGCATTCCTTCCTGTTAATATTTTTCAAATTTTTTCACATTACAAACACACTTTAATGGGTGGGGGGGTTATTTAATAGACCAACATAAAATGGCACATAATTATGAAGGGAAGAGAAGATTATATGTGGTTTTCAAAATTTCTTTGGAAATAAATATCCAAAAAGTGGCCAAAAAGTTTACTCTGATATGCCTAAATAAAATGCAACACAATCAATTACCTTCATGTTCCCTTGTATTCCACCGGTGTCTAAGCTCAGTATAAATCCAGCCAGTCTGTGCTCATCTGGAAATTAATAGTCAAATACACAGACAGCACTGCATTGTATTGGTCTGTCACATAAAATCCTAATAAAACACATTGAGGTTTGTGGTTGTGACTTAAGAAACTGGGAGAAAAGTTTACAGGGTATGCTTACTTTTGTAAGGCACTATAAATTGTTATTATTATGATGGAAAGAAATTAGTTAAAAATTAAAACATAATAAACAATTGCGAACGTCTTACAACATATATTCACACTGTAAAACAGCTTTCAATATAATTGGATATTTTGAATGCATGTGATTTAGCCAAGACCACTTTCACTGCACCATTTCCTCCTATCCTCTTCCTCCGGTGACAGCAAATGGATTTATGTGTATGTGGTTGCCCAGAAGAACCCACTACTGTACCCTCCCTGCAGAGCCTGTCACACTTGCTGATGTATGCCCCTCCACCCCGCTCCCTGGCCAAGCTTTATGATGGAAACTGATACAAACACTGTGATAGGGTTTCGGGATAAATTATTCACGCTTCCAATGCTCTCTGCTGCTGTTTCAGTTCTTAGAGGACGTCCATTTTACAAATGGACCCTTTTTTTAGACCTCCTCCTTTTAATTGATCCGTAGCAAAGACAATACATGTGTGATTGAGAGCACGGCCATCTGCAGAGCGAAAAGTTCAGCTCAATCCGTGACACCGTTGTCTGGCTGGTGGGAGCTGATGGGTTGCTGGTTGCCTGTTCGGCGGGGCATTAGGTGCCTTAAGATTTACTGCCTGGTAAATGAAATGCCTGTCCATCGGCTGCAGGGACGGCACATCAGCAGAGCCCTGGCCTAATGTCTCTACCATCTGGTAGGATAGGCCTTTAATTGAAAAGAATTTCTGGACTGAAAGGGAAGAGCTGGACCAAGTCTTGCAGTCCCCCAAGAGAGAGGAGTAATGAAAAGAAAATAACTTCTCTCCTCTTTAGTGCCTATGGAACCCATAAAGAATAACAAGACATGGTGATATAACAGACGCGCTGCAGTAGTGAGTGGGTGAATAACTTTCATATTACACCCTACCATCTGCTAAGACGGTTTTGGAGTGAGGAAGCCAATTGGATTAAACGTTACGGCCACTTTGCTCACCGCGGCTTTTAGGACTACCTTCAGGTGGCAGTCCATAAAGCATTTCTTTGTCAGATTTATTTAGGCATGAAAGATGTGTTTTTACTTTTGTGTCAGACTCCCCGCTCCCATCTTGGGAACGGGATTTTTCTTAAAACAAACATGAGGGAGTGGAGGGGATGGGAGACATCCTGGAGGCCATAGAGGATAACTGATGAGTCTAGCAGGACCAAAGGCAGAATAACAACACTCACCTTTAATGTGGTTTTGCCCAATGCAATATTCGCCGTGTCCCAGAGTCAGGCGGAGTGAGTAAGCTTGTGTGTGTTCGTATTTGAATACCACAAGGATTTAAATTATGTCTAATAATTTCAGACATTTCACAAATCATCGATTGGATTGTTTGACTTTTGGGCCATTCTTCAAAAACACTGTAGGTGAAGTCAAGCTTAAAATGCTCCTGCAGGAATATAACCACACTGATGAGCTGATTCCCAGTAATTTTTACATTCCAGGTTTCCGAAGTAACGTTTGTTCAAAATCTGATTTTGGCCCGTGTATTACCATTTTATAGTTGTCATTTAAGTATTAGGAATTGTTTCAAAGCTGCCTGACCTTCTAAATAAGTATAAAAAAGGAATTGATACAGTAAAGCAAAAATTGATTATACCCCTTACATTGGATTTAATGTAATTCTTTCATTTAATGTACTTGCTCCTTCTGAGTGGAAATAATACAAACATTTTGAGTTGTCCAGCCAGAGTCCTGAGTTGAATCTGATAGAGAATCTGTGGAAGGAGCTAAAAATTAGGGTGATAGCAGAGACTCAGAGCTCATCACCAAAGATACATTGTCACAATACCGAATAATTATAAGATGGGTTTCATTTCTGTAATTCCCAAAAACATTTTCCTATTGATCTGTTGTTCAAGAAAGTTGTAAATATTTTTGACACTCTAGATATCATTGAAATCTAAATAATAATAAAAAAATATGCTTATTAAATATTTGTTTTTGAGAAACTTCCTTCTCAGTTTTAAACAGAAACAAAATTATTGGTTTAAAGAACATAATTTCAAACCTAAAGCTGATGGGGATATGAATAAATCAGCACTTATTTCAACATAGCACTTGTTGAGGTCATAACAACTTCATATTTGTAGGGATAGGAGTATGGTGTGGCTAAATTTTCAAATTCTGCCACAACATTTTCAATGAGCCTTGGAAGAAATTAGTTTAATTGACAAAATTTACAATCTGGGGTGTACTGTGTGCTACACTTGGTCAATGAATGCAGCGGACTGAGCTGTTAACTTTCTCACAATCATTTACATCTGCTTTAATAAAGAATGGACCTACTGGTACATGGACCTGTCACACTCTTATTTCAGTTGACAAGTGTGTAAGTTGGATGAAGTCACTGGAAAAATCCTTTTAAACTCCCGAAGGAATTCCCCACACCCAAGGTAAACAGATATAGATCCTAAAGATAAACATTAAAGAATGTTTTTCTAAGGCAAATTCAATTGCAGATACTGTATGACAGCAGATGGAAAAAAACAAGCATCTCTAGTGATGGGTTCCTATTTTTCTACCTATTTTGTAAACATTGTCAGTGCTGAAATTAGGTAGACAGGCTCCCTTTGAGCATTCATTCAAAATGACCCTTGTGTGTTTTTGGAATACATTTTTTTTACTCGTACTATCCTGAGAGTGAAGAACACACGGAGAACACACAGAGTAAGAACACATGGAAAAAGGAGATTTGAATTTTACGGCAGCATTTCCACTTACTGCCAAATGATGCTGTGCTCCAAGGTGGTTCATTATGTTACATTTCAATCACGAGACAAGCCAAGGTCTAGCTGCGATACGTTACACCTTCCGGCCTTGATTTTGAGTCAACAAAACTAGAACGCCATCCATGGGGCTTCAACTAAATACTGCAGACAGAGCTCGAGTGTCTATGAGCTGCATTCTTATGGCAGGAAAAATAAAATCAGACGTATTTTCAGTCAAAAACAAAAACAGCATTCAACAAATTGGAAGCAGGTAAACCGTTTCATTAAAACAATAATCAGGAACAGGCAGGGTAATGAGTTTTTCCTCTCTCTGTATTTTTGTAAATGTGTGTGCAGGCACAGCTTGTCCACCGACATGGACCCCAATAGATCAGATAACAGCACTTCATAACATTGACACATTCACAGCATGGGGTGCGCTATTCGAGAGTGTGGGGCCATGGTGATATACTGTACCCACCTGACGTGTCATGGGCTAATTTTAAATCAGTGAACAGCCTTGGTCATGTGACAAAATTAGAGAAAGCTCAGCCTTAAGCAGATGTAGCTCGAAGAAATAACCTGTGTGAACAGAGAGGGATTAGATTCATCCTGATTGGTACAAATGACTTATTAAATCTTTGCTTCATCCATTACTGAATGTATGATTATTAGTGTAAAATATCTAAATAGTAAAGCTGAGACACTTTATTAAAACCATCTAAATATGCACAGATATATTTGTGTGCATGCTTGGCACAACGTACACACTGAAATAGAACTGCATATGTGACATTTTGTGTCTAGATGCATAAGTAAGAAGAACCTAAAAAAAAAAAAAATTTTGGTTTTAGACATTTATATATTTGGCCAAGATAATCATACACCTATATATCTAAACAAATTGATGCGCATGACTGTTGATCAGACGAAGCTTAACCTGTGGCTTCAGCTGGTGCTTGTAAAAGATGGATTATCTCTTGGTGATCACGTATGGATTGGGTGACTAGTCAGTTGCAGGTTTGAAAAGTGTAAACAAGGCTCAGAAATCAGTAAAGAGGAGAATAGTAAGAAGGTGAAATATATCATTAAAATTGAAAGAATTTGCTCTGCCAACAACAGGATCGCTGCACTGAGTTAGGCCGCCGATATTGTTTCGAAAAGAATGGTATGGGAAGACATTCCCCACAGATTTTATGTGCTGACATCAATAGTTTGTTTTGAACTGTCCCAAAATAAATGCCAGGTGGCACTTCTAACTTTGCTTGCTGAACGCCACGTGGTGATGAAAAGCACACGACTAATGCCCAAACCATCTTTCCCCAAACATAACTGGTCACCCAATGTTTTATGCCTTTACAGTACTGAGTGCAGTCTGTTCGTCTTCTTTGTGACTGTCAAATTAGATGCATTACTGCCCCCTACCAGGCTGGAGGGTGTGTTTCGGCACTGATAAATGTGTGATTAAATGCATTTTTTTTTTTTTTCAGTTTTCTTCCTTAAATACTTAATTGAACTGAACGCATTAAGGTCACCACCCTGAAATAAAATAAAATATTCATTTGAATTTGAAAAAAATATCCAGAGTACTGTAATACTAGCACACTCATTGCAGTTAATTAGTGTAAGTTACCTATATTTTTTTATTGATAATAAATACACTGGTGGAAAATCAGGCTGACTCTCAGCAAATCTAATTTTATCAAAATAATTTTTCTGGAAATCTTCGGGACTTCTAATTTCTTGTTTCTCTGACAATTAAAATCAGTGAATCAGCCCTCTTAACATTTTCAGGGGGAGGTCAGATTACTTCAGAATAATTTGCTCATGTTTGGATGGTGAATGAGATAATTATGTTGTTGTGGCTCCAGAGATGATTCAAACCCAAGCTGAAGCCTCCTCAATTATATGTGTGAGGTAAAGTGGTCTCATTCAAACCAATGAGAGCTCTTGTGGCTCTCCTCGCCTCCTTGCTCTTAAACAAACAACCCAGTTAGACACCGATAGGAAGCGCCTCTGTTTGAGCACGCCTGACCTTTAGCCGCTGTCCCAGTGTGTGTCCACTGAGACAAGACCTGCATGTTTGAGAAATAATCCCTGGTACCAACAAGAGCAAGTTTATAAACCTGCATGAGAATCTCTTCTGCTGCTGATCAGCCTGGATTCTCTGCTTTAGAACAGTAAATTAAATTAAAAGATGCTTCCAGATGAAATCAAGAGCTTTGGGTTTGGTCAGGAATAAGTGCATCTGATGGTGGTTTTTTTTTTTTTTTTGCTTTGTGTTGTGTTGTTTTGTTTTGTTTTTGATAGAGAGAATAGTAAAGGTGGGACATCTCATGAGGAGTCAGTGTTTATGCCATGCTCCTGGGGCCAGCTGGCAGGGCCCAAAGCTGGCATGACAGAATGTGACAGAGGATCCGCAGAGCAGGGACCCGGGGAATCCCGACACAATAATGCGGATGGCAGAAGCCAAAGCCCAGATTTAATCACCATCATCCTCCATCTGCCAATAGAAAATTACACAATGGATATCAATGGCAGCCTCCCCATAGTGTTGAGCCTCAAGCAGCATTTCCAGGCTCGCCCCAGCTGTTCGTCAGTGCGCTTTAACAAGGAAGCATCAGTGCAGGGACTAAATCTTAAGGAGGTCCAGCAGCAAAATCAAGAGTTCTGCAAATAAAATATTGGAACTGATGTGACACTGTTTTGCCATTGATTGTATTAACATTGTCAGTTGTAGGACCCCCGCTGAAATGATTATGTTTGCATTAAAAAATTTTAGTCAAATTGCAAGAGACTTGGTAAATTGAAAAGAAATAGAAAATTAACAAAGCTGCTTAACAGGCAGAAAATTGTGATAATTTTTATTCATTTTCATATTTAATATGATTTGACTGCTTTTATTTTTCTATTTCTATTCTATTTATTAAATAATGTTTAATATTTATCTAAAATGTATTTCTTTTTATTTGCTTCGCTTTTATTCTTCTAAATATTGAAGTGAAGAAGCAAATTAGACTTTTTTTAATCCCTATTTCAACAATAGTCAAAAGACAAAAACAAGAAACCTTTTTAAATACTTTTATAAAGATTATGCATCTGTTAATTTTAAATAAAAATAAAAGAAATCTTTAAATGTATACTCATATTTTTAAGTTTTACATTTCCGCTTTTGATGCTATGTTTTTAGAATGAAAATTATACACAAGTCTCTTTTTTCTGGTTTTTGTTGAGTCTCATTTTATTTCCAAGTGCACACCTGTGAAGATTTAAATGATATAATGATGTGTCAGTCCAGAGCAGAGTTTAGTCTCTGATTCTAACCAGAGCTTTTGTTTTAATGTCCTGTGCAGACCTCAATTTCAATCAAATATAATCACATACATGCACACTTATTCACACAAACACCCACGCACACACACGCACACACAGTCATCAGGTTAGTACTCACTTCTGGGACTTGACAGGTAACGGTCTTGTGGTTTGGTTACCAATCAGTCTCTCAAAATGTTTACATTTTTCAGCGGTGCTGCGTGCTCTGACTCTCAGGTGCCCCTGTATTGATTGCTGCTCCATAATTAAGATCTGCCAAAATTAGAGCAATTTTATATGCCGAACACCCTCACACATGTCAACAGACATATTTCCTTTTATGGAACCTTTTGTCTTTAGCTTTCGGTTGGATGGATTTGTTTAAAAAAGCTTTAGTGATACAACATTAATTTGAAATTATGCATGTTTTATGTATCCACACATTTTTACTTGAACTCAAATGGACCTGAAGCAGCAGAGTTTGACTGAAATAAAGAGACACTCAAACAGGCCTGATATGATGCTGTCATTTAGGCTGATTTAGCTGGGCTGAATGTGTTTATGTTCGGGTGAATACATATTTATGCTCCTGTATTTTTTTTTTGGGGGGGGGGTCAGTGATGACTGACACAAAGCAGTGGTTTTGCGAAGGCTTTACACCATGTTCTGATATCGTCCTTGTAATGAAACAGAGAGGACTTCTGCTCCATGTTGCTCTCAGCCATGAATCCTCCAATGTTTACATGTTTACGCTCACAGTTTCCATCTGTTGTTTCTGGAACAATCAGCAGCAGGGGCCCAGGGAGAAGCTCAAGAAATGGCTGTAAGCCTCACTCAGCTTGGGTTTTGTGATTGGGAGACTGGGCCTGATTATGCTTGACTGGGGTTAAAAGAGAGGAGGGTGGTTTTTTGTTTTTTTCTTCAAGGCCCTCTCAAGGTTTTTGATGGAGGGCCGGGGGGCTCTGGGGACCAGCACAAGCTCGCCCTCAGAGAGAAGCCTCACTAAGGGTGAGATCAGTCATTACAGGTCTGTAATCCCACTCATGATTCAAGCGCCAAACTCAGTAATGGATTTCAGATATGTACTAAATCAGTCACAAAGGTTCAGATTTGGTTGAAATGATGTGGTTAATTGTGAGAGAAACTTGTGTGTTTTACTGATGTGAGGTCTCCATAAACAATTATAAAAAGATTGAAAATATCTTATTGAAGTGTGAATTAAAAATATATATATCTAGAGCCTTGAAAAAATCTTCATGCCCCTTAATTGGATTTTAATGGGATTTTCTTTGAAAGATCAACAAAAAGTGGTGTTTAACAATAATCTGTGTTGTATTGCATATGCATTCAACCTCTCTGAGTCAATAGTTAATTTAAACTTTTAATTTAAACAGTTGCTCAACCTGAATGCTTATGGCTGTTGTCCTGCTAGAAATTAAACCTCCAACACAGTCCCAAGACCTTGCATGATCTAACTGGATTTCTTTCACGATTGCTGAATGCTGAAGAAAAACTTTACCAACTGTCACACTGTTTCTCAATTTACCATGTATGCTTGTTTATTTAAAAAAATGCATGTCGCCCATGTCTAAACATGAGATAATGATGTTAAATTTGCTGACCACTGAAGTCCTGTCACATCTTTGAATGCACTTCCATTCTGAATAGAAAGCATTATTTAGGATCAATGGTTTCGATTTCAAGTATTCTGCTGCTTTTATATTACTTTTACATTTTTACTTTTTTCATAATTAAAATCTACTTCTAATGCTGTCTAAAAGTATAAGTGTTCAGAAATGTATTCATAAAATGAATCTGAAAATAGGTTATGCCATCAGTTTTGCTTTCAGTTTCAAGTATCCATGATGCTGAGGTGAGATTAAGTCAAGTTTTTATATGGTTATTGCTGGGAATTGTGAGATATAGTTGTAGCGGTGGAGTATATGTGCAGTATAGACAGCATCTGAGCACTTTGGGTGTTAAAAAGGTGGACTTTTTAAACGTGTCAAAAGAATCTGTGGCAGAGTGCTTAATTGGTGAAAACATTGGGTACACTTCGGGGTTAATTCATAGTAAGAAGATGTGAGGGTTTATTTTCTTATGTTATTGTTGTCACTTGCCATTGAAAAAAAGAGAAGTATTGCAACATGGGTGTAAAGTAAAGTATTCCCTCAACCTCCATTATGTTTCACCGTAGGGGCAGAATGTTTAGAATAAAATCTAGTGTCAGTTTTTTGGCATGTTTAGCATTTTGCGTGTGGGTCAAAAGAATTACATTTTGGTTTCATCTGAGCTGTGTAGCTTGTGGCAAACAGGATTTCTTATGGGTTTGTTTTAACAATGGCATTCTTTTTTCGATTCTGGTGGAATCAGCGACTAATCGATGTCCGCCCAACAGTTTCTCCCATGTGAGCAGTGGATCTCTGCAGCTCCTCCAGAGTTAAACCTAGTGGCTGCTTCTCTAATTGATGCTTTACTTGAACTGCCTGACTAATTAGGTGGAGGCCCATGTCTTGGGAGCTTTGAAGTTGTACCAAGTTTTCTATAAGGAGATGATGATGTCTGTTGTGGTCCTTGGTCTTCAATATGAATATTCATTAAGAAATCTCTTTAGGTATTCATAGAACATATCTACTGTATTTCTTATGTGATTACAGTTTATTGCTAAAATTAGAAACATCCTGTCCAGGAGTGATGCTGAGAAACTTGTCCATGCATTTGTTACCTCAAGGCTGGACTACTGTAATTCTTTACTATCAGGAAGTCCACAAAATGCCAATTAAAAGCCTTCAGTTGATCCAAAATGCGGCAGCAAGAGTTCTGATGAATATTAAAAAGAGAGATCACATTTCTCCTGTTTTAGCTTCCCTTCATTGGCTCCCTGTTAAATCCAGAATAGAATTTAAGATCCTTCTTCTTACATACAAAGCCCTTAATAATCAAGCTCCATCATACATCAGAGATCTAATTGTTCCTTATGTTCCTAACAGAGCACTTCGCTCTCAGACTGCAGGTTTACTTGTAGTTCCTAGGATTTCTAAAAGTAGAATGGGAGGCAGATCTTTTAGTTATCAGGCTCCTCTCTCGTGGAACCAGCTCCCAGCTTTAGTCCGTGAGGCAGACACTCTGTTTACTTTTAAGGCCAGGCTTAAAACTTTCCTTTTTGATAAAGCTTATAGTTAGAGTGGCTAAGGTCATCCTGAGCTATCTCTGTAGTTATGCTGCTATAGGCTTAGACTGCTGGAGGACAGACTTACCAATTTTTCTTCACTCTGCTACTTCCTTTTCTCCTACGACTCTCCAGTTGTATTACAGTACATTCTGTTATTTCGACTGTTAACTTTGTTTTCTCTCAGTGTTTTTCTCTCCATAGAAGATATACCTGGTCTGGTATCCTGCTTGGCTGGAATGCCCTGTTGGATGGGAGGCATCGACTGGGATGGTGCTCCCAGTGGCTGAACATCCACTGTGTCCTGTTATCAACTTTTTACTTTCTGTAACATAGAAAGTTCTCTTATATCAGATCTTCTGTTCCTTCTGTGTCTCTGCTCTGTCTTCTCAAACCCCCAGACGGTCGTGGCAGATGGCCGCTCCTACTGAGCCTGGTTCTGTTGGAGGTTTCTTCCTGTTAAAGGGGAGTTTTTCCTCTCCACCATCGCTACATGCTTGCTCAGTATGAGGGATTGCTGAAGGATTGCTGTGGTTGGAAAGTCTGCATCAATGGGGCCCAACCTCACACCAATTACTGACGCAATCTGCTGGGATTCCTTAAATAGGAAACTTTTTAACTGATTGGAATGTTTGTATAAATGTATTGAAATGACTTCTTGTTAAGTGCCTTGAGATGACATCTGTTGTGAATTGGCGCTATATAAATAAACTGAATTGAATTGAATTAAACTAAACATAGGAGAAAACTTGTTGCATAGAACCTAATTCACGGGTATTAGAGCAAAGGAGTTTTTTATTTAATTTTTGATACCCAAACATAATTTATCTTCTACCGCGTATCTATAAACAACTTTTGCTGGTCTATTACCTAAAATCCAAGTAAAATACACTGAAGCTGTAACATAATTAAATGGGGAAAATTGTTCACCAGGTTTTAACATATTCTATCACTTTAAACTTTTACATCTTCAATATTATCGAAAGGTCTGATATTCACTTTAATGGTCTGGAATTTATAAGATTCAGATGTTTGGAAAGACACCACCTTAAAATATTTATCTTAAATTATGTTTAATTATGTTTTCCATACTGTTTAAATTAAAAGGTATTTCTAGAGTTTAATGAGATATTATTATTAGTATCAACAAAACTGCCGCATAATGAATACTAAATAATCATTTTAGTCGTCAAAAGAAAACTATTACTACCGAGAAGCAAAGCTAAACCCCTGAGGACAAGTGGGGGCTCTGAAGAACGGGTGATACTGATGACTGTGTGGATAGAGGGAGAAAGAAAGCAAAGAAACAGAGGCAGGATGAAAGGGTGTGTTAGTCCCTTGTGATGTGGCCGCAGACGTACCGGGTCCCAGCGTCAGCCTAGCCTAGCGTCGGATTTCCCCATGCCGGAAGTGGCACGTTTCCCCTGGCGACAAGCTCTTCCTGCAAAATAAAGAAATCATTAGAAAGATGACAGCTGGGCCAAGCCAACACAAAACCCAGGGGGTAGCTCAGCCTCAGAGAGCTGCCACCCAGCATTAGCTTGCTGCGTTCAGCTTCATCAGCATCTCCTTCAGATGATAAACATGCGGCAGGCACTCCGCAAGATCCTGCACCTCTGTGTCACAGTTTGTCTAATTTCTAATTTTTTTCTTTTTTTTCTAAATCTCTGTTCTGAATGTGTTTTTTTTACACTCTGCATCTCTCTTGCACACATCCCCCGAGTTTTCCCAGTCCCCAAGGATGGTAAGTGGGGGGTTTCAGCCTGCAGGCGGAGAAATATTCTGACATGTTAACCCCAAATCATACGTGATGAGTACAGAGCTGATGGCTCGAGGCTCAGGCAGTGACCCCTGGCAATCATGGCGTGTGGCAGCCACACTGGGGCCTCTGCAGCATGGCCTTCTGGGAAAACACTGTGCCACATTCCAGTCCGTGGTGCTCCCAAAGCATTTCCTCCACAAACCATTGCTTACTTCTGTCTGCCAGCCGATGGAAGCAAAAGAGCCAAAGGACTTAAACAGGCATTAAGGGAGCTCTCCTAAAAACCATCAGTACTTGACCTCAGCTGAAATGATTACACTGTAAGGATGATATTTGAAGCTAATCTCAAAAGATAGTATCATCTTTAGCTTAAATGCTTTAAAAAGGGGATGACTTGATACATCCCTTAGAGGAAATGATACTGTAATTTAGCTGCTTATTATGGAGGCAGACAACCAAATGTTCAATTTTTTTTCCTTATTCACATAGCTATGGAATATTAAAGGGATCATTGTTGATTAAGGAAATTATTTCCTCATCTGTACAGTGAAGATCTGTTTGTGCAGAAGTATGGAAGTAAGGAGTTGTTATGCTAGGTTGACATTAAGCTTGGATGCTAAGTTAAACAGCTAGCATTATATAATCAAAACTGAACAAAAAGCCACAATTTCTCAGAAAAGTCAACCACTTCTCCAGCGTCGAAGATAGAACAAGGTGAACTTCTTGATTTCATATTTTGGCTTTTGTAAGAAGTGCGCATGGTTCACTTTCCACTTCAGATATGTCTATACAAGAAACAGTTTCACCAGTTATGCTGGAAATAAGATAACATTTTTAGATAAAATCTTTTTTGTACTTTTTCTATTGAACTGTTAAAACCAGGTATGTCCTACATCATGTAAAATACACTACTTTTTTTTTTCTCTGCCTGACATTGAATCAGGGCAAATGTTTCCTGTTTTAGGTCACTTAGATTACAAAAATAATTATTTCTATTTTCTTAATGTCAGACTAATGAGCAATTATTTTAGAGAGCTTTGCTTAATTTCTTTAAAGTCTGAATTTCAAATGACTTTATACCCCTATGCCTTTAAATAATATGCGAATCCCAAATGGCATGGCCTGGCTTTGTAAGATTATGTTACTATAACATTTGAGTTCAATGGAGGCTCACCTGGAGATTTTGTTTAAGGCAAAACTTAAAAATAGTCTTTCCTTGTGTGACTTAATGGAAAATGTTTAGGAATTCAGTCATGAAGAAGACCACTTTGGATCATCTGTTGTACAATTTCCATATTTCTGAAGAAGCTAAAATTAATTGACATTTATACACTTGTCATAAACACCATGTAAATGTCCACCCATTATTCCGTTCAGGAAGAAGAGGATTTGGCAGATATTTTGAAGGTGTGCCCATTTATGCAACCAAGTTTTTGATATGTACACATTTTATTATAAAATATTTTGTTTTTCAGTTGAATAGTACATGATATGGGTCAAAAGTAATTTATTAAATCACAAAAAACCTAGTAAATTAACAGAGGTATAGAAATTTTTGTGCTTTTTTCTACAAAAGAACGACCACATCAACAGCTTCATGCTAAGAGAGTCACACACAAGATAACAGTGCTAACAGTGCAATAAACATGTCTGTCTCTGTTGTGGATGGAAGAGATGATCAAAACATGACACAACCTCGCAGACACCTCCAGGTGCCACGACTCGGTTGCTATGAGGATTAGGAGTGACATAGGTTAACACCTGCTAGCGCTCACTCATGGAGATTAATGTGGCTCCTAGAGTAAGACACACAAAAGCACACACACCAACACAGCCATGCTAGACTGCTGTCCCCTCTAATGGGGACTGATAAAAGACAGGCTCCATCTCTCACAAACAGGACTGACTGGGCTGCTTGAGGTCAGCACCACTGCAACCATTACCCTATGCTGCTGCGTGTTTGGCTTGCAGGCCTGGAACTTGGAAACAGGAGGATTGCTCTGTCTAGAGTTGGTTTAAATACTCAAATCTCAAAACTGTCACAGAAAATTGGTGGCTGAATGAGGCCACAGGGTTTTATCTGTGGTGACTGGTTATGAAAATATTTTTCAGGGAATCGCTTTAGCTGACAGTGAAACAGATGTTGGCTCCTTCTGCTCTAAGTCCAACTTGCTAAAACAGAATCAAAACTCAAACAAATGACATGATAAAACAGCAGACATCAAGTCATACATTGGGTACTTTGACTAAACAGAAGATACTGCATGACGGACAGATGAGTAGGCTGATAAAAACTGCTCTGTGGCTGTTGACACTCTGTAGCTCATTTCCATTGATGATGTCTGAGCCAGAGGCCTTTGCGGTCACATCTCAGACTTATTTACACACACAAATGAGGCTGAAGGCAGAGGCAGACGTTGCTCTGATGGGAGGATTGCCAGAATCTACTTTCGACAGAAACTTCCTTCACTGGAAGCTTTATGTTTTTTGGCCTTCCATATTTAGTTAAACTTCTTACTTAACTGAAATTGTAACAACAAAATGTATCAATATTTTATTTACAGGACCTGCTGATTAATAAATGATAATTGAAAAATATATGTTAATATGTGTTATAAAGTATGTCTAGGTCAACGTAGAACAACCTTTTAAAATATAAAATGTGGTGATACTGTTTACTACTGTAAGCGGTGTGATTCAAAATACCATCTGGGAAGGTGTATGAAACTACAAAATTACTTGGGAAGCAATTAAATTGATAATCCATCCATCACTGCCTATTATGAGCCTGTTTTAGGCATAGACTGTATAAAAATGGATTTAGCGTCCAATTGTCGAATGTGAAGTGGATGTAATTGTATTCAGTGCAAATGTAAAAATGTTCAAAGTGCAGTTCCACTGCTGATCACCTGGCAGACAGAAAATCTTTGCCAGTAATAGATCACAGATTTTTCCAACTGAGGTCTCATTAAAAAAAGGCATTCCGCACGTCCTTATTGGAAATGAGTTACTTTTATTCTGATTGATTTGGTGGCCACTTTAAAAACGTTATAAAGTTTAATACATTCATGTAATCAGATTCCATGCTATCCTACTCGCTTGTCTAAATATAGTTACGTCTGTTTCCAGAATGACCAAAAAGACAATGGCAATTGAAAAAAAATATCAAAATATGTCATGCTGTTGTGATTTAGAGCTTGAAGACAGGTTGGAGGTAGGCAGGACCATGATGATAAATATTGAATTGAATTAAAGGGAATGCAGAAGATTCACTTATAAGGGGGCAATGTTAAACAGACTGCAATAATAATAAACCAGGAATATAGAGTGGGAAGGTGGGCTGGCACAACAAACAGCTGCAAGGGTAGCAGGGAGATTAACAGAACCTAACAAAAACAGTTATTATCTCAAAAGGTGATATTCCAACCAAACTCAACAACCAACACAATCAACAACAGATTTGCATAACATTTGGATATTCATTGTCTTCCTGAGATTTGTTGTACAATAAAACAAAGTTGTATTTTTTTATTTATTCCAGATTATTTCTGAATACAGAACAGACATTTCAAATTAGAACTACATTTATTAAGCAAAAAAAGAAAATGGCTTGTGTAAAAATGTAATCACAAAAAGAACTTGGTAAATGGCCTGCATTTGTATAACGCTTTTTCAGTCAGAGGACCACAAAGCGCTTTACACTACATTCAGTCATTCACCCATTCACGCACACATTCACACGCTGATGGTGGCAAGCTACTACATTGCAGCCACAGTTGCCCTGGTGCACACTGACAGAGGCGAGGCTGCCCGACACAGGCGCCACCGGGCCCTCTGACCCCCACCAGCAGGCAACAGGGTTAAGTGTCTTGCCCAAGGACACAACGACAGAGATGGACAGAGCGGGGACTCGAACTTAACAATATTACACTAAGAACACGCTGATGACTCATCCTGGAGGTCAGTGTCCAGATTTCAATAAAAAGAAAAAGACATGGCAAAAATGACATCTGTGTAAGAGCCTACTGCTGACCAAAAAGACCCACTTTAGATTTTCCAATAAACAACTCGATGATTCAAAAGACCTATAGGAAAAGACTTTGTGGACTAACAAGAAAAAGGTGTAACTTTTTGGAAGGTGTGTGTCCTCTTACATCTGGCGTAAAACTAAAATAGCATTTATAAAAGAAAAACATCATACGGTCAAACATGGAGATCATCAGGCTGTTAGTGCTTGAAATCCCTCCAATGAGACTAATGGGGTTTAGGGGGTCTTCATGTGGGGCTAGATTAGTTTGGAGAGTTATTTTTCTTTCATGAATGAAATTATCAGTTGAAAACTAAACTCAATTTAATATATAACCCAGTTATCTTTGTCTGATACAAGAATGTTTAAACATTTGCTTAATTCCAAAGTTTTGAGTTGATTAGACAAGTGGTCTTAATTCTCCCAGATAGCCTTAAGCATTTCCCTCCACATTCCTCCACCTGTGTGTGTGTCCCAGAACCAAATACATTTTGGATTCTAAGCTTTTAATGACAAGAGTATGATGAATTTAAGCAGGCACCACTGCCTTACCCATTAAACTCTTACGGATTCAGAACAATCAAAAGTCTCCTGTACATGGGTGTTTTTCTGGGCCAAAGCACTCAGATGGCATTATTTATTTAGCCTTGTTCCAGACTTATTGTAGGGATAAACCAACCTTCTAATTTATTTTCCTCTTTAATGTATTCTTCTCCATTTTCCACGTTCTTATTGTAATTTATATGTGCTGTTAGAAGGTTTTCATTGTTTCATTTTTTGCTCGCATAAAAGAGGCGGTCTGTTTACTGGGCTCTGAATGGTTGGAATTTGAAAAACACTATCATCACAGTTAAACCTATGAAAAGGATACAAGGAATTTAATAGCAATGAATAAAGATCCATAGACATGCTTCACAGACATAATGTTGGAGGGAATTAATGCCAGATTTGTTCACTACCACTAATTTGTAGATTGGCATGATTTTCTATGGAAGACATTCACTGCAGAATTTAAGGAAGTTCATCATTTTCTAATGACTTAAAGTAGGTAGGCAAACATAGACCGTCTGTCGGAGGACCTTTGGTCTTCTGCAGTGCTGTATGTTTATTTTAGAGAGCTGATCTGATTTCAGTTTAATGTAAAAGACCAAACCGCTCATGCCATAGTTATGAAAATAAGCTGATTCTAGTCAGAATGGACAATAATGTTTCTTTTTTCTTTAAAAAAAAAACCTTCTTCCAGCTGCTAAATGAAGAACTGAGGAGCAACATTATAATAATTTTTTTTCTATATTTTTGTATAAAACAATTGCAAAGCTCTCTAAAATCTGCAATAATGATTCCTATGACTAAAAGCCATTCAATTATATTACAGTGCAGTCACGCTATAGATGCCTCCATAATGGCAAATGACAACAATAAAGCTTTCTTTTGTTGAACAGCCCCATGGGCCTCTTGCACTAATTCCAGAGATCCATTTTTTTGCATCAAATTTTTCACATTGCACAAGAAGCGTGAGGAGGGAGGACGAGACAAAGATCGGAGGTGCAAAAATACCCTTTAGGCTTAGAATGCATTGTTTTGGTCTCAATAAAAAAGGGAGGAGTGAGCAGAGCCAAGGCTGGGAATCACCCTTAGGGGCGAGGGTGGAGAGGCGAAGGGATGTTAAGGAACAAAGTCCAGGTGACATTTGGGTGTCAGTGTCACCTATTTAGGGGACAGAGCAGCCGGATCAGTGACAGAAAAGGCTGCGGGCTCTTGGACTTTGTCTGTGCTGATGCAATCTTCACGGGGAGGAGCAGAGTCAGAGACCTTAAGAAGACAATGTGTATTGGGTATAAACTCCCACCTATTGTACTTGTTAAACATTGGTGGTTCTTTTAGTCGCTTAATGTGATTGTGCCCTGGAACAACCCAGTTCTGTGAGCACAGTCATGTGAAAAATTTAGAACAACCTATGCCTTTCTTTATTAAGAAATGTTCAAATTGTGATGTAGATTTTTTTTTATCCCTGGAAAAGTTATTGATTTCATTATAAGTAAAAACGCAAATTTAACCTTGTTTTATTCATTATTCAAAAGATAGCATCAACAATGACTTCAGTGGGACACTTCCTGTGGCCATGTACCAGTCTGGGACATCAGTCTCATAAAAAGTTTGCCCCTTTCCTCACTTTCATCTGTGAGATGTTTGGGGTCATTGTCGTGTTCCTGAGTCCAGTTCTGCTTTAGATAAAAAAATTTACAGATAGTGTACATTTTTCCACTAGCACCCTCTGATACACGAAAAGATTTGTGGTAGGTCTTGGTCTAGTTTGGCTCTGGCGAAGTCTGTCCTTCATGATTCCTTAGAGAGTCATGGTTTCCCCCTTTAATGCCCCCTCAAAAGTTAAGACTGTTTCTAATTGTGCAGGCATGCACATTTATTCCCACTTTAGCAAGAACCCGCTATAAGTCGCTAAGTGAAGGTTTAGGGTTTTGGTAGACTTCTTTTAGTATCTTGCGTTCTGCTCTTCGGGTGAACTTGCTTGAACAACCAGACCTGGGCATTTTGGTTGTTGTTTTGAATGTTCTCCTCTTGTAGCACACTTTCTATACACACTGATGGTGGCAGGGTGTAATTATTTTTACAATAAACTTTTTCTCAAGGCAGGGAGAAGGTTTTTCAAATGTGGAATTTCTCTTGGAGAAATATATGGCACTGGGCTGCATTTTGATATTATACAGCCAGTGTTTTTTCAGCCAAATTAAACAAGAGAACTAAATGGGATACATTGTTTTACCAATACTGTTTTTGTCAAATGGTGTGGATCTCCTCCAGTACAGAAATCAGTAACCTGAAATAATCGCTGGATTTACAATATGCTTTTTACTAAACACCATTTCAGTACCATTTGCAAGTTAAACTTGCAAATGTATAGCAAACTTTGTTTTGGAAGCTTATTATTATAGAAACGTTATCCTGTGGTATAACAGGCAAATTATGTTAACAGTCCTAAATCATTTCTTCATTGTCCTTGGTTTTTATTGTGTGACTTACATCAGAGTTAATTTTAGAGTAATAGTTCTTCTCTTTATTTCAGTTTGTTTGGTGTTCTGAATTGGCACACCTCATAGCAGATTCTTTCTCACACCTGTAGTTAATCTTGATTTCTTTCAATTCAGTTCAGTTTATCTTCTGTTTATTTATATGGCACCAGTTCACAACACCAGTAATTCATTTCAATTTCTTTTATCTATACAGTTCATTTCAGCACTCTTTGATTCAGTTCAAACGATACCTTTTAGTTCAGTTCAACTTAGCGTATAGCAAACAAATATGAGCTCAAGAGACTTAACAAAGGCCAATTCACATCTGATTATATACAATGCTATCTTGTCCAAATCAATTAAAATCCATCCAAATAAAAGAGTTCATTTAATCAATTAGTACTTACAACAAAGCCAGATTCCAGCACCCCCATCGACCACACTGTTGAGGACAGGACTGCAGGTAAGCCCTTCCAATCTCTCCACTCTCAAATTCTGAAGGTATTTGCTGATAGATCTCTCTCTGGGCGGGAGAGCACTGTCATTTTAGTATAGTAAGTATAGAGAGCTGATATGGGATTGCCACTGTTTGCAAAATCTAATCTCTGCATTGACATTACCTCCATTGATGATAAGCCATGTTTCGCAGTGAGGGAGATGCCTCCCCACACCATTACACTGCCTACACCATAAGTTGTTTGGTATAACGGTTTTTAATGGGTACAACATGCATACTCAACTCCGCTGCCCAATCCACAAATGCACTTTTCTTACATTATTTAAGGGAATGTCAACAGGCTTTTTAATGGTAGATGATTAATTGCCAAAGAGCATTGTTACAACAATTAAATAAAATAACCAAAAACCAATTTACTTACTAGTCTATTCAGCCACTCAGTGACTTCAGATGAAGTTCATTGCACCCATTAAAAACCCTTTATTTCAGGGTTGTATCCAAAACTAATGTTGGTGCATTCTAAACAGGCACCAAAAATTAAGAATTTGAAAGTGAAAAGAAATTGGTTAGAAAGGACATTTTAGCTACTTTGTCTGAACCACGATACCAACAGATAATTGATTCAGATTACAATGTGCAACTCTACTTTTGCTTCTGTCTTCTTCAGGTGTGACTCTTTTTTGTTTTGAGGTCTTGGCTGGGCCTCCCCCCAATTCACCATGGTGGTCGAGAATTTTCCGATGACGAAGTGGGGTCTAGAGTAATGGATCCATTTAGCAGTAATATTTCTTAATGGAAACAGCCTAATTACTACCACAAATAACCAAAAGCCTTCACAAAAGATTAAATACACAACCGAGGAAAAAAGGCATGAATACATTTTCCAACCGATGAAAAAAACAAAACATCTGCAGTTGCTAAATTTAAAAAAAAGAGAAAAGGTCTGGCCAAAGGCTTATTGGGAGAGAGAAAAATGCTTTGTCACTTTAGATTTCACAGCACTGGTTTGAGCAAAAATGTTGCTGGTTTGAATTTCAAAGCCCTTGGGTTCCACGGAGAAAAACAAAAACAAATATTTGTTTTGTGGTTTATTGTGTTTTAATATGGCAGTGAGATGAAACGCAAGCTGAAACCTGGAAAAAGTCAAAGGCAGCTGCTGAAGTCAACAAAAAAGTCCACTGTCTCTGACAATTACGAATAAGCCATGACTTAATTGTACTTTAGGAAAGATTTGTGATTTTGATTACTGATCAGGGCTGGTTATTTCGCTTTTAATCTTTTGATTGTGTTACTCAGATACAGATTTCAGGGGAAAAAGGGGAGTTTCATCTTTTTTTTCCTCAAAGGATTTACTCCACTTAGATAGCTCTGTATTTTGTAATCCTTTGTTACGGGACAGATGACCTCAGCCATAAAGCACAAACTGCCACTTCCAAACAAATAATTGCATTTATCCTGTTAGTAATTTCAATCAATTTCTAAATAGAAAACCAAATCCAGGGCTATTATTCCCGGGTATGGTTGCTGGCAAGCCACAGTTAGTAGTAGGTATAGTGAAATGAGGCCACTGGGGACTCCTGATTGTGAATGAAGGCCTGCAATCATCACTCATCACCAGTCGTTATGGGCCTGTCGCAGCTCTTAGCCAGCGTTACCGACTGCTGTAGCTTATTCTTGAATTGTGTCCTAGTTCTGTTCAAGCAACAGGTGATATGTTTGGCACCAACATGTCTTCTTACCTCTACACTACCCCCTTGGGGCTGTTAGGAATTGCAACTACAACATTGTTTTCTAAGACTATAGGGATCGTTCTCTATTTCTAGATCACATATTGATACCTTAACACCAGAATCAACAGTGCTGTGAAAAATATGTTTTGTCTGGTTTTGCTTCTTTGATAGCCTTAAATTATTCGTCTTATCAAACAAATTATAATATAACACAGATATAACCTGAGTAAATACAAAGCCGGGATTATAAATGATGATTTCATTATTAATTGGAAAAAAAACTATTCAAATAAACCTGGTCCTATGTGAAAAAGAAGTTGACCCCCTCATTAAATTATGAGTTAATTGTGATTCACCACTCTTTTGGTATAGTTTCACAAGTCACACTCAGTCCTAATTACTACCAAACCTGTAGAATAAAAAACATAACTTAAAAAGAACCTGACAACTTACAGTAGCCCAGCAAACAACAAATAATACCCTAATTCAAAATAAGATTAGAAAAAGGAGTAGCTGATGTCTTTCAGTCTGGAAAGGGCTGGAAGGCCATTCCATATTGAAGCTATTATCCACAAATGGAGGAGTTATTGAATAATGGTGAGCCTGGTGAGCCATGAAAGTCCATCTCGCACTTGTCAAAAGCCATCTTGATGATCCTCAACATTTTTGAGAAAATCTTCTGTGAACTGGTGAAACAAAAGTGGAACCATCTGATATAAAACTCACATATCTTTTCAGAAAAAGAACATCATGCCAAGAGTCAAACATGGTGTTGGTAATGTGATGGTATGGGACTACTTCAGGACCTGGATGACTTATCGTAACTAATGAAGCCTTGGATTCTACTCTGAAGTAAAATGCCCAGCTATCATATTGTGACTTTAAGCTCATCTACCCGTAGGTTGATGAAGATGGAGATTTTGAACTGGCCTAGTTAAAGTCAGGACCTAACTCCAATTTAGATGCTGTAGCATGGCTTTAAAATATTATTCATGTTCAAACCCCCACAGTGTTGCTGAATTAAAACCAACCGAGAAGATGGGTCCAAAATTTCTCCAAGGAAGTGCAAAAGACTCATTGACAGTTATTGCAAACACCTGGTGGCAGTTGTGGTTAAGCCAAAACTTTGCCAAGGGTGTCACAACCATGCTTAGGGGGTAATTACTTTTCATCTTACGGCCATGTTGGTTTGGGTAGTTTTATTCTCTTATCAATAATAATCAATAATCATTTTAAAACAAACTTGTTTTTCCTCTGGTATTTGTCTGATGTTAAAATTCATTTTAAGATCTGAAACGATTAAGTGTGACAAGAAAATCAGAGGGAAGAGATTTGTATGCGCAAATAGTTTTTTACAACAAAGTAAATGTGGCAGAACTTTGCACTAGAAGATTATATTTAAAACTGGAAAAAGTTCCAAATGATCATCTCAATAAAAGACATCCGTCTCTGATTTTGTTTGGTAAAATGAATCCATGCTCGACGGCCAGCAGTAATCAATCCAGCACTGTTTAATTTGCTGTCAGCTTGCGTAGCACAGAGCTGTCTGTCTCGCTTTGATGGTTTTGTTGACAAATGCTCGGCTGACAAAAAAAAATCCATTCAAATTAGTCAAATCCCTCTTTCCTTGGGTCCTCTGATGAGAGTTGTGCTGCATAATAAAACTCAGCAAGGAGCATGAATATTTCAGCCAAGTCATTTTCCACCTTAAATTATATATCCCTGGTGTCTATAAACAAAGGACAGACAGCATCACTGAGTGGGTATGTGTCTTTGTCCCTCTCAGAACACCTGGACTTGTCTCTGCTCTGCACCTGCCTGACTGCTTTCAGAGTAAACTTCTCCTGACCTGTCATTTACATGTGGGTCACATCCTATTCAAATGCCTTCGTCTAAGCAGAGGAGCATTTCAAAACAGACATCTCCGTGACCTGGAATTATGCACCAATTTGGATGAGGTCTGAGCAGATGCAACAATTATAATAATCAAATTAATGCCGCTGCCAATAAATTTTCATTAGTAAATTTAAGCAACTTCTAGCAACTCCTATCACTTTTTCATGATTTGTTCTTTGAACATTGCTCCAGCTCAGTCAGATTAGATAGAGGGCATCTGTGAATCAACTTTCAACTCTTGCCAAAGATTCTCAATTGGATTTATATCTGGACTTTGACTGGACCATTCTAACACATGACTTTAATTTAAACCATTCTACTAAAGCTCTGGCTTTATGTTTAGGATTGTTGTCCTGTTGGAGGGTGAACACATGCAGTCTCAAACAGGGTTTCCTTGAACATTGCCTTGTATTTAGCCCAATTAATCTTCTCAGTCCCTGCTAAATTAAAGTATCCCCACAGCATGATATGCCACTACTATGTTTCACTTTGGTGTTGATGCATTCAGGGTGATGTATTTTAAGTGTCACATACAGCTTTTGCATGTAGGGCAAAAAGTACCTTCTTCTATTAAATGGCAAGTTCAAAGCTTAGGATAGTGTTTTATAAGCTAACAGTTATTTAAAGTTCTTCGCTGAACTGTCCGGTGTATTGCTCTTTCCAGGTGGTGCTGTTTAATCACTAGTATTCTGCGGCAAACCTCTAAGGCCTGTTAAAGAACATCTGTATCCGTATAAATCAAATGACATGCAGAGAGACTCTATGAGTTAGATAACTTTTGAAGGTTTGAACGATTTGGTTGCACAGAATTCATTTGGATGTAAAGAAAGGGGGCTGAATACAAATGCATGCCCCACTTGTAAGATTTTCCTTCTACTTCAAAATTATGCACTACTTTTGATTTGTCTATCTTTTAGTATCCCAGTTAAATACCCTGATGTTTGTGGTTGTGGTTTGACAAAATGAGGTAAGTTAAAGGACTATGACTACTTTTGCAAGGTACTATATACACTCATGTGACAGTATAGTTGCATTTGCCTTGGAAACAAAGTCTTTATTATAATCTTACTCTTTATTTTCCAGCATGTGGGGGATTACAGTGGGAGCAGCAGAAATGTGCAAACAAATCATACTCCAATCCAGGATGCTTGGCCTGGAATACCAGCCTGCTTAGCTACAAACCCAAGCAAGAAAAAAAAAACATTAGTCACATGAAATAGAGAAATGAGCAAAAGAAATAAGGCAGCCAAGCGATTCAAAATCTCTAGTTTTATGTTTATTGAGTGACTCAGGGATATTTAGTCAGTCTTGAGTTGTGCATTATATGTAGCTGTGAGGATTGAGTTAAACATTGCCAGGTAAAAGTCCTCTACCATGCCAAGAAATTAAATCATGACGAAAAATACTTTGAAGCTGTAACTTCATTCAGTGAAATGAACTGTTTATATTAAGCACAATGAAGACACACTAGTACAGTGGCCACTCTTTCCTGTGAAAGGGATCACATCTTTACGGCTCCCATCGCTGCTCTTTACAGATCTGTTTCCCAGAGGTATTTGATGAGGAGAGCCAAAGCAGGAGGAAGTGTGGGTCTGCAGCCTGCATGTTAACAATGGCTCTCCTCAGACCCCCAGCCCAAGCCCAGCCAGTCATGAAACACCATGGAGATGTTATTGACCTCAAGGTTAACTCTCCTCAGGTAAGCCTGGGAGATAATGGACAAAGAGCAGTTCTTTTACAGGTGGAGTGACAAGGCATATCCGCGCCGCGCAGCTCCTCTCGCATTGACAGATTTTCTAATTCACTGCAGATTCCCATAAAACTGGGTGGCCAGGGCCTGCCCTGCCCAACAGAAGGCCCATTCATGCTGGGTGGGATAGGGGGCCTGGCCAAATTAACCTGGATTAATTTAAGAGAGCAAAAGGTCTTTACATCCGAATAAAATGAAGATCAATAAATTAAATGTCTGGGTCAGGATGTCAAGTTGCAGCGATGATCAGCTTGCATAAAGGGAGTTACTTTCCTTGGCTCATGCAGGGCTCCAAAAAAAAACATGAGAGAGAGCCTTAATTACTTTATTCTGAGGAAGAGAACTGCTTCCATACCTCTCTCTTTACATGCTAGAGTTGTGCTTCTATAAACACACTCACGTCAGTAAAGAATGCTCATTATTTCTCTCATTTGGCCATAGGATTAGTTGTTGCCACAAAGAAGTCATCAAAGAAACCACTCAGAAATGTTTGTATTCCACACTAAGAATAATTATTTAAATATATGATTTATGTCTCTCAAGATTTTCCACCTTTTTTCAGGTTTTATTAAGTTTGAAGGTGCTTAAGAAAATATTTCATATTTACTACCAATAAAAATGCTACAGACATTTAAAAAATATATATATTCCACAGTTGTGTTACAACGGCTCGAACTAAACCTGAACCACATCGTGTCATTCACTACGTGATAAATTATCCAGGAAGGTCAACCTTGTACAGAGGCCATCTCATCATGCAGCCATTAATATCTAAACAGTGTCTGCCTGGAGATGACATGCAAAACAATGGAAAGAGGGCCTCAGAAATGACCAAGTAGTCTTACCCCAACCTGTTAGCAAATTAAAGAGACTTAAAAACACAAGGGTCTAAAAGTTCCATTACAAAATGTCAAACAAGTGAGATCAATTTTCTTTAAGATTGGTTGTATTTTTAAGTCAGATATTTACATTTATTGATTTTGAACTTGCATCTTTGATACTGGTTTTAGTAAGATGCAACAGGTGCTTGATTTGATTTTGGACATTATTCTTGTGATAGAATCTCTCTGTTTGAGCAGCCATCATTTTTACTATAAGACATGATATAGAACATATGTAGTTTTCTGTTTTTTATTTTCTTGTGTTGAAAGTCCCTAAAATGTAACGATTTTTCCCATAACGTAAAGATTTTTCCTCAAACAAAAAAAGGGAGGGATCAAGTACTGCTGGTAATATGTGACTGACTCGGCTAAGACTTCCCCAAAAAAATTTAAATTTGGATATATAGGCTGCGTGTTTTTTTTCTTAAACAAAAAAAAAACAGGTATAGACATTAATCTAATATAACTGTAATTTACTGTAATAACTATAATTCTCCATAAGAATTTCTCCCAAATCTTTAAACTGAGATCAATCTTAACACTGTCCTCTGCAAAGAAGTACTTGGAATTTCAGCAACTATCTTAATGCAAAAGAAAAACCAAACTATTAATTTTATGTTTTTATATAGTTTTTAAATTGCAACTTTTTTTACACACGTGCTTTATGTGAAATTATGTGAAATAAACTGAATGTAATAAAATACTAAAACAATTATCCTGGGTTTCAGGAGAGTTTTCTGTCCTTTTTCTAAAATTGCAGAATATTTTTATTATTTAATGTTATTTTCCAAGTAAAGAAAAAATCTTAAATGCATTTCCCCTTTGTTGATCTTTTCCCTCAGCTATCAGTCTTGCGATGCCCACAGTGACTTTGTAAATGAAATACCAAAGTGGTTGCTGCCAGCAGGATACTTCCTCAGATTAGCAAGGCTGTTTACACAGTCCCCTGGTAATCTGGGCCACAGGGGACATACCTGTACTGTGTCAGAGGCTGAGCTAAAGTTACACAGTGTAACCAACCAGCCACAACAGCCAACACCAGAATAAGATCTAGAGGGTCCAAGGGGACTGGCCGGGATCCAGCAGGGTTGATACTGGGTACAACCAGCCTTGTCTCCCCTTGGCAGAACAAGGGTAGGACAGGAGAAGTGCTCTCTCTGTGTGTGTGTGTGTGTGTGTGTGTGTGTGTGTGTGTGTGTGTGTGTGTGTGTGTGTGTGTGTGTGTGTGTGTGTGTGTGTGTGTGTGTGCGTGCGTGCGTGCGTGCGTGCGTGTGTGTGTGTGTGTGTGTGTGTGCTATATGTTGTTGTTTTCTAAAAAAAACTTTTTGGTAATTAGCTTTGGATCTACGTTTAGAACTGCTAACACATATAGGCACACAAATGCAAACCTTTTCATCAGGCTAAAAAGAAATAACTATGATTTATGATCTTGGACAATTACTGCACACAGGTCTGACAATACCAGCTTCTTTGTGTAGAGAAGGAAGTGGATTTAATGGATCTGAAAGGAATAATAATAATAATAGGTAGTTGCCATGTTTGAACTGCATTTATTATAAACAGACACGCACGCACACAAATACAAACCCGCCACTGTGTGTACACACACTCACAGATGTATGTGAGCATATATTCCCCGGTCTTTATACTTGATGCATCTCTCTCTCTTTATCCTTCAGCTGTTTCCCTCTACAAACATAAATCTGGGAACAATAGACAGGGATGCTCGCCATCTGTTCACCGGCAAACAAACTCACAAGATGCCACTTTTTACACAGGTGCATTTGGAAAACTATGCCTAGGTTAAAACCCAAGGGGTGAACTCTATCAGTAAGTAAATCTCTTCTGCTCAATCTAAACAGCATCTTAGTTGATTGACCCCCCTCCCCCTAGATGTTGCCTCAGACAGATTATGGAACATTAAGTAAAATTAAAATATCTTTGCTTGTGTCCATATATTTTAAAATAATCATCAAACTCTCAGTTTCTCAGTGTTTATCATCATCAAGTGTATCAAGAATTGCAAATAATTTACATTTAAATCAACACTAATCTGATTTATTGCAACAAAGAAAATTCTTCTTCTTCAAAAATTCAGAAAAACATAGAATTATGTTAATGTACAAAGCTGCTTAGTTCCATGAGTATGTTTGTTTCAAGATGCATGCATCTACAGCAGATGCAAACTTCCTTAGAGCCTTGTTACACATTACCTCATCTCTTACAGTGTTTTGAAAAAGGATTCATTGCCACCTTTTAAGTGAGTTAAATATGTTTCATTTGGAGTTTATGTCATAGATGGACACAAAGTGATCCATAATTGTAAAGTGGATGAAAAAATATTTATGTATATTTTTTTAATCAATCAATCAAACAAACTTTATTTATAAAGTGCCTTTCATACAAAGATAGCAACTTAAAGTGCTTTACAGATTAAAAATGACCCCACATAAACCATATTCCCATCACAATTATTCACAATTATTCCCCACTCCTCCCAACCCAATCCTCATGCACGCGCACACTCAAGAGCAACAATAATAAGGAGATCTGGCTAAGGACAGATGAGCTAGGTAAGGTATGGAAGTGCCATCAAAGGAGCCATCTGAACCGGCAGCAGCACATCAACAGCAGCAGCCAAGGCACTGACCCAGGGCGCCCAGAGGAGGCAAAGCCGAGACCCCCACCTCCATCCAAGCGCTACCTGGAGAGCACCCAGGCAGCCACAGCCGACCACCGCTCCCAAGGCAGGGAGCTCCCGCAGAGGAAACACTGGGAGGAAAATTAAAACAGCAAGTTAAAATATAAAACTAAACAGTGGATGAATATGAAAAGACTAAGTAGTAAAACACTGATAAAATATAAGCATGTAAAACATGCAGAGCAGTTAAACAGACTATAATAAATAATAATCAGTTAAAAGCTAGGCTAAAAAGAGTCTTGAGCCTGTTGTTAAAAAAATTGAGCGTTCTCTGTGGCCCTGAGGTCCTCCGGCAGCCTGTTCCAGAGGTGAGGGAACATAGTAATGGAAAGACGCCTCACCATGAGTGTGTGTCCTGACTTTAGGGATGGCAAGGAGACGGCTGCCAGAGGAGCGCAGAGACCGTGAAGGTTCATATGGTAAAAGCAGTTCTGAAAGATAAGAAAGCCCAAGACCATTAAGACTCTTAAAAACCATTAAAAGAACCTTAAAATCGTTCCTTAATGCAAGCCAATGCACTTATTTTCAGACAGGTGTAATGTGCTTCCGCCTCCCGGTCTTCGTCAGGACACGTGCTGGTGAATTTTGTAGAAATTGTAAACCTGAGATATTCTTTTTGGGAAGACCAGAAAGCAGGGCATTACAGTGATCAATCCTACTGGTGACAAAAGCATGCATCAGTGTCTCAGTGTTGGCCCGAGAGAGAATGGGGCGGACTCTGGCAATGTTCTTTATGATAAAAAACCTATTTTAGTAATATTTTTAATGTGATGGATTAAAGGGCTCATAATCAAAACTCACGCCCAGGTTCTTCACTTGTAAAGAAGGATTAAAAGACAGTGATTGTAGTTTTGGTAAAAGTTTCTCTTTCTGAGCCTCAGGGCCGATGACTAAAACCTCAGTTTTGTCCTGGCTGAGCTGGAGAAAGTTTTCTGCCATTCAGGATTTGATGTCTAAAATGCTTTTAAAAAGTGCATCCCTTGGCCATGCGTCATCAAGAGACATGGAGATGTACAACTGTGTATCGTCAGCATAACTGTGAAAGCTAACTCCACGTCTTCTGATGACACTGCCAAGAGGGAGCATATAAAGGTTCATTAACACTGGGCCTAAAATTAAACCCTGGGGTACACAGCATGTTTTTTTGTGTACCTTAGAGGAGCAGGTATCTAAACTTACCATAAAATTGCAGGGTTGCATTTGTTGGGTTTATGATTTTTAGTCCGCCTTCTGCTGATAATGACAGGTATGAATGAGGTAGGGCAAAGTCCAAGTGCAATATGTGAGTTATTGTTAAAATCAGAGCTCAGTTCATAGAGCAGGGACCAGCTGGACATCAGGATATGGCGGAGGGGGCAGGTGGGGCAGGCGGTCTAGACAGGGGGGGGGGCGTGGACATGCCAGACTCCTTGCCAGCATGCAGGTGTCCTGTTTGTTTAGGTGAAACCCATCCACCTCAAACAGGTGCCTCCTGCCCCAGAAAATGTTAAATTTGTCTATAAAACCAATGTTGTGCATCACGGTGCATTCCTCTGCCAATGGTGGGAGTGGGTTAAAACAGACACATGTGAGCTTTTTAAAAGATTTAAAAAGGGGGATAAAATCACGCTTCAGGAGCTCAGACTGCTGCTTATAATTGTCATTGGTGCCAGCATGAATTGTAATTTTACTCACACATTTGCGGAGTTGAATGAGGTCCAGGATCTTTTCTGCGATGTCCATTATGGTGGCTCCAGGGAAAGACCGAGTGAGGGCTCCTCTCATCCTCTCATCCTCACATTCCTCACAATGAAGTCACCGATGATGAGCGTGGTGGGGGGCAGGTCTGCACGCTGTTGACGATGGCCAGAGGTTTGTTCACCCTCTCGGGACAGGGAGGATATCACTCATGTTACGTTGTTGGCGCTAATGAAGTTAGGAACACACATTGGATCTACATTTATTACTATATTTATAAATAACCCCATGCCAGTCATATTCTATTTTGTGGCATTTATCTGCTGGTCTGTGTAAATATTGTCTGATATTAAACTGGTCTGTGGCAGCAAAAAAAAAAAAAAGATTGGGGACCACTACTCTAACAGGCTTGGTTCCAGCAATGTATTTACCAGCATCCATCTTTCCATAAACTCTGACTAGCTTCGCCAAGGAAAGTCTTGTTGAAAGTAAGTAAAACTAATATGATGACCCAGTGATTCCCATGACCTGAATCCAAATGAAAATCTATGCAAAGAACTGAAGACCATACCACATAGAAAGAAAGTTCTAGATTTGAAGACAGTTTTTGTGAAAGAATTGGTCAAAATAACACCTTAGTAATACATGTGATCAACTGCTCCATACAGGAGTTAAGATTTCATTACCAAAAACGTTATTTTAACCAACTACTCATTAAAGTAAGTGTGTTCAATTTTGTCATTTGGGTTCATTACGCAATATTAGTAATTGTTTTGATTTCTTTGTATGTGTGGATTTATTGGGCTTTTGCTGACATTTGGTATGATATTTGTTGTGAATTGACACTATTAATAAACTGAACTGATGTGAATTTCATGTCAATGGCCTGATTAAAAAATATATTAACCAAATATGTTGTGTTCAATCCTTTACTTTACCCATTGTGTTTCTTTTTGCATTTGTACCATGTTTGTTTGTTTTTAGCAGACTTTTGTAGTTATCGCTTAATAAAAACAAGCCTCGGAAACATTTACCACACTGTTGCAGCTGAAGAATAGAGAGCAGAGACACGAGCAACGTGTAATAATACTGCTAATGACAATGATAATGATGCCATCACGCCTACGCCCGCCCACCCTCTTCATAATGGGAAAGCAGCTAAAGGGCGTGTTCAACAAGCTGGAGAGGCAGGAGGATGATTCTGGAGTAAATCACTTGTGGAAAGGTGAAATGTGGCCAGCACGAGTCCACCTAATCCATGCCAGACATGTGCAGAACACCAGAGGAGCAGGTGCAAACAATTGAAGCAGCTGTCAGTGAGCTGCCGTGATCTCTTTTGATATCTTAATTGTTAGTCAATCCAACAGCAATTTTGGCAGCATTGCTGTCAGCCCCAGGACTTGCCCTCGCTCAGCTCCCATCTGTCTGGGGGCTTGCAGAGCTCTGGTTCTTTCGTAACTGAGGGCCCATCTCCTCTGGATGTGTGTGTCCAGCCCATCGAGCATCTCAGAGGGAAATCGGGCTTGATTGCTGCCATTTCCGCTCGCTTTGGTGGTTTGGGTCAGGGCGCAGGCTTATGCTGATAATTGCCATGTTTCAGAACTACTGGAATTTGTCGAGCCTCCAAGCTGAACTGCGTCCCCCCAACCCCATGTCTGTTCAATACCCCCAAAACATTGTGATTAGCATAAGAGCAGAGTGAGTGTCAGGACAGATTTAGGCCCACAACCTGAGACTCTCCAGAAAACTCCCCACTATGAAGTCGTAAGGACAGGGGTGAGTAAGTGCAACGAGGCTCAAGCTCCACAACAGTGGGATCACTCAGTCATACAGGACACAGCTCCAAGGTGCATATGGGCTATTAGAGTTCCCAAAAAACTAAGTGTTTTTATGATGAAAAGCAAGAGTACCATTCACAAGTACAAACACATAAAGCAAACACACATTCACAGACATCCAAGAGGCGTCATTATGAAGAGATAACTCACAGTGGAGTGACAGTGAGGGACCTGCCTCTGCTCATTCAAAGCGAGATCAGCCTTTACTCTCTGCCCGGCCTGACCCTCTCCATGATTTATGTGGCCCCGGTAAGCCACTTCTATTTGAGGGGGCCCTGGGAGGAATGAAAGTGTTAACAGTGGGGTGTTGAGGACACTTGGGTGCGCAGAGGAGAGTTATGAGTTTTCTCAGCTGAGAGTCCAGCTTTGGGTTTCTGACATTGTTTTCATCTTGGTAAGGGCGGGAAGAGCAGAATAGTAAAAGGTAGCAGGGGGGAGTGGACAGGAGGACTGGAAGTGGGGATGGGGTGTTTCCACGGGGCCCGCAGGCTTGAACTCCACAGCTGAACCACTGACCCTAACCATCCATCAGTGCTGGAGTGAGACAAGGCAGGGGCAGGGGTATGTGGCAGGAGGGGGCATGAGTCAAGTCTAGGGCTGGTGATTGGGGCTGAAGGGACTTTAATGGGTGTTGCTACATTGGAGGGGCAAGTCACCGGGGAAGGAGGGGTTACACAAAAAGGAAAAGCCACTATACTGTAAAAATCTGGAAATGTTAGAGCCCAAGTGGTCTGGTTAGTACATTATAACAAGAAACTTTCAATGGTTTTAAATGTTGGGCACTGACATTGAATTTAAGCTTGTGTTTCGGCATCATTTTATTGCCTTATCTAGTTTTGCAACAGTGCTAATGCTAAAGTCCAACTTGCTAGCAAGCTGAGCCTCTTGTCTCTGATGCAATCACAGCCAATGAATGGCACACATTAGGTGCAATTGTCAAGGAAAGCATTTATCTTTACGGAATTGATCTAAAATCTTGTTACTATTTCAGTCAATTTGAGTTGCTTAAACCCAAAACGGTCACAGAAAATATGTTAGAAATTTGACATTTTCAGGTTATAGGTCCCATCTAAATGCAGCCTGCACAAAGACCCTGGAAGTATTTTTTCTTTCTATAGAAGCTACACCTGGTCTTAAGCAGGAGTGAAGGTAAGGTATACCAGGTAAGAAGGGAAAAAAACAGAAGCTACACCTGGTCAGGTGTTCTGTTTGGCTGTGATGCCTTCCTGAAGGGGGGCATTGGCCTGGATGATGCTCCCAGCCACTGAACGTTCTCCTCTCCTGTTATTAACTTTTTATTTTATTTCACATAGAAAGTACTCCTACATCAGTTCTTCTGTTTCTTTTTTATCTATCTGCTCTGTCTTCTCAAACCCCCAGCCAGTCATGATAGATAGCTGCTCATACTGAGCCAGGTTCTGCTGGAGGTTTCTTCCTGTTAAAGGGGAGTTTTTCGTCTCCACTGTCGCTACATGCTTGCTCAGTTTAAGGGATCACTGTAAAGTCAACAACACTCGCTACTATCGTTAAAAGTTTGTCCAGGAGGAGTGAAAGCTGCAAGTCAATGACTTGTAACATTCTGCTGGGTTTCCTTTGATAGAAAACTTTTAAACTGATTAGAATACTGAAATGAATCTAATGCACGGATAAATATGTAGGAATAATTGGAATGTATGTATGTATGACTGAACTGAAATAACTTTTCTTGTAAAATGCCTTAAGATGACATGTGTTTTGAATTGGAGCTATATGAATAAACTGAGTGGATTGACCTGACCCTGGAAGTCAGGCTTGCTGAACCTTTCTACTATAGTTGGACATTATTTGACATCTTTATATGCAGTATGTCATCTTTTCCATGGTAACTCAACAGAAATTTGCTTTGGGGATTAGCTACAATTGTCAGGTAAATGATTAACATGGCACCTCGTTAGAGATAATTTTAAAAGTTTGTTAATAGTTAGGTATCAGTTATCAAAAATCTTTTTTTATTCTTTAGTTTTTTTAACATGGTTAGGTGGGATGTATAAATGTCTTTTATCTGCTAAACTTACTTAAATTCTTCTCAGAAACATATATTAATATAGTATCTACCTATATAAAAGTAGAAAATTATTACACCAGTTTTACAGACTATTCCAGCTGAATAAAAAAAAGGTGTTTATGTTATATTCTATTCATAGTATATTCCCAAAATGGACCAAACAACATGAGTTTAACTCAGTAAAAATCCTTTGGATTTCTTCCATTTTTGTGAGATTTTGACTGAGCTCAAAGAGCAAGTACAACCCTCCCCCCATATGGGTTTCAGCTGTTGCCTACCACTCACTGTCACTTTGTTCCACACACCCACACACACAATGCAAAGCCAAAGGTAGATTGGACCCCGACATTCATCCCTCAGAGGAGACCTGGCCCAAAGCCAGCAAAGCCTGAACTGGGGCCCCTGTCGCAACGACAGACTAAAAGGAGCACTAATGGTTAACTATGTTGAAGAGTCCAGAGTAGACTGAAGAGACTGAGTAGACTGTTGGAACTCTATAACACATATTCCAGTTTCACAAGAGGCCAAAGACGGAGCCTTGTGTCGGTGGTATTAGCAGTTATAGGGGTGACTGTGTTTGTCTGCTTCACACTGTGTAAAAGATGGCTCAGAGGATGAAGACATGAAGTGGCTGGAAGGGGAAGTGAGATAGGAACCAAAAGAGTTTATGGCCCTCCCAGTTAGGATATGGCACTGCAGTGCGAACAAATCCATGAGCAAGCGAAACCACTGTTTTAAATAGCAGGTATCTGGTGTCAGCCTGCCCTGAGAGAGGTCTTCTCTATCAATATGTTCCTTTGCCCTTGTCTGCTCCTGATATCTTTATCTTGTCAGGAGCTCTCCTGTATGTTCCACCTCAATGGCTTCCGTCTGTGCAGCTGGAACCCTGCTGGTCGATCCACCATGGTTGCTTGAGGCTGGGCCAAGAGCAGGACAGAATTAGGCCCTGGTGGGAGGGTAAGATGCTGTGGGGGTGAGCTGAAGGCAGTCTCATGTCAACCTGTTGTCTGAAGGGGCCTCATTACACAGACGCCAATGTAGAAGCTTTTAGAGGGTAATTAGACCATTATAGATAGCCGGGGGAATAAATCAGCACTCGCTACATCCTCTGAATAAATGAGATGTTAAAAAGAGCAGCTATTCGGCTCAGTTACTGCATGTGCAAATGCTTCCTTTTTGTTGTTATCTGCACAATAATAACCCCCCAAAAAACACACATTTCCTTAGTATGCTGGTAAAAAAAAAAAAAACATTTTAATCTTGCAAATTTTTTAGAGAGCAGATTTCTATCACCGGATTTCTAACATGTTGTTACTGACTTGTACAGAGTTCTGGTGGCGAGAGGAAGCCTCAGTTGCTCTTTCCTGTAATTTCGAGCTTACCCTGAGATGAAAATGGGAGCTGGATTGTGGGAAATGACAGATGCGGCTCGGGAGGGCCATTGAAGAGGTCATGTGTCATCACGGGGTCGCACATGCCCTTTGAGGGGAAGCCGAGGGGGTGGGGCTCTGGGGGGGTTTTACCTTCCAACACTAACCTGGTGGGACGAGGCCTGGGAACTCGGACTCGGCAGACATCACCAGCGACATCAGCAGAAACTCTGTCACTTCCCCGACTTCCAGTATAATCTCTGCCTTCAACTGAAGGCGTCTCAAATGTTGCACCTATAAATCATGGCCATCATGTGTTGTGGCGGCCAGTTTTTCTGACAGACAGGCGCCTGCTCTGTTTCATCCCTTACTCCCTCTTGCTTTCTCTTTTACTCTCTTGCAATAACTTGCAGTGTGTGTATGCTTGTGTCAGAGGGAGAAAGAGGGGAACCTATGTGTGATTTTTATAGACATCAGTTACTTACCTGCTCACATATGATACCCCTGCAGCCTGCTTGGGCAGATGGCTATTACTTTCCAGTTGTGAAAATCAAGCCTATATAAACACAGGCAAGACCGAGATGCACTGGACCAAGTGCAAGGTCCCTCTGATAGATAGTATTCGTCAGTGAGTGCGTAGGTGTGTGTGTGCGTGCGTGTGTGTGTGTGTGCTCCTGTGTGTGTGTGTGTGTGATGGGGTGTGAGGATGAGGGCTGATTCTCTGGCGTCTGTCATGCACGGCCTATCCTGTGGAAATCATTAAGTAGGAGCATTAGGCCGTCACTTCCTGGCAAAGAATGCAAGTGAGATGAGTGGCTTTATCACTGTCCAGGACAGGTGGGAACTTTATTGGAGGGAGAGCAGAATTAGAGTCAGATATTCAACTATTCAGGCTTGATTGCTTCCTGTTTAATTGACACTTTCCTTCATGCTCCTCTTATTCTTTTCCAAACCTTAGGAATAACGTATGCGTAACGTAATGGGGCACACTGGTAAAAATGTGCGAAAAGACTCATAGCAAATTTGCTTTGAGCGTAATCACATGTTGACAATTTTTTACAGAAAAACCCAACCGTAAATTGAATAAATGTATTCTGGAGGTGGGATCCTGTATTAGGAAATAACTTTATTAACATAGTAACCGGGAGAAAAAGTGTTGGTACCGCTGCTGGTGATAATCCTGTTTTCCCAATAGGATGGTATGTATCTTTTTACAATAACTTTTCACATAAGAGTGAAGCAAACGGAGAGAGAGATCTTTGATCATTCCTCTTTGCACAACTTCTAGATTGTCCACAGTCCTGAGACCTCTCTGATGCTCTCTTCTATTCAGCTCATGCCATATAGATTTTTTTCTATAAGATTTAGTTCTGGGGACTGAGATGAGCGTAGGAAAATGATGATTTTGTGTCCAAGAACCCATTTCTATGTTAATTTATCAATATGTTTTGAATCCTTCTGGTTGTTCTGACATATTTTCAGTGTACTGGTTGTCAGCAATCTTTGTACTTAGGCCTACATCTTTTTTGTATTATTTAGTCCATGAGGCCTTGCAAGAGAAACAAGCCCACATCATCACACATCATCCACCACGTTTAATACCAGGCATAAGGTTCTTTTTCACTTATTCAAGCTCTGTTTCATGCCTAACTTATCTTCTGACCAAAGCGCACCGTTCAATTTAATGGTACTTTAGCAAATTCCACATTTAAAATATATTTAAATTAAAGGGGGATTTTTGTTTTTCCAGAGCGTGATTCTGCATTGAAGAGTTTTTCATATTTGTATTGCAACTTTTCCCTTAATTTATACATACATATAAGCAGTAAAAAACATTAAAATCCACAGCCTTATGGGGGCAGCTCTGACTTGCAGACACCCATCTGTAATTTTCCGGTTTCATTAATTGTGGCCACCTCATGTTGGGCTGAAACACAAGCCGCTCCGCGTCTTGAAACTCTAGATTCCTTTTAGTGCCAAGGTTGGCCCGCCGTGTTGCCTCTCTCGTGGAATCTGCAGTCATGTGACTCGAACTGCAGCGTCCCCAAACCGCCGAGGTTATTGATCACGGGCCGGCTCGCTGCTTCGCGCGGGACATTTACTGTATAGCCCACTTTACCGCACACCAGAGAGCTGCGTGCGGGGATCATATCTTCTGCTGCAGCCCACAGTCAATCTATAATAACCTGGTAAATAATTCAAAACGGGATGGCCTGAAAAATAATAAATCTGTTATTATTATTGTTATTATTATTATTATTATTATTATTAGTAGTAGTAGTAGTAGTAGTAGTAGTAGTAGTAGTAGTAGTAGTAGTAGAAGTGTTATTATTACTATGTAATGTCTATGTAGCCTATCGATTAAATATTTTGTTTCACATAATACAATATTTTGACAGTTAGTTTATTTTTACGTATTTTATTGCATAGAAATCCAACAGCACATTAAGGAAATTAAATAATTGTACTTTTGCCAAAATAAAATAAAATGCAGGTGAAACTAATTTCTTATTTGTTCTCTGCACACTCCTATTTTACCACTGAATAGTGTTCATTACATAAAATTGTCTATTTATTTTTAACATAATTTTATTTTTTTAAAGCATGTATGTTTATTGTTATTAGCCTATTATTGGTATTATTACTATTATTATTATTATCATTATTATTATTATTATTATTAACTAGCCATTGTATCAAAAAGTTACAGCAACATTCATTTGCGGAGATTTTTCCTTTATATAGCCCTATGAGTTATTATTATTTTCAGTTCAATTCTTAGCCCCCCTTTTGATCTTTTATGCTCTTTTTAAACTGTGATTTTTCATTTAGGCTATGTTATTTCGATATTTTAAATGTCATTGGTAGGGTGAAAGACGTTCATTTTGAGCTGAAAGGTTTTATTAAAAACCCACTTTGGCAAAGGACTGTTTGTTTGAGACCATCTGAAGCTGTCCTCTCGGTTAATTGGTGCGGAGTGCATATGAGGGCAGTGAGGCCGATCAGGTGTCTCTCTTTGTGGCTGCTGGCCTCCGCTTTGACAGCGGCACTCGGGAACTCATGTCCTGGAAGGCCGAGGCCACACAAATCTGGAGAACGGGTTCATGAACGCCTATCGCCATCTAGTGGACACAGAGAACAAGAGAAAGCAGAAGGGTCACTAATTGTTTGAATGATACATTATTTCAGATCATTTTCAAAAGATTTACAGTTATGTGTAAAAAGATGGTTTGTGCCAAACAACTCATTTGAGTTTTTGACTAGTTTGATTTATCTTATTAGCTCTGGCAATGGAGACATTCTTGTTACAGTTGTGCCTTTTGTATTTTTTAGTTTGCTGTAATTTTAATGTAGCCTACAGCCAATGAGCACCCTATAATAGTTATAATTTTTGAAAATATATGTAGGCTGTGTAAAATATATCGGATGACCTGAGATTGTATGGGGCCACCAAGGTGAACTTCACATGGGGCCTCACATACAAATAAGCCCATGAGCCAGCAAGGCACCAGTAATATCAGTTTTAAATGGTTAAAAAATTTATTATTTGTGTGTTGCGCATCTAGCACCCCTGAATTTCATGATTTGCTCTTAGGCCATCAATCAAATGGACTTCATTAAGGAATCTCTTACAATCTGAGGGACTTTGAAAGTATTTTTCTCTGAATGTTCTGGGTTATGCTTATGTTTTTCTAACTTAGCTCTCTGTTTCTTAAGAGTTCATTTTATCCCTGTGTCTTACTCTATGATTGTCTGTAATATGTACATGGTTACAGTTTTTATCTCCATTCCACTTTTTGTAGATGGATGTTCAGTTAGAAAGGCTCAGTATTTTCCTCAGAGTCTTCCCAGTATAAATACTAGTGCTTGTTTTTACCCCTTACTGGATTTTTCTCCTGTTTCCATCGTGTTTCCTGTTGCTCTTCGTTCCACTTCTACTCAGATTTTCAGATACCTTACTGCTTTTTTTTTCTTCACAGTTTTAGGTTTTGGACTTGGACCTTTATTAAATATCCACTTTAACAAGATTCTTCTTACCTGCTGTTTGTGTTTGGATTCAATAACAAAATAAACAGATGGTATGGGATTTTTTTTTTATCCTTAAATTATCACTGCACATTATTTATTGGAAAAAAAACTTCGAGCTTGTGTTGTTTCAGTATAGGTAGGGTTGTGATGGAGAGCCAAGTTTAATTTGTCATGTTTACAGGCATATTTATAAACTTTTATTTGATTGGCATTCAAAGCCTGCATGAAATATGACTCTAACACATACACAAGCAGGAGAAATGTTTAAAAAATGATGAGCTACCAAGATGAATCTATGACTTTCAAGATAATTATAAAAGCTACAAACACAGGTCCATTTAAATACAAAATATATGACTGAAAACTTAATTTGTTTCAGTCATTCAATCAAAAAAAAACAGACCATCATTGATATCCTTTATTGGGGGGGGCGACATCAATGCAGTAATTCATGTAAAAGGAGCCCCACTGCAGTACTGGCTTCATTTTATATACTGTACTCAGACAAACTCTTCAGCAGATCAACATTTATGTATAAAAAATTTTTTTCTTTTTAATTGGTTTTGTGTAATATTTCAACTTTGTAACTTTAAAATTAATGTGAAAAAATGGTTGAAATGTATCACTCTTTGTGTAAGGAATCTACAGTTTTCTAATTAAATTAAATAAATTAATATTTATGGTGATATTCTATTTGACTAAGATTAAACAGTATAATTACAGCTAGTACAGTCATATTTAATAAATTTGAATATTATAGCTCAGTCGTAGAGTTGTCAGCCTGCAACCCAGAAATTGTGGGTTTGATTCCAGCTTCCACCTGCTACATGTCGTTGTGTCCTTGGGCAAGACACTTCACCTACCTTGCCTTCTGGTGTTGGCCAGAAGGGCTGATGGCGCGATATGGCAGCCTCGCTATAATCATAGCTTGCTCCCACCAGTGTGTGAATGTGAGAGTGAATGAATAGTGGAGTTGTAAAGTGCTTTGAGAGTCTTGAAAAGCGCTATATAAATGCAAGCCAATATTAGATAGATTAATTACACACAGGCTGATGTTTTCAAGGCTTTATTGCTGTGAATTATGATGGTTTTCTGCTTATAGCTAATACATACACGACATATAAGATTAGAACAGTGCATCAGACCAATAAAGACCTTATTAATTCAGAAATGTGGGCTTAATGAAAAGCGTGTTTAATAGCTGGTTGAAAGTTGGTGTTTTCAAATGGTAATTTTAGTCTGACAAACAAGCCACATCAGATCGCTCATACTAATTTATTAAATCTTATTGTAGATTAGTCCTTTTAAATCCTAATAAAATTTTAAATGTAAGGAATTTTTAAATCATTTTAAAATTGCTTTTCACAAACTTGTATAAACACTATAAAATAATTTAAATGTGGAAACATGTCTTTAAAAAAATATATTTTTTAAGTTTTGACTATTATATTAATTGTAGCACACTACTTTGCTCATGCTATGGGCCTGCTTTGAATGTTAGTCTCACTAAATGGGGGAAAAAAGCTGGTTCACAGATTTAAAGAAATCCGGCATGGTTTTGCGAGTTCTAATTAAGCTTGCCCCTTTGCATCGATAATATTAAATGACAGACATACTTCTTGTTCAAGAACAACATAGCAGCAAAAGACCGAAGTTTTGCAAAACACGTACCCCCGCCAAAAACGTCACAAATATCTTCAAACTGTGCTTGCCATGTTTGTATAAAGGGGAAATCCCACATGGGCCTGTCGGGACTTGGAGTGCTGCTGAGCCTGGCCTGGACAGGACTCACGGGTTGCATAAACTATGCTTTTGCTTCATAAAGGATCAATAATTAATATGTCACAGTCTGAGCCCCTATCACAGAAAAACCTTGCTAACTCTGTGGCGCATTGGAGTGTTTGTTTGAGTTCTCTGCTGCCCCGTTAAGAACAAGGCACTTCATTCATTCTTGTGGGCTTGCTCGTTCCTTGAACCTCACACAAACTCACTTGAATTTAGTCCAGCTTCAGTAGACATTCTTTATAAAAAAGCTTATTTCCATTTCATCCACCCAGGGTTACCTCCGACTATACTCTCCGATCTGAAATGTTCATATGCTTTTGACAGATTGCTTCAACTGCTTAAACTCCTAAACATCTCTGGCATAAATAACACTGTTGGCAAAGGCAGAAAACAGACGAAACCGCCTTTAAATGTGATGCTTTGACTATCTTTTCCTTTTGCTGGTATTTAGCTTGGCTGCCGGCTGGGGCATTGTGGTTTCGACCCAAATACTTCAGTTAGAGTGAGGGAGAGACAGCACATTATTATTTTCTTTGCATGCTACACTGCACATGCTAATAAGGGAAGACCGCTGGGATGTTTTTTTTTTGTAGTTAAAAAAAGGGGGAGAGATCATGATGTCATCACTGGGCTTTATCTTAAGTTAAGATCTGATGGAGGGATGCAGTTTCTTTTGGCAAAGCTCTGGGGCCCAGAATGAAGCTGTGGTTTTACTATAGAGAGCCTGCTTAAGGAGATTACACAGTCACCACACCTTTGTTGCATTATGGATCAGACTTAAAAGGCCTTGAACTGTAGATATTCCAATAAGATGTCATACTGATTACCTTTAGAGAGCCAAATGAAAAGCAGTAATTAGCATTTCTCTCAGCACAGTTATGGCTTTCTTTTGTCTACAGGTTGGGATTACAAAAACATGTCCCTGGTATTAGATTTCTACACCGGATCTTTCTACTTCCTGATAAGTTAAACCTGTTAAGGTATGGTTATGGTAAAATATCCCAGTTCAAGCTAATATGATTAAAATGTCCAACATATTAAGGTGTAATAACATAATAAGGTCCTTTTTTTGCTAAAATTGTTTCAACATTTTCTGAAATGATAAAATGGTGAATGGCCTGCATTTGTAAAGTGCTTTTTCAAGTCAGAGGACTCCGAACTTTACACTACATTCAGTCATTTACCCATTCACACACTCATTCACAGGCTAATGGTAAATGGCCTGTACTTGTATTGCACTTTATCTAGTCCTGAGGATCTCATTACAAAGTTGAATCCGATCTTGGATATGCAAAAAACATGGACAATTTTGTTGTTTTTTCACCTAAAATAAATTTTTGAGGCACTCTTTCTTATAATTTTGCATTTTAGATTTTACTGTACAGTAATTAATTTTTACATGTGTAGATCAGTAATTAAGTATTTAATTAGAAAATGCTGCACTTGTTGCTGGTGTCAGTACAAATAGCATGCAACAAGTAAAACAAATATATATTTAGTTTATGCAAGATTTTTAAATTTAACTAATTGAAATGAATGGGAAAATAGGAGTAAATCAACAAAACATTTCCAAGTAAAATATTAAGCTTAAAAGGGAAACTGGGCAACACGGTCAAAATGTGTTGAACTTCAAGCTTTTGGTATGCTTTTTGTCTCTACTATTCCTCCACACTAACCTAAACCTTATACCGGCCAAAGCATTGAGAGGGCAGGCTGAAACTCAGTCTGATCCCAGTGTGGGTGGGGGAGTTCCACCATATATTTCAGCTCCGCAAAAACAAATTTTTATTGCTCTGGTAAATGCACTCTTGGGTAATCATGAGAGGCAGTTGCCCTTTTTCGTGCACGTACTGCAATGTTGTTGGAAACTATAGGGAAAAGCCCACATGCCACTTTTCACACCGGCCTGTCCAGCTTTCTTTTACCCAAAGCTTGTGTATGTGTGTGTTATGGTCAGTTCCCCCCATTCACTGCAGATGGGTTAAATATTACATCAAAGCATCTTTAATGTTTCACCTCTCACGTTTCTTCTCAGTATCAATTTCAAAACTGGAGCGGGCAGCATTTTACAGTAGATTTAATGGATCAATGTCCATAATCATATTAGCACCGCCTTTACATATAACAAATTTCACCGTGGCGACATCAAAGACCTGCCCTGTCACTGTAATCAGGCATAGCATCTTTGCATCCACTCAAGATCAGCAGACTTTCTGATGCTTTGTAAAAAAGAAGATTGTAGAGGGGGTGATAAGCTTTAGAGCACGCAGCCCAGAGGGAAGCAGCTCTGTTCCACTGTAGCTATAATTTCTAAATGAAAACTTTGACTCTAAACATTAATATCACATTTTCATGGATGCCTGAAGCTGTGAGGTTTTTTAACTCCTTTATGCAACTTAGACATAAAATTAAAAATTAAAAACATGCACAGTTTAGTGTACAAAATAACACTACAGTCATCACTCAGCACTTTGGTTTGAAGACCACCAGGGAATCACTGATAAATTAAGATTAACAAAAGATTCAAACTGCGGAAGACTTTAAAATGATGGCTTCCGCTGAGCCACATAGGAAATGTGTGATGACGTAAAATGGAAAACATGCCAGGTTCCCCAGCCAGGTTAATCAAGAAAAGGTCCCCCCTGCAAAACGGCTTGTACATGTGTGCGTGAGTGTGTGCATGTGTGTGTATGAGTGAACCTATTGCTCATGCATTATATGCAACCTCGTTTTATGGCTGACTGTGCCTACCGTACATGCATGAGGTCTTCCACCACATCCCTCCATCCTGTTCATTATAAATAAACAGGAATACCTGATGAGCCATCAGGCTGTGGGAGTATGCCCAACACAAACATAGCTTCTGGTTTCTGTGCATGTATATTTGAGAAAGGCGGTCTGTGTAAGAGCTAAGATGGGTAGCTGCAGTATTTTAATCCTCACTGAGCGTCTATGACTGAGATAGAAACACCTAGGAGCTAAATGAGGATCATCAAAACGAAACTCCCCTTGGATCTTTAAGCCTGACATTGTAATGTTATTCCAACATCTAACTAAACAAAGTATCTTGAGTTATTTCTGTAAACTTAGAAAAAAAACAATGTGCTGAATCTGAATAAAAAAGGACTATTTATCAAAATGAAGTTTTTCAAATTTATCCTGCTGACCAAAGGAAAACAAGGAAAAAGCAAATGGGTTTGAATCAAAGACAAAAGTTGCAGCTGATCCTACGTAATGGCCTCTAGTGAGTACTTCATGGGAAGAAATCCACCTACTGTCAGAGCTGAAGCTGATCTGCAGAGATAGAATGGGCTACAAATCCTGCTGATGTTAAAACTGATACGATACAAAATAGTTATTGTTGCAATCGTTGCACAAGATCTGGTCTGCATTCTTTTTTCACTTTCAAAATCTGTAACATATGATCATATTTGATATCTATTTTCCAGAAAAGATAGTTAACCCACTGAGACACTATTTTTATCTTGTTAGGTTCTCTCTGTTTAAGGAGACGTTTGCAGAACTTTGTTGTATGTTCACAGTAAAATCAGACCATATCTGTCCCTCTCTGTCTCTAAAACATATCTTCGTGCAATCATTATGTCTACTCTGTCCTATTGTCTTCATGTTTGGTCACTTACAACAATTGAAATTGTTCAACCAATAGTAAAACTCTACAACAGAGCCTACAAGATCCACAACAGGCTGGCAGGCGGGACGTACCATTGCTCTGCACTATTACAATCAAATGCTTTGCCTTTTACCGAACTACACAATAAGTCGTGTAATTAAACTTTATTTTAAAATAACAAATGGACCCACCTCAATAGGCCTTACAGCGTTGGTCCCAAAACGCAGCTCAAGGTACGAGCATGCCACTAGATCTGCCACAAATGGACTCTTGCCTTTACCGGCGTGTAACTCCTATGGACAGAGGTCTTTCTTTTATGTGCACACTAAAGTCTGGAATGAGACCCCACAAGACATCAGGACTATTTCATCCCTAAGTCTATTTAAAATTAAAAAAATTCTTAATTCAATGGACAAATACACCTGCAACCCCTGAAGAAGGTGGCTTCATAATTTCTCCTCATGATGCTTCTCTTTGTATTGTATATGATTGTATGATTGTTCATTCTTGTTTTGGTATTTATGATTTTGTGTCTGAGTTATATGTTCTGCAGAACAGTAACCTGCTGAAAAACAGTTTAAAACTGAGTCAGGCCCGATTGTTTTCATATTTTCCTGTCTAATAAATAAAATAAAATAAACTTTAGGTAATTCATTACATTTCTTTATGACTCGTGGTACCAAACTGTTTTGTTTTTCCTGAGAATATTGTGTGAATCCAAAAAGACCCTAAATACCATGTAGTCTTGGTAAAGCTTCTGTTCATTTTCTTGTACTATTTATATTTTTCTATGTCACTTCCAAACCTTTTTTGGTTTTAATGAAAGCAATGGGATAGACCAACACAAAGTAATGTATATTTCAGAGCCCAAACAATACATAGCTTTAAACTTTTTATATTAGTCAATAGTCCAACTGTGCGTAATCTAATTCCTAAATAAATCATTATGTTCTGGGAAGGCATCAGAGGTTTGTTAGAGAACATTAGTGAAGAAACAGCATCACGAAGACCAAGGAACACAACAGACAGGTCAGGGAAAAAGATGTGAAGGAGTTTAAAGCTGGGTTTGATTCTGAAATAATATCCCAAGCTTTAAATATCTGACTGAGCATCATATCACCCCAAAACACAAAAGAGCACAAACCTACCTAGACGTGACCTTGCACCTAAACTGACAAGCTGGCCGTGGGGAACATTGCTCAAAGAAGCAGCCAAGCAGTCCGTGGTAACTCCAGAGGAGCTGTAAAGACCCACAGCTGTGGTGGGAGTATATGTTGACAGAAACACTGCACTCCACAAATCTGGTCTTTATGTATGAGTGGCAAAAAGAAAGACCTTCTTGCAAGAAAGCCATTAAGAACTAATCCTGTTTGCAGTTCCTCACAAGACATGTAAGGAGCATAGGAAATATATGGAAGAAGGTGCTCTGGCTAGATGAGACCAAAATAAAACCTTTCAATCTACTCGCCAAGCTGGATGCGAGGATGTAAATTGACAACTCACCTTTTACCACGTTGTGAAGCATCTTGGTGGTAGCATGATGCTATGGGGGACACTTTTCTTTAGCAGGGACAGGGTAGCTAGTCAGAGTTGATGGGAAGATGGATAGAGCTCAATACAGGACGATCCTGACAGAAAGCTCTGTCCACCCCAGTCTGGGGTAGAGATACACCTTACGCCAGGACAACACTGAACATACAGCTAAAGGTGCAATGAAATGGTTTAAATCAATTAATGTGTTAGTATGGCCCGATCAAAGCCTAATTCAATGAAGAATCGTTAGCAAAACTTGGAAAATGTTTTTTGCCGACCCTCTCCACTGAACATGAGACATTTTGCTAAGCAAAATATGAGCAGATACAGTATTTCATTCTGTAGATGTTCAAAGCTGGGGATGTCATGCCCTAAAACACTTGCAGTTATATTTGGAGAAAAACAGTGGTTCTACAAAATATTTAATTCTGTTCAACTCATTTATAGGCCAAATTCAGAACAACTGTATTCTCAAAGCACTTAAAAACACAATAATGTCCAGTTTCTATACATAAAAATATGGTCAATTCAGTCTAATCATGTAGACAGATCAAATTATACTTATTGAACAAGGGAGTCAAGTTCAGTTTATTATTCAAATTCGTAAAAGGCTTAGTATCTAAAGAAATCCCACTGATTGCATAGAGCCACTGACTTGACCATAATGACCATAATTACACACTACTTTTTGTTGTATCACATCCATTCCAAGACATTTGTGGTTGTAAAGTGTCAAATTGTGGAAAAGGTCAAGGGGTATGAATATAGCCTTGACCAATGACCTCCAAATAGCCACCATTAGATAAGTTTTTTCAACAAATCTCATCTTTTTGTTTTCCATCATCAATACCTGTAGCAGTCGCTGAGGAGGTGGACATTCTTGGCCTTCACCATGCCCACACTTTGTACAGACGCAACAAACTTACTGAGGCAAGCTGGTTTTCATTATGGCTTCAAAGTCTGTATAAATCATGATTAATGAAGCCAGGAGAGGCTGTATGTCTTTAATTATTATGACTTGACTGCTGTACCACCCCAGCACCTCAAATGCATTGGAAATGTCAGCAATCTGCCCTAGTCTTCCTGGTGGATTCAGGCAGCTTTGTCTCGTTCAGCGTAGTGGAAGGTGGGAGGGAAGTGACACAATCCCCCGCAACCCACCCCACTTTTTTTTCCTCTGTTCTCGCAGTGGCACTGGAATTTTCTTTAATCAATGTACATGCATACTTATGAATGAGTTTGGGCAGTGACAGATTGAAGAGCTGGGCTCAGGATAATTACAAGAAGTGGGCTAGTGTGTGATCAGACCGTGGCATTGCATTACCTAGAGGGTTCTGTAAATAAAGCCCTCATGCAATGAATGAGGATATTGTACAGCACATTATGCTGGCTACAATGGCCCTTCCATTGTTACAATTTGGGTTTTGGCTGCAGATAGCTGTTAGTGTTGTGTGACAAGTACTGCAATAGTAATGTAAATCTAGGCTTATATGGTAGATGAGGTCATTTAGAAAAAAATTTAACACAAGGCACCAATTTACCACTGGTAACTAGTTAGATGCTTTGAACAATAAACTTTAGATGCACCGCAGAACTTCTTCATTTCTATATGTATGCTGCTTTTTACTATTAATCAGGCCACACGACTTGAACAGAAACCCTCAAAGCGTACTTAAAAAGTATCTACAAAATAATATGCACATGGATACCCCTGGATATTTTTTACATTTTACAACATAAATCATCTGTGAATTTTCAGAGGGAATTGTGTGTGATTCACCAGAAGATTCTTAAGAAAGAGAAAGCATGTCTCCCTTTAGTATACTTTTTTTCTACCCATTAAAGAGCGTGGTTTGTCTTAATCTATACTTTGTTGATACCTTTTTGGGGAATGTATCTTTTTTCAGATCCAGATAAATATATTTTATAATTCTTCAGTTTTCTTCTTTCAATCTTCAGAATACATCAAGTTCAGTAAAATTTGATGGAGAGCATATGTGAATATCATTTCTCAAGTCTTCCTGCACATTCTCGATTAGAAGGTCTGGACTTTGACTGTGCCCTTCTAACACATAAATATTCTCTAATCTAAACCATTGCATTTTATTTCAAGCTATTTGATATCTATCCATTGTCGTTGGAAGGAAAGCATCCCCTCAGCAAAATTCTGCCACCACCATGCTTTATGGTATGACTAATGTGTTCGGGGTGATGTGCAATGTACACTTAGTGTTTTGGATCTAGGTTAAAAAGTTGTGTGAAAAATGTGGAGTGTGTAACCCACCTGAGTTGTGGATCTCCACACCTCCTCCACAGTCGGTCGTTTTGGCAGACAGCCATGTAGGTTTTCAGTTCTTGAGGGAAATTTCCTAATGTATTTTTTTTATTATTATTTAAAACACAAACTGTCTGGAATTTCCCTGATGAAGGCCATAAACCGAAATGTGTTGGTCTGCTAATAAAGTTCTTTCCTCAGTATTTCTGGTGTTGCTGGAGTCTTCACCTGTCCCTGTCTGCTGTTTTTATTATTAGCTTTGATGGTGCTGTTTGATCACCAATGTTCTCTGTTTACTTTTTATGGGACATTATGATATTATTTAGGAGTATTAGAATAAAGAGGGCTGGATACATATCCACAGCACACTGTTGAAAACCAGGGACCAGTTCCTCTTCACATTTATGCACTCCTCTTATGTTGGTCTTTCACATAAAATCCCAATAAACCACAATGAGGATTATGGTTATGACAAGACAATATGTGAAAAGGTTTAAGGTGGTGTGAATACTTTTATTTGGCATTTTCCTGTCATGTTTGTACGGTAATCCTGCAAAATCTGTTTTGGAATCAAAAGAATATGTAGAGCAGTACTGCTTCGAGATTCTTCTTCAGCTTTCACAGATCATCATTTGGGATTTACTACGAGTTCCTCGGACTCTCACAGAGACCTCCAGTATTTTCAAAGGTGCTTTTTTTCAGTGAGATCGGAGTAAGAGATTACTTGGTGCTATGCTCTTAGTGCCAGAAGTGGAAATTACAGCAATGATCTGAACGCCAGAGTTCTTTCTGCTTGTTTTCTCCCAGAGAGAAGGAGGTAATGCTTTACTCAACACATTTCATCCCGATGGCTTGTGACTGCTTCCTGGCAACGCTGTCCGTGGTGAGTCACAGCCAAAAGTATGTGCGGTTGGACTAAAGCAAAAGAATGACAGAAAGGAGAAGACTGCTCAGGACCTCAGCTCAGGAACACATTCATCTTCTCCCAGTAAAAGTCCTTTTGGCAGGTTTATACTGCATTAGTCCACTCAAGCCCAGCAAAGAGGGCTGCATCCATCATCTTAAATGCAAGGGAGGATGTGATTTTGATTTCTTGTGAATAAAGAACCCTCCCTGTTAGTATAAATAACCCCTTTAATCCAAAAGGTAAGCGGCTGTGAATCAACATTTTAACTGCTCTATACTTTTGTGCCTATACAGTAGATATAAAAAGTGTACACACCTGTGTTGAAATGGCAGAATTTCTGGAAGTAAAAAAATATTTCCTCCATTAATGTGAGCTTTGACCTGCACAGCTCTGGTAAAAAAAAATGATGGAAAAAACATGCTACAAACAAAAATAATGGAGAGCTTTCAAAGAATCAGGGGGATTTTATTGTCAAAAATTGTCAGTCAGGAGAAGGACACTAAAGAGTCTCAAAGGTATATAATACACAGTGAGAATAGTGATCATCAATTGAAGAAAAAAAGGAAGGAACAGTGCCATTACCAAGAACTGGACATCCATTGAAAATTAACAAAATGACTGAATAACATAGCCAACCAATAGGCCTACAGCAACATAAAATGAACTGTAGGAATGTGGATGTACAAAACATGTAACAACAATCTCCTATATTGTTGATTTTTTCAATGCACAGGGGTAGAGTTTCAAGATGGTGAAAAACTGTTCAAGCCTCACAAGATTTTCTAAAAATACATTTAAAGTCTCCCAAAAGTATGTGGGAAAATGTGTTGTCATCAAAAGAACACCACACCCACTATGAAGCATGGTGGTGGCAGTATCATTCCTTCAGATTGTTTTTCTCCAGTATTAAAATTCTCATATACCGACCCATGTTTGACGGAAACATTCAGGTTTTTGCTGGAAAACGAAAGATGATGTAAAACTCAATCTGCTTGAGATGGCCCAGGTACAACACAGACCTGAATCCAATCAAATAATCTGTGGAGTTTATCGAAAGAAGACAGAATCAGAGTTTTTGAGTGAGCACGCTTTTGCAACAGTATGGATTTTCTTGTTTTTTTTTTCTGCCTAAAAGTTTGTTGTTTGTTTTTCAGTTTTGTAGTTAAAGATCACAGTTAGGTTGGGAAATGTTTTGGAGCCCTTAGCTTTGCTTCTGCAAGTAAAAAACGAAAGAACTCAAGCAGGGGTCAGTACATCCACTGTTGCTTCACCATAAAATAACTGCCTGCCAGAGATTAATTTCCTCTTAAAAAAAACTTCCTCAGTTAAATTTGTTAGAGTTTGAATTTTATGGAGTGTTTCAGACAGAACGCAATCAACAAAGGAAAAGTTCAAGGGGTCCCTTGGCATAAACAGCTTGAGAGCTCTGAGCTTGTGTGAATTAAAAGAAGGGAGGATAGCTGACTTAAGGACCCTATGGTTCCACATGACCATCCCACCATCCCCAGCACATCACCTTATTCTGCTTTGGCTAACAAAACAAATTACACCCTCGGCTCTCTGGTTAGATTTACAATATTTTGCTTGTAGTCAAAAATAAAATCATCACTCCTTTATTATTTCTACATTGCTCATCCATGCCCAGTGCCTCCATCATTTTGGGAGAGGAGAGAATACTTGTAACTTTTTAATTCGTAAGGATGATTGTGGTGGAAATCTAAAATTACTTTGTTCCAAACTTTCAACTATAAAAATCAATTGGGAAACTTTATTCTTATAATATATGACACCAAAACAGGTGTAAAGAAACAGAAAATATTTTGCACTCTAAGAAAAGACTTAAAGAATATTAGTGCATAAAAACGGGGATAATAAGTTCAAGTTGTAACATAAAAGGAAACAAATTAGAATAGCTGGGTGAAACAAGGTTGTCTGTTCGAAAAGTCTACTTTGATAATGGCGCCATCTTGTGTTGAAGATGTGTAAAACAGTTCAGAAAAGCACACGCACTTCCAGGTGGGTACTGAGCAGCTGTTGGTTCTTGAGTGAACAAACCTTTGATAATGCCATACTGTAAATGTATGAAGTAAAGGATTAGACGCTGTAGAACAGAAACAAAACATGAAAGAAAACTAAAATACAGAAAGAAAGGATGGTGCAGGGCTTTGTAAATATATTCATAAAGTATTTGTTAAACTTTATGAAACTTGAAAGGGCAGTTTTAACACATGGTTGTGTTTTGATCCTAACCATTTCAATGTAGCTCTGGCTGTATGTTTTAAGGTTGTTGTCTTGCTTTAGGCTGAGGCTTTCTTCCAGAGTTTTCTTGTTTTTTTGATCCATCCATCAACTTCCATCAGCTCAGACCAGCTTTTGCGCACCTGCTGACAACAATGCGCACAGCATAATGCTACCACCAGTATGTTTCACAGTGGAGATAGTGTGGTTAGCCTGTTTGTTTTTTCCCAACACTATATTTTGTATGTAAGATAGGAAATTAGAGTTTGATTTAATCTAACCAGAGCACCTTCTTCCACGTTATCCGTGTTTTGAGACAAACTGTAAAGTGAACTTCTGTCTTTCAACAATGACTTTCTCCTTGCCATTCATCCATAAAGGACAGATTCGTGGAGGAAAGGACTAATACAAAACCTGAGCTGTAGATCTCTGCAGCCCCTCCAGAGCCTCCAACATGAGCCTCTTAGCTTTTTCCTCCTCCTTCTTGCTTCCTCTGAGACCTTCACAGATATTTACAGAAATCTAAATGACAATAAATGACACATAGTCTGACTCTGTTTCAAATGATGCCTGTCAGTGTGTCGGAGTAATGGGGTTTGAATGCACATAAATGCCCCACATTTCATATTTTTCTGTCACCAACAGTGAATTGCACTGTTGGTAGCATGCACAGTGCTGCCAACAGTGCTACCAGCACAGTTGGTAGCACTGTTGCCTTGCAGCAAGAAGGTCCTGGGAGTCTGCATGGACTCCCTGTGCATGCGTGGGTTCTCTCCGGGTACTCCGGCTTTCTCCCACAGTCCAAAAACATGACTGTTAGGTGAATTGGTTTCTCTAAATTGCCCTTAGGTGTGTGTTTGTGTGCGTGCATCATAGTTTGTCCTGTATGTCCCTGTGTTGCCCTGCAATGGACTGGCGACCTGTCCAGGGTGTACCCCGCCTCTCGCCCCATGACAGCTGGAGATAGGCCCCAACACCCCCCCCCCCCCCCCTCGCAACCCTGCATTCAAATGAATGGATGGATAACCATTTAACACATCCAGAAAAACTGAAACTGATTTAACTAACAATACTATACATCCAGGATACCATGCAGGAACAAAAATAAAACTAAAAACAAAAATGTTTTTTTCTTCTTAGCTGTTCTTCCATTCTATGAAAAGTCAGTCGTTCTCATTTCATTCTTGTTTCCAGAAATGTTCTTTTCGTTTTGGATCTTTGATGATTTTGTCTCCGAGTTGCCGCACATACTCTATTTTAGCACCATAAGACTGAAACACATCAGGAATAGAAACATTTTGATATGTGACTTTGGATGAAAATAGCTAATGTTTTTTGCATTTTTGACAACGAAATACAGGGCAAATATCATCATACTTTAGCACCAAAAAAACTATAAACAGATTAAAAATAAATGTAGCATATTCTGCATTTACAATGTTTTTCAAAGCAGATAAATAATTTAAAAGCACTTTTTGACAACAAAAAAGCCTTTGTAGCATTTGTCCATCTACCCCATGTGTAGCATTGACTTGAAGTAACTCTGAAGGGCCAAACAACATGCTTTTTGGGGGAAACTGTCTGTAGATTAATTTATAGAGTTTGAGTGGGATGACGGATGGTGTGCACAGAATAATATTAAGCTACATTACTGCAACGTTGTTAAACACTCCCAGGAGAAACGTGTGACTTGCACAATCACTGTATTCCTGCTACAGTAATGCAAAGCAGACTATTCTTTTGACATAGTTGTTGGCAGGAATGTGTTGACTCATACCCATGCACATCAGAGTACCAATACTATTTAGGACCAGAGCAGTAATTAAAACAGAATGCTGCCAGAATGTTTGCTTCCACAATTATAACTTCTGTCACAAGTGCTTATTTTCTACTGTAGTGAATTACACAGAGTGCTTTTAATTACCTGCATAAAGTGCAGGTTTGCTAAATCTCTAAGCAATTGAACTTTCTCCAAAAAACTGAACTCATAATTTCTACTAACTCTCTCCTCCTAACAAGATAAATCCGCATATAAATGTTGTCGGGTGGAAATCATGTTGTGATGTGTAAATTCCCCGATCCAAACCTAAAATCATCAAACCTTAACAGCTTTCAGATGCGTTCTACACTGCTTTGTGCTTGCTTTGTTTCTTTCATACCTTTTCAAATTTTTCTTGTTTTCAGACATGAGAATTAATCTAACTTTCATGAGGTAGAACTTTGAACACCGCTAAAACAAGAATAGTTGTAACATTTGGTAATACATGCCCCTCACAATGGCTTTACATGCGGAAGTTTTAGACTTCATGTGGTTATGTTGGTTTTGATTCACAACTATTAATCCAAACTGACACACTAAACACACCACCCACAACTATAATACATGGTGGTGGCAGGACCATGCTGTGGACAAGCCTTTCTTTCAGAAATGGCTTGAAAAACCTCAGTCAAGGTTGTATAAATGTAATAATCCTCTTCGCTGATAGTGTTTCTTTTCTTGGTCCTTCCACCTCATCTCTTGGTCCTTCCACCTCATCTCTTGGTCCCTCCATATCATCCCGTTTAGAGTGCAGGAAGACATAATATAACACAAGAGAAACCAGTCCCAGCAATGAGCCCCCATAGATCAAAACACTAACCACCCAGAAAGATGCAATTGCTTTCAACTCTGGCTTTAAAAAGAACAACAATAATGGAGTTGAGAAATTTATAGTACTGCAAAAAAAGTAATAGATGGTCATTTCTTTTTTGGTGTTTTGTCCTTTCACGTTGAAAAAGCTAAAAACTAGGATGGCTCCTATGATCCCCCGGTAGACCAGTTCTAGGACACTGGATCTGCAGAAGTTGGTTTGAAGCTGGTGAGCCCATATTGTTCCCAGCAGCCAGAGGACAGTAAACCCTACTGTGCTGTAGATGCTAAGGATGAGGAGGAGGCTGTAGCTGAGAGTGAGACCAGTGATTGTGAAGAGTTTGTAGGAGAGGTAGACCACTGTGGGGAGGCCTGAGGGCAATTCTTGGATTGAAAGAGATCTGCGCAGACAGCTCCGATAGTCTACCAAAGACCAGGCCAGATTAAAGAAAGAGAAGACTAGAGAAAGATCTGCAAAAAATTTAAAAAAACAAAACTGATGATTCTGAAAACTCTTCAAGGTAAGGAAGGATATCTTTGTCTACTCACACTGTAAGGCAGACCACTCATCGTGGCCTTGGCGTATGTACAGCTGCAAAAGAAGCTGGGGAGCACTCTCCAGGAAAGTCTCAAAAAGCTTCAACATGCTCATATCAGCAGCCATGCAGAACAGTGCATGGTGCCTTTTCTGAAAGTCACCATGGAACCTCAGTGTTCCCCATAGTACCATATATCCTTGTTTCAGCAGGTGGTAATACCTGGCAAGAAAGTCAGAGTAAAAAATTTTTTTTTAAAACAACTTGTATGTTACCAATTCCCATTTTTCTCCAGCAGTGACGGCAGTGACACATTTCAAGAGGCTGCTTTCTGTAACACAAATAATATGTGGTTAACCCAGTTTGCACCCTGCAAATCCTGTATAGATGACGTTCAGGCATGTACATACCTGAGGAAGATCCCCATCCCAAATACATGCAGTACCAAAACCCGCCGCTTCATTCTGCAGTCTAGGACTTGTTCCCCTTCATTTTCATCCTTCTTCTCGCTTTCATCATCTAAAAACCAGGCATAGCTGAAGATTTGGTTTACCATCAGCCCAGTGAATATAAACAGTGCAGTCATTCCACTCCAAATATAGTGCGTTTCTTGAAAATATCTAACAGCCAGTGCAGTGTCTGTGCAAATGTCCATTAAGTACAGGAGCAGTCCGCCAAAGGTTAAAAGCCACCGCTGCTTGGAGTACGGCGTGCCTGACTGCTGCATTGTTGTCATTTCTTTAAAAAGCTGGCATTCATTGTTTCTGTCTGGTTCCAAGTAAGAAACAGCCTCAGTTCCTGTTTTGATAAGCTTTGTAGTTTCTGTACGTGAGTGTCCTTTTCACATGTGGCTTTTGAATCTCTCTGCAGAAGATATACAAGTAAAATACATCAGCCTGATTAAAAGCACTTACATCATTGTAAATTACTGGTACTATTGTAAATTACAAGCATTTTCTTTCTTTCAGCAAAAAACTGTAAATGCATTGCAACCATGGTCAGTTTCTATGTTTTATTCTTCCGTCCTTTGATCAGACATGAACACGTTTATCATGTTGGACTCTGGTAAATGGCATAGCAAACTTTCGGTTTGATAACAAGCACAATCAGTCACATTATCAACAGAAATTATAGCATTGTGGTGAGGCCTGCCTTCCTTGAATTTAAAACCACTGGACAGCACCTATTACTTTTCTCTAAGCACTTTTCCTTTGTATCCAACACAAGAAGCCTGTGAATATCCAGAGGCCAAGGGTCCAAAAAGACCTGTACCACCAGCCTACTCAGATGATCTCGAGAGAACCACTGTTGGAGAAGAGAAACTGAACATTGCTTTAGCCTATAGAGACAGGTGACTTCTGACCCTTAAACTTTTCTATCTCCCCTTTTCTTCCTTATTAGATCAAAACTAGATATTAGAATGTACAACTTTGGTATTAAATCCCCTTTTTTAGGCTTCTGACAGACTGACAAACTCTTCATTAGTAAAATAACATTTTAAACATTGATTCCCTTGCCAAAAAACTTCCTCTTTTAATGAGAATTACCTTGTTTGTCTTCCTTTGTAAGTCTTTGCATTTTGTTTGTTGTGCATTTTGCTCAGCTAATAATTAGTGAAAAGATTGTACTTTGATCAATAATATATTTATGATCATATTAGTGATGAGCTCACATTGATATTTCTTATAATCTTTCATTGAAGTATAATTATCTTTGACTGACTCTAAACCAGATTAAAACCCTGATAAATCAATAATCTACTTAGTCTTCTTTTTCTGTAATAACGATTGCTCAGTGAAAATTTAAAGAAGCGATTCTTTAGATGGATTTAAATAGATTATGGGTCTGATTGGTTGATGAACATAATCTTAATTTAACATTGCTTTTTTCTCACATACACAGTAGCATCATACAGCATTATATACATTTCTAATTCCTAAATAGTCAAATATCTAAGGACTACACCAACAACTACATTAACAGATGGGTAATTTAATTGAAAACTGAGGCAACTTTGGCGCTAACTAAAGATAAGTTAATAAAATGTTCCTTTCCTAAAACATATATTCGGTGAATTAAATCTGTTGTACTTTCATTAAGTCACATTTTAGAAATAAACTCATATTTCTTAACTTAACCTTCAGTTTAAAGGTAATTAACACATGCACAGAAAAGTGATACTACATGCAAAGTTCTTATTATTATTCACAATTAATAAATATACAGAAATAAAAACAGTAGCAAACTTACAGAGACATGTTGTTCATGGCACAGAGATCTGCAGTGTCACAGCTGGAGATTCCACTCCCTGCACTTTTCTTTCTCCTTGCTTTGAAACCTGTGATAAGCCCCACCTCAGCAACCAGTAAACAAACATATACCCAGAGCAGAAATGTGTAATTGCATAATAGATTTCATGCCTATGAAGGTGTGGTAGTTGCGTGTATGTGATCTTTACACTTCCCCGTCACACCTCTGAGACCATTCAAACTTTACCAACAAGATTGGCTTCAACAATGCCCAGCAAGGTTTCCAGAGAGTGGGATTAACTCATGAACAGAGACAAAGTATGTGTTGGGATTTTAGTGGACACATAAGGGGTGTGGAGGGACGTTGCAATTAGTTGTTGTTGGGTTTTTTTGTATTTTGCTGTTTTGATGCCTTTTTTTGTATTCCAAGGTATTAAAGGAAGCGAGCATATTCTTAGTATCCTAAAGAAGAGCTCTCATATGCCCCGAAATAAGTACAATTCTAAAAGAGGAACTACTTACAGATACTCAAAATCCTCATGCTGCTGTACATGTTAGTTTTGTACTGGCTAACTTCCTAAAACACTGTGTTGTCTTTGTTTCCTTAGTAAATGTTATGTCCCAGGTCATAGTGTCTTCCAGAACTATTGAAGCTGCTTGAATCTTTTCATACTATGTGAAAGATTTCTGTAATCTGTGATTATAGCCCCAGATTTATGTGTATTTCATTAAGATTCAATGTAATAGCCCAACAAAATCTAGAATATAATATTGTGAAATAATATTATAGTAATATTATAGTAATATTGTGAAAATAATATTGAATCTGCATGTGCCTCAACATAATCAGACTCAACATCAACCCAATTAAGAGCAGCGACACACTTGATCTTTTGGTTTTGACAAAGTGGATACCCTGGGTAAATTAAACCTTCACATCTGATTGACTCTCATCTCAATGGCAGGTTACTAGTAAAAGGATCCCAGAACAACTTTAAGAACTGAGATTCAACGACACCTTTGTTCAGTGAGCGCAGTATACAATACAAACAATGACACGTTTCCTCCCCTTTTCTAGGGGAAATAACTTTTACTCAAGTCAGAGATGGCCCAAGAATATATGGGGCCTTAAAAAGAGTTTGATTAGGGGACTCTCCAACTAAGTCTGCTCACCCCAGCTATTTTCGTATTAAAACCATTATTGATATTGTGTGAACATTTGTGCATTGGGTGTTTGAAGATTATTTTAAGAGGATTTTGCACACTTTTGTGAGCCACTGTAAGAACTTAATAATTGCCAAGCAGTGTCATGACATGTGGAGGTGAGGGACTCACAGCCAGGAGGAAGGCACAGCTATATGGCGGGGTAAATTTAATGATAAGGAACAGACATATAAAACAACTTGTAACACAGAGGGAGGAACTGGACAAAAACAAACTGGTCCGTCATGAAGAGTGCAACAGATCAGGGGATAAACACTGAGAAAAACAAAACTGAGGAAAAAAGCCGTTAAACACAACACAAGAATCTACTAAAACACTGAGAACTCAAAAACTAAAACTAGTTTTAGTTTAGTAAAACCATAGTCTTAGAGATCATAAAAAGCAGAGAATAAAATATATAAAACAGGATGTGCCAATTGTATGAGTAATATACACATGCACTTGTACATTTGCAAACCTAAATTTTGTGCTGCTGGTGTGGAGGCCTTAAGCGGCTGCTCACTTTGCTTCTGCTTTGGGCTGGTTTTGCAATGGCAAACCTGAGTATTTTTGACTGTATGCCATTTTATACACCCTGTCCTTTACTCTCCATAGGAGTTTAGAAACCAGCTAATTGTTAAAGAACCAGTGGTTTCTAACGTTTTAATATCCCTATAACAGCAGTATAATTGTTGGGATCACATTACAAGTACGAAAGAAAAGAAAGCTACACCTCCACAACACAGCGATGTTTCTCTACAACTTATTTTTTTATACATTTAAATAAATGTTAAAAGAATCACTTCCATTAATGTAAAAATTACTTGGATTAAATGCAAGGAATTTATGTGTTTTATATAGCAGTGGTTCCTAAATTTTCCAGCTTCTACCCCACAAAATAATAATGTGGGTGGCTTGTGATCACAATTCGTTGTTGAGCTTACAAGCATTTTACCAAGTTAGTTAAAAAGTGATACAACGGTAAAACAATCAGCATCAACATGAGCATATTAAACAACATGTTGCTTTTATTTATTTAAGTCCTGCTGTTTTATCTTTAACATTATTGATAGAATGCAGACGCTTTCTCACTGCAATTTTTGGTATGTAGATTATTTTGTCAAGAGGACTTCAAGACCCAACAGTTGTATAATGTGGGGAGCCAACCCCAACTTTTGGAAATACTGGTCTAAAGAACTGCATATATGTTGTTTAAACTAGCTTTTACACTCAGCTAATCACACCAACATTTTTGTGCAATAATATTAAATACTATTTATGCATAATGATATGCGTTTATATGCAAATGACCTTTGTAAAAAGAGTCACTGCAGTGCCTTCTGCTAGTTCCTAAAGCTTTGAGTTTGAGAAATAGTTTGAGATGCATATCGTCCTACTCTCTGTCATATCAGCAGCTTAATGCCAGAAACTATGAGGGTTTATAAACAGAAAGCTACGTGCTGGACTAGGCTGGCTAAATTACTTCCTGGAAACGTGTCCTTGGTATAAGAATGTCAGATACATTCAACAGAAACGAACTGTGCAGATACCTGAAAAGAAAAAAAAAAGGAAAAAGCTTGCCCTGGCCTCTAACTTTTGCACTGAATAAATAAAATGTGGCACTTTGTTTTACAGATGTTTATCTCTACTTGCTTGTTTTAAGCGTGGGACCAGTTTGCCTTACTGAATTTAGAAAACCACGCAACTCTACAGCCAGGGGCGGAAATCCCATTTCAATTTTGGGGGGGACAATAAACAGTAAAATTTCAGAGAGTAATTTATGGGGGGGACATGAAAAAAAAAGCTCTCTCCTGCTTCTTTGCAACTTGTTTTGCACAGTTTGCCTTCAGCATGTTAAAAAATGTTATGAATTGATGCCTTTATGACCACATTTAACAAAATGTCTCAATTTCCACTACAGTCAAAGTAGATTTACAAAAATGTAAGCATGAAGAAGTTCCAACATTATTACGGAAACACTTTCAAAGCTAATAACATCAAACTACTTCAAAAATGCGAACATTTTTATTGTAGTGTTGTGTCGACAAGTAAAAATGCATCATAGATTAAGCTTACTTACAAGTACATTAACAGTTATTTAAAAATGAACAGCCCTTGTTTGTTTGACTTATAACTTAACAACAAGGATTTAATGAAACAACCCCTTTAACCAGGGGTACCTTAACTTTTTCATTTATAGAGAATGAGAAATAAGTCATTAGAACATAAATTGAAACTTCAGTATTTGATAGGTTTAGTCAGTGAAGAGAATATTCTTCAACCCAGCAGTGGAGTCTTTTATCATGAACATTCCCGGTGCACATTTAGCTGTTTGTCTTAATAATGGAGATTTATATGCAAGACTCTGCCTATTTGTAAAAAACTAAAGTAAAGTGTCTGTCGAACAGAAACATTTCCATGTCACAAAAGTACCACTTCTCTAAACAAAGGAACCAAATGCATTCCTTCTGGTGTCACTACATCCAACGAATTTCTGGCAGATCGTATCTATGTTCAGCATGTCCAGTCTCTGTCTGTGGACATTACACACAACTAGATTGTTAAGTCTGTTTTGGTTCATAGTTGCCCGTAACCAAGTTTTTAGCCGACGCAATGTACTGAAACTCCTCTCCGCTTCACATGACGACACAGGCACCACCATCAAAATCCTGATGAGAACCTCTACCTGATCAAACAAGCCCCGTACCTCAACTGGGAGTCCTCTGAGAATCCCTGCAGCCTCCCCAATACTGGTACATGGGTATTTGTTCTGGAAGAGAGGCAACTGCACAGCAAGAGAAGCTCTGTTTAGCTCAGGATACTGAGCTAAACAGTCATCTAATTCTCCAGTGAGGAGGGCACTTTCAACCTTTACCAGAATATTTAGACTTTCCTGGTCAAAGCGTTCTGCAAACTGAACATCAATGCTGTCCAACACTTTGAAGAACTCTGCCCTGTAGTAATCCACTGCTTTCCCAGTGACACGGTTTGCCGCCTGGATGGGCTCAATGGATTCTATAGAGTCAACCACTGTTGTAGCTTTCTTGTACAGTGCAAGGTAGCTCTCGTCATCTCTCTTTCCCTTAAGAGAAGTCCTCACGTGATTGACAGCATCCAACATACCAGAGACAGTTTGGATTTTCTTCTGCAGTGAAACATGCAGGCATTCTAGCTCTCCAACAACAGCAGAGGCAAGTGTGACTACAGCTACAGACTACAGCTCTTTGGCTTCCCCTTCTACTCCAAACCTCTAGGAAGCGGCAGAGAGCCCCGGCTGTTTTTCTCCCCCGTGCGTAAAAGACTCTCTTTGGTCAGGCGCAGCGGCTCCCTCTCTCTTTCTCCGTGGGCCCTCCCACCAGCACAAGAGTGACACGCCATTCAACAGCAGCCTGGCCCTGTGCATGCAGGACGCGGTGAGAGCTCAGCGAGATCACGCCATCTGGTTGGGGGGGAAAAATAAAATAAAAATAAAAAAACACAGAGAACAGCGTCCGCGTGGAGCGAAAGAAGCGAAACTTCTCCGAATCGCGTCGACATGGGGATCCGAAAAAAGACCAACAAGAATCCACCGGTGCTGAGCCACGAGTTTGTGATCCAGAACCATGCAGATATTGTTTCCTGTGTTGCTATGGTTTTCCTGCTCGGGCTGATGTTTGAGGTGAGTCCACATGTTGAGCGGGGTTGTTTTTAAATGTAGATTGTGCAGAGTTGGTGGACGAGAAAGCTGATTTCTCCCTTCCATCTGTTCTTGTAGAAACTGACATGGCTGTCTTGATGAATTCTTCTCTACTTCCTCCAAAAGATCGAAAGTTTTTTTTTTTAATACACAATGGTCCCGCTTCGTTGTTATTCTCGCACTTACTGGGGCCTGTCCGTTCATCTAAATGTGTTTTATAGACATTTAGACTTAAAGGGGAGTAGAGTAGACTTTCCCCACCTGGCTGCTTCCCGTTTTGAAAACGATATTTCAAAATACTTGTCTCCCAGGCCCGCTTTTTGATCGTCTATCAATAGGACTGAAACAAAAACTAAAAATAGAAATAAAATATTTGCTTAATTCTTGCTTAAATATACAAATATTGCAAGTTTGAAACGTAGTGTAGAGCTCCGAGGTTTGGAGATTTAGCGACAGCCCCGTTTGCTTAGTTTATGCGTAGAAGTGTTACGTGGCATTCGCACAACGGTCGAGAGGGCTGTCACCCCCCCCGCACCAAAACGGAAAGTTGTCCTTCCGAGCCGAAGTGTGCCTTAAGTGGGACCGGGTTCAAACCACCGACCACAACGGTCTATGTGTTGCCTTCGGGTGAACTTTTAAAGCCACACGTTTGTTTAAATCTATCGCGGTTTCATCCTCTTGAGGAGAGCGATGCCGCTTCTGTCCGTCTTCAAAGCAACTTCCGGTATGCAGTTCCTCAAAATAAAGGTTCTGTCCGTCAACAGCCTTTTTGACCCTCTTTGACCCTCAAAAATGAAATGCAGAGGATGTTACATAACAAATTCCTGTAAACACCACAGTTCATAAATACAGCAGCGACAGATGCATTTGAGAAAACTTAAGAAGTGAAACAAAATATTATAAAGAGTCATTACAAAGCTATATTTTAAACGTTTATGTTTGTTCATTCTCATGATCATGGCTTACTGTTTTTAAAAACCCATAATTCAGTTTCTCAGAAAATCTTAATATCACATAATACAAATGAAAGCTTTGTTTTAATACAGGGAGGTTAGGGTATGACCCACACAAACATGGTGAAGACTTATTAGGTATCCAGCAGACAGTCACTGACTAGTCAGTGACTTATTTTCCTTCTGAGATCAATAAAGTATTTCTGAATTCTATTGAAGGCAACATGATAGAAAGTTTAGTGTAAGGAAAAATTGTGTTTGGAAAAAGGCACAGGGAGTAACCACAGCTTTCAGAGGACTGTGAGGCAAAGCTTTTTCAAGAGTTTGTTGAAGATTTACAAGGTGCTTACTACAGCTGCAGACATAACCTGGACATGAGCTACACCTGTTGCAATTGCGTGCGTTGAGCTACGCCCGAACCAGAGACCCCATCGGAAGCATCATACCTGGGCTAACAAGAAAGAGGACTGGACTGTTGATCTGTAGTCTCACAAGAAGACGAAGGAGAGGCACAAAGTCCAAGTTGCTTGAGGCCCATTGTGAAGTTTCCACAGTCAGTTATGAGTCTTGTCTTCTGCTGGTGTTGGTCCACTCTCTTCTGTCCAGGTCAAAGTCAGCGCACCTCTCCACCAGGACAGTTTTAGAGCACAGGTTTCAGTTTTTGGACCGAGTTACTTAAATAACTTTCAACCTTTCAACCGTATTCTAATTTTCTTCACATGCATCTTTACAACTGTATATAAGTATATCTATAAAGTTCCTCAGTGAGGCACTGTTTGAGACAAACATTTGACTTGCACATTCCCCGTCATGCAAGCCAAAGCAAAATTCTAAATGCTTTGCCGCCATTACACAAGTGAGTTGTAAAAGACAATGAAAAGCTTTAAATTTGGGGCTACTGTAAAATGTAGGTTCTAGGTTACTTATTGCTCTGCATGTACAACGCTGCTTCTGAACATTATTATCACATAAATAATTTCTTATTATATGCCCTAAGTATTTTACTTTACCACCACACTTAGCACTTTCTATGTCTGCTGAATAAAGCTCTTCCTCGGTTATTGCATTATAACGACACTGTTTAGGGTTTTACAGCATATTCAAACTAGTCACTGTAACGAGGCTATTCTCTGCTGCACTGCGGCTACTTGGCTCTGCTCTACGTCAGTCTTCAGACAATAGTTTTAGCTTTCTTTTACATGTTTCTATAATTTTATTAACAATAAAAAGCACATTTGCTCCTGCCTTGTCTTGTTGCTAATTTATATATTCATTTCTTTCTAAATCCACAGGTCACCTCAAAGTTTGCAGTATTATTCATTACAGTCCAGTACAATGTGACCATATCAACAAATGGTAAGCGTTTATATACACGTATACCCATACTGGATGATGATGTGCAGCATATTTAGGGTTTAAGTCTATAAAGTAAGATTATCTTTGTGTTTTCTTGCTTGAAGATTTGGATTCCGGAGCCGTGCCTGCGTGGCCTCAGACGAACCCATTTTAGAGCTTCTCTTTTTTTTTTTTTTTTTTTTTTTTATTCTCTCTTCCATTTAGAGCTAAATTTAGTCTGCCTGATTTATAAAGTTGTCTAGTGGCAAGGTTGTGCCGGACGAATTCGGGGCTGAGGTGCATTATAGGCCTCACTATTCAATCTACTGATGCTTTCAAGGTTAACATTTTCTTTGCCAGCTTCGCATACAGTTGATAAAATCCACCTTCAGTGAGGGAGTTTTTTTTTTTTTTAAATCTGTGATGTCTCTCTGCTGACCTTCCTTTGTTACTTATTTACAACTCCTATCTTATTAGACTAATCTTTACCTGGACAAATATATCAAAAGGCCATTGTTTGTTGTTTGGTCAGTGCTGCCTTGCTAACATGTTAAGTAGTTTCATGAAAGAGAACAACTCTGGCTTTTTCCAATCAGCTGAGAGATGGTTCAGTTTCCTCTGTGTCTGTACCAGTTATAGTTTAATTTCTATATGGTGAAACTCAGCACAGTCGAGACTCTGTAATCCTCACACCGCCCTTCAGGATTCAGGATAATTAAAATTTTGACTCTTCAGCCGAGGTGAATTAGGTGTGTGGCCATTCCTGTGACCACACGTCTCCTTGCTTAGAATTGGGACTTGGGTGTTTCTTGCAGTGTCTTGCAAAAAAAAAGGTGCAACCTTTGAACGTCTTTTAAGTGTGGTCGTGTTACAACCACAAGCCTCAATGTTGGGATTTCATGTGATGGTTCAACACAACGTAATGCAAGATTGTGAAAATGTTCCTTGAATTTCAAGATGTTTTACAAAAATAATTAGAAATGGTTTGGCCTGAATTAGTGTCAGACCCCTCTGAGTCAATACGTACAGCTACAAGTCTTTTAGGACGTGTCTACCAGCGTAGACTGATAAATTTGTGAATTCTTCTTTGCAAAGTAGCTGTAGTTCAGTCAGATTGGATGGAGATTCTCAATTCTGTTTAGGTCTGGAGTTTGACTAGGCCATTTTAGAACACAAATATACTTTGCTCTACACTTTTCAATGATAGCTCTGGTTGTATGTTTACAGTTGCTGTGCTGCTGGAAGGTGAACATGTTGCCTAGGTCCCTTTCTTATAACTTTCTTCCAACAATTACTATTTTCTTGCCAGTCCTCCATAAAGAATGGAGTGAAAAACTTACAGTTTTCCTGTCAACTGATTTTCCCACCTGAGCTGTCTATCTCTTCAGCTCCTACAGTTATGGGCCTATTGGCTGTTTTTGTAATAAATGCTCTTCATGCCAGATCTTTCAGTTTAGATGGACGTCCATGACTTGGTAGGGTTGTAGCTGTGTCATTCTCTTTCCATTTTCAGATGATGGATTGAACAGGGCTCTGTGAGGTGTTTAAAACTTGAGACATTGTTTTTATAACCTAACCTTAACTTTAACGTCTCCCTTTTATTATCCCTAACCTGTATTCCTTGTTCCTTGGTCTTCACGAAGTTCACCTTCACAGAGGCCTTCAAAGAACAGCTGTATTTATTTGGAATCAAATTACACAAAGCTTGACTTTGACCTTGTTTCCTAAATGGGGGGTTTCTGAAGGGATTGAGTTTGTGAAATATTAATGCAAAGGTCTGTATATGTCTGCTATGAACGAGTCACCTTGTCTGACGAAAGCATGAGTTTGAAAATCGTGGTCATGGCGTTGACTCTGCATGACTGGTCTGTGTTTCAGAAGGTCCCGAGGAGACGGCGGTAAACCACTTCCACCACGGCATCAAGGACCTGGCTACCGTCTTCTTCTACATGCTGGTGGCCATCATCATGCACGCCATCATCCAGGAGTACGTGCTGGACGTAAGTGAAAAATAATTACGGGAGTGCCCCTGGGTTTTTTACTTTTTGTTTTTAAACCTTTGAACGGTTTCACTTTTGGCTATTTCTCGTGTTTTGTCTTTGCAGAAACTCAACCGGAAAAAGCACTTCTCCAAAACCAAACACAGCAAGTTCAATGAGTCAGGCCAGCTCAGCGCCTTCTACTTCTTCTCCTTCGCTTGGGGCATGAACATCCTTCTATCTGTATGCACACCCGTCGGCTTGTTGTGTTGTTGTATGCTTATGGTTCAGACTTAACAGTGTGTTTAAAAGCTTTGTGCTCTTAGGAAAACTTCCTGTCCAATCCTGTCGCCCTGTGGGAGGGTTATCCTCATACGCTGATGCCGTAAGTTGCCATATTTAGCCATGAGACGCGAATGAAAAGCAAAAGGAGAACGTGTCATTTTAAAGGTTCTCGCTCTCGTTTAGATTCCAGATGAAATTCTTCTACATCTGCCAGCTGGGCTACTGGTTACACGCTCTTCCAGAACTGTATTTCCAAAAGGCAAAGAAAGTAAGTGTTGCTTTTTGGACCCTCCAGCCTTTTCCTGTTTGACTTCCTGGGCCGTGTGCAATTGTTTCGAAAAGTTATCCTCTTCGTGCAGAAATGAACGAGCCGATCCCACACTGGTGTAAATATTTTGACCACTCTCTGCCTCCTCCTCTCTGTGTTTACCGTTCAGGAGGATATTCCACGGCAGCTTGTGTACATCTTCCTGTACCTGGTCCACATCGCTGGCGCCTACATTCTGAAGTAAGTGCTGTCGCTGAAGGAAAAGCCACAGTTTGAGGTAAAGCTGGTCACATCTTTCCACCTCTTAAACCGTCTCCTTGCTCTTTTCAGTTTGAACCGGCTGGGTTTGGTCCTGCTGGTGCTGCACTATTTTGTCGAGCTTCTATTCCATATTTCCCGTCTCATCTACTTCAGCAACGAGAACAGACAAATGGGGTGAGTTCTAAATTTCTCTTATTAATTGAGTCAGTAGGAACCGCTTTTGACCGCGTAAAAATGTCTGCTTTCCATGTGTTCCGTAGTTTCACTATCTGGGCTGTCTTGTTTGTGATTGGACGGCTGCTCACCCTGTCCCTGTCGGTCCTCACCGTGGGCTTCGGCCTCTCCACTGCTGAAAACCAAGGCTTTGATTTGGCCGCAGGGAACTATAACATTTTCTTTGTGCGGTAAGTAAATCTAATGAGGCAAAGGAAATTCTTACTTTCTGTACTTCTTTATGTTACTGTTAAAAGTAGATGTTTACATACAGTGTAAAAAGACTGTCTTTTATTCTCACTGTTGACATTTAATCAGATCATTTTTTTTACATCATTACCAACATCATTTGTTTGCTAAATGCCAGGATTTTAGATTTTTATTTAATTTATTTATTTATTTATTTATTTATTTATTTATATACATATCCTTAGTATTTAGTAGTTACTTCATAAACTATATCATTTGGGTCAAACATTTTGTTTTATTCTTTCACAAACTTCCAAAATAGTTTGCTGGAGTTTTGGCCCATTCCTCCTGACAGAATTGGTAGGATTGAGTCAGAGTTGTAGGCCGCCTTGCTTGCGCACATCTTTTTAGCTCTGCCCACAAAATTTTTTGGAACAGAGGTCAGGATTTTGTGAGGATCACTCCAAAAAACATTGATTTTGTTGTCCTTAAGACACTTTGTAACTAATTTTAGAGGTGTGCTTAGGGTCATTGCTTATTTAGAGAATCTATTTTTGCCAAAGCTATTATCTTCCTAGATGATTTCTTTAGATATTGTGGCAATAAAACAAGCTCACAACATGAACCTACCAACTCCATGCATCACATTTGTTATGGACATTGAATATGAGGCTAAAGTCACCCCACAGATAACAACACCAGCATGATCCTCTGTAGTCTGTCTAATCTGAGAAATGCGTTAATCGGCAAAGTCTGATGCAGATTTGCAAGCCTTCGGTTCCACAATACCAGCTGCATACTTTGAAAGCACACGGAGTCCGTGGTCCAGGGGGATCGGCTTGTATGATATAAAAGGACAAAGTACTGTATTACCTTATGTGGGGTGCAAAGCTGCATGTTTACTGAAAAACTGTTCTTCTAAAGTAATCAAAGGTGTCAAATAATGAAGTACAAATACTTCGTTACCTTACTTAAGCAGAAATTTGGGGTATTTATACTTTACTGAAGTAATTATCTATGGGCCTACTTCTTAATTCTACTCCTTACATTTTCACGCAATTATCTGTACTTTCTACCCCATATATTTTTAAAAATACCTTTGTTACTCCTGTTTCCTTAAGTCTTTTACTAAAAAGACACGCAAAAAAACCTATCCAAAAAATGCGCCAACTGGATAGAATTTGACAGCAGATTGATCATAACTGTAAACATCTACCATTCTGACACCCCGCTTGTATGTGATCCATTGCATACTGTGCACACAAGAGTCCCGTTAACCGAATATTTTCCATATTAGTCCGTCTTCTTTTACAACGGTGACGGAAAATTCGAAGGCCACTTGTCATTTTGACAGATTATAATTCACACCCCTGACCATTTGGTGCAGACGCGCGGACATTTTAAGCTTGGAGTAAATGCGCGGAGTACAAGTAACTTAATCAATAAATTAATAAGAAGATTCCCATGAAGCCATCTGAACACCATCTCAGACAAGGAGGCTTTGGAACGTGACTGTTACCGGTGTGGCTGGTTAAACACGCACTTCAAAGAGCCCGGTGTTGTGCCAAACACCGGTGCGAAAGAACTCATGCTCTGACATTTTCTGCTGCTGAAGCAATAGCAAGCTGGGTTCAGAGAGTCTTCCCGACCTCTGATCACTTCAATCAGAGATATGTTCCCTGATTTCAAACCTTTGGCTGAAGTGGAGCTTGTAGTTCCAGTCTCCAGTGCGTCAGCACAGATTCAGCTTCTAGAACAGTGGTTCCCAACCTGAGGTTAGCCCAAAGGGGGTCATTAGAGATTGCAGGGGTCTGCACAATTTTGTTTGTGCTGAGGTTGTAAGGCTTTTAGGTCAAAGCAGACATATGTTGCTGAGTTCAAAATGTCGGTGGTACAGACTCAGGCAAATGCAGCATTACAATATTTATAGGCAACTAGTCATCATATCTTCCACTCCATGAAACACGTATTAATGCTCAGTAGTCCACATATGGTTCTTTAATATAATTGCATTGCACTAAAATAAATACATTTTATTGGACATATATGCAGCTGAAACAGGTAGCCTAGTATATCCCAAATGTTTTAAAATTAACATTTTTATATAACATTTTAATCCTTATGGCCTTTCTTTTTGGGGGGAGGTGTGGCTTAAGCTTTATTGTTTAATGTCATTTTTTAAATTACATTACTTTTACTTTTATACTTTAAGTACTTTTGAATCCAGTACTTTTTTTACTTTTACTTGAGTAAAAAACTTGACTTGATACTTCAACTTCTACAGAAGTGTTTTTAAACCTTAGTATTTATACTTCTACTTGAGTATTGAATGTGAATACATTTTGACACCTCTGAAAGTAATACAACATTCTCTTGAATTATTTCGCATTATTCTGGCAGTTAGAAATAGAAATCATTTTGGTAACATGTAAGTTTGAAGGTTTGGTCATTTTCTATAGTGAATGTAAATACTAGGCTTTAACTGTATATATGTGAATAGGAAGAAAAACCCTCAGTAATTCTTGTCATGTTCTGTGAGCTAAAAGTGAAGATATAATTGACATTTGCTCCTCTGAGCTTCATGCTTCTTAGATTCATAGATGATGCTGTTCATAGGTTTGACACTCATAATAAAATGTCTTTATGTTGAGACCAGCTTTTAAAATGTGGCATGAAACGCAACCACAGTGCTCTTGAGCTGCACATGCAGTGAATCTCATTGGAGTAAACACCCCTATTAAAATGGGAGATTTTGTTCACATAAAAAAGATGAATAATTGAAAAAGGTGCAATAACTTGGTTGCATATGCGCAACCCCCTATCCTAGAACTTTGTTGAAGCCCCTATTGGCTAAAGTTCAGCATTCAGTCTTTGGTAGAAATCTCAGTATACTACATCCTGACCTGATATTTTTCCATTCTGCCTTTTTAATTCTGCTGAGAAGCTGTGCTTAGCTTGGTTCTTGACATTATTTGTCAAAGTTAGATTTTTTACAAAAACATGATATTTTACCATTGATGTGTACCCCGGAGATCCACAGTATATCTGCAGGTTAAAGATTTCGTATGCGACTATGGTCGGGACAAAACAAGACTTTGATTTTCTGACATGTCTTGTCTGTATTGTCTTTACCCATTCAAAGAACTTAATTATTATCCTCATCTACTAGGGTGACTGTCCTGGCAGCTATCTGCTTTACGCAGGCCTTCATGATGTGGAAGTTTATCAACTTTCAGCTGCGACGATGGAGGGAGCATGCCGAGGCCCAGACATTGAAAAAGAAACCGGTTCCTGCTAAGAGCAAGTCAAAGAAAGACAAAGGTGGGGAAGCAAAGAAAACTCAAACTACAAACCTTTTAAAAGAAACTGAGAAAACATGTAAAAATGTTTTAAGCTAACTTGGCTGTGCCCTCCCACTTTTTTCCAGCTAATGGAGTTAACGGCGTGAGCTCTCACGGAGCTGATTCACCGAGATCAAGGAAAGAGAAATCCTCATAAGACATAAAGAGGAGAAGAAAAGGAAACATTCCCGTCAGCCTTCCTCATCCCGTGTATCTCAAAGAACCGTCTCTCCCAAGGTCTTCTCTGCTGTGTCCAGCCGGCTCCTTGACCCCGCCCTCCCAGACGGGCGATTTCACCTTCCCACACAGAACTGACCTCCCAACTGGAATTGCCAGGGCCGCTCAGATTTGCTTTTGCTGCCGATCGACCAGCACACCTTCCACTCAAAATCTTCCTTCTGTGGTATTAATGAAAAACCAACAAATAAACTGAGGGAAAAAGACCTTATTTAAGAAGTGCCTACTGATGTGGATTGTTTTTTTTTTGGTTTTGTACAGAGTGTAATTTTACCAAATCAGGACTGATCACTTTACTATTTCTTTTTCCCACTTAAGGTCATTTAGTACTTTATTGAAATGCTGTGTGTTCCTTTTTTTCCCACCTCCATGTCTTGTATTTATGCATCAGTCAGTTCATCCTCATGCTGTCCTCTTGGATGAATTCCCTTTTTAATTTTTCCATTTCTAAGATTGAAGGTTGTATAAAGTCCTGTTATCTCCAACCTTGGTCCAAATAACACTTTGTTCTTTTCTTTTTTTTTTCTTTTTCTTTTTAACCACGTCAGACATCAACAGACACCTTTAGATAGAAAGGAAACGATCATATAAGCTTGTAATAGGAGTATATAGAAGCAAGCAAAGGAAACAATTACATTTATGGTTCAGTATTGTGCAGAACTGCCAGCCAAAAAAAAAAGTAATGTAGCATTTGATTACTGGAGTAGGGAAGAGCTTTGTAATCACAACAAGTTTGTCACAAGTTTCTATGGAAGTTGCTGCGGTTGTGATCATACTGTAAAGGACACATTGTGCTTTCGTTTTTAACTTTGTAGCATCAACTGAGATGCCAACAAAAAAAGTGTGTTCTTGTGAGTTGTCCAACCTCTCAATGTTAAGGTGGAGTTTTCTTAATGTGTTCGTTTCATATTGAATTCATCTCTGACCTTTAAAAACACATGCAAGGATGGGTTGTCATTACTTATATATATATATATATATATATATATATATACATATATATACACTTCTAACCCCCCACCCACCCCACTGAGTATTGACTGTGCCAAATGAGCCTGGCCGACTATTGTTGACCATATACCTTTTTACTTAGACACCAAAAAGCATTAGAGGCCAATCAGCTGTACTTTCGAGACTGTTACCTGAGTAACGCAAATGTATTCTAAAGAATTGATCCTTCATTTTAGCCATACAGCGTAGTGAGCCACAATTAACTCCAGCAGTATTTGGTTTTCTCTACTTGCCCTGGGGGGTTCATCCTGCAAAAGAAATAAAATGATCCTGTGAAAATGAACGTATTCTGGATTATTTTGCTGTATGTATCGAAGGCCACGAATCATAGGTTTAAATCAGGGCTGTTAACAGTAGTGTGGAATTCAAATTACTGAGATTGTTCATTCTGTGTAAAGCAGGTGGATGTACTGTGACCCAGCAGTGTTGCTTGGGAGTGGATAATGGATGGATAAAATGCAATAACTGGTCAAACGAAAAATGGCACACCATCTTGGGTACTGAGGAAAGCAGTATTGATGTAGTTTGGGTCTAGTGTTTTTAGAGAGATCAGATCAAAACCTAGTTCACAGTACACTGCGAAGCATGGTGGCTGAGCCATCATCCTGTAGGAATGTTTCTCATGTCATGGAGTCAAAATTACCGTACTTGCACCATAACAGATCATGAATCAGTTTGGATAACTGAAAATGCTCAAAGAGGTCATGTTGACTTAGCCGGAGGAGAAAATGCCCTTGAAATTCTTGTTTCAGTCATCTCAAACACTGGTGAGTGAGCTGCATCTCGGTTCCAGACTAACAAAATTAAAGTTATGGAGTGGCCAGCCTATTCCACAGACCTCAATGCAACAGAAAACTTGTGGTATAACATGAAAAGAAAAAAAAAACTATTTCTGAGGCAAAAACCAGGAAATGCAGAGAACTGTAAAATGTAAGGGAGAGATTATTTAGTCAATTATAAAGTTCTAGCAATTTCCACTAGGCCTAGGCAATTAATGTGATGATTAATATTATGAAAATTATCATCAAATGACATTCTGGGCTATGAATCCACATTTGACTAATCGAAACTAATTTAGTAGTTTCCTGACCGGTCACTATTTTCATCAAAACATTTTTCAACCTTACACAATGAGGACATGACCTTAGCACTGATTGTTTGAAACAGGAAACAGGCCACTAGGCGGTGCTGTTGCACAAAACTAGACTCTGAAAACCCCTGCTCGCTTGTTTGGTCCATGGACATTTATTTGGTCAAGACAGTAAATCAAGATAGCCCGATAAGTAAACGTTTATTGTAAAGATCCAGATGGCTTTGTATAGAGAATGGTGTTCAAACAACTTTTTGTGTCGGTCTATTGAACTGTCAACCAAAACGTCAAGATAATTTAGTTCTGCAAGTGTCAATTATTAACAGCAGAAATGCAAATTTTTAGTGATATATTTAAAATAAGCCTCAACTTCAATGTTAACAACCATTTTAGTTTGATAAAGCTCTGATAACCCCAGTACGGCATCACAAATGTTTATTTATCATCTAAAAATGTACATTTACTTTGGTGAGCCTGGGTAAAATAGTTGCAATCCTCTGTAAACAAGGCAGTTTTTTTAAATTCTAGATTAGAATAACCACAGTTAAGGGTGGAGGGTGTTATACTTAATATACCATTTTAACCACAACATCCATTACAGTCATTGTTGATATTGTACAGTGGTGACTCTTGAGAGACAGTCGGTGGCTGGCAGATTAAATGTCGTCAGAGTGATGCTGATTAATCAAACAGCAAGTACCGTAATCCTAACAGGTAAAGCGCCTCGGGACTGCACTGGAGCCCCCACCCCCGGCGGTAACTGAGTCGATTTGTGTTCGGAGCCCCGTGATGTGGTTTCGTGTGTGTGCGTGGGGGAGGATAGCAGCGGCAGCAGCAGCTACCAGCCAGACAAACACACAGCATTGGTTTGCAGAGAGCAGGAGTAACATGGCGGCACAGTTAGCCAGCAGAAATGTTGTTTCACTACCGCGAAGGTCAGAGCTGGCTGGGATAAACGGGATTTAACAGCGAGGACTCGGCGGAAAGTTTCAAATCGTAAGTAGCCACACGCCTCTGCGCTTCTGCTTAGAGAACGGACGGGTGGTTTTCGTTGTGAAATCTGCGTTTCGGTGCGAGAGGTCTCCAATCTCGGTTGTGTGTCTGTCTGACAGAGGCTCTCTCGCTCTGGCGTTAGCCTGTTAGCAAGCGCTAGCTCCTTGGCTAGGTTCCCCGCTTGTGGCAGTTGTTTTCTGCAGCGGACTAAACTAGATCGTGAGCCCGCAAAATAAATCTTTGCATCTTCCCTGCGCTGTTTTCGTTTCACGTGGGTTCGCTCAACGGTACACTGTCACCCAACCCGAAATTTCAACGTGCACGACACTTTCATGTGTCATTGTTATTTTGTGCTGAGTTAGCGAGTGACCGTTCCCACAACACCGGGACGAAGTTCGCCAGTTTAGCGGGGACGTAGTTAGCATGCTAACGGTTGTAGCTGCAGGCTAGTCTCGCTGTTTGGCAGACTGCGAGCGAGTGAAGACAGTTTCCCTTCACCATGTGTCGGAGCGGACGGTCTGTTCTGGCGCTGCTTGTGCATGTAACGAAGCTGCATTGCTACTTGCCACGTCAGATAAAGTTGATGTAAATTGTTCACGGTGCTTTGGGGGACTCTTTCCATTTGCTTTAACCGGTGTATATTTTCCTTTTGGCAAGCGTCACAATGCTTAGTCAATGTTCACTACTACTCAAATAAGCTTCCAACGTGTGCCTGGGTAGTTGAAACATTTTGTAATATGAAGTGCCTTTGGATATTGTTTAAGTACCTAACCCTGCTTAAAACTTATCTACAACTTTGTCCCTACTTTTTTACATGTGCTTCTTAGTCTAAATGTTGTTAACTTACGTTCTCTATCAAACCCGTGAGGCCTTAGCAGAACATGTATTTATAATGAGCTTACATCAAACTCATGTCTGTTTACCAATATGGTGACTCTTGAAGGTAGTTGGTTCCTTGGATTTTATTTAGGTAAGTCTGAGTACAAACACACGCTGCACTTTTCAGATTTCTGTCAAAAAGGAGAAATCAGTCGTTCAACTGAGATTACATTACGCACTAGTTGACTCTGTTTACTAACTGGGTGATTTGGTTGCACTGGATTTCATTTGTGGGTGTCAGGGGAAATAGGCCTAAATGGAAATACAGGGAGCTGGATGGCAAAGGCTAATCACAAAAATGAAGGGAGGGACAAAGCGCTGCACTCTGCATTTTTACAGTGGGAATAATTTATATAGTGACAGTGCTCTGAGGCAACCTTGGATCATCATCGGGTCAATAATTGAACAGCAAAAAAAAAAAAAAAAACACCTTCCCACATTTCAACCTCCCATAGGGATGAGGTGGCAATCAGCTTTCTGTTTAAAAAAAAAAAAATCTCAGTGGCAAAAAAAGAACAAAATAACTTATCTGCATTTTTTTTAAAAAGCATCACCTATTTTATAAATCAATAATGTGGAGAAAACTGTATGGGCAAAAATGTTGTAAGCCAGCTTTTGTTTTCATTTCACTTCATAACTTCACACACTATGTATATTTGTGTGGTCACATAAAATCCCAATAAAATATTTCAGTTTGTGGTTGTACTGTGATAAAATGTAATAAAACTCAAAGGAGTGCGAATGCTTTTACAAGCCATTGTAAATACAGTTATCCAATATATAGTTTGTTGTAAAAGTCCTGGCAGTTTCTTCTTAAATTTTTTTTTATAGATGGCCGAAATAAGGGTTAAAACAAATACGGCACTATGATATATTCTAATATAATTGGGTCAATATTTTTCCTTTGGACAAATAGATGGGTCTAGTGCCATAACGGCAAAGGTCTCATTTGTTTAAATATAAATTATTGTGACAGGAGATGGACTGATCGGGCCGATATTGATTTCAGCCAAATTGGTGTACATTTAGTCAAACTAACAAATAATTCTATGTATTTTTGCAGCGTTTTTTTTAATTTATTTTTTTACCCATCTTTTCCCAATAAATGAAACTTGCTAATTTTTTGTTTCAAGGTGACTCACTTTGCTTAATTTACCTCCTCTAACATGCTGTATAACTATCTCACATGTGCACTGCGTCGTCGACGCGCTGAGGCGCTCCGCTTGGACCTACGAGTGAATAGAAAGGATGCTTTCTCAAAATGTAAGCCACTAATGCGGCGTGGGGGGATGCTGCTTGGGGGTTTCACTTGTGTGTTGCGTTGCTGTGCCTGTGTCTCGAGTGCCGCCCTGTCCTTCTAAAGGGGCCCTTCTGCTCGACTGACTCAGAACTATACAGGCAGACAGCTCGTGTCATTTCAATGAGTGTCGGCACTTCTCTGGAGGAACGCCTCCCGTGGAACCAGTTGAGCAGCCTCTGTTGCATCACTCTGCCCACCTGATGGTGCTCCGTGGTTGTCACATCGCCGATACCAGGTTTTGCGTGACGTGTTGTCCTGCCGCAGTTTGACTTCAGCTACTTTGCCTCGGTGCAAAATCGGATGTGATGGATTGCAGCCACATCTGCCAGAATTCATAGCAACGGACATGTTTCGCAAAGTTTAAGAGGAACGGGTTCGGCACGAGGTTTATGTTTCTCATTTTGAGCACCTTGGCCTCAGTCAAGGCATATACGGTGATTTACTGCCTGGCAGAAAGATAAACCAGATACTCTGTGTGTTTTGACACAGTTATTAAAGTTGATGTAGGAACTAATAATAAATAGATTCAGTTGGAGGAAAAACTTGATTGTATGTTATGCTTGTCACACTCCGATAACTCGGATCCTTCACCTTTGGTTTGAGAAGAGGGCTCAAAAGTAATCAGTGCCAAATGAGCAAAGGTTTAGAAAAACTGTTGATTCTTACCCCCCAACTGATTTTATGTTGCAACCAATGCTGTTTTTGCAGTTTATCCTCTAAATTTAAGAGGTTGCTTTTTTCACCCGACTGTGTTAGTTTCCATTTGCTCATAGGGCAGCCCTCAAGCTGTGACTGTGCCCAAGCAAGTCCTTTGCATCAACATAAGCAGTGTTCCCTTTTATTTTGCTGCAGGAGGTTCATGTGTACCAGGAATTAACACGAGTTCTCCAGAACATTTCACAAGTTTGGAGCATATAAGAGGAGGGATCTTTGATCATTTTTTGTTTTCATATTTCTGCTGAGAAACCCAATGATGGTCCATTTTTCAGTTTTCTGGCAGATGCCACCAGATTTTTATTTAAGATGTCTCGGTATTTCAGAGTTCAATAAGCAATGTATTCCAACAACATTCCCTTTGAAGAGAAACAGGCCCACAGCATCACAGATCCTACACTATACTTAGTGTAGGATCTGAAAATAACTCCTGCGAACAGGGCTTTTTTTTGCATAAGTTCTTCCTTTTACTTTACACCACACTCGCATAGTGTTTGTTGGCAAGAAGCTCTATCTTAATCTTGTCACACCAAAGCACAAGGTTACAGTTACAAACTGTACACACTGTACATGATTGCTTCGTACTCTAGGGTAATGTTTTTTCTTTCTCAGCATTCCCCACAAACGATCAAATAACATGTAATGGTAGTTGTGGATTCAACCAAGATGCCACTCTTTGGCTTCAGTTCTCTAAGAATGAGCCTTGGACATTTTCTTTTTTTTTTTTACCTCCCCTACCATATTCTGGTCTTGTCACTTTCAGCCTTGGAAAAACCAAACAAGTTATTGCTCTGACTGTAAATACGGACACTTTTATGTAAATAGAAACTTTTTTTGTTGCCATTTTCCAACTTGTTTACGGCAATCGGCATGCATGTCCCTGACTTTAATGGCATGTGCTCTTGTGGTTCCCTTTTTGATAAGTGGCTAGAAACAGGAGTGTCGCAAATATTTATCTTCCAAGAAACCAGGAAGTTTTAAGTTCCCAGACACTCTAATATTTTTTTTTCTGTTTAAATCAATTGAAATATTTGTTACATTTATTTTATAGGATTTATTGGGGATGGCAACAAATTGGACATTGTTATTTTTACTATAAAAAACAAAAAATCAATCTCAGTAAGGCTTTTTGCTTGGTAAATTATTCTCCTAATCTTACCTGATGCCTATTTGGGTGATGACTAATACCCGTATATGGTAAATACGGGTATTAGAGAAAAGCTTATGACATCTGCGATGCCTCCCCAACTAATCAGAAAGAATGCAGTCCTGTTCACATTCGAGTCCACATTCCTCCAGTGTCGAGCATAGCTGAATGTCCGAGCTTATTTGTGCTTCAAAGTGCAGGCACAATAATCTAGTTAAAGAATAATGTTAATGTGAAGGGGAAAAAGAAGGAATAGCCTTTTTAACTGAAGAATGTCAGTGGGGGTGATGACGAAATCCACGCAAACGCTTGTGCAAATATTTGGATGTTTACACAAGGAAAACCTGCCTGGAAGTTTTCTCACACTAACTTGGCACACTGTAATGGGTGTTTCCTCAAACGTTATTCTCTGACTGAGCAAATTGTCAACCAGTTATAGCAGCAGGTGTGTGATATGATTTATCCCATCAGTTTGGATGATTTAAATATCACTTTCTTGCTTATTAACTCTTACGTTACACCTTTGGCTTAAAGAGTCTTTAGATTTATTCACAACAGCGTCCATATTCTTTAAGGACAAGTTTGATCTGACATGAATCAAGTTTGGCTATGCCATTTATTGTTTAGGCTTGGCTACATGGATTAAAGCAAATATTAGGAATTTTCACCCAATTTAATTATAGTTGTTTTCTAGTATTTTTTTTAATTTTAATTTTTGCTGATATTCAGGCATACATAGTTCTGATTTTCTGGACTTGTAGTGTAGCACAATAACAAGCTTAGCTGACATTAGCTTGTTTGCTGAGCTATCTGCTCAGGTAGCCAGCCTGTACTCGACTGCTTCACAGACATAATGCAGGTAGCAAGGAGTGTGCTAGAGAGCAAAACCCTGGTCATGCTGGCACCTTCTCTGGCATCCTTTTAAAAGGAGTTAGAAGTTACAGAAAAGTGATGACATTACCTTTGGAACGCTGTACTTGGGCATCAGGGTATAAGAGAGAAGTAGTGATTGTCAAAGTTTTCATCTCAAATGTACGTCCACAAAGGGAAGATTTATAGGGCAGTCGATCTAGTAAGGGAGAGGCCAGGAGAAATGCCAGAGAGCAGCACCACACAAGACCTAAAAAATGCTTACTGATAGATTTGGCAACACTGTTTTTAATTCACCACATTGAGAAACGACACCTTGTAACTAAATATCTAACGCAAATTTTTAGAAATTCTGGCAACATTCAACTTAGATGCTTAAAATTTTGCTCCAGTTCCAACTGGTATAGCTACTCTGATACACACCAGTGCTTTTCAGCATGACTCTCCTAACAACATGCCGGCATATTCTTCTTTGTTAGTGCAATGGTTGTGCAAGTCTCACTTTTCTCCACACAATCACTTCATTTTTATCTCAAGCTTTAACTGTACTACAGCATCCTAGCTGCCAATACATCATTCTGTTGACAGTATGGCATGTCACTCAAACTTTGAGTCGGTCTACAGTTTTCTCTTTCATTGTATGGTCCTAAAATGTCACTTTTGTTCATTTGGCTCAGACACAGAGAAAAACAGGCCACATTATTATATTACTAAATATAGAGTAATTGTTTTGGAGACTGATGTTATTCATTTAATGTAATGGACGTTTTGTGTTTTCAGAAGGCACAAAAATTTGAAGAATTAAATAAATATATTTTTTTCACCTGATAAGCATTACGTTTATAAACAGAAGCTGCAGACGCTTCAGTGGATTTACTGTTTACTCTCTGCTTGAGCTTAAATCCAGAATTGCATGCATCATGTCCCACACACCCATTCGACATATTCTGGTTCAAAATCCCCCCTTTTTTCCCAAGAAGGCAATCTATTCTCTGATTTCTGCATAAGATTTCCAGCGGGCATTGCTACAAATGCTATATTATCATCATTCATGTATGGTATTGCTTTCCTGTTTTCATGTGTTTCAAATATCTTTTTGTTTCAGTAAAGTGGATTCTAAAGCTGCAGCACTCTAAAAAACAATACAAAGGATTTATAAAGTTTTATAATTTAATAGTTTACTGTAATTTTTTGACTATCAAGCACACCTGAATATAAGCCGTATATTTTCATGTTGTAACATGAGATATTTACACAGAAAGACGGTACATGGAAGTTTTTTTTAAATTATTATTACCCATGCCAGGAGGTAATGTTTTCGTTGCCGTCTGTCTGTCTGTTAGCAACATAACTCAAAATGTTATGGATGGATTTGCCTGCAATGGGACCAGGAACAACTGATTAAATTTTGGGGTTGATCTGACATGTATCAGGTATCCACTCACCCAGGGCCGGATTATGTTAGCAGCAGGGGCCCCTGGGCACAAAATGTTTAAAGGGCCCCTCCAGCCACCCCCCAAAAAAGGGAATATAATTTAAATCGGATTTTCCCCACATTCTAATAAAACTACAGTTCTCATCTGAGGGCAACAATATCAAGACAAAACACAGTGGTGTAACTCCCTTGATTATGTAAACACGTCCTGCTTGATCTCACCTCTACCAGGCCAGAAGTACAATTCAGATTTTTCCATAACTTGATCACAAAAACTCACTCATAGCCGTTAATCTTTCTTTCCTGTCTCTCCTCATCTGGTCTCTTGGCGCGCTTTCAGTTCTTTTGCTTCTCAGCTCTCCAGTGTTGCCCTTATGTGTGTTTGCCTGTCTTCCCCATATTTTCTGCTCCTTTCTTGTTTAAAAAAGGTGGATTTAGTTTAAGTAAACTTGACTAATACTTTAAAGCATTTGATAATAAATGGAAAATGAATGCAAAGTTTAAAAAAAAGCTTTTCTCTTACATAATAAAAATGTATTTAAGCTGTATCTGTCTCTCGGAACTCATGTTTCTCTCCTTTCTGTATCTCATAATTAAAACTATGAGAACATGGCTTTAGTCTAGGAATTCACAATATATTGGCAATAACATCAGTATCGGCCGATGTTACTGATTTTTAACATGTCGGAATCGGTCCGATAAGTAAAAGTGATCCAATATTAAAAAACGCTGTTTATTTCCATCTTTGTAAGAGATCTATGTAATATTTCTAACATTGTAAATATCAGTTATTGGCCATAACAGCAATAAAAATATCACATATCAGTATTGGTGCAAATGTTTAGATTGGTGCATCCTTAGTTTTGACTCAGTCCTCCATGATGTGCTGCCCCAGCCTTTCTCTCCATCTTTTCATGTGCTCACTAAGAAAATGACCAGACTGACAGATAAGTTCCAAAATGCCAAGAAAGTTACCACTGTGTGGAGATCCAAGGATTAATCAACACAGAAAAGCAGGCCTATCACCTAAAAACTGAATGAAGGCAACATCCCGCCTGAGCAGAACCTCCCGCCAGTACTGCGTCTCTCCCTCCAGCTGTTCCAGTTTAGCTTTCTGTCACGCTACCAGTGGCTGATTCTAGCACACTGATGCCATGATCTGAGCTTTCCTCATGGTCACACACACGTTCAGGATGTTTCCAGTCGGAGAAACCACTAATGAACTGGTTTTTATTCGCTCCAAATAGGATGCAGGGAAGACAAATGATATTAGCCTACCTGTGGTCGGCACCAACATAACAGTAACTTGCCTGGTTAGAAAATAAAACATACTTTAGCCTACCAGAAAAGTCATTGGTCGCTATTTTCTTCTTCCTCACTAAGCCGCTGAAAGCTTTTGTCCTTTTACACTGACTTAGTTCTTCTCGCTGCCTCCTCCTCCGTCTCACCATTGATTCATTGATGTCGAGCTCTCCCTGCTATAATGACCCCCGGAGGCCGTTAAAAAATGTTTATAAGTTAGTTGAATAGGACGCAGGGTCCAAAGCATGTGGAAAAAAGTAGCAGCCTATAGTCCGAAAATTACAAATCAACAGATTCCATGAAGTTAGTCATATTTAAAAAAAACAATAGAAATCTCTTGTATGCAATTTTATTGCTTTGATTTGGGAAGTTATATAGTTTTACACTCTGATAACAAGTAAAACTTTTTTCTTTGGTTTGCATTTGTAATTTAAGTTTCCCTTTCTTGGTTTTCTTTTTTGAGAACATCATTGATTTATAACCTCTGTGTATAATTTCTGACCTGGTTTAAAAGTCCGCAATATGTATGTGAAACTGAGAAATCTTCCAATCCTTTTGGTTTCATCTACATCTTTGGTTTATTACAAAAAAAACTGACAGGAATCTGGACTTTCATGAAACAAATACAAAGGATTATTATCCACGCACAAGTTTCTACCTCACACTCTGGCCAGACTTTTTTAAATTGACATTAGCTGTATTCTGTTTAAATACCAAACGTGCAAAGAAACATGTGCCTTCTATTCAAGTTTAGATACAACAGTCCTGAGTGAATTGTGTTATCTGTCCATCACATGCTCTATAAGGTCGTCACTGGATTCCTGACATAACGCACCTCTCCCTCATGTTATCTACTGTCTTTGTCTCGCCGGCCATCTCACCCTGCTGTCTCTGCATTTGCGTCGTCATGGAAACAGGCGTGTGACAGGTCTTGGGTGGGCGTGAGGGATGAGCTGTGGGGTAATGGCCAGGTTTTTCACAGTGCAGAGGAGGAGAGGGGATGGTGAAACGGCAGAGAAGAGACCTTGAAGTAAGGCAAAGATTGTTGGTGGAGAGCTGCGAGTGCTTCGACGTGGACGGGAAGACGTGGGGATTATTAACTCCGTTTCTGCTTCAACGGTTGTTGTCATTGTGTTATTAGCCAGACTTCGAATCAGGTCCCCTATCTGTCTGTGCTGGAATATGACAGGACTCTCTGAACATCGGCCCGTGGGAGATTTTAGCTTGTCGTCGTCCCCCCGACTCACTGGCACTGTCATCTTAAAAGCTAAGCAAATTTCATTCATTTGGAAGTCAGGGCTCATATGATTAATCCATTCAGAGGAAAAATTTTTTAGACAACAGACTGTTGATTGGCTTCTTGGTGAATTGTTCTGCTTTAAGAAATGAAAAGTAAAAAAATTAAACACTCTTTATTAACTGCTCACCTGTACCTCTGAACATCCCAATGAGCTAAATGAATTCAATCATGGGCTTCAACTTTAAAGCATTAACCTTGATAACTAACTGCAAAGAAAATAACACATTTAATCCGCACTGTTGGGGTGTAAACACACACCGTCTGAACTAGTGTTCAGATGAGTAAATGTCAGAAATCCGAGTGCAAGTGAACAGAATGATCTACAAGCGGAGTCGCATCCCCCCTCCCTCGTGTTTTGGAGCACCGTGAAATGATGAGAGCAACATGATTTAATGTCGACATTGTAGGATTAAACAGCACTAGACACAAGTGTTAAGTAGGAGTGTTTTCCTAGAGTAAACGTCTAATTATGTGATTTTTACTTCAGAGCTCTAAAACATAAAAAAAGTAAAAAAAAAAAGTAAAATAAAATAAAAAAGTTAAAGCCAGAGCATATGTGGTGAGAAAATGAGACATCCCAGAAAGGTGAGAGGACAAACAACTCAAGAAGTGATCACAGCCTGTTGGTGTCACCATCCCAATATGTTTCTAATCCAGAAATCGTTGGGTTTTCTTTCTTGCTGTATTTCAGGGTCGTTTGATTGTTTATGCCACATTCAGACTGGGTGCAGAGCAGAGTTTAGGAAAATACATTCGAAGTAGTGGATCTAAAGTCACATTTTCACTGAAATGCAGTGACTGTAATTACTATGTTGTCCAAAAGGCTTTTATGTAATTTTTGTAATGTCTCTAACCAGCTGAATAAATTGTGGATTTTCTTGGAAGCAGCCAGTACAGAAAGAGAAAGGAGGAAAAATACTGAACTAAAAAGATAACAAGAAATTGCCCATGATATGAAGATTAAAATCCAACCATAACCAAATAAAGTCCGGTAGAGGACAGAGAAGCAGCATCACCGTCCAGAGTTCTGGAAGCTGTGTTGAGAGTGACACAGACAGATATTGAACATTTCTGAATATATAATTGCAACTGTGTTTTGTAAAATATGTAAATGTATTGGACTTCCCCCCCCCCCCCCCCCAACATTCTTGCTAGTTTCAGAAGGTCATGATGTGTAATGCTGCTCAAATTGCAGTTATGCCGCATTCACACCGCACACTTTGACGGTAAAAAAAAGCGCTCATAAAGAGACTAGTTTGAAGCGTATACATTTTAAAGCCTGAAGCTTGCAAAAAAAAAGCCTTAAGAAAGGGTATCCACCATATTGGGAGCGGGCTTTGGTCCCTATAAGGTCCATCAGTCTTCAGAAGTTTAGCGAATATGCCAGAAAAGGTCCTAAATAGGATAGGTAAACAAGGACACACACACACACAAACTCAGGTGTTGGATTAGGTGATACAGATGCACTCTTGGGCTGAGGTTGCCACTAATACCTCTTGTCATAATCGGTATCATGCGCTTTTCAGTGACACCGTTGTTGTATTTATAAATCTATTTGTGGGTTGTTGTTGTATGTTTCTCAGTTCCCATTGTTTGTTTAGTTTGTTTTAGAATAGCATACCATAGCATTATTAAAAGCCGATTATTTTGTAGAACTAATGTGATTTTAAAAAAAATTAGCGCATGCAAGGAATGACCCGCCCTGTTTAGCACACAATTCAACATGCGCTGCTTTCAGTGCTCGCTCGTCATGTAAACAGCATGGCAAACCCAAACTTCATCCATGGTTCCATGTGATCGTCTCTTCTCTGTCATGGACTGTAGGGATTAATGGTCATTCCCTGCTTTGCTGCGCATGTAGTCTGCACATGTAGTCTGCCCTGGTGGCCCGATATTCTCACTTTAATTTTATTTTTATTTCCCCAAGCAATGTTTTGAACTCACTGGAAGCCATGCATCGCCATTTTCTGTGACATCACTTCACATGCACACCACCAGGCCAATCAGTAACTACCACTACGTAGGTAGGAGTGACATCACTTTACCAGACCAAACAGTCCATAGGTGGGCGTGTTGGGTCGCCTCGACCTGCTTCGGACTGGGTCAGGTAATCTGAAAAAAGGATGGGTTCGGCCTAGATAAAGGTAGTGGAAACGCGCTAAATAGGGAGGGGACATAGACATATATAAAGAATAGACGCTGCATTGACCACTACTGCGCTGATTAGCCGTGGGGCTGCCATCTTGGACTGGTATCCCCTGCTCCACTTTGTAATCTGTTTGGCAGACACAATGAAGTACTTATTAAATCATAACTCTCTAAATACTAAACTCATTTTCATGCGTTTTTCTTTGTCCGCAAACGCTAAACATTTAGCTATGATACAGGACAGATGGTTCAACCTATTTAGAATAAGTTAAACCATTTGATTTGAACCATTCTGATTTACTCATAAAACACACAATGCTATAAGATGGAAAAGCAGAAACTAGAACTCGGCCATATTAATAATTGATTAATATATATACAGTATAATTCATGTGTAATATACACATGTCAGTGGTTTAAAAATACACCATTTATAAAGTTTCAGCCTTCTTACAGTACCTAATGTTGGCTAGCAAAGATTTCGCTGGTGGAAATAAATACAGTACAGTGATAATATATTTACAAAATACAAACAATAAAAACGTTCCATCTTACCCGTGAAAATGTATCCCCCGAGCTAGTGGTGGGCGATATAAAAGGTATAAGGTAGAAATTATATAAATTTAGCCAAAGGTAGAGATTTTGACTATACCGGCCTACCACAATTGCACATTTTGATGATTTCATCAAGGAGGATAAATACTGTTGTTCAGTGTAATTGTTACATTGTTCTTCTTCTTTGCCTTGTATACCGAATGTACAAACTGAACTGGAATGACTGTAGGTTTACCTTCAAATCTAAAAAATAAAAATGTTTAGTTCTGATGTTCAGTGTTCGTCTTTACACTACATATTGCAAGTTTAAAATTTGTTGTTTTCCATTTAACTGTAAAAAAAAAAAAAACTCCCCTTCAACATGAAGCATTTTTAATTCAAATATATGCAACTTTATGTTTGTGCGATATTACATTTATAAACAAGTAACCAGGAAAGCGGACAATTTGAACTTTGTTTAAAAAAAAATTTAGCTTTTGATTTATTTAAAATATCTTAATCTTTTTGTTGTGAGAATTTTTATGTAACATTTTTTGAAAAAAAGGTTTTGATATGTTTTAAATGCATTTTGCACAATAAATGTTCTTTAACATTTTAAAACTTTTTGGAAGTTGTTCTACTGCAATGTAAATCTGGAAGGTGATGCATGATTATATATATATATATATATATATATATATATATATATATATATATATATATATATATATATATATATATATATATATATATATATATATATATATATATATATATATATATATATATATATATATAATATATATATATATATATCATATATCAATCATTTTGACATGTATAAGGGATGTAGGTTTCACACTGAATTATGATAAGATCAGGGCTTCAAGGGGGCCACACCATCACTTCCAGGGCGTCTTGCTGTTCTTTACAATAAAGATAGTTCTTAATGACTTTGGCTGTATGTTTGGGTCGTTGTCCTGCTGCAGAATACATTTGGGTCCAATTGATAGTATTACATGATGGATAGATATCTGCCTGTATTTCTCAGCATTGAGAATAGGCATGGGTCGGTATGAGATTCTGACGGTATGATAACCGTAGGCAAAAATATCACGGTTTCATGGTATTATGATTACAGCTCTAAAATGTGTATTTTGAATGTCTGTATTTTTTCTTTTTAAAGCTAAAAACTTTTTACTGATGCAGATATGGTAACTAACTAGCATGCTAAGATAAATCATCATTAGCATGCTAGTTACCATTATCTGCCTCAGTTAAAAAAAAGTTACTAAAGAATAGAGATGAAGAAAAGATAAGATAAGGTAGTTACCATATCTGCCAAGGTAACAAGCTCACTTCAATAATGTCAGACGCTGATACGCTTGTTCATTCCAAGACAGCATTAACTTTACCTTGAATTTAGCATACAACGATCGGTGGTACTCCCGAACATGCGCGATCATATTCGACGTATTGCCTCCTCGGGCTGCCACTGTTCTCAAGCACGTTTTGCACGTCGGGCGACCTTCTTCTTCCAAGCCGTGAACGTCTGGCTTTTTACGGTAGTCAAAGTATTCCCAAACATTCGACTTGGTCCGCTTAGAGACGGTGGTAAAAGTTCTGGGGGCTCGCCTCTTTCAGCCATCGCACAGCCTGGGGAGCTGCCTGTTTGTCACTCACAACAAACGCAGGTGTGTGCGGGGGAGGGAGAGGGGGGGGAAGTGGCGCTTTACGCTGCAGCTTCACACAGCATGAGGGAGAGGGACCTTTACTTTCTCCCTGGCGAGACGTCACATAAAAAAAACATGCTTATACCGCAGGGACGGTATGACGGAAAATTTGAGTGGTTTTGAAACCTTGACTTTTTCATATCGCGGTATACCTTGAAACCGGTAACCGGCCCATGCCGAATTGAGAACACTACTAATCCTGACCAAGTCTCCAACTCCATTTGCAGAAATGCAGCCCCAAACTTTCAAGGAACCTCCACCATGCTTCACTGTTGCCTGCAGACACTCATTATTGTACCTCTCTCCAGCCTTTCGACAAACAAACTGCCATCTGCTACAGCCAAATATTTCAAATTTTGACTCATCAGTCCAGAGCACCTGTTGCCATTGTTCTGCACCCCTGTTCCTATGTTTTCCTGCATACTTGAGTCATTTGGCTTGTGTCCACATTGGAGGTATGGCTTTTCGGCTGCAACTCTTCCATGAAAACTTCTTCTGGCCAGACTTCTCCGGACAGTAGATGAGTGTACTTGGGTCCCACTGGTTTCTGCCAGTTCTGAGCTGATGGCACTGCTGGACATCTTCTGATTTCAAAGGGTTATAACTTTGATGTTTCTTTCATCTGCTGCACTAAATTTCCTTGGCCGACCACTGCGTCTACGATCCTCAACGTTGCTGGTTTCTTTGTGCTTCTTTGAAAGAGCTTGAACAGCACATCTTGAAACCCCAGTCTGCTTTGAAATCATTGTCTGGGAGAGACCTTGTTGATGCAGTAGAACTACCTTGTGTCTTGTTGCTGCGCTCAATCTTGCCATGACATGAAACTATCTTCCACAACCTCACCTTGGTAGCATTTTTTGGTTGTTCTTCACCTAGTTTTAAGCCTCCTACACAGCTGTTTCTGTTTCAGTTAATGACTGTGTTTGAACCTATGTGTGACATTGATGATTATAAGCACCTGTTTGTTATAATTGGTTGATCATACACCTGACTATAATCCTACAAAATCTTTGTGCAAGTGTACCTTATACGAATTGATGCTGGTTTGAAGGCATAAGGTAGTAACACCAAATATTGATTTGATTTAGATTTTTCTTTTGTTTGCTAACCTTGCATTTTGAAAATTGATCAAAATAAACATTTTTTATATTTCCGAAAGCATTCTTTGTTTACAGCATTTTTCAGACCTGCCTAAAACTTTTGTACAGTATTGTGTGTGTGTGTGTGTGTGTGCGCGTGTATGTGTGTGTCAAGGGGAGTAATTTAGCAAAAGCGTAAAGGTTCCACTTGTGAAAGTACATCAAGCTCCTGCTTTGCACTCGGACGTCAGTTCTGAGAGCCACACTGTCAGACAGTACACATAATGAAAAAGAAAAAAAATCAGATATTGTCTGACTATGGATTAAGACGTGAAAGGTACAACAAGTGCCAGAATGGACACGTTTGTATGTTTGTCATAATCAATCCATTGAGAAAACTAGCTGAACTGCAAGCTAGTTAGTTAAAAAATACCAAAAACTACAGGCACATTTCTACATTTAGTTGGATGTATCTGCCTCCATCTAATCTGAAGTTGCCCCTGTAATCAATCTAAATAAAATTATTCCTGGTAATGTACAGCAACATTACCAGGAATAAGGTGAAAACCAAGGAGGGACGGCCACAGCAATAACCCATAAGGACAGTGGTGGTGGACCGATAGTTGAGGCTTAATTGGCAATCATTATGCAGAACCATGGCAACCTTGCAGCTATTAGTCCTATTCACTCATAAACTTTCAAGCCATGACTGACATACTTTGGCTCACAATGACATCATGTAGGAATGTACAGGTTCATAATAGGAAAAGATGCTCTGCTGCTGATATGCTTCTCATAGCAGATCAACAGCAACTCTTTGAGCGAAACCTAGCTCTTGTTCAAGAACTAGATCATGGGCAGAATTGAGCAAATGTAAGCTAGAATGACTGAGTAAGAAGGGAGTCATTGTGTTTCTGTGAATTGCTCAGACTTCATAATATTAGCCAATTGAAAAGCTTTGCCTTGGAAAGAGCTCTGCATAAAGGAATGCATGTAAATCTGAGTTCCTGCTCAGTGATGCAAGGGACTTATTAGGTCATACATAAGGTGATTGTTTCAAGTTACTACTGCTAATGGTTTCTCTGCAAATGATCAAATTAAGTTTTTCACAAACTGATTATGCCTTTTTAGTTTAGTGTTTTTTTTTTTTTCAGGAGTTGGCATGGTGTAATGTGTAAACATGTGAATATTTGCTGGCCTCAGGATTTGGCAGATTGCCAAATCATATGTCAATGGTATTTTGCAAATAGTTTAAATGTGCTGCTTATAATACTGAAATTTGTATGTCACACAAAGTCCCCTTGGTACTTTTTTTACTTGTACATTAAGCTTCATCTTTACAAATTAGCTGATTCAGTTTCAAGGAGGAACTTGCGTTTCTGAGTTTAAGAGAAAATAGTCAAATATTGTAATATTTGATATTAAAATATTATAATATCCCTGATGAGTTGATAAGGAGGAGACGTGGATGCAGAGCAGGAGCGAAAAGGAGACAGAGAAAGAGGAAGTTCAAGGCATCTCTTCCATCGATCATAATGGGCAACGTAAGATCACTGGCTAACAAGATGGATGAACTCCAAGCCCTTAAAAGGACTCAGCCAGAGTACCGTGAATACAGTGTTATGTGTTTTACTGAGACATGGCTGCTGGATCATATCCCCGACTCCAACATCTCTCTGCCAGCCTTCCTGACTGTACGAGCAGACAGAGATCTGAAAACGAGCAGGAAAAGGAAAGGTGGTGGCGTAGCAGTGCTTGTCAACAACAGATGGTGTCTTCCAGGACATGTTACTGTGAAGTGTCGTCTCTGCAGCCCAGATGTCGAACTCTTGGCATGCTCTTGCCAGTGTAATTTTGGCAGTTGTTTACATTCCACCTTCAGCCTTTGCCGACACTGCATGTGATGTCATCAGTTCTGTTGTTGCAGACACAGCACCCCAATGCATTTGTGGCAATATCTGGTGATTTTAATCATGCCTCGCTCTCTGCTACACTTACAAAATTTCAACAGTTTGTCAGCTGCTCTACAAGAGAAAACAGGACCTTGGATTTGTTTTATGCAAATGTAAAGGATTCATACATGTCCAAACCAAGACCTCCTCTGGGACAATCAGATCACAATCTTGTTTTTCTCTGTTCAGAATATAAACCACTTGTTCAGAGGCAACCTGTGACAAAACGAACTGTGAGAAAATGGTCACAGGAAGCTGAAGAAGCCCTGCAGGGTTGTTTTGCAACCACAGACTGGATGACTCTTTGCCAAGCACATGGAGAGGACATCAGTGCCATGACTGAGTATGTGACTGACTATAAATCAATAAAGTATTTTTGAATTTGAATTGCAATATAAACTAATGTGTGGATGACATCATCCCCACCAGAACAGTGAGATGCTTCCCTAATAACAAACCCTGGATCACCAGTGACCTGAAGGACCTGCTAAACAAGAAATAAAGATCCTTCAGGGAGGGAGACGGGGATATACAGAAGCAACTTAAGGTCAAGATCAGAGACAGCAAGGAGGCATACAGGAAGAAGCTGGAGAACAAACTACAGAGGAACAATATCAGAGATGTCTGGTCAGGAATGAGAAAGATCACAGGTTTTAAGGACAGGAACGATTGGATAGATGGAAGTCTGAACAGAGCCAATGAACTGAGCATATTCTTCAACAGGTTCAGTTCAGGAACTAGCTCAGCCAAAAAGACATCCCACTCTCCTCTGATCAACAGCTTTCCTGTTACACCTCTGATGTTTTATCCTTCATCTCAGCCATGGACTCTTCTAATTCCACAAGTTTGACTTCAACCAAGTCAGAAAATGCTGCTACCCCCTTTGCCTCCCCCTCCCACTTGTCTGTCTCCAAAAGTCAGGTGAAGAGGCAGCTGGAGAAACTGAACCGGAACAAGGCTGCAGGTCCAGATGGTGTTAGCCCCAGAGTCCTGAAGGCCTGTGCAGAGCAGCTCTGTGGGATTCTGCAGCACCTCTTCAACCTTAGCTTAACTCAGGAGAAGGTTCCAGTGTTGTGGAAGACATCCTGCCTTGTTCCAGTACCAAAGAGAACTCACCCATCAGTCATCAATGACTATAGACCCGTTTCCCTGACATCCCACATCATGAAGGTCTTGGAGAGACTCCTGTTGGCACCCCTGAGTAAGCAAACAAGAACGTATCAGGACCCACTGCAGTTTGCATATCACTGTGGAGTTGGAGTTGAAGATACCATCATCCACCTACTTCAACCAACCCACTATCATCTGGACAAAGCAGACAGCACTGTGAGGATCATGTTCTCTGATTTCTCCAGTGCATTTAACACAATTCAGCCTGATTTGCTTTGTCAGAAACTCCTGAAGACACAGGTGGAGCCCTCAACAATCGCATGGATCAATGACTACCTGACCAATAGACCACAATTTGTGAGACTGAAGAATTGTGTGTCAAACCAGGCGGTCAGCAGCACAGGAGCACCACAGTGGATCGTACTCTCACCATTCCTTTTCACTCTGTACACCTCAGACTTCCAGTACAAATCAGAGACCCCTCATCTGCAGAAATACTCAGATGACTCTGCAATTGTCGGGTGTATCAGAGATGGACAAGAAGCTGAATACAGAGAGCTGGTGGACCGCTTTGTGACATGGTGTGGAAACAATCGTCTCACCTTGAATGTGAACAAAACAAAGGAGATGATTGTAGAGTTCAGAAGAAACAGGGATAAGTCAAAAACTGTTTCCATCATGGGAGAAGAAGTGGAGGTGGTTTAGGAGTATAAATACCTCGGAGTTCACCTTGACAACAGACTGGACTGGAGGCGCAACAGTGAAACCGTCAACAAGAAGGGACAGAGCAGACTGTACTTCTTGAATAAGCTTTGGTCCTTCAAGGTTTGCAGCAAGATGCTGGAGATCTTCTACAAGTCTGTTGTGGAGAGTGTAATCTCTTCAGCCGTCATCTGTTGGGGTAGCAGCATCAGAGCTAGGGACTTAAAAAGGCTAAACAACCTGATAAAGAAGGCTGGTTCTGTTCTTGGGACAACTGTGGAAAATCTGGAGATGACAATGCAAAGAAGGATTCTTCATAAAATCAAACAAAATATGGACAACCCTGAGCATCCTCTTCATGAGACTGTCATACAACAACAGAGCGTCTTCAGTTGGAGGCTTCTTCAGTTTCGCTGCAATACAGGCCGCTACAGGAAATCCTTCTTGCCCACAGCCATCATCATCTACAACAACTCCTTAAAGAATTAATTATATGAGCTATACCAACACTTAATTTCCCTCTGGGATCAATAAAGTATTTTTGAATTTGAATTGAATTAAATTGAATATTTCTAATATTAATGACCAGATTTCCAAAGACTTTACAAAGTATTTAACACCTTTTAACTTTTTCTCATTTGTTTGGCTTGGATTCTTTTAAAATTTTTACATCCCTCATCATCATTCTTGCTATAAAACATGGTGGTGGCAACATCATTCTGTGGGATGTTTGTATTTTTTACCAGCAGGAACAGGGAAGCTGGCCAGAGTTGAATGCATCATCATATAAACACCTTCCTGTTTTTCTGTTTCTTTATACACTAATTAAGTTCAGCTTGGAATCCCCTCTACACATCAAAACTTAAGCTAGACGTCATTAGGAAGACATGAAATTTCAATACGATTACTGAAAAGTGCAGCGACTAGCAGTTATGATTAATTCACATTTTGCTCTCTTTTTGTTGTTGTTTTCCTGCATGACAATGTCAACAACTCTCTTTAAGAGAATGGCATTAAAAGTCTTAACAAATATTTACTAAGCATCCAGAATATCCATCCTAGCAGACTTAGACCCGTTGACATTGTGATTTGATATATCTCACGACTCTCATAAAACTTACCAGAAGGATAAACCTCTGCTTTTAAGGGACTTATTTCTAAAAATGATCATTAGTACATCAGACCTACAGAGACTCAACCCAGGCTCCAGGAATCTTGAGACATGCGACCGTTCTCCTCTACTTATGTAGGTCAGCCGCTGCAAAGTGCATATTGATCTCTACAGCTAGATGATAGTGTTGTCTACTTCTCATTGCTATGAAGGAGCCCCCCTCAGCCGGTTTGGCCTGAACAGAGGAGACAGCAGAGGTCACATGACTGTGTAACAGTGCTTTCCACAGCTGTTTTCCCTTATGTTGGGAGCTTTGTGCTGTGGAGCTGTACAGTATGGTGGAGCAAACATCTTTATTTAAAACGTGGTGTATTCCCATTCTATCACAGCCGGGTGTTGTTTTTCCACTGCCGCAGCAACACAAAGGAAAAGCGTAAATTGTGCATGCTTTTTTTCAAGCAAATGGGATCTGCAAATGAGAAGATGTTTTTAATTAATATATGTCAGCATGGGGTTGTCATTGGAGATTCTGTCATCTTAATTTGTTTGGGTGAAACCCCCCCCCCCCCACACCCCCAATCCTTTCAAACGCAATGAATATGTGGCACTGGGTGTTAGCATGTGCTTGGCAACACTCCTGCTGCCCAGGATGGAATCCTTGGCACTCGAGGAGGGAGCGAAAACTTGGATTGAGGAAGCTGCCTGCTGGAGTTTGGCTGGGTGGTCTCAGAGTATGCAGCAACAACCCGCCCTCAACATTAAAACAACCTGTACAGAGTCTCATAAAGGGATGGGGGTAAACTTCGACCTGAAGCAGCGTTGTAGGTTGGTGGGCCGTATTATGAAAGGAGATGTGCGAAGCAGCAGCTTTTCTCACTTGCTCTTCATAAAGCCAGAGGAATGAGGGGTTTCAGATCCAGCCTTGTCATTTCTGTGCACATTGTAAGGGTCAAACTCAGACCAGTGTGGATCCTGCCCCCCCTCCTCCTCCTCTCATTCTGATGACTCACTGTTTTCATCTGTCAACTGTATAGCTGCTATTTTTACAATTTATTTTATTTTTTAAGGGAATGTGATTCTTCCGCAACCCGTTTACTCATCCATACTGTATGGTTAACCTACATTTAATTAGGCTTATATTTAATGTAAAATATTCACAAAGCATTGTGCTTCTGTTTCTTTTTTTATTTCCCACAAACATCCATTGAGATGAGTCTCATGTTGTTGCCTCATTCGCTCCCTCATGCTCTAATAGCATGGCTGATGAACATGTTAATATTGCATGTACATTTAAAAACAAATAAATTACAGATGCATTGATGAGGCTTTTTGGTTTGGAAAGATTTCTGTTTTTTTCCTTTTTCTAAGGAATTTAACGCATGAGAGAAAATGTCCTTCAGCCACTAAGCGTTGTATGTTTGCATTTTATTAAATAGGAAATGACAGATTTTTCTGTATTTAGCCAGTATTCAGCCAATCACTGATCAGAACCAATTAAGGGGAAATTGATTTCCAATCGTTGGCCAATTAATGGGTGCATCTCTAATTTTATGTTTCAGGTAACAACTAGGGGTGTAACGGTAACTGTAGTCGTACCAAAAAGATCAGGTACAGCCCTGTCAGTTCGGACGCTCCAGTTTTATATCTTAACACATGGTTACTAACAACGTTTTTGTTTTTTGGTCTTGTTCAGAAAATGTGAGAATTTTCTTCTTTTTTTTCACAATCGATATAAGCGAAGAAAGATCTGTTTTTACAGCCCTTTGTTTCAGAATGACTAATTTATGAATTTCAAAAAGTATTTTTTCCCCCTGAAAATGAATGTGAAGTATTATTGTAATTGTTCAGTCTAAATATCTGTATGCAAACAACTGCTAAATACTAATTCCCCTCTGCACACAAAACTTAAATAACAATGAAAGCAAAGTTCGCTTACATGTCTTTGACTTTTTAAGTAGATTCTCCTGACTTCACAGCTTGCTTCGCTTTGCAAGGCTGCAAAGAATAAATGGCACCTGCTGGCGTCCTCGTTAAAACCATAAAAAAAGGAGCACATCATCCTGTTCCTTACACTGGCTCCCTGTGGCTCAGAGAATAGACTTTAAAAATACTTTTGTTACTTTATAAATCAATAAATGGCTAAGCACCAGCATACAATAAGGATCTGTTGTTGTCGTATCAACCTTCCAGACCACTCTTCTGTCTTCTGGTTCAAGTCTGCTTTTCATTCCCAGAGTCCGAACCAAACATGGGATGTAGCATTTAGTTTTTAATGCTCCTTTAATCTGGACCAAGCTTCCAGGGAATGGCAGAAATGCTGTTCAAATCAATGCTGTGTTTTGATGGACAAATACAGAGCCAGGGACAAACGCAGGTCAATTAATTTCCAGAATTAACGCAATAAATTGTTTAAAAACGCAATTCAGTCATACACAGAATGAGTTTATCCCACAATTCAACCCACACTGCATTCAGTGTGCGGTCGTCAGGTAAACAGCATGGCAGAGAGACTTTCAGGAACCACGGTTGATCCGTGGTTCCATGTGAACGCCTCTTCCTAGTCTACATCACTCCCTGCTTTGCTGCGTGTGTAGTTTGCAGAAAGCCACGCGGTTATGCCTTGTGCTGCATGGTCGCTTTGATTAAAAACAACAAACCTGCATTCCATCACTTTGCCCCTTTCAAGGTTCTGTTCACCGCATTTCTTGTGTTTTATGTCCAATGTTTAAGGTGACACTTTGATCTATTGAGTGCATCCTTTGCTATTTAAAATGATCAGGAACTGAAGTGAAAAGTAGCCAAATCTCATGTGGCAAAATAACCTGACCCAGCTGTTGCTTAATGTCTTAAGAAAGGAGTGTGAAAACAGATAGAGGAGGGTGCTTCACCTGACTTCTTCCTCTGTCTCGTCCAATTACATGTTCCGCTGTCAGAGCAGCAGCACCCGTAATCAGGTAATGCCAGGTTTTACACTCATCCCCCTTAAACGTGCTCCAGGGATCATCACGATGCTCATGCTGTTGCTCAGTGAAGGAGAAAACCACTGTGCGCTTTCTAGTTTGAACAGTTATGAAAATTCCAGTTGATCTTCAGATGAGTAGTAATTATTGTTAAATGCCTGTATGTCTGTCAGTGTACCTAGCTGATGAAATGACATAGTTATGTCAGCTGATTTCTCCCCTCCACCCACCCAAACACACACACACACACACACTGACATGGCGCCTGTCTTATTCTGTTTCTCTTTCACCCCATCTCCTCGAATGCCCAAGGGAAACTCATTCCTCGCAAACAAAAAAAGTTGGTGGACACACGCTCCCCTTTCCAAGCACAATAGATGCCCGGCATGCAGGCCAACTGTTCTTAAAATATGTTCTTAATTCTGCTCACTCTCTTTCCTATCTTCACAGTTGTCTCAGCCACCTACGCATTCACCTTTTGCTGTGACTCATTCTTTATAGCACGTCTTTTACAACTCATCTTATCAGTCGCATTATTGTTCTTAAACATTTGTTTTTACTGCCGCCAAGATCTGATAAGAGAGCTAGCTGTTGCTACCTTAGCCACGCATGTAGAAGCTCTGCGTCAGCTGTCTAAATGTTATCTATTAATCTCCATGTATGTTCTCCTGCTCTTCAGTTCCTCCGCCATGATATTAGAAGTTAAGCAAACTCTTATATATCCTTATATATCTTAAATATCCTGAACTTTTTTTTTTTTTTCAAGATTACACCAACTTGAAATAAAACATTCAGTTCAAGATAAGTGTTTTATTGTGGCACGTGTCAAGTCAGTAATGCAGAAGAAGTCAACCCAGATTACGTGTCTGAAAGAGATAAAGTAACAGATAAACTTGAAAGTAGGCCTGTCACGAAAACAAATCTAACTGGACAATTATTTGCCCCAGAAATGTTATAATAAAAGACAATGTCGTTTTTTTGACCATTTTCAACTAATATAATAATAACAATGTTCACCACCTGAACGATTAATAAACTTTAATTTCTAAAGATCATTTATTACTGCGACTGGATGACATTTTTTATATCAAATAAAAATTAATAAAACAACCAAAACAATGGAAAAATGGATGAACTCTGTAAACAAAATTGCCCTTCAAAAAATATTAATCACTTGGCTCTGACAAAAAAACAATCAGGCAAAGCTACCAGTTTTCAGTGTTGTAAACAAAAAGTGCAAACTGAACAAAAACCCTCTGAATGAATAAAAGACAACATCTAATCTGACTCTGCTACTACGGATATATGAACTATATGTGCCTTTGTTCCAATCTCTATAGCCTGTTTCAAAAAACAATGGCGTCACTTTGCCGTAAAGCGGAGGTGGCATCGTGGAGCCTTTGTTCATTCACGAGTGGTCAAGTCCGGCGTTGTGGTTACTCAAGCTTGGCGGCACGAATGCTGCAATATGCGTGAATAAAAAGGCTCAACAACCTGATGAAGAAGGCTGGTTCTGTTATTGGCACTACTGTGGAACCCCTGGAGATGATGATGCTTAAAATCAACAAAATTATGGACAACCCTGAGCATCCTTTTCATGAGACTGTCATACAACAACAGAATGTCTTCAGTCTGAGGCTTCTTTAGTTTCACTGCATTACAGACCGCTACTGGAAATCCTTCCTGCCCACAGCCATCATTATCTACAACAACTCCTTAAAGAGTTAATTATATGAGCTATACCAGCACTTAATTTCCCTCTAAGATCAATAAAGTATTTATGAATTGAATTGGAATATTCTCGCCCCGCCCTGCCGCCACAGTGCATTCAAAGAACACACCGTGACGGCAGTTTTACGCTGATATGCCGCCACAGTTTGTCTTTTGAAACCGACTTTTTGATAGAAAGAAGGAGACTCACGAGGAAAACAAAAAAGTAGAAAATGGAAATGATCATGGCTGGAAAATTGACCTCATTTAAACATTAATATTAATTTGTTTGTTGTGACAGGCCAACTTGAAAGGAAAAGCACTACGTGGCAATGTTAACACAAAGGTGTTCTTTTTAACAGCTTTGATATTCTTAAGCCTTCTATACACTTAAAACTGCCAGCATTACATATGTTAGCAAGCTGTGTGTTTCTTCTGATGCACAGCTACGGTGAAGCTCTGGCCTGCTGATTATGGTTTCTCTCGTTTAATGTGAAGCACCAGCATACTGAAAATATTATTTTAAGATTGTGGATTGATTTAAATTTAAAGCTTTGTTCATAATAAAACAATGGGATTCCAAAACTGTTTTTCTCCAAAATGGTAACAGCTTATCCCCCAAAAAATATTAGTGGCCGTTTTTAAAAGACGAGTTCTAAAACTTTGCTAGTGTATAGTTATTTGCTGCTTTCCTGTTTGCATCCTTTGTTCTGTTCAGTTGTGGAAAAAGAACTGGTCAATAAAATGACAATAATAAAATGGGTAAGCTGTAATGCATAATTTCCTGTTGTCACTGTTGCACTCCGTGGAGCTGTTTGGTGTTCACTCTCTTGAATTGATCAAGTTTTATTTGCGCTGAGGCCTTTCTAAGTTATTTTAACACACAAGCACGCTAATACACATATTTTCTGTTAGTGTACTTTACGTTTTGGGAACTCTATGTTTCACACGGTTTTCCTTGGTGTGGTAAGGTCTCACTAGCTTAGTTAGCTTAGCTTCATTGCTGCTATTGCTACTCTTCTCTCTCCTATTTCTTAATCTCGGCCTAAGTCTTCTCCTGTCTCTTGCCCTCCGTGTCAGATGTTTAGTTACTTGCCTGCCTTCTTTAGTGATAATAGTACCTGTAATAAATGTAATTTTTTTGTAGCTTTGGAGGCGAAAGTGTCAGAATTAGAGGCCCGGCTCCGAGCTGTTGAAAAACCAGCAGATAGCCATGGCCCAAATCCTACCTGAAACTGCTGGCTAAGGATAAGCGTAAATACAGTAACCCATAATTCACACCGGGCGCAGAACAGATGCGGCCCGGGGTCTGTACGGTTGCCTCACAGATGAAAAAACATGGGATACAATCAGAGCATTCACACTAGCTGCGGTGTGGTCTGGGGGCGGTTGCGGAGCTCCGTTAACTTCCGGATCAAGTCTATTTTTTCCGGATGCGTTTTTTAATGAAGTTAAAGAAATGACATTAGCCAGACAGGAAGTGAGATAGGACCCATTCAAGTTAATCTGGTATGTTTCAAAATTAAACCGGTGTTGCCTGTTTTTGTCTGGCTTTTTCTAATAAAAATAATAATAATGGATTGTATTTATACAGTGCTTGTCAATACCCTTCACAATTTCATTATTAATTCACACACTGGTGAAAGCCGCATCTGTTATGCGCCCGGTGTGATGCGCCAGCAAATGATGTGGGCTACATTGATAAATGGCAAACATTTCAGGGATAACCTGGTCTGATCCGAAGAGACGTCAACCATCCCACTTTGGATGGAGCAGCTCTTCTTTCTAGGAATTTAGCCAAATTTGTTAGTCCTCCAAAACACTGACAACCCAGAGTCCAGACCAGGAAGTAGAGTCCTAGTTTAACCCACCTCTCATCCACAGCTCCTGTACTGTTACCCTCCCATTCCCCGGTACAGCGCTTGCATAACTGCAGATACCCTACCAATCTATCTATCGATCTCCCGCTCCATTTTTTCCTGATTAGTTAACAAGATGTAAAAAGAAAAACAAAACTATTAAATATGGTTTATTGAACATAAGATGTTGCTCCTCAAAGACTTTGTTAGTAAATGACTACTGTAATTCTTTACTATCAGGAAGTCCACAAAATGCAATTAAAAGCCTTCGGTTGATCCAAAATCCTGCAGCAAGAGTTCTGATGAATATCAAAAAGAGAGATCACATTTCTCCTGTTTTAACTTCCCTTCATTGGCTCCCTGTTAAATCCAGAATATAATTTAAGATCCTCCTTCTTACATATGAAGCCCTTAATAATAAACTCCATCATACATCAGAGATCTGATTGTTCCATATGATCCTAACAGAGCCCTTCGCTCTCAGACTGCAGGTTTACTTGTGGTTCCCAGGATTTCTAAAGACAGAATGGGAGGCAGATCTTTTAGTAATCAGGCTCCTCTCCTGTGGAACCAGCTCCCAGTTTTAGTCCGTGAGGCAGACACTCTGTCTACTTTTAAGGCCAGGCTTAAAACTTTCCTTTTTGATAAAGCTTATAGCTATAGTGGCTTAGGTCATCCTGAGCTATCTCTGTAGTTATGGTGCTATAGGGTTAGACCGTTGGAGGACAGACTGACCACATTTCTTCAATCTGCTACTTTCTCTTCTGCTACATTCCAGTTGTATTATTTGTTGTTATACCATGGTTTGGGTGAATACTCGATTTTGATTGGCTGGAGGGTGTGGGTTAAAAAGTGATAATGTACACCTAGGAAAGGTGTACCGTCAAATTCCCTGATGATAGTTCGAAATCCTTGCGCTGGCTAAAACTCTAGACGGTTACCATGGCAACGGAGACTCAACATTATTTCACAGTTGACTCATCATAATAGCAAGACAGGCAAAACATGAGTGATTTTATCATTTCTTTTAACTTATTTGGTGAGTTTGACAACTTTGAAGACTGGGATGGTAACGTAACGTAAGGTAAAGCCACAATCTCACTTACCTTCACTGATCAACTGCTGCGGTCGGCTCGCTGCGGCCACGTTGCTTGGCAAAGCCTGTATACAGGAGATATTAAATAGTGCGCTCAACTTATAAAAATAAAAACCCTCAAAATTTTTACTCTAAAACACATGAAAGTATAATTAATTGATTAAATACTTCTTTCTTTCGTAAGTGACCGTGGTATAAGCGGGATAATGCCCTTCGAGGTGTCCATTATCAGAAATTAATGGACCCCGCACTCCAGTAACTGAGCATCCCTCATGTACCGTTATCAACGTTTTACACTATTTAATATAGAAAATACTCTTAAATCAGTAATTTTTTTTCTGTGTTTCTGCTCTGTCTTCTCGGACCCACACACGGTCGTGGCAGATGACCCCTCGTAAAGAGCTATGTTCTGCTGGAGGTTTCTTCCTGCTAAAGGGGAGTTTTTCCTCTCCGCTGTCGCTACATGCTTGCTCAGTATGAGGGATTGCTGAAGGATTGCTGTGGTTGGAATCTGTATCAACGGGGCGCAACCTCAAACCAATGATTCGATGCAGTCTGCTAGGATTGCTTAAATGGAAACCAATATTTGTATGATTATATAGAAATGACTTTTCTTGTAAAGTGCCTTGAGAGGACATCTGTCGTGAATCGGCTCTATATAAATAAACTGAATTGAATTGTTGGCCTTAAAAAGGTTTGTGTCAAAATGATCCAGGGTATATATTTCATTTCACTTTTTGTATCTTAACATTCTACACATAATCCTTCTTGCAGTGAGTTGTTTTTGTTCTGTATTTTCTTTTATGAGAAATGCCACATGGCATTTATCCGTTCCATGTATTATAGCTACTAAGGAATTATGTTATTTAGGCCTAGGCCTGGGGCGGTAACCGGAATACCGCGGTCACGTGACGCCCACCGTCTGAGTGTCTCACCTTTCATCACCGCCCATAAAAAACCCCAAAGCCCTGCACACTGGTGTGTGAGCGCAATTTTTTGTGATGCATAATAACATTTGATGTGTGTTTCTAGCCTTATCCTACATCTGTATAATGTTTTGTACTTTTGGATTTAATATGCACACTTGAAAGCATAACACGTGTGACGCACAGCATGTCAGAACTCCCGAAAGCAGAGGCACAGGTGAAAATAAAAATGAAAAGCAACCGCCCTGAGCAGGCATCTTTGAGCCGTGGTTCCCGGACCTGGTCACAGCGGAGGCGCTGAGGGAATGTTCCAACCGGAGAATTGGGACCGCCAAGCCATGGATGCATGCACAAATAAAGTCAGTCGCCCAGTAGAGAAGAATGGGAAGACGAAATTTAGCTATATATGGGGGCCGAAGCCTTCTCTGTGCGTAAAAGTGCCGAAGCAGGAGCTAAGGTGCGCTCCTCTCCTGGATAAGTTGCTGCATATAGGCGCAGCCGTAGTTTGGCCTCAAGGTACAGCTCGTTATGCACACGAGCAGGGTACAGCCGTGGCGCAGCGGGAGGTAGATATAAATATATATACGTTTATGGGTATATCGCAAAACCGCGGGAATTTGTTGATTACCGACCGCGGTAAGAAAAAATCTAAACCGGCACAGCCCTAATGTTATTACTCCACCATAATAAACCCAAATACATGAAATACATCTTGGAGAAGTTGGCTTCTTGCAGTTTAAAATCAAAGGCTTTTTTAACTTTTCACTACCAGCCACTTGACTGTGGGAAAGGGAATAATAATACTAATGGCTTGCATTTATATAGCGCTTTTCGAGACCCTCAAAGCGCTTTACAACTCCATTATTCATCCACTCATTCACACACTGGTGGAAGCAAGCTATGATTATAGCCACAGCTGCCCTGGGGCAGGCTGACAGAAGCGAGGCTGCCATATCGCACCATCGGCCCCTCTGGCCAACACCAGTAGGCGGAGTAAGTGAAGTGTCTTGCCCAAGGAAACAATGACATGTAGAAGGCGGAAGCTGGAGTCGAACCCACAATTTCTGGGTCACAGGGCGACATCTCTACCACTGAACTACAGTATATTTAGTATACTGTGATGATACTTTACTGTGTAAAATGTGTTGGTTTAGGATAGCCTTAGTATACCTGTTTCATTTTCCTCTTCTTAATAAAGCTTTACCACAATTACAGTGTTTTTAAAATCAGTTTGGAGGAATCCTACAAGAAATGTTGGTTTTTTACCCCTGCTGAACCACCAATAAAAGTAGTCTCATTTATGATTGAACCCAAAAAAAAGATCAAGGGGATAACAGGCACATGAGGATGAAAATTGACCAAGACTTCTGGCCTTCCGTAAAGCCTTTCTCACTCTCTTTCTTTGGTCTTTCTTTCCGTGCAAACTAAAAATGAGCATTGAAACGGCTGGATAGAGGTGCAGTGTTCATGTGGTGGTTCTGGGCTTTACAGTTAACCCCTCCTTAGAGAAATCCAGTTTGATCACATTCCTCTGAAGTATGTGGATATAGAGTAAATGGCTTTATACTCAGGCCTCCAAGCAGGTAGCTGAAGTTTTAGATAGTTTTATGGCTGTTTTTAAGGACAGGTTGAGCTGAATACCCTGCAGCAGGAAAGCCTGGACGTGTGTTTAAGTTTCAGGAAAATTTGTATTTATCTGCAGATTCCTTGTCCTCTGCCTGCGCTTTCATTCTATCTTCTCATTATGCCGTCTTTGGGACATTTTGGGCCGTAACATTCGGAAAGTGGGTGTGTTGTCACCAGCCTATGACAGCTCGTGGGTGTGACGACTATAAAAATGTAGTGATCAGTGCAAATCCCCGTCCCCTCCCTGCTGTCTGTTTACACATCTCTGCTGCACACGTACAGGCTTCCCTCAGCAGAACGGTGGAATAAAAAAAAAAATCTGCTGATTCTGCAGGGGCTCGAGTGCAGAGGTGTGGACGTGGTTATCGGCCCCTCACAATTTAACCCAGATTAAATTGTCTGGAAGTCTTATCTGATTTCCTTTTTTGTACTCTAGTTGGCTCCAGCACACCTACTGCAAGTCAACAAATGCTGCTTGTTTTTCTTCAACTTTTGCCTTGTGCCAGCTCTATTTTTGGTAAAGCATACATGTTTGACTGCAGCTTCTTCCCTACATCTTGCAGTTTATCTCACCTCCCCTGATGGAGCAAACTTTATTGATTATATCCAAGGAAACTGATGTCAACCAAACCTTTTTTTAGGATTAGAGCTTAATGCCAATTACTTTCATTAGGGTAGGCATCAGTCTTGATTCTTATTCCATTGACAGCCATTAGTGGGCCATTTAAAAGGCCCTCGCAGAGGGCTCTATTGTGTTTAGCCCCTCGGTGACCTGGCCAGTATGGTCATTTGCTGTCCTGTGTTATGTGAACCTGGTTTATTGCTTTAGCACCAGTTGGCATAGGTTGGGTTTGGCTGGTTTAAGAGCATTTCAAACAAAATGAGTCCATAATTGGAAGAATAAAAAGACAAAGACTGAAAGCTGTATGAACTTGTATTTTGAGTTTTATCTCATCTTTGAATTCGTACAGAGACAATAAAGATGACCGAAAGTTTAGCTTTGCTTAAAGAACCTGCTCCGATTTGTTTTAAATTGAGCTTGACCCTTAAATCTTAATGACCTTTGACCTCCTAATTACCAACAGTTGTTTAGAAAATTAGGTAATTGGGAAAAGTAGATACTCTTCTAATCCAGCTGCAAATCTTTTTAATCCATTGTTTGTCTCTTCGACATGTTTTTATTGCATTTGTTTAAATTATTTTTAACTTTCTGTTGAAACACTAGAGGAAAATGTGTTGCAGGTTCTTGGCTTAAGTTACTAGCTTGAATAAAAAAAAGACAGAATTACAGCATTGACCATTATTTATGCATCAAAGCTTATGTCTTAATGAAAAGCGTTCAGGTTGATGCATTTATAGACCAAAAAGAGTGGGAGTTCTTAGTTTTCTTATGTGTAATGATTAGAGAAGGAAGTTAATTTTATTGGATGTTTTTCAATTGGTTAATCAGATGATTTCAGTCCAGTCCATTACCAATTGAGTGCAGCACCTTCACTTCTCATGATACTTCTCTTTTTGAAATCCAGAAGTTTTCCAACTGTAGAAACGACACGAATCTTCGTGTGAAATGTTTGTCTCCATAACCTTAGTGTCTAGTTTGCATGTGTGGTAAATTTAGAATAAAGCAAGATTTTTTTAAATTATAACTTTAATCCACAGACATGTGCTGAAGTAAACAAGTTATTTCCCCAAGAGCACATTAAACCTGCTGGCTCCATTTACAGTCCCTGCTATGATTTCAGTTAGAGTTGTTTTTGATTCTTTGGTCCATTTATGCTCCTCTTTACGTACATTCTCTTTTTTTATTGAACTTCTGCTTTGTAAAGACCAAATACTTTTGTTTTGAGTCAGTTATTCCAAGTGATTACCCCTAGTTTATTAATAAATTTTTTTTAAATTGCTTTTGCAATAACCATCAGTTTGGTAATATCAGGCCCACGTTGCTCGTTTATTTATTCTTTTTTTTACTGTAATGCTGGATCAGTAGAGTGCTTTCAGCCTTCGATTTAGTCTGTCGTGTAGTCCAAAGATCAAGTCGGACTGTGACTGAGCATGTGACGGAGTTTAATCTTTGAGGAAATTTCTCCATAGGTGGAAAACCGATTTTATTAAGGGAAAAGAGAGCAAACGAATGGTTGAAATAGTCACATTTATGGAAGCATTTGTTTACCCTGTTAAAACTGTTATATTACCAGAGAAAAATGAAGCTTTATTCAAGCTTCATTTTAAAATTACACTGAGACCTTCTGTAGCTCATCACTGAATTCAGCTTTTTCTGTGATGCGTTTCCAAATTCCTATATGTATTTCTTTTTTTTCCTCTTGTGGGTTTCTATCTGTGTACTCTGTTTGCTTCACAAGGAGAATCTGTTTGCACTTATGCAATGTCAGCAAATCGCATCACGGAAGTGGTTTCCCCAGCTGTCTCGTTTGGTATGGGCAGTATAAAGAAGAAGTATTGATCCCGGCTTAGCATTTAATTTAGTAAACAGGGCTTCTACATTAGACTTGCATGTTTATGACACAAACATAAATTAGAATATTGGTTTGCAGAAGTTTTTTCCCCCCTCTTTTGCAGCAATTACAGCTCAAGGTCTTTTGTTTGTCTTTATTGGCTTGACACAGCTCCCCAAAAGGATTCTTATAGACAAATCTCTTTCGGCGTATTTAAGTTAGATTAGTGAGTTGTTTTGTGTACAAGGAGTCGTTAAAAGATGAACAGATTTGTGGTTGGATTCTCATTTGACCTTTGATTAAGTCGATTTGTCGACATTTAAAAAAAAATCTCTTAAAAAAGCATGTTAAACATTATTGTAATAACGTGTGCTTCCATTGTCATGCTGTCCTTGAAGCTATATCTGCTGCAAAGTGATACAGGGGTTTCCCTAAAAAGATTTACATTGTCCTTTTTGTTATAATTCTTTTAGAAACGTTCAAGATTTTAAGAGAGAATAGATAAAACGCATCCCTACAGCATGATAGAACAAGGCTGTCTAAGAATGATTCAGTAGTGGGTGTTCTCAGTGGTGATAAGTATTTCTTTCTGTACATTGAAATCTATATATGTGGAAGTACAGTTCAAAACTGGCAGCTAAAAAGACAGGGCGGACATTTTGGTCGGGGGCATTTGCACAAGCTTGGAGACATTTCAGCTTTTGTTCAGTGTGGGCAAGATGGTTTGCAGGACTCTTCTTTTCCTTATCATCAACTCTTGAATTTATATTTTGTCCTAATTGATTGGTGGGATCGAAAAGGCCAATTATTGCTGTTTCTATAGCACACAGGTGTCACACTCCAGTCCTCAAGGGCCAGTGTCCTGCTACTTTTAGACACGTCTCTGTTTCAACACACCTGAATCAAATAATTAGGTCATCAACACTAACCTAACTGCTCGCTGAGGAGGCAGTTTAACCATTTGATTCAAGTGTGTTGTACCAGGAACACATATAAAGGTTGCCGGACCTCAAGGACTGGAGTTTGACACCCCTGCTCTAGTTGAACAAACTGAGCAGAGTTAATTCAAACTGGTACTTCTTGAAATTACCTGAAGGTTTAAAAAAAAATAAGTGAATAACTGTAGCTTAAAAAAAGAAAATAATTTCTTTAATTACATCAAATCTATCGAATTTCCTGGAAAATGATTGACAGAACTGCATTGTGATACAGAATACAGCCCTTTCCCTTCAGAAAGGGCACGTTTCTCCAGCTGAACTCTTGAGTTGAACTGTCGGGCAGCTGCAAGTTGCTGAGTGAGCTGCACATGTGCAGAGTTGCTGTGTACGGCCTTCCAAACGGGCATGGTAGTGTGTGAGCAAACCAGATGCTTTGAAGACATTGTTTTTATTATAAATGCGACCAAAACAATGTTGGGTTAACACCACCATCCTCTCCCAGAGGCTTCAAAAAACACTTTGGATTTCTTTACAATACATAATGAAATGGTTACAGAATAAGTGTTACATTTAGCCCCCACTTGTTGCCGTACTGTTTAAACTTGGGCTCTTAAAATGCTCTTTATATGACACCAGTTGATTCCCACTGCGGAGAGCTCATTCCAAGTGTTGCTGTTGTTTCTCTCAGCAGGGAGAAGTGGGTGATGTGTAAAGGTTTCCAGGCATTATCATCTTGCAGCAATGGCCTGAGGGACTCTCTGGACTAAGACCAAGGTAAGAAGCATAACCGCAGCCAACTCTCTGCTGATGCAACTCTTCTGTGCGATCCAGTTCTGTCAAACACAAAAGCATTAACCATTGACATGATGCAAACACTGAAACTACAAACTATTGCTTGCTATTTTATCATCTGGAACCATTGGGGGAAATAAAAAAATACACCCGGGTGAGCCTGCGGAGATCATTTTGTGGGGTTTTTTTTGTGCTTCAACATTTGTTTTGCAGTCCCAAGTAACAGAGGAGCAATGCGTGTAAATGATCTTTGTGATAAGCTGTGTTTTATTAATTTTGCACTTTGATTTATTCTACAGATCCTGACGTTACTTTTGATCTGATCTGTTGCTTTCACAAGTTTAATCAGTGCGCTTCTCTGTACTTGATTACCAATCGGTTTAGCAAAAAAAACAAACAAAAAAACAATGCTGTTCTATTTATTTATGTAGCTTATTATCTGGAAGGGGCTTGATGTTTAAAACACTTTGTCTTACTATTTAGTCCCTCCATCTTTTAACCTGTTATCAGGACTGAGCTAGCCATCTGGAGAGTAATACTAAAGTTTTAGCCGAGATGAGATTCTCTAGATATAACCTTGAGTAAAACAACCAGTTGGAAAGTACTTGCACACAATTTAAAACAATAGTGTTTTAAACAAATTTCCAGGTAAAAATTAGTCCTTTAGCTACTAAAATAAAACATCTTGATAATTAAACTTATAATTTTATCTATTTTCTTTAAGATTTTGAAACATAGATTTAAGCAAACATCCAGCTAAATATAGTAGTTGTATCAAAGATTAAATGCTTACTGTAGTTATAAAACCCTGTTTAGTCAAGTGATGTGTGTTGCTTCTTTACATATTCTTATTATGATTTTCTGTGTGGATTAGTTTTTCTTGTTGGCAAGAGAAAAAAAACGCTTTCTTTCAGCTAGCTGACTGGCAGTTCAGAGCAAAGTATTCCATACAGCCAGAGTAAGCTCCAGTCACTGTGACTCTGGCATCAATAAAACGACCGCAAACTATAGAACCGGTGTGACGGAACGCTTTAGTAGCTTTTTGAAGCTCTATCTTATAAAATCTTGATGCCAATTGATTCCGGTTCCAAACCCATGTATCTCTATATTCAGAAGGATTTTTCTTTCGACCTTATTAGGGAATTTTGGCGAATGATAGATGGATGAACAAATGGACACACTCCTTGTTCTGCTGAGGTTTCAGTATATCCTGACACAATATGCCTTTCACTCTAAATTAGCGACGAAAGTACGTGTCTTTTACATGTCTTTTAGGTTTTAGCAGTATGACTATAAGTGAATGTGTTCCCGTGCTCGTTACCTAGAGATGGTGTAATCCTGGACTTTGTAATGGCCAAGGATCGACTTTCAACCACTGAAAATGAATTGACTGCTTCTGTAGAGAGTTTACCTGTGTGTACCTACTGACACTGTGTTTTTATCTAGTTCTTCTCATAGATGAACATAAAACCCCAATTCCTTCCTTGGATCTATACAAATCAAAGTTAGTTTTTATTTTTTAATAGCTATAATCCCTTGTAAAAACAGTGGAGTTTTGTGTAGTTCCCTCTGTAATTTCACTAATTTTTTCTCTTATTAGTTTTTCCTTTTCCATGTTGAAAAGCAACTGGTCCATTTGACCCATTGAGATCAGATGAATACAGTCTAAAGTTCAAAGTTTCACTTTTCTTGATATATGCTCATTAGACAATAACCTTGTTGTCTTGCTTCGAAGCTTTTTGGTTTACACTACAATAAGCAGAGGAGTCAGTAGTGGATGGATAAAGGCTCAGATCAATTAGGTAACTGACCCTTGGAGATTAACTCAGGTTAACCCGACATATCGGCCTTTACATTGACCTGATTTCCTCAGTGTTATCAGTAAATCTCCCAGAAAATCAGTAAATGTTGCTTAGCCTATGATGAATTTCGACTATATTGTTGTGTGAAGATACTTACTCATAGTACTAGTCATTTTTTGTCATCTCTTTAGGCTAGGTGGGCCAATTGATGCACTAATTTACATAGTTAACCAATGTACTCTCCAGTGTTTCTCTGACAGCCAGATGCTGAACCGTCTGCTTCTCATCCTGTGACATCCTGGAGTTAGTGCCGTTATTAAAGATTGATGAGTGTGATCAGCTTTCAGTAAATGTGGGGCCTGGCTTGTTGTTGCTCTCTGCCACTTTAGGATCATTACCTTGCAGTGATTCCAGAGAGAAGACAATCTTGAGTGGGACTAGGTCGTATACAATTTAAAGAGTTTTCTTTTCTTCTTTTTTTTTATACCCACTGGGAGACGTTTGAGAATATTTCATTGACTCTGTTTTTGAAGACTGTGAGGACAGTTGTTGGAGAAACTGAATAAAAATAAAAATGTGTCTATTTGTTTATTTACAGGATCGAAAAAAGGTACATAGAATTGCATTAAAAGAAACAATGCATTATAAGACTAATTGAAAAATCTAAGCATGACCACTATCGGAACTTCCGGGTCATGTTACCTGACCTTTACTGTATGCACGCGTTTCATTTCACTGGGCTGGCCCAAAGGGACCACTTTCCAAACCATTTCAGGAACCAAATGAGTACCTGCCTTGGGGTATGTACTAAGAAATATCCTGGTAGAGTTTCTGGTCGGGACTTGTGGTTAACTCATGCTGATTGGTTGTAACTCAGTGGGAATTTATATCAGCAGACGCCACCAAACAGCTGACATTTGCAAAAATGGAAGAGTTGCTGACGAAGCAGAATGGAAGGAAAAGAAAATAAGATAAGCTACGACGAGTGGATTGACCATTGCTGTGTATGACAACATAGCAAAATGAAACGCAACAACCATCCCAGCTTGTTTCATTGTCAATTTCTTATCCTCTGCTGCTGCAGACGCCTTTTGCTGCAGATCAGTGGCGCCACTCATTGCCACAACAGATGCGATATGCTGACATCTTGGCTAATTCCATTAAGGGGCCAATTTTGTATGTAGACCCAATGGCTGAGGGGAGTGGGCCAATGTATTCCATCCATCCATCCGTCCGTCCGTCCGGGCAGCTAGATTACATGCAAGTCTATGGTATCTACGCATCAAGTGGGTGTCAAGCTGCCCCGCAGCAAGTCGTGCGCATCGGCACTGCTGGCATCAGCGCAGCTGGCATCAGTGCATCCACGCAGCTGCTGCTCATACGCGTTGATAGACCATTGGAGCAGCTGCTGTATGAAGTTGGGAAAACTGAACTTTGGGGCAGCAAACGTGGGGCGTCAACAAATCATAGGAACTCTTAGTTTGTACTGACGTGGATCGGCAAGTCATTCATTCAAAATGGAGGATCAAATAATCGTCGCTGTCTGTAATTTTCGTGAATTATATGACCCTTCTTCGTCTTTTTACAAAGACAGGAAGAGATCAGATTTATTTGGAGGAAGATATCAGAGGATATTGGAGTGCCAGGTAAGCAGTTAAATATTTTTTTTGTAACTTTCTTGCAGGGCTGGACGATATGGCAAAAACTTATATCCCAATATATTTCTTAATTTCAGTCGATACGCTATAATTCCGATATCGATATATATAATATATAAAAGCCTCAGAAAAGCTGCCAAGAATGCCCACAACAGATGGTTAATTATATACTCATTAAATGGCATTTAACAAATATACCAACCATAAATTGCACACATTAAAAATAATATAAAAAGTAGTACCTTTGGATATAAATGTCCTATTTTGTGTGAAGCATATTGTATTTGTTACAGAAATTATTTTAGTAATAAATCCTCATACCACACACAAAATAACGTAAAACTCAGGTGGGTGTGTTTTAACCGTATAACTTACCAATAGCGGAGTTTAGTCGGCGCCCGAAGGATTGTAGTCTTGTCCATGCGTTCAACTCGGCTCAACTCGTTAGAGCACTCATTTTGTTGATAAAACTTGCCTCGTTGAGATTAGCCTAGTTTATCTGTCTACCACGTCCTTAGCACAGCCAGCTGCTGCTGCCGGGCTCCTGTCTGTGGTGTACATCATCACTCACGTAAGCCAATGTGTCGCGGCTCTTTCTGTTCGGCTTGAATCGGCCACCCTCATGAACGCTGTGAAACATCAGTCAGTCAAACGCTGTAATTATATACTGTAACGTATGTTCATTCCCTGCTCTCTCTGGCCCCTTTCCTGTCAAGTAGCAGTAAAAAAATTACTGTAATGTATATCGAATTACCAGAAATGTGTTTAAAACTCATATCAACGTTATTGAATAAAAGTATACCACGGTATACATTGATATTGAATTATTGTCCAGCCCTACTTTCTTGTTATGTTAGCCAACACTAGCCAAACCCGGTTAGGGCATCTACCGAACGTGACTCGCAGATGCGCCGACGCAGACTACTAAGTGTGCAAGCAGCTGGGTTTTCATTTTATACCGTCAGCTTTCGTCCGTTTGAGCGATTTGACGCGCTGACCGGTGTGAACGTGCCATAAGGGAGAGCCCAGACACCCTGCGGAGGAAACTAATTTCAGCCGCTTGTATCCGTGATCTCAGAACTCGTCTAGAGGATACGAGCCTTTAGAGTTAAAAATTGGAACAACCGACTTGAGCCCCTGGCATCATCTTGAACAAGTCTCAATACACAATAAACCTTTGGTTTTTTGACTATTTCCCTAGCCTCTTACCATTTTGCTGTCTTTCTCTTGATCCAAATCTGATAGCGCAACATCTGGTTCAAGGTTACAGCTGTCAGCAAGGCCAGAGTTCACCACAACCTCCACCTGTATTGAATTCTGTTGAAATTAATATTGTTTGAATATACGTTTGCCTTGAATGACATCTCGCACAAATCCAACAAGTTAGTGTGTACGTTTGCTCTCCCGACACCTCTTTTTTACCCCCGCAAAAATACTGAGGTGTAAAATGAGAAGACAAGTGTCCTCTGGGTCCTTCTTCTATCAAGTTTCCTCGTCAGTTTGTGGAAAATAAATTGCCTGTATTGCAGCCCTCTAGAAACACTCTTTATCTGTGCACTCTTGCTCCCCATGTCCCTCCTGGGGCCAGTTGTGCCGAGACGCCATGTGAGGACAAATTACACACCAACAAGCCATTGTTCAGCCCCACCGAGGTTTTGCGCTTTCTTGAAGGCCCTCGTTATAGCAGTGAATGAGACTTCAAACTCTGCCCCAATAGCTTCTGATTCAGTGTGATGAATTGTCTTGCCCAGCGCCCAGTGAGCTCCAGAAACACTAGGTGTGTCTCTAAACAAAGCCATGTTAAGCCACAAAATTACAGGAACAGCACACTGGCAGATGTAGTCTCCACTTGGCAATACATTTCTTTCTTCCATTATGGTATGGTTTAAAACGGGCAAATTAGTATTTTTAGAGTTTTTTATAGCAAAAACCGAGAGATAAATCTCAAGATATGTTTTTTTTTAAATAACACATTTTTTTGCTAAGCATGTCCTGTATTAAAACACAGTGTGTTGTTTTCTTGGCTGCACGTGCAGGTGAATGTCTGAACTGGATGTCTAGGGTTGAAAGCCATCTGATGGAGCCGTTGAAAAGCAGGTTGTACCAGATGAGTTTGACTGGAGAAGGTACAGTCGCCCCCAGCACTTTATGCAGCATCAAACCACTTGCCATCCCTGCACTCCTCCCTCACCAGACTGGTTGGCTCCTGTTCAGTCCTGGAGGGTCTGCTCATGTGACACCTAAGTTATAAGCAATGACACAAACACCTATGGTGATAGTTCTAAAGAGCATTCCCAAAGTCAATCGATTTCTTCTAAGTTTTTGTTGGGCTGTGAAGTAATATTTCGTATATGTTGCTTCCATTTTTCAGTCAGAAAAGTAATTCTGTCTGGTGATTTTCCAGAAGCCAAAGCTGTGTTTCAGTGTCATTTTCTTGAGGTGGTGTTGTGGCTGTTTAAAGTGTTTTTAATAACCCGCCCCATCACGCAGCCTTGGGAGTCAGTCATAGATATGATAAAGGTGAAAACTTGTAACAACGTGAGAATTCCTCACGCTGTCAGAGGGGACCCATCAGTTTGCAAATAGTCGCTGTCTCTGTTTATGCAAGAGAAACCGAAAAGTGAGTCTAAGTAGAGCCGGTTACTACACTTGTGTAAGATCCAAGCTCTGTTTCAAGCGGCGACTCCACAGAAGGGCATTGCTCAAATAAACCTTGTGACCCTAGCATCATCTCCACTCAGTCCTTCAGCCTGTGCTTTCCCAGTCAAAGCTGCTGCTTTGCCAGGAACACGCAGAAGATAACCAAACTGTGTGCACACAGTAGATTATACCTAAAGGGTAGAAATTCCCTTGTACTTAACGCTTAAAAATCATATCAAGCTGCAAGATGAGCTCTCAGTTGCATAAATTATCCCTGAAATTCGTTGTTTTAAAAACATGTGATGAAAAAACTGCTACAGTCTTCCTGGAGTGCATTTGGTCTGAATACAAGCTGATTTTACTTGTTTCCTTGACAGTGTCCATTACAATTTATTGTGCTTCTTCAAAAAAAATGTCATGGCCAGCTGAGGCTTTTTACTTGGCTGTTGGGTTTTGATGAAGAGTTTAGCTGTTCATTGAATTTTACACTGCAAATGACTTGAAATGATGACTGATGAACCATATATCCCAACTGAGTGTAATAATGAATGAGATAAGCTGACAATTTGATGAGCTGCACATTTAATAGATGCTTCCTAGAATATGCCAATCATTCAAGAACGTAATGAGGTTACCTACCCAACCCTTTTATAACCTATTTATTGCTGTCAGTGATGCCCGAGACGGAAGAAACAATGAATTGCCTTTTCCGGTGCTGTCGTTTATCAATATTCATCTTTTTTTTGTTATATAGAAAAGCGAGTTTTGGCTAAGAATCTGTCATTGTTAACTAAGACTATGGCTGGCTTTCACAATGCAGTAGTGATAAAATTGAAGCCAGAAATTTATTATGACAGAATAAAAATACATCTAAACTATTTTTTTCCTCTCTGTGATGCAAAACCTCAAACATACTGCTTCCTTGTGTGACATCATGGAAGAAACAAAAATCACAGGAAAGCAGCCAAGATATCATGCAAAAAACTCTGGACCTCCAAAAGTCTTGTTCGTCCATGGGAACAGTATCCAGATTACTAAAAGTTTACCTGTTCAAACAATTATATTCAAGTTTAAGCAGCATGGGACTATCTAGTCGTCATGTCATTCAGAAAGGAGACCAGACCTGTGTCCCAGAGATGACTCAACCCAAGAACAATAGCAAAAGATGCCTGTCTAAGCTGATAAGTGTCATTATCCACAGTAAAATGAGTCCTGTACCGAAATGGTCTGAAAGGTCACTCAGAAAGATTTCAGTACAATAAAGCTAACTTAAAAATAGCCAGATTGAAGTTTACAAATGTCCACAATAACAAAGAACTTAAATTTGGGTCGACAAATTTCTGTTTCAGTAGACGACAAAACCAAAGGTTCAACCATAAGGACAGTTGTTGGGATGGCAGGGAAAGCTTGCAAGTCTGAGAACACCCAACTGTAAAGTAGGGTGGTAGCAGCGTTATGTTGTCTAGGGGCCTGATTTATCAATACTTCAAATAAAGAGCACATAATTGCGTCCACCGCAAAAACTTTGCGCGAAGGGCGTGTTCCTGATTTGCGGGTGATCTACGAAGATTGTGTGTGCAAATAACAGGCACAAAGAGCAGTATTTAAATGAGGACTTTCCGTCCACTGGTGTGTGCCATCCATTCTGCCCCATGCACTGTGCCACAGCCAGAGAGAGAAGGAATAGGCACAGTGGATTCATGATGCGTCATTGGCAAAAAAAATAGGGGTGGAAAAATCGACATAACTGTCAGCTTTATAGACATTAGAGTGTTAATTACTTATTAGGTTAGAATGTGTGTGAATGATATTTTTCGTTTGTCAGTAATAAACCTATGTTGAATCATGGTTGCACAAAGTTAAGCCATGCCTTTCAGAAGCGGTAAAAATAGGCACAAAAACAGCCAGCGCAAACCGTTTCATGTTTTATAAATCACACCGGGCATGGAATGCCTACTTATTTGCATGTTCTGCGCCTTCTGAAAGAAACGCCCACATTGCGTATTCATCAAGGGCAAAAGCACTAAATGGATTGCGCTTATCTTGCTGCGGGTTTAACAGACGCAGTCCTCCCTGCGCATGTTTGGTAAATCACCTGCTGCATGTTTTTGCGCCCGCTGTGAGGTTTGCACACATTTTAACAAGCTCAAACCTTTGATAAATCAGGCCCTAGGTGTTTTGTTGCAGGAGGGAATGGTACGTTTCATTTAATAGATGGCATTATGATGATAAAACAATGCAGAGGTCAATGTTCTGGAGTGGCGGTCATAAAGCCCTGATCTCTGTCCCTTTGACGATTTGCAAACGGAGGAGAAAAGTCATCTGTGACCAATTTGGCCTACAAATCAGACCCATTTACACCAGTTAACAATGAGGAATTGGCCAAATTTCCATCAAACTATTGCAAGAAGCTTGTGAAAGGACATTAGACTGAAGTTATACAAATTAAAAGGCCATTCCCTCAAATGTTAAGGAAGTATAGCTAAACGTCTGATTAAACTTCTGACGTTGCAAAAAGTTCTAAAAATCTCACACATTATTGTGGCATTTATTAAATCAAAGTAGTTTTTGCAACCTCAAATTACCAAAAAATTATGAATTTAAGTCAGATTTGATGTAAGATTTTCATACACTGTATATAGGTATCTGGTTTTAAGTTTACTCATGTCTTTTTAAAGAAATAAGGTATCAGCCTGAGGAGATGTTATAAGACTATTCTGTTGGGTTTCTTAACTATGTTGAAGCTGACCTGCAAAAACTCCAGCTGGCACAAAGTATCTGCTGCTGATTAGAATCAAGGATAGAACAGAGAGTAGTATTTTAGGCGTTTTAGTTAAATTAAGTGGGACACAGTCTATTGTAATCCATGTCATACTGAACAAATGCAAAACATTAACTTACTGCACTTTAAATCTATTGTTTTCAGTTCCAGATGGCATTGATTTTTATCAACTGTAGCGTAGTATTGTATAGGAACTTTGTGTTGGCAAATGCTTAATCTTAAATGAGAAATGTATCAGAGACTGAACATTTTGACATTTCTAGTATATGCAGGCTAGGATTCAATGAATTACACTGATGGCTAAGGAATCTACTTGTTTGACCAATCACCATAGGTTTCTATTGGGCAGAGAAAAGCTTCAAAACAGTTATAAGAACGTTAAGCGGCCACTTTCTGTTGCATTAAAACAGCAAACATTTAGATCCAGATTGAGAGGTCTTAAAGTGAATTGGACTGGGTCTACTGAGATCGTGGTTGTTGAAGGTTATCTTTTAAATGTATTTCTCTATAAGGTTGAGGGATGACAAATATGATATACTGGCAGGTCAGAGAAACAAGCTATCATTTACTTAATGTGTTTGTGTCCGTGAACTTTAATTCTGTATCTCAGGGTCATTGAAGCTGTCAGCAATTTTCCACACATGGCTCTTGTTTATTTTGGTTAATAAGACTTTGTAGAATAAGGGGCGTCTTTTTATTCGGGTAAGTTTGAGCTAGAAGCAGACATAGTTCTAGTTCATATACCCACTGAAGGGTTGTTTTTTATCAAGCTAGTGGCCTCTGTATAAGGGCTGTTCGGTATTTGTAAAGACATTATCACAGCATATTTGGTTGCTAATGTTTTCCCAACAGTTTTTTGTATGCCAGCAGTCCAGACCTTTTTTTGGTGGGACCCCCCTTTTGGTTTGCCTATGTTGAGATTAGACCCCCACTCCCCTCTCTTAGCTACAGAAGCAGCTTGCCAGCCAGCCCGTCTGGCTGTCTGTGCTGGTGTCATTGAGACGTGCTCGGTACTTCAAGTCTCACTTATTTGTCTCAATGTAGAGTGACCCGTTATTGCTGTTATGTCAAGGAGATGGAAGCAACCAATCAAATCTGGCTCAGTAAGGCACACACAGCCAATCCAGACCAGAATCCCCGTGGTAACTTTTACTTAAAAGCCCTGGCCCGGCCAATAAAAATGGAGAATAGCGTTTGGCTATTAGAGTTTAATGGCCCGCTGTCATTAATAAAATGATACAACCCTTGATATTGAGTTTAATGTTTTCAGCCAGCACACTTGTTCTGCTCAAAGACATGGTTAAAAAGAGCAAAACACTAGAACACATGGACTCAGACTGTCTGTTCACTCGCAGCACAAGTCAGCAATTCCACTCAAGGCACTGATCAAAAGTCAACATTTTACCTGTTACTGCCAAAGCTTTGACTTAGCCCGATTCGGCTCAGGTGCTACTGTTAGCCTAAAGTGGGTCACTCCAGGGGAGGAGGGATTCGGACTCAGGCTTGCATGATCACTACCTCATTCATTATTTTAGCCAGCTTCTGCCAGGCTATGCTACCGTGCTCTCTTAATTCTGTTGTTCTCTGCTCTGTTCCCTCCTTATGTAATGGCCAAGCAGCAAGCAGTGTGTGTCATAGCTGTTTCCATGGTAAGAGTAGCCGAGACTGTATCACAACACAGCATGCGCCAGCTGTGGTACCAACGCTGGAAAAGACCGGCAATTTCTCCTTTAAGGGTCTCTCTGAAACCGAAGATTATATACAGTGAGGAACATAAGTATTTGAACACCTGCGATTTTCCAAGTTCTCCCACTGTATGGAGGGGTCTGAAATTCACGTTGTTGAATTTCTACTGTCAGAGAAAGCTTTTTTTTTTTATTCAGGAAATAACATTTAGATCTTTTTAAAGAATTTATTTGTACTTTATTGCTGCACATAAGTATTTGAACACCTGGCAATCAGCAAGAATTCTGGCTCTCAAAGACCTGTTACTCTGCCTTTTAAAAAGTCCACCTCTACTCCACTTAATAATCTAAGTTAGCAGCACCTGTCTTAGCTTGTTAAAGACACATGCCCCCCCCCCCCCCAGTCAGTCAGACTCCATCTACTACCATGGGCAAGACCAAAGAGCTGTCAAAAGACACAAAGAGAAAATTGTAGACCTCCACAAGGCTGGAAATGGCTACAGGGCAAGTGCAAAGCAGCTTGGTGAAAATAGATCAACTGTTGGAACAATTTTTAGATAATGGAAGAGGCTAAAGATGCCTCCCTCTGGCTGGGGCTCAATGATCTCACCTTATGGAGTATCAGTGATGATATGAAAGGTGAGGAATCAGCCCAGAACTACATGGGAGGAGCTGGTCAATGACATGAAGAGAGTTGGGACCACAGTTTTAAAGGTTACTGTAGATAGAACACTACGCCGTCATGGTTTAAGATCATGCATTGCATAGAAGGTTCCCCTGCTTAAGTCATCACATGTCCAGGCCCGTCTGAAGTTTGCCAGTGACCATCTGGATGATCCAGAGGAGGCATGGAAGAAAGTCCTGTGGTCAGATAGACCAAAATAGAACTTTCTGGTCTAAACTTCACTCGCCGTGTTTGGAGGAAAAAGAAGGATGAGTTGCATCCTAAGAACACCATCCCTACTGTGAAGCATGGTGGTGGAAACATCATAATTTAGGGGTGCTTTTCTGCGAAGGGGACAGGACGACTGCACTGTATTAAGGAGAGGGTGAATGGGGCTATGTATTGTGAGATTTTGAGCGACAACCTCCTTCCCTCAGTCGGAGCATTGAAAATTGGTCTTGGCTAGGTCTTCCAACATGACAATTACCTGAACCACACAGCCAGGATGACCAATGAGTGCCAAGCCAAGCCAATAGAGAATCTTTGGAGGGAGCTGAAACTCTGTGTTGCTCAACGACTGCCCTGAAACCTGACAGATCTAGAGAAGATCTGTGTGGAGGAGTGGGCCAAAATCCCTGTTGCGCTGTATGCACACCTGGTCAAGAACTACAAGAAACATTTGACCTCTGTAATTGCAAACAAAGGCTTCTGTACCAATTATTAACACTGACTTTCTCAGGTGTTTAAATACTTATGTACACAATAAAATATAAATAAATTATTTAAAAATCAGACAATGTGAATTCCTGGATTTTAAGAAAATGCTGTCTCTCAAAGCCCTCTGTCTCTCCCTCCATAATTTCTAAGTGGGAGAACTTACAAAATAGCAGGGTGTTCAAATACTTATGTTCCTCACTGTATGCAGTGCCTTGCAAAAGAATTCTTGCCCCTTGACGTCTTTTTTTAAGCAATTCATCATGTTGTTTCTAACTAAAACATTCAATGTGGTTTGTTACAATTTTATGTAATAAACTAAAAACATTATCAGCATTAATTGCATATAAAAATGTAAAATATGATGAACATTTCCATTCTGTCTCCTCTGATTCTGCTACCCCTAAATAATAACCCATTGCAACTAAATGCATTAAAGTTCCTTTAAAGGTTAATTTCCCCCATGTGGGCCTATTTATTATCAGTGCAAATACAGATATTCCATGAAGGCCTCAGATGTTTATTATAGAACATTTGTGAGTAAACAACATCACGAAGACCAAGAAAGACAGTAAACAGGCTGGGAATAAAGTTGTAGAGAAGATCATTGCAGGTTTTGGTTATAAAATATTATACCACACTTTGTCTCTCAAAGCAATGTTCAAGCCACCATCTGAAGATGGTGGGGGAAAAAGCACAAGACAACTGCAAAGCTATTAGGACAGTTTGGTCTACCTAAACTGACAGGCTGGACAGGGAGAACACTATCAGAGAACCAGCCAAGAGGTCCATTGCATATCTGGACCAGCTTAAGAGATCCACAGGCCAGGTGGGAGAATCTTTCGAGGCATCAACTGTTGTCCTTGCACTCAACAAATCTGGACCAGAGGGACAAGAATAAAGCCATTGTTGAAAGCCATTTGAAGTCATGGAAGATTCATCAAACATGCGGAAAAAGATTCTCTGGTTAGACAAGACCAAAATTTAACTTTGAAGATGCGGAAGTTGGTCAGATTCTACGACGGAAGATGAATTGAGCTAAATACAGGGCAGCAGTGGAAGCAAACTTGTTTGAGACTGCAAATATTTGAGACTGGGGTGGAGGGTCACTTTCCAGCGGAACAAGTAGGCTATAGATCCAGAGGTGCATTAGAATGGTTTAGATAGGAGCATATTCATATGTTAGACTGGCCCAGCCAAAGTACAGACCTAAATAAAAATGTGCAAATCTGTGAGAAAAATGTGAAAAAAGTACTCTTTAGATGATGCTAAGCTGGCAAAGGCATATATTATAGAGGACTTGCAGCTGTAATTGACTCATGAGGGTAAATATATTATACTACACAGCTGAAAATCATGCATACCTTTCTGTTAACTTCATTGCTATGCCTTATTTTGTTTTATTCCATCACTTAAAATCCAAATAAAATATAGTGAGGTGTGAGGTTGTAACAAGATCAATATTGCTTTAATCAATAAATAATATTTTTTGTTTACAAGATGTTAAATATAACCAACTATTTTTAAGGTAATGAGTTTTTTCTTTCTAGTATATTGAAGATATCCTTCTATATATTTAAACCTGAGTCCATTAGCTGCTGACAGATTTTCAGAGGACGGTTGTAATTAATAAGACATTACTGCCCTTTGATTAATAATTTATGTTGGGCTTTTTTCATTCAGTGCCCTGAGATTCTGCTTATGGTAACTTGGGAGTAAGAGGATGAGCAGTTTTGGAAATCTGTTTATGTTCACTTCAAAAGACAAACCTTTCTAACATCCAAGTTTTTGCTTGATGCTAAATCAGTTCTGTCAATTGTAGAAATGCTTCACTGTTATTCAAGAGACAAATGTCCATGTCATTAAAAGCTTTTGTTGTTTACGCAACCACCCTGATCTGTCAGGTCAATCAAAAGAAAATGCGTATTGACTGCGTTGGTGTAGATTCTTATTCATCCAGGACATGATAATCTTGACAGTTGAAATGAAAGCAAGTGGACTTTTCTTATTGTCTTGAAAACATTTAGTCTCTCATCCAAGAGGCTTCTTCAGTTTGGAAAACTGGACTGGTATCAGATTTATAAGTCTAAAGTTAGTGTCGTTTAAAACTTAAACAAACAGACTCAGTCAAACAGTTACAGCAAAGGACTAATCTCACTCTGGATCATATTTGCACCTTACTAGACCGCTACCATACTAGACCGCTGCCTTTCCACCACATTTTAAGTAAGGACAACTTCTACATGCAAAAACATGGATGTGCTATGGGATCCCCAGTTTCTCCGATTATGGCTAATCTCTGCATGGAAGAAGTGGAAAGAAGAGCATTGAACTCATATAAAAGGTCAATACCTACTTTTTTTACTCCCACCACCCATTGGAATATAAACAGTCATCAGAACACTACTACAACATCGAGCTGAACTTGAGAGGAGAGAAGGAAAGGACAAAGAACGCAAACATATAAAGAGGGCATGCCAAACTTGTGGATACCCTAATTGGGCATATGTCAAGGCATCTAGAAAGTCAAAGAAACGGTCAACTCAGGCCAGTGTAGGGGAGGAGAAGAGGAGGCGGAAAAACATAGTTATCCCATATGTGGCTGGAGTTTGAGAAACTAAGAAGGATATTTTATAAACACAACATCCCAGTGCATTTTAAATCTGGTAACACTCATGGGTCAAGACTGGTTCATCCCAAGGACAAAACACCCAAACACAAGCTCAGTGGCATGGTATAGGCAGTCCAGTGCAGTAACGAATGTTCAGAGCTGTACATTGGAGAAACGAAGCAGCAACTACACCAAAGGATTGCTCAACACAGAAGAGCAAACTCATCAGGCCAAGACTCAGCAGTCCATCTACATCTAAAGGACCATGGTCACTCTTTTGAAGACAATAAGGTACACATTTTCGATGGAGAAGACAGATGGTTTGAGAAAGGAGTGAAAGAAGCCATCTATGTAAAACATATGAAACCATCCTTGAACAGAGGAGGTGGCCTCAGGTTCCCTCTTTCCAACACATACAAAGCAGCCTTGAGTTGCCTACCGAAGAAGCTTCATAAAGACTCATACTTTGAGGCATGTGACTAAATCAACGCAAATTTATAAAATTAGGGTTGTTTTTGCCGTTAACGACACTTACCTTATCAAGGTTGCTTAGAAGCTTACATAACCTTGATAGCCTCCTCAGGAATAACAATAGCTTTTAACGACACTAACTTTAGGAGCTTTTCAAAAACGGCTTCCAGAGTGGAGAGTTCTGAAAACGCTGGGTGTGTCGTTGTCATGTGAACCCAAGCCGGACACTTTTGAAAACGATGATGTCACTGCCAGCCGCCTATGGCCTTTTTGGACTTGCGCACTCCCCCTTTCTTCAGAAAAACAACAACAATGGCGGATCCTGGTATAGTGTTACTGCTGATGCAGCTTCTGAAGTTATTTGGTCTCTGTAAGGAAAACTTGGAGATCATCAGGCTTCTATGTGATTGCCAACAAAAACACATGCAGTACGTGCGTCAAATAATCAATACGCCTTTATTTAAGTGGAGGAGAACTATAAAAAGTTTGTGGAGACCCGGGAGAACTATCTTGAGATGTTTCTTTTCCGGGTTGTGAAGGGGAAACCTTGGAACAATACTTTAAAACTATTTTTTTTCATCACTATATTTGGAAAATAAATTAAACTTTAGGCTGGTATGTAAAACTATCTTGAGATGTTTCTTTTCCGGGTTGTGAGGGGGAAACCTTGGAACACTGCATACACGGGGCACACTGCCATCTAAAGGCTGGGCATATGTGCTACATTCTTTTCCATCGCGTGCCCTTTCGTGTAAACGCAGTGCATTTTCACCTGCATATTCAAACAAAAACAGCAACATTGTCGTGTAAACAGCCCATTAGACTTATAAATCTGATACTCCCAATCCAGTTTTCAGAACTGAATAAGCCTCTTGGATGAGATATGAAACGTTTTCAGGACAACAAGAAAAGCCCAGTTGCCTTCATTTAAACTGTCAAGATTACTTATTGACTGCTATCCAACATGTAACTCTGTGCTCAGGCCTCTCCCACACTGATCATGTTATGGCACGTTTACACCGGTCAGCGCGTCAAATCGCTCAAACGGGCGAAAGTCTACACTTTAAAATTAAAAACCCATCTGCTTGCACACTTTGTAGTCTGCGTCGGGGCATCAGCGCATCACGTCATTACGTCAGCGTGCGGGCGTGGATTTGTCTGTTGCTAGTAGTTTACAACATGGCGGATCATGTCGAGTAGCTTGGGTTTATTTAATTAATGAAGCCACACAAGCCAGACAACGTCGTCTAAACACATAAAGTTAAAAGAAAAATATTTAACTGCTTACCTGGCACTCAAATATCCTCCGATATCTTCCTCCAAATAAGATCCGATCTCCTCCTGTCTTTGTAAGAAGACGGGTCATACAATTCCCGAACATTACACACAGCGACGGTTAGTTGATCCTCCATCTTGAATGAAAAACTTGCCGATCCACCCATGGAAGGAGTAACTACGTCAGTACAAAGAGTCGCTCTGATTGGTTGGCGCCCCGCGTTTGCTGCCCGAAAGTTCAGTTTTCCCAACTTCACGCAGCAGCTGCTCCGACGGTCCGTCAGCGCATCCGGGCAGCAGCCGCGTGGACGCGCTGATGCCAGCTGCGCCGATGCGCGCAACTTGTTGCGGGGCAGTTTGGCGCCCACTAGATGCGTAGATACCATGGACTTGCATGTAATCTAGCTGCCCTGCTGCCTGGACGCGCTGACCGGTGTGAACGTGCCATTAGAAAGAGAGCAGCAGCATCCACTAGGGTCTGACTTTCTCTGTGAATGTAACTGCAAGGAGGAGAATCTCTTTTGACATCAGTGAAAACTTGTAGTCTTTAGATCAAACTTAAAAATTAGGATATTACGTGTTGTACAGCGAACTTGATTTTAACTGTCAAATTCCGCAATTCTCTCCTGTTTTTTTTATCTCTATGGAAACCATTGGTCCCTAAGTATAACTGGTTGGCAAAGTATGGCAATTGCCAGAAATCATTAACTATTTTATTAAAATCACTTTGTCTATGTAGCACCACAAATCCTCTTAAGGCTCATGAAACAAACGGGTCTAATTCTCATCCAGTTAAAGTCTTGTGAAAAAATTAGGACACCCCATTAAATTTCATTAAATTTGTTATTAAATATTCATTTAGACGTGTCAAAAATGGGAAAAGAATGGGATTTATTTCAAAGTTTGCTTTCTGAGATGTCTGATGGGGTTCTTGCATGTACAGCCCGTTGACGTCACGCCACAACATCAAGATGTAATTAACGTCTATGTAATTCTTTAAAACTATTTTTTTTCATTACTGTTTTTGGAACATAAATTCAAACTTTAGGCTGGTATGTAAAACATAATCCAAGGAAGGACAGCAGATTGCAATAATTGAGCCATTGTCTTTGAAGCAATCCCTCTTTCTGAGCAAGCAGATTCCAAAGCGAACTCATTATACTAACATGTAAATAGCCTATACCTCAAACATTGTTCCACTTTTAGCTAGTTCTCTGCCACGTTTACACTCCTCGCTCTTCAACTTATTGCTTCCCTCACGATTCCAAAGGGACCCTGATGCATATTAAAGCTTCTGCTTCAAGTCGTCCATTTTGGTCAGACTTATTAAAGCAATTGGCAAAATGCGTATCTATATTGTGCAGTATGGGAAGTGACCCTATAAGGCATTTTTAATTGGGCAAGTGTCAGTTCCAAATAATCCCATAACTGTAAAGGTTCTGATTGTTTTTGATTGACGTTAAATCTTTCCAGGTGAATTTCGCCAGTACAGTGACGCAGACACATATTGTCATTGTAAACTCTATGTCCTTAATGTGAGCTGGCATCACTTGGTTTTGTGTAGCGAATGGGTTTTTCTCAATACATGGTTGAGCGCACAGTCTGTTGCTGCTGGCGAAGCGCGGTGCTCTAATTTCAGTCTCTCTGGGGAGAACTGTGCCATCGGAGAGAAATGATTGAATCTCTACCTCTGCTCCATTTTCACTCATTTCTCCTGGACTGGATCAACTTGTGTGTGTGTCTGTTGTATGCAGATGGCCATATGGGCCTTCACTCAGTCCTGCTTTGTCATCCTTTCGCATACATTTGCTGCTTTTAGTTTTTTTTTCTCTCAGCCAGTTAGGCAGTAAAATCGTTGTTTCATATGTAAAACTGTGATTTCCTGTGTGCGCTTCATTTGCAGACGCTGATATGCATTGATGATGAGTGGAGTCGGTGAAAACCCATCTGACCCTGCGAGGGCAGATGCACGAAAACGCAAAGAATGCTCTGCAGAACTCATAGGACCCAGGTAAGCTTCAAGCCTGATTGATCAAATCCTGTTTATTTATTTTGTCTCACACCCCTGCCTTCAGATTTTAGCTTTCCTTCCTGTTGTTATTAATTGGATGATCAGACCACTGTAGATTAAACTACCTTCCTTCTGCTGATGATATCGAAACAAAAGAGGGACTTATAGGACTAGGAATATTTGGTTTTGATATGGGCTATAATCTTTCATTTCATAAAGGTCAACTAGTACAAATGTACATCAGAACCAAAAGTCATGTAATATGAAATCTCAAACAATGTAGTTCTATTTTGCAGGACACGTTTTTATTATTGCGTATCTCCATAACATTTATTCAAAGTGCAAAGCAGTTTGTTTACTGATATTAAATGAAAGTAGGTTGGGATCAAAGAGCAATGTTTGGATCTGCAATAAGAGTACAAATTAGCTAAGAGGCAAATTGACCTAGAGCCATCAAGAGGTCTGTGCATGAGCAGTTATCAGTTCCCACATATAAATGGATACCAGAAGTTCCATTATATTAGGAATAGTTCTCTGGTTATATGGCCTACCACTTTTTTTGTTGTGCCCGTTTAGACAGGTCGTCTAAGGTACCATATGTAAGCGCAATGCTCCTTGGCAATGGACATTAAACAGTTGGAAATCTGTTTACTTATTTGTTTTCCCTTAAATGGTGCCAAAGTAACAAAGTGCAAGAAAAATGCATTTGTAAGTTGAGCAGCAGAGTTGATTATGTGGGCTGTTTCATGGAAAACTTTCCAATTCCTCCCTGCCAACGCCAAACAGCTTTTGATGGAGGCATTGTGATGGTGAGGGGTGTTATCTTCCTCAGGAGGAACAAGGCTGATCATAGGTGGTAACCTGAACGGAGAGAGATATCGTGATGGGATTCTGCAATCAGTGGCCGTCCCATAAATCCATTCTCAAGGTTTCAGATGTCCTCCAAGATGTCAGCCTTCAATCCAAAGCATTCTGGAGTGGATAGAGGACGGAATGGCCTGCAGTCCTGACCATTAACCACAGTGAATACAGTGTGCTTGTAATACCAGAGTGACCAACACAATCACACTGGTTGACTTGAGGCTGAAGCTTGGGGAACCATAGCATCACACAGGAGTGTCTGACCCAGCCGGTGACCAGCATAAGAAGAGGAATACGTAAATAGGATCAGCCTCACATTTATTCCCACCTGAAATGCCTAAAGTTACACAAAGGCCTATCACATTAGGTACACATAATTAAAAAATCATTACGAAGCGCTTTGATGGGGGGTTGCTGTTTAAACTTCAAAGATTGAGTTTGGTGCTTCTGACTGTAGAAGAAAGTGTGAACAACATGGAAAGATTGAAGGAGCTGCCTGAGGTCTCATAAGTCTGGTTGGGGATTTGAAAAGTTTCAAATCAGTCATTCCACTGTATTAAAAAAATAGTCTACAAGTGGAGCACCTTTCAAACAACTCCTGACATGCCCACATCTGGTCATGCTTGCGAGTTCACCATGAACACAGACTGCATAATGCTAAACTTGCTAAACGGACGGCACTAGTTTACCCTTCATTTCGGGCATGCAAGGACAAAAGGTTTGCTCTCAAACTTTCAACATAGTGAACGAACCAGGAGTTTTTGAAAAAATTTATTTCGACCAAAGAGTCCAACACTGAATTATTTGGACACCAGAAAAGAGGACATCTTAGCAATAATCCAAAGGCTGCATTTGAGGAGAAGAACCTCACGCCAACTGAAGTATGGAGGTGGAAGTATCATGGTCTGTGGATGCTTTGCTATAGCAGAACCTGGCTAAGTGATAATTAAGAGATGGAATGTCCTGGATTGGAGCCAGATCTTTATTCTTTTGAGCTGCTGTGGGGTGGCTTGAAATGTCCTGAACAACCAAGACAGCCGTTATAAACTGGCAAATGGCTTCAAGAAGCATCTCACTGAAGTTATTTCATCCAAACAGGCTTCAGGAAGTAGGGCGTCATTTCTCCTCAGCTAGAAAATGCGTTTGTTTATCTTTTTGTTAAATAAGTAAAGCAAGGTTTTTTTGTGGGTGTAATTTTCCAGTGGTTCAAAAAAAGAGATTACACATCAATATGTGAGCTCTTCTTGAAATAAAGCACCAAATATGTAATGGGCCATTCTAACTTGTCTCACATCTCTTACCCCTTACCTTTTTTCCAAAGTTTTGCACTGAATTCTCTTCTTGTTCCGTTTCTGCAGTCCCAAGCGGAGCAACGAGAAGCGCAACCGCGAGCACGAGAACAAATACATCGAAGAGCTCGCCGAGCTGATCTTTGCCAACTTCAATGACATCGACAACTTCAACGTCAAACCTGACAAATGTGCAATCCTGAAGGAAACTGTGAAACAGATCAGGCAAATAAAGGAGCAAGGTACAAACGGCAATCTAATGTTTTTAACACGTCCATGCGAAGGAAACTGAAAAGGTTTCTGGTCCCAAATAACAAAAATGAAAACATGCTCAGGATTATATTGATTAATTAAAGAATTTACAGCTAATAACCAAAAAGATTCTTGCTAGAAGATTATGTAAATGTTTTGAGTGTGCTGGGATGTTTTGCTGTGTTTACATTTAACTGCACAATCACTCCATCACAAGCCATTGCAGTTATTTTCTGGTGCAAATCATTTCCACATCCAGTCAGAGTTCAGTGAACTTAGTTTTACCTGTCTCCTTTTTTGTATCTCATTCTACTGGGTGTAGTCTTTTTATTTTTACAATTTTCTTTTCAGTCCAGCAAAGGTCGGTGCAGATATTCTTTAAAACCGTCTCCCAGTGTAAATTTAGAGACAGATCTACTGGGAAGCGTGGTTCTTGCCCTCGAGGATGGCTGCCTGAGTGTGTTATTTTAAAAAAATAGCGTCTTTTAAGCTGCATGAATCAAACCAGCTGATGGTGTCATAGTGTTTTATTTGACTCGTAGAGCTAAGTGTTATGTAAAAGAGACTAAAGTGATGCAAGAATCTCATTCATACTCAAGCCACTGTCCGCCTGCCCCTGTACTCTTTCTGTTCCTACCTCTGACCCTCCCCCCTTCTGCATAAAATGCAGGAAATGAAATCATTCGTATTGTACATTTACTTTTTGGAGTTGATAAGGATGTCTTTCTGTTTGCCTGGGATATAATTATGGTACAACACAGGCCCATGTCTACTGGTAACACTTAAGTATGGGAAATGCAGGAGAACATGCCTTTTAAGTCAGGCAGATGTGTTTTATATTTCTAGGTGAGGAAATAGAAATGCAAGAAATTAGTTACCTGCCTGAATTTGCATATACCTACAGTCAGACTTAGAATCAGAGACCTTAAATGACTAGTATTGTGAAGTTTTTACATGATCTTTAAAGGTCTCTATTTAAGAAGTCTTACATACACCCGAATTTTCAATACTTTGGTCATTCCTAATGTTTAACATTTGTACATTGCTTGCTTGTATTTTTGTCTTTGAAAAATCTGTTAAGTGTGATTCATTTGTTTGTTGTTGTTCGGGTGTCAAACTGTGACAAACTACAAGCCCCATGATGCAGGGAAGCAAAAGGCCCTGTCGAATAAAACTATGAAGGATTTTAAAAAACCTCAAACTTACTTATTGTATGCTGAGGCAGTTAGAATTGAAACATTCTGATACGAATGACTACCAACTCCACCGTCGTTGGAAAGAGGCTTCAACTAGGTCTAGTTAAAAAACAGAATTTTGATATTAATAGTTGGTTGTTTGGCCGGTTATATAGTGAACATAACGAAAAACAGCAATTTGGGTTGACAAAAGTTATGTTAACTTGCTTTAGTTCTGAGGTAAATTGAATGTACAAGTAAATCTTAAAAAACTGGAATATTGTAAAACAGTACAATATTTTTGTCACTGATTTCAGAAAGGGAATTGTGTGTATTTTATAGATTAATTACACATAGTTCAATGTCTCATTCCTTTTCATTGTAATTTTGCAAATAATAAAAATCAAAGTTCAGAGTCTCACAAATGTAAATATTACATAAGATCAATAAACATGTATAAAATGTATGTAATGGACATAATTTTAGCTACACAATCATGGTGAAGACTGCTGACTTGGCAGATGTCCAGATGACAGTAATTCATACCCTCTACAAGGATGGTAAGCCAGAAAAGGTCATTGCTAGAGAAGGTGGTTGTTTAGAGTTCTGTTTCCAACCGTATTCATAGAAAGTGAAGTGGAAGGAAAAAGTGTGGTTCGCAAAGGTGCACCAGCAATAGGGATAATCACAGCCTTGAGAATATTGTCAAATCAATGTCCCAGAGTCTGGAGCAAGAGTGGAGAGGCTCGGAATCCATGTTGTTTGAAGTCCAGGATGAAGTTTCTACAATCCCTGATAGTTTGGGGAGGCATGTCATCTGCTGGTGTTGGTTCACTGGGTTTTCTGAAGTCCACAGTCAATGCAGCCATCAACCTGGAAACTTTAAAGCACTTCATGCTTCCCTCAGCTGTCAAGTTTTACAGAGAAGTTGTTTCCAGTTTCCAGCAGGACTTGGCACCTGGCTACTCCTGACCAGGACCCTGTGGAGAATCTGGGGTGTGTTGTCATGAGGAAGATGAAAGACATCAGACACAACAATGCAGATGACCTAAAGGCTGCTATCAAACAACCTGGGTTTCCATTACACCTCAGCAATGCCACAGGCTGGTTGCCTCCTTGCCACACCGCACTAATGCAGTAAATTATGCAGACAAAGGCTAAGCCGTGTTGAGTGCATAGAAATAAACATATTTTACAGAAGCCTGACATTTCTGTTTTAAATGTTTTTTTTATTCTTGTATAATATATTTTTCTAAGATTGAATTTTAAACTTTCAAGCCATAGTCAACAAAACTGCAAGAAATAAAACCTGGAAATATTTCACTCTGTGTGATGAATCTGTGAGATTCACTCATTGAAATTAGTGACAAAAAAATTATCTTTATCACAATATTCTAAATTGAGATGTACCTGAAAGTAAAGTTAAATTTCTGTCATAATGGGATTTAAAAATTCTTACATTAAACCTGAGGAAACTTGGAGAAACTCTAAAATAGGCTGGACGAGGATCCACGTTTATCTTATCGCCCAACACGTCTTAGTAACAACTACTGAACCCTAGCTTTGAGCCGGCTGCTTGTTCTGTAGGTGCTCTAGGAAACACCTTTCCTGTTCTACCATCACAGGTGTGAATGTGGTGTTTTCTGGAGTTTACACGTACCTTAGTTAGAACTGTGTGCGCTTTGATCAGGTCAGACTAGGACTGAGCTTTTAGGCAACAAACTCTCATGTGGGTCTAATGGGAAATGAAGGAGGAACATTTGGAAAAGCACGTCATGCACACTGTTTGGTACAGCGAGGGATCTTTGATGCTGTGGGCCTCTTTCTCTTCCAGGGAGGTTTACATGGGGAATTGCTCTGGACGTCTCTTTAGCTTTATGGGGCACAAAAGGAAAATACCCTGTTTTTGTAGATAACAGAAAATTGATCTTCTTTTGTCTCTTAGCATTATTATTTAGTAAAATATTTGGCCAACATTGGCTGCTAATAGGCAGCTGGTACTTTTTTTATACTAGCTTTGCACAACATGCATAAATAAAAGCAGAAAAATGTGCTACAATTCTGTGAATTAATGAGCGCTAATAAAGCATATATGGTAGCCTCTCTCGCCAGTTACATTTTGTTGTTGTTAATACGTTATACAATCCTTTTAATTGATCAATTGCCCCTGCTATCCGTGGCACGGTGCCACACTTCTGCAGAGAGACAGAAAGCCAGTGAATGCGGCCATGACAGTGAGTGATGGGTCTGCACTCAGGGCAGCTGTGTTGGTCCGCAGGACCCTGCTGGGCCTGGAGAAGCCCTGCTGATGCACGGATCATTAATGCTGAAAAAGATGAATACTCGTCTGTGGGCTGTTGCACGAACCCACAGCGTAGAGGGAAACCTGCATTCGTGTCAACTTTCACACATCCATACCCTTAAAAAGGAAGAGTGTGATTCTGTTTGCTTCTCACCACAATCTTTTGTCACCATATGGTCAGCTCTCTCCTTGGCATGGTGCGCCCGTTGAATGTGCCCCCCCCCCCACAACCTACCCACCCCTCAAACAGCCCACTCATATTCCGCCTCTCATCGTCGGCTCAAAAAGTAGAGCAGCACTCTACACTCTGAACATAAGGCCTCTCTGCATGTTTATTAACCCAGTCACATGGAAAAAGTCATAACTTCTTATTTTAGTGACATAAGCTGAGGGGAAACTCTTAATTGTTCGAATCTAAATAAACAGGCAGTATTAAATGCATCTAAATGTTTTTTTAAGTGTTTGGTTTTGTAGATTTCTTTATTGGTACTATTTTAAAACATGAGAAGTCACCAGAGAACTACCAATCAGAGCTGTGGCTGATTTATTTGATTTTTGCTTTTAACCTGCATGTCTGATGTCTGGATTTTAACCCGTACACATTTCAAACCAGCTTTAGCGTCTCCTAGTAGAGATTAGCGTGGCTAGCATTACTGAAACAGCAGTCTTTGTTTGTATTCCCTAGAGCAAAGGTTCCGAAACTTTCAGTTTGTGACTCACAAAGTATGACTGAAAAGAAAAGCAATTATTCAAGCATTACTAATAGTTAAATTAAACAAGGGGCATGGGGACAGTATGCTGAACACATTAATATCTTGGCTATGTTTTCGCCAATATAATTTTTTACCATATTACCAGTCCAATTCACAACCAGCAGTCCCAACTACAACTTTGGGAGGAAGCACTGAGTTGGACAATCTACCATACCTCAATTCCACCCAATATTTACCAAATCTGGCATATTCCATTGCAAGCAGAGGTTGAAAACAAATTAGGATGAAACTGAGCAACTTCAGTGTACTCCGTTTAGCCTTCCTCTTATCTGCTGATAGTCTTGCTCTCTCTCCCAATCTATCACAGCCTTAACAAAGACCACATCTACAGATTTGTTTTCAATGATTTATGCATCTTTGTGCTTCCTCTGATTTCATTTTCACTGATGGTGAAATTAGCTAGCTTTGATCAGTGAAGGCTGATCACGCTGAAAATCTGCAAATTCTAGTCACCGGCCCATTTCTCTGTGCCTCTCTAAACATCACTTTGTTTCTGATTGGGTTTTATCCCAATCACTGTTAAATTCTAGTTTAGAAACATGTTTCATACATTGTGCAAATACAATGTAATTGAGGAATCTTTCTTTTTCTCATTTGATACATTTCCTAAATTAGTTCAACTTATTTTGAAACGCTACCTACTTTTGAGCTTTGGATAACTTAATCTAATTTCATAATGTTATTGATAACATGATTAAGTCTATTTATCTTATTGGATAAATTAAACATTCTGTCCTTCCTGCTTGTTTCCCTGGGAACAATTTGTTCTCCTATTTTGTACATGATTGTTTACACATTATCCCTGTTCCATAATAGCCTCTTTTTTTTTTTTTTTGCACATGACAGTGTTCTCCATCCAGTGTCTGTCACCAGTGTTGCAGCCATGCGCTCTGACACGCTCGTTTACAGCAACCTTTCACTCTTATTTGCTCCTCTGCGCTTGGGCCAGAGCCACGGCCACATGTTTTCACAAAGGGACCGAATGTGTTTGCTTTGCTATAAGATGAATACTTGTTAAAATCCCTGTCAGCCAGTGACCTCTTTAAAGTATGTGGGTCGACTGCAGGGGGAAATGCAGAATTGTTTGCTTGTGTTTCTTCTCCGTGACCTCTATGTTTTGCCTTTGTGTTGTTTTGTTTTTTTCCCTTTGAGTTATGAACTTGTTAAATTAGTTGCCTGGATGTGGTTTTTAAGTTTGTCTTATTGACTTTTCTGATAATAGAAAAGGCTGCAGCAGCGAACGAGGAGGAGGTGCAGAAGGCTGATGTCTCATCAACAGGCCAAAGTGTGATTGACAAAGATGCCTTGGGACCAATGATGCTGGAGGTGGGTGGATTGCGTTTGTATTTTCCATTCATGATGCCATCTGCAGTGCCTTGCAATGAGTATTAAAGCATGCCCTAATAAGTATTACCCTTTCCCTTTTTAGTATGTTGTCGCATTACACCACAAACTTCCTAGTACTTTTGTTGGTATTCAAGGTTTTTCTTGTTTTGATATAGACTTTTTGTGTCTGCACTTTGACTAGGCCATCCTAACACGATAATATTTTTAAACCTAAACCAGAGTTTTTCCATCCTAGTTGTGATAGCCCATTGTCCTTCATGTTCTAAATGTGTCTCAAATGATTGCAGTACCTCCACACCAAGCTACCATATGCTAAAAAAGCCTGTTAATCACCCATTTGTTTAGGTCAGGTGTGTGGCAAGAGGAAACCCTTACGACACGCAAGAGCGTTGGTCCTGATGACCAGCATTGTTAACCAATAGTCTAAACCAGGGGTGTATAAAATTTGCCCTCAAGGGCCAGTATCCTGCATGTTTTAGTTTTTTTCCTGGTGCAACACACCTGAATCAAATGATGGCTCATTAGTAGGCCTCTGTAGAACATTGCCATGCTGAGAAGGTAGGCAGACTATTTGAATCAGCTTTGTTGGAGCAGAAGCGCATCTAAAACTGGCTGGACTCCAGCCCCTTGAGGCCTGGAGTTGGACACCCCTGATCTAAACTGTTCCATTGTACTTCAGATTTTATGTTTAGGGTTACTGTCCTGCTAGAAGGAGCACTTCTAATTTTAAAACTGTATCAACCTCTAACAGGTTTTTTTTCCAGGGTTGTCCTGAATTTAGCCTCCGTGTTATATTGTAAGGATTGTATGTTCAGGGTGATTTGTGGGGTTGTCTCGCACACAAAAGTTTTGCACATAGGTTAAAAAGTTGAGTTTTAATCTCATGTTACCATTTGTTGTTCCAAAACTGGCATAAAGTGAATTTCTCCTTGCCATTGTTCTGTTATCGTCAGTTTTCTGGAGAGCTTGACAAATGGTTGTCCTGCAAACAGATTCCTCCACCTGACCTGTGAATGTCTGCAACTCCAGAGTTACCAAAGTCGTCTTGGTTGCTTTTATAAAGAAAGCTCTCCTTGCTCAGCCTTTCAGATTAGACAGACGGCCAATTCTTGCTGTACTCTTTCCGTTTTAAGGTGATGATTGAACAGCACTATGTTAGACCTAACCCTGCTTTAAACCTTTCCAGAACTTTATTCCTGAAGTGTCTGATCAGATCTTCACAGAACAGCTGTATTCATACTGAGATCAAATTACACTCTGGTCCAACTCCATATGCTACTGAGGTGACATCTGAAAGCAGTAGGGTGCACTGGATTTTATTTAGGAACATCAGAGTACGGAATACAGACCGCTGCACTTTGCAGATTTTGAAAGCCCTGTATCCTTTTCCTTCCAATTCACAGTTTTGCACTACTATGTGTTGTTTCAACACAAAAAATACATGATTTGTAATCTTGGCAAGGTGTGAATGATATCGTAAGGTTCTCTAGATTTCATGATTCACTGTACTTAAGGATAATAGTGTAGTGTCACACAAAGCGAAATACTCTACCACAGGATAAACTCACCTCTTGAAATCCTGATTGATGTCTAACGAGGAGCACCATTCACAGAGAACAATCACAGCTGTGCCAGTAGTGGTTATGTCAGACTGTAGCTGTGTGCAGTGAAAGCTGCCAGCATCTTGCATCCGCCCCTGATTGGTTGCAAGGACCTGGTTGTACAACGGAGAGACACAGAAGTGCTTGCGTATAATGGGAAAGAAAGCAACAACCCATCGAATGAATCAGTCCATTGAGTCCGTCCTCTCACCCATTTCCGCCCTCCCCAGCTCGCTCAGATCTGCTTCCCTTCTTTCGCCTCTAGATCCGTCCTGTCATGGAATATTTATAGCACTCCTGGTCCAGCGTCACTGAATCAACACACTAACTGGTGGCTAAATATAGCCCAGTGCAGCCTGCGAGCTTTCCCATCTGTCAGCAGTCCCCAAAACACGGCGATGGGCCATTCACACCAGCTCCAGTCCAAGCCGCGATCCCTTCCGCGATCCCGGGCCCATTACAGCCCGTTCAGAGGAGAAGCCTGGCGCCAAAAAAACCCATCCTCATGCCTCTCCAAACGCAAAGAAAGGCAGAGGAATGCGGCAAAAACATTGTTCTGCTCTTTTAACCTTTCTTTGGACAGTTTCACTACGCCACATCACTGTTGCGTGTATAGTGTCCTAAAAAGTATTCATGTCTTGTTTTACGGATTTTATTACGTTATAACCACAAACTTCAATGTATTTTATTGGGATTATATGTGACTACCTAACACGGCATGATTGTTAAATGGTTTTAAACATCTTTAGTCTGTTTTTACAGGCTGAAAAGAGATGCTGTGGACAGATTAGACCAAAACCATTGCTTTTCTTCAACCTGGAAAACCTGATGCAAATCTCTCTAATGAACTAACTCCATACAGTGAAGCATAGTGGGGGAGGAATCATGATGTGTTCTTTGTTTTCATAGCAGGTACAGGGGCCCAACATAGAGCAGTTGCTAAGATGGATCGAGCTAAATAGAGGGTAGTCCTGAAGGAAAAGGCTATTTAGATGCTTTCCATCCAACAAAGAATAGGCAAAAAACTGTTGCACAATCAGCGGGTTGAAAGGTGTCACAAGAGACTTTCAGCTGTATTTGTAGGGCAAATTGATTCTGCAAAGTATTAACTCAGGGGCTCTGAATACAAATGCACACCGTTTATTTTGTTTTGGGGGTTTTTCGGATTGTTTTTTAAGACATTCCACTTTGACTTTACAATTACATGCTAGTTTGTGTTGGTCTTTCACAAAAATCCCAATAAAGCACACACAATGTTTGGTTTTAACATGACAAAGTGTCGCAAACCTCAAGGAGCATGAATACTTTTGAGCCATCTTCAGATTGCTCTTTATGCTTGACGCTACTTTACACAGAAGGAACAAGTTTGTTGTTGTTTATTCATTACCTAAATGTATCGACGCCACATTGTAGCAATATCTTGGCTGTAGCTATGGTTCACGAATAAATAGAGCACAGGGATTGTAACAATTATTCCCAATGTTGCTGTTTGGAACACATTGACTCGTATTGGCTCAACTGTGTCTCCAGTGTATATTTAAGGAGGGCACTGTAAATTAAAAGTATTAGCTAACGGCATTGAGCAATAGTGTCTGGAGGAGCATTAGAATTGGCACTACGTAATGTTTACCCTGTCCGTTCCATGTTCTTTCCTCATACAGGATGGACTTGCACAACCACGTTGCAGTTTGGAACAGCCCCAGTTAATGCACTGATGGATGGAGTGGCTTTGAGTTTGTTTTTAGATTAGGACATGTCAGAGCAAGCGAGGGAGAACCTCCATCATTCTGTAATCTTGGCTCAAATGGAAGGGTTTAGCGAACCTTAACATTTTGTCTGTGACTATATTTATTTGTGTGGGTTTGGAGCTGTATCAGAAGTGACAGAAAATAAATGCATTGTAGGTCACGCAAAAAAATTTGACAAATGTGTGTTTAGTTTAATTTTAGTGATTGATTAAGCAGAGATGAGGAGCAGTAGTTTTTCTGTACTGGCATCGGTGTTCCCAGCTTTCCAAACACCAATGTTCTGTTCCTAAAGGCTGTAGGTGATTTGATGGCCAAATTGACAACATATTGTGTGTAATGGCTGACCTGGGGCTGTGTTCTTTCAATTAAGTGCTGCTCCTCCTTCTCATGCTTTAATCAGCCACTTGAGTATATTCTGCTTTTATCAGCTTCACTGATGTTTAGCTCTTTTTTTATTAGTGGTGAAACACTAATTGTACTAGTGATTTTTCTGAAAGCGTAGTGTAATAACGTTTTCACAGTAGGCGCTTTACATAAATCAGGGTTCGATATACATATGTTAGTTTTTAGGTCTGAGGTCAGTATTGGTACACTACAGCAGCAAAAGGGAAGTAATTCAAGTGCTAGTTTTCTTTTCACGTAATAAAATAAATAAATCTCCAATGTTGGAAATGAGGCTCTTTGGTAGCAGGATGCAATTTTGCTAAACATTAAAAGGATTTCACCAACATTTTGCTGAACAATGCCCTACAGGCCAAATGTCAATCCAAAAATTGTATGGCTTAACAAACAGGTAATTTTTGTTGGTATAGTATAAAATAGAAAGAAGGGAATCGGTCCGTCATTCAAATTAAATGGCATTGCAAAACAATGACATCTCCTTATGCAAAAATACAAGCTAAAAATCAATATTAAAAAGTCACTTTTAGTTGCAGGTGTTTTATTAAATGACCATTTGTCTAGCCGTATTCCACTCGGCTGCCATATCACCTAGAACCCAAACTCTTGGCACATCTCATTTCAAACCAAGCATGTGGGTCTTAAAAACCATTCCTCTCATTATTACCTGGAGAGCTTTAGACGGTAGCTTGATCTACTTTTTCTCTATTGTGGGACTTGGCAAAAGACAACAAGGACACTCGTTTATCCTCAACTAAATGTGAATGATCATCGCATGTTGACATTTATTTGACTGCTTGTACCAAAGTGGGACATCCTGTGCAGTTAAACCCGATCCGAGTTCCTTTTTAAATGGCATAAGTCTAACAGCAATGCATCCATTACTCCTGTGTTGGTACTACTCGATAAAGTGGAACCATGGGTGGAATTGTCTGGTACTGTGCTGGTTTGAGTTATATTTGGCAGACTAGAACTACAGTTTGTGTTGACAACTTTTAATTTGAGTGAGAAAATATATTTGGAGTTCCTCAAGGCTACTTTATTGGGCCAATTAGTTGCAAGGAAATAACATATCGCACCAGTCCTTAAATACCTCATCTGGCTCTCTGTAAAGGATACATTTTGTTATCGTATTGGTCTACAAGGTTCAAAATGATCTTGGACTTACATTTCAGAGTTGCCCGTCAGGGATGAACTATCTAGACCCCATAGGTGATCAGAGGCCTGTTTACTCAGCGTTCCCATGACCGGAACTAAATAAGAGGAAGCAACATTTAGTTTTTTGCTCTTCAGCTTTGGAAAAAAATCTACCAAACCTGATTAAAGCTCTCATTCACTCGTATTTTCAATAAATTTGCTGTGGTCTTTAGTTTGAATGAATGCCTTGTGAGTCGTTTTCTGTGGAAGGAGGATTACTAGTCTTACTCCATAATATTCAGGATTTGCAAAGGTCTCGCCTGTGATTGGCTAACAGCAATGCGACTCTTATGCTTCTTTGGAACAAATAATTAACTTCACTTACTTCACTGGTGGCGTTCCAAGACCGATTCCAACTGTTTCTTCCTCAGCTCCACTTGTAAAATGTACCGCAATGTCTATGTCCACGAATAACAGAAGCCCGGCCGTGTTCTTCCATGTTGTGGAGTTGCTAACGGTTAGCTTCCACCAGCCGACATGCGCTCTACCCTCTCTGGCCCCCACCTTCTAGTGGTCAGGTTACACTTCTACGTTATTAACATAGACTGCTTAATGAGGGTGATTGCTGCTCAAACAGGTTCATCATTATTCTTGAATTGTGTTTTTGTGTTTAGGAACTTTGTGAACTAACTCTAAGCCATCTATTTCCTCCGTTCAGGCCCTTGACGGCTTCTTCTTCGTGGTGAACATGGAGGGCAACATCGTGTTTGTCTCAGAGAACGTGACCCAGTACCTGCGCTACAACCAGGAGGAGCTGATGAACACCAGCGTGTACAGCGTGCTGCACGTCGGAGATCACGCAGAGTTCATCAAGAACCTGCTGCCTAAATCCCTCGGTTAGCCCTCGGCTTATTTTCCCTGCCAACAAACGCTGCATCTGGTCCTTTTGCCTTGCATCACCTTGTGCTTTATACTTGCAGTCTCATTGTAATTAAAATGTCTGTGGCAGTTTTTACCTTGTTAGAAAGCTGGCTTTTAAAAAAGTCTTTGCAGTGTGCAAAGATCCTAAAGGTTCTTCTTTTTTTCTGTTTTGCTGATGCTCAGCCGAGACTTTTTCCTCTCACTCTTTTCTTCATCCTCCCTCGCTTCTCAGCTAATTAACTTCCTTTTTTGGCTTCTCTCTCCTGTCAGCAGCATAATGCTCTTCCTACATTCTCATTTCGTGCCCTTCCTTCCCCTTCTCTTCACTTTTTTTTCATGTTTTTCTCTCATTTTCTGCTGCACACCCCTATCGAGTTCCTATTTTCTTGTTCTCACTTTGCCAATCTTTCAGCCCACCCATTAAAGTCATGCTTCGTTCTCATCTAATGTAAACATTACATCTGTTGTGCGATCCTAACCTTAATCCAGCCATTTTTCCCCATCATTCTTTTTCCTCAAATTAACCTCCACAGCTTCACTTTTTATAAAGTTAGCTTTGTGTCGCTGCATCCCATCAGGAGCTCTGAGTTCTCCTCTGCTGGTGCTCCGGATTGAGGTCTGAGTACCCTGCCATCTGGGTGGGAGAGCTTTGCAGAGCAGAGTACCCTGGAAATGATCACTGGGCTGTGTCCCAGTTACTGGGAGATTATCAATGCACTGAAGGAGATCACAAACCAGATGGAGTGTGATGGGAGTTTGCTAGAAAGAAATGAGTTGGCCATACATGTCTTTTTCATCTTACCTCTAGTGTGTCTGTGTGAGTTATTTCGTGCCTGTGTAAGTGTTGGACAGAAGAAGAAAGACGGCCAGTGATGTTTTGGGAGGATGTGCATATGGAGGCCTGGCTGTGATGCATCGCTATGGATGGATGGCTCAGGGTTCCAACTGCTCATTAAAACTGATCTCTACCCAGCAACAGCTCTCCTCCTTTTTGCACTTCCTCTGCCTTCATTCTCCCTTCGTTGCTCTCATTATGTCTTCCACATGCAGTGCGCTCGCCTCCTCTTGGCTCACCCTTTGCATACTTCATGTTTCACTGTTCACTTTCAGTCGCAGGAAAATGTGCTCCCTCCTCCAGATTGTGAATCCCCTTTTGCTCTCTTCTCTCCGGCAGTCAACGGCGTCCCGTGGTCCAGCGAGGGTCCGAGGAGGAACAGCCACACTTTCAACTGCCGAATGTTGGTGAACCCACACAGCGACAACCAGGACGAGTCGCACGAGCCCCAGCAGCAGAAATATGAGACCATGCAGTGTTTTGCAGTATCAGAACCCAAGTCCATCAAGGAGGAAGGAGACGGTATGGAAGCAGGGAGGGAAGTGGGGAAGAGATAGATTAGAGGATCAGTTGACTCTATAGTAGTGACCTTATTAAGCAACCTTGGACAAGAGGATAAAAAAAAAATATGTTATCATAGCATTTTAACATATCTGCATATTATGCATTTGGAAGTTGACATTAAACAGGCAATGGTTATGGCTACTTTTTTTTCCTGCATTTATAAAAGTAAACATGTTTACCCCTCGTAGCAAGTTGGTAAGTCTGATTATAGATGTGTTAAAGCCAAATGATTAGATGCAGTAGCACAATGTCACAGTGAACATATTAAGACTGCAAACTTTTATTCTATTTTATTCTATTTCTCTTTGCACAGTCACTTCCGATCATCCAGAGTCAAAGGTCCACTGTTTCTCGTATTTTCTAACTGTTCAGTAATGATTTGGCCAGATGTTTTGTATCATTATCCTGCTTAAAGTCTTTAAGTATTTAAAAGTTTGTCATGCTAGCTGACATAGTTCTAAGGGTCTATGTAATAGAAGCAGCCCCACAGCATTACAGATCCTCCTCCATGCTAAACGGTGACTGTGGGATACTTTTCCACATATTCATCCTTTGTTTTACAGCATAACTAACTTGAATGTTTGTTGCTGAAAGGAAGGCTTCCAGCAGCTTTCTCAAGCATGGCCTCTCACAAGAGGGGCACTGGCGTAGGTCCTGTCTGGTAGTTCTGTAGTTTCAGCCTGTCGTGCACATCTCTATTTTGTAACTTTCTGCAGAACAAGTAGTGCTCTCCAAGCAGGAAGAGCAGCCGTATAGTCTCTGATAACATGGTTGTTGTTTTGTTTTTGTTTTTCAAGCAAATGCATAATTAAATGTAACCGGAGGGACTATTTACTCCAGAATTTACCCATCCTTCTGAAGATGGCTAAAAAGTTACAAGTTGATCATCTTTCTTTAACGTATGTTTGTATAAATTCATTTCCTATTTCCTAGATTTTTCTTGTGCTACCATATAATGAATAGAGGCAGATTTGACCTGCAGGGACATCCATAGTTTTAAATGGGTACTGCAGTGAATGCAAGTGAGGGTGCAAAAGTCAGGGAGATTCTTCCCTCTAGAAATCTGAAGTGCAAAGTATGTATTCAAGTTCTGTTGAGGTCTAGTAGTGGGCTTTTCATTTGATTCAGGTTTTGGTGGAGCGGGGATGCATGGAACAGTTGCAGGATGGTAGCTGTTGAGGGCTGATCCCAACATGTTGCTTCTTGCTTTAGTTCTGCACAGGCAAGATACATCAGCTAAAACTAATGAAATGGTTTTCCCTTCAATAAATAAATAGTGTCAATCTTAAGGTTTATTTCATGCGACATGGAGAGTACTTATTGACAAGCAGTGTACTTAATTATATCTCTATCCTTAATGGATTTCTGTCCTTAATATCGTTCAAACTAGATTTGTAAGTGAGAGCGGCATTTGCATAGAAACTAGTTGCATAGGTTGTGAGATTAAAGAAAAAGATGAAATTAAATGACATACAGGATAAAAGTAAAAGCGTATTTAGGGTATAAATGTTACGTCAGACAAAAATAACACTACTCAGAAATGGATAATCGTAATACATGGGCTTTTAATACTTTTGTGTTGTCATTAAACCCCTTCATTTGCTTTAATAGTAATATTTTTATGCTCTACCGATAGTTGGTGTCAAGGCCTTTTTCCCAGTTATTTTATGTATTTGTGAATCCCTGAATATTTTAAGCCCCTGGTGGCTGTAAGCTGTATCACACTGTGATTAGTCCATTGTTTCTGTTGCAATTAGAAAAGCTTTCTTTAAATGACTCACAACCAGAAATACTTCTGTTAGTCTATAACTATGAAATGCTGTTCAGCTTGAAGTGAATATGCTAATGTTGCAGTTGTGCTCTTTAATCAGCAGCTCATTGCCAGCTGTGTTCTGAAGAACAGACTGAGAACATCTCTAGTTTTAGGCGTGTGAATGATTTGAGCACCAGAGCACGATCGGCGGTTATAGTAGAAGGAATTTGTCCCACCGCAGACAGACTGAAAGAAGGGAATTGGGGAAAAATCAATGCCGATAAACATCTTTGATGGCCAGACCTCCCTCCTGTGGCACACATCCCTCTGTGAGGAACATGAGAGATTGTGGATATTATTGGCGCGCAAAAAGTTGGAGAGCAGACTTTTTCGGGTCACTCAAGTGCTTGAATTGGCGAAGCCTTTTTTTTTTTTTACATGTTCTGAAGAAGAGCGTCATTACTGAGCCATGTTGGGCTGGAGGAGACGTGATAAGTGCGTGACGGCACTTTAGTCGCAACCAGACAGAGGCGCGGATGCAAACACTTATCAAGACGCGCACACACACCTTCAAAAGGTCACACTACATCATTTCCCTCACCCGCAATAGCTTCTCCTCGCTAAAGGAGCGGAGCCCTGATCCCCATGCTCATTAATAACTTTATTAATTATGCTGCCTGGGAATAACATGCATTTCATTATCACTCCTTCCCTCTGTCTCTGTCCTTTACGCCCCCTGTCCTCCCCTCTCACTCCCTCTTCATCTCTCATCCTCTTTGTTCCATCCTCCACCTCGTCTTTTGTTTCCGCCGCCGTTCATACGCTTCTTTTTTTTTTCTGCTTAGACTTCCAGTCGTGCCTGATCTGCGTGGCTCGAAGGGTGCCCACGAAGGAAAGACCCATGCTTCCCACGCATGAGAGCTTCACTACTCGCCAGGACCTGCAAGGTACAAGGATTCCGCCAGACAGCAGCTACAAACTGATGCACAGACATCTTCATTTGCACCTTATCTAATACTCGTCTTAACACATTAGGTTGTATTTAAAAAAAAACTGCCTTTGTATTGAAATCAATTTCTGATCCCTGGAGCCTCTCATTTCAAATCTCTCCATAAATCAGCGCACACTGCTGCTAATTCAGTGGTTCCCAAAGTGGGGGGAGTCAGAGTCATTACGGGGGGAGGGGCAGTATAATTGGATAAGATTTAAAAGCTAATATAACTGACAGGTTTTTAACTAGACTCCCACATAAACGCAAAGCAGAAGATAAAACTTTGCCAAATAAGCTTCTAAGCCAACTTCCTTCCCAGCCAAAGAGTAGAAAATGTGACGATGCATGTCTTGCCTTTGGTTTTGTTACACCAAACACCTGCAAATGCTCAACTGAGCTCATATAAAGTTTTTTACATAGTGGCACAGTGTGAAAACCACACAAAACTGCGGAGGATTGCAATATGCCCTGCACTATGGACATGGTTCCATCTATGATTCAAAACAAGGTCAGCAAACTATGGGTTATTCCCTGTTTTACAGTGAGTCCTGATAACTGTCATGTGGGAAGGTGCTGTCAAGGGTCTTTAAAGCGCAAGATGAGATTTGCATCTTTTTGAAGGAAGAGGAAGAAGTTTATAATGAAATTTTCATACAGTGGCAGATTTCTGATCGCAATGTTCAATTAACGAAAGTCAGTGATCCAGGGCACAAACTCACTACTCCACCTGGCAGATAAAATGACATCACAACAGGCTCACACCAGTTACTGAAAAGGTGATGATTGAAGGCCTCAGTTTTACTAAACAACCTTTACAATTGTTTCGTTTTTTTCCTCTGAGTTCTTTGTTTTAAACCAATTATGCACAGAGGTATTAAGATGTATTGAAAGCAATGTTGTATAGTACTAAATAGTAAAACTAATAATTGCACTGGGTAGAGGGAGGGGGGGGGGGGCGTGAACATTTTCTTAAAAAACCAAAGGGGGGCACAGCAGAAATGGTTTGGGAACCATTGTGCTAGTGTCATTACACTGGTATTTAAGCATCATACCTTTGTTGGTAAAAGACCCCTAAGGATTCGCACAAGTCAGTTGCCCCCCCCTCTTGTCTGCACTCGGGGAGGTAAAAAAACAAACTGGTGCATACATGCGCACAGCTGCCTGCGCATCACCTGGCCTCTGATGTTCTAATGCCGATTGTGTGATATGCACACCCACAACCACATCACAAAAAACACAGCCTCATGGTTAATCAGCAACATATAGTCACTTCCTGTAGTTTCCCACCCAGGCTTCAGTAGGTGTGCATGAATGGAAGCCTCTACTTACTGAGCTGTCTGTTAGTGCCACACACAGCGCAACAATTACCATCATTTGTGGCATTCAAGACTCATAGATTGACATTTCTTCCTCTTTAGAATTAAGGAAAACACCATGTAAGCTGCTATACAGTCTCTGTAGTTTTTTGTTTTTTTTCGTAGTGATTGTTAAATGTGATGTATTGCTGTAAATGGCTCCTGTTATTGAAGTTGGTTCATGTAGCTGTCAGTCAAGCAGGAGGGAGTTTGTCAGCCCTTTAAATGGTCTGTTGCTTCCATTTTAAATTGCACCTACTTGAGGTGAAGTGTTGAACCACTGCGAGTGATTGCCTGTGTCGACACAAATATCCTACTTGCTAAACCAGGTAGCAGAACTTTGACTTTTATTTAACCTGTAATTGAGATCTTGAAACTTAACAGCCAGCTTGGTTTGGGGGATAGAAACGTATAAATCCATATCTCAGCAACTTCTGTAATTTCCTCCTTCGTGATCAGGTAAGATTACGTCCTTGGACACGAGTCTGCTGCGAGCCTCCATGAAGCCGGGCTGGGAGGATCTCGTAAGGCGCTGCATCCAGAGGTTTCACCTACAGAACGATGGGGAGATGTCTTTTGCCAAGAGACACCAGCAAGAAGGTACTTTTACAGTTGGTCACGTTACAACAGCAAACTTAAACTAGGATTTTCTGAGATAGATCAACATAAAGTACAGCATACTTGGATAATTGAAAATATATGTGGGTTTCAAAGTTTTTCTTGCACAAAAAAGAATAAATCTGAAAATTGTGGCATCCATCTGTATTAAGTGCAACCAGTTTTTGTTAGAAGTCACCCAACTAGTAGTAATTTGTTAGATAAGATTGGTGAACAAACAGCAACCATCCACCTAAACTGACTGGCCAAGCAAGGAGAGCATTAATCAGTGAAGCAGCCAAGAGTCTATGGTAACTTTAGAGGAGCTGTGGAGATCCCCTCTCAGGTGGGAGAATCTGTCACCAGGACAACTATTTATCTGTAAACTCCACAAATTTAGCCTCAGTGGAAAAGTGGCAAAAATGGCCATTAGAAGTGTTGCTTCTAGTTTGCCGCAATCGATGCGGGGAAAACTGTAAATGTGATGAGAAGGTGGTCTGGGGAGGTGTTTTTTGCTAAGAGAAAAGAACATTTTTTTATTTTTAAATTATCCTTCTCAGTTGTACATTCAAAGAACTGGACAGTACTTGGTTTTTTTATAGATATATCTCTAGTATTCTTAATATTATACCTTTTATACTTGTGTGAATCTAAATGTTTCTGTCATTTGCCACTTTTCTGCTGTTACAGCTGAATTTCCCCTTAGTGGGACAATAAGAGAGATTATTCCATTCTATTCTATATTGGTCACTAGTGATCAAAATTGAACATTTGACTTGCATGCATCCTAGACTCAGTGTGGATGAAAAAAAAGCAATGCACACCATATCCATGGTGGTGGGAGCATCATCCTGTGGGGATATGCAGAGCCAGGAAAAGTAATCAGAAATTATAGTAAGACTGGTGGTGCTAAATACAGAGTAATACTGGATTAATAACTGTTAGTCAGCAGAAGTATTAAGGGAGACAGTGACCCTAAGCATACAGCCTAAGCAATAATGATGTTAGTTAGAAAAACTTGAAAATTCCTGGCCTAAATCTAGTTAGGTATAGATAGCGTTATAGACACTTTCCACAAAGTTTTATGACATATGCCAATAAACTTTCAGGGGTTCCTGAATACAAATGGACAAAACACTTTTCACATTTGTAAAAAGAAACGGTAAACATTATAATTTTCATTCTCCCTCACAAGTGACATTTGTTCATGTTTGTCTGTCACATAAAATCAAAGTAAAATAAATTAAGTTTATGCTTGTAATGCAACAAAGTGGGGGAAAAGCTTAAGGGACTGGAAAAATTTTTTTTTTGACTATTTAATCTTTGAATCAGTTTTGATAAAAGCAACAAACCATGAGTTTCAGTCCTCAGATAATTCTTTAAATCACTGTTCCAATAGTGCATCCAACAGTTTTTTTTGTCCACTTTTTGAAATAATCCCTGCTGTGTCCATAGTGCTCCGCCATGGTCAAGCATTCAGTCCCATCTACCGGTTCTCCCTATCTGATGGAACCATAGTTTCTGCCCACACCAAGAGCAAACTGGTGCGCTCACCTGCCACGAATGAACCCCAACTCTACATGTCCCTGCACCTCCTACAGAGGTATGTCTCCATATCAACACGTTTGTCAGAAGACCCAAACTTTAGGCTTGCCTGTTGCTTCCTTGGATGTATTTCAATCGCGCTTGAAAACTCACTTTTATTCGCTGGCTTTAAATCAGTGAGTTGCTGAAATTTGCTTGTTTGCTTTGTTTTTATATTGGTGTATTCTGTTGTGTTTTTAAATTGTTGTATTTAGCTTTGTCCCTGCTGTGCAGCTCTTTGGTCAGCCATATGTGTTTTTTGTTTAAAGTGCTATATAAATAAAGTATGGTATTATTTTTTTAGATATAAACCTTACTACTTTTATGGTCTGCATTCAGATTACATTTTGGAGTGTAGAGGTGATATTTAGTAAAATATTAGCAAAAGTGAAGATAAGCCCTTTTAATGCTGGTTCCAAAAGTGAGTCCAAATCCATTAAATCACAGTAACCAGAAGATGAAAAGGGGCTTTAGTGTGTTTAGCTGATTTATTTATAATTTAGATTAATAATTACTCCTCCATGAAGTCTGATGATATTAAGGTTTACACCTGGTGCAGAGGCGAGTCCCAGAGATGTTCTTACTCAGATCTATCTTTTTTTAGATTGTATCTAAATAGTTGCAAAAGATTTAACTTTGCATTTTGCAATAGATTTGTGGGAAAATGTTGGCACTGGGTTTTTTTTTTCTTTATGTCTGAAAGTTTAACAATGAAAACTTTTCAGACACTAAACTGTGTCTCTGTTTATTTAGGGAGCAGTCAGTGTGTGGAATGGGTCAGGAGATGGCCAATCAGGAAACGGTGATGGCCCCTAAACCGATGAACCCCTCTACTCCCTCCATGACTCCACCAACCCCAGGCAGTTTGCCTGGTTCAGGACTTCAGGGCCAAGACACTACGATCAGCAGCAACAGCACGCCTTTCTCTCCTCCCGGCCCAGCCGGTCCCAGGGAACCGGCCGCCATGGGGGGCCATATGCAAGGCTACCGCTTTGGCTGTCCCCCTCCACACCCCAACTACACTGGGGGCATGCAGCCACCACAGCAGGGCCCCAACTGGAGAATAAACAGCCCCTCTCGTGCCAGCCCCAGTCCGGCCGGGGGGCCCCATGCGCCTCAGCAGAACTCTATGCTGTCGCCCAGGCACCGGGGCAGTCCCGGGGGCGCGGGCAGCCCTCGTGTAGCCGGAGGGCTGCAGTCGCCCTCTCCTGTTGGGATGTGTGGTGGCGGCCCTGGAAGTGCAGGTGGCAGCACAGGTAGCACCCATTCTAACAGCTACACAAGCAGTTCTCTGTCCGCTCTGCAGGCCCTCAGTGAGTGCCACGGCGTAGGGCACGGGCCCTCTCATACACATGCACTGGGCTCCCCAGACCGGAAGATAGGCTCCCCAGCTGGGGTCACGCCAGGGTCAGGGGTAAACCCTCACATGATGTCAAAATTTGGAGGAAGCTCGAGTATCGCAGGTGGAGCAGGAGACTTTGGACCTCACTCAGAGGTGAATCAGGGACTCGCCCAGACGGAGAGCAACCAGACAGAGCCCAAGGAGGAAAGGGAGGGGTCCCTCGAAGGTCACGACGTTCACAGCCGCATGCACGAGAACAAGGGGAACACAAAGTTACTGCAGCTGCTCACCACCAAGCCAGAACCTCTGGAGACGCCCCTGTCCCCAGGTGCCGGAGGGGAGGGAAAGGACCAGACTGGCACTGGGGCTCGAGGCAGCCACACGGTCGGGAGCACTCACGCCACCTCGCTCAAAGAAAAACACAAAATCCTCCACCAACTGCTTCAGAACAGTACATCCCCTGTAGACCTCGCCAAACTCACTGCTGAGGCTACAGGCAAGGAGCTGGGCCAGGACCAATCACAGGGTGGTGGTAACACATCGTCTGGGGCAGAAATCACTCCCAAGCAGGAGCCGTTGAGCCCCAAGAAGAAGGACAATGCACTGCTGCGCTATCTACTGGATAAGGATGACACTGTAATGAAGGACAAGGTCTCTAAGCTGGAGCCCGGGGAGGTGAAGGTCAAGGAACACCCCCAGGTCAAGGTGGAGAAGCAGGATGCAGGATATGATCGTGCTGAGCAGGTCAGTGTTTGCAGAAAACTTTACTCCTATACATTAGCAGCTCCCTGTTTAAGCTGACAGAGCTCGAGGTATTTTACAAATAGGTAACAGTTATTATAACACAATACAAATGCGCACTGCACTTTTCAGGTTTTTATTTGCCTCATTTACTTTGTGTTGATTTATTACATAGAAGCCCAATGAAAGGCAGTAAAGTGTTGTGCTCGTACGGGGGTGTGAAAACTTTTGCAGTCCACCGAATGCAGCCGTGTTTACAGTTCTGTCTTTTCGCTGTGCCTGAGCTTTATTAAGGTATATAAACACATCTGGTCCTTTCACCGCCTTTGTGTTGGCAGCAGCCGCTAAGGGAATCTATCTGCCAGCTTCAAACAACTGTGACATTTGGAGGGAGCTCCCTGTGGTTCTCTTCAGCCATTTGATCCCAGTTGCATTTGGCCAGAGTCCTCAGGTTTGGCAGAGCTCGAGGCGGGCTCGGCGCTGAAAGAGGGAGAGAAAAAAGGAGCGAACAGTGAGAGTTAAAGCTCAGCCGATTCGACAGGGCAGAGATTTTCAGACCGACCTCCTGATGGCCTCACGCGTTCAATAAGACTCGCATTTATTCAGGAGGCTGCACTACTAAACCACAGCGTTACACCAATACCCTTCTTCTTATAGACATGTTTCTCTTGTTTTCTACTCAAAGTCAGCGTCTTTACACAGTCATGTTTTTTTGTGTAGCGGCTGTGCATGGTTGCTTGGGTACATATAGAAAACAGGAGCGGGCGTGATTTGCTACATAATGAAAGACTGAACAAAGAAGAGGGAGATGAGAAAGGTGTAGATACCCCCAGGAGAGCCCAGCCTCGGCATGCAGAGTGAAAATGATGAGCCATATGCTCCTGCATGTTCTCTCTGCTGCCATGGAGATGGCGGGCAGAGCGATCGCTGTGTTTGTAGGACGTACACGAAGAGAATGTGGGGGGGGTTTAATAATGAAGGTTTGATTTTTGTCTAGGTGCAAAGCAATAAAGTAAACCTGCACAATGAAATGGAGTTGCTGGATTTTAACGGCAGCCATGAAATTTGATCGTTATCAAACCAGTCGTTCCTTCAATCACTGATGGCTCATTCCAGTCTAACAGATTTCATTAATGAGAAAAAGGACATTTGTTAGACACGCACTAATCTGTGACTTCATTAGTCACTTTGTGTGTGTGAGTGAGTGTCTTTTTTTGTGCTCTTCTGGTGAATCGCTGCTAGGTTATGTGTGAAAGCTGACTGAACTTAGCTACAGAGAGTCGTCGTCATCTTCTCCACTAAACTCACCCACTGCTTCCTCGCTGACTCCTAACCTTCCTCTGCCTTGCTCCTCCTCCTCACCATCAGCATTTGAGGGCTGAATTATTGATGGCCGGGGCAGAGCTAAATGAGAAATGAAATCTCAGTTATGGCTGTGGTTCACTGTATGGCAGTTTGAAGCTTGTGATTTGATCAACTATCAGCCCTCGGCGGAGGAGTCGGTGGATGTTTTAGGTGATTATATTAGAGGTGCTGTCTCACCTTTTTCGTTTAACTACAAAACAAACATGAACTAGAAAAGCGCAGACCTCCGCCAAGGCAGCTCAGTCCCCCCACCACCCCCCCACCCCCAATGTTATGATATAATTCTAACTTTTTTTACATTCCTTGACCATGAAAGCATTCCTTTAGCTGCTGGATTCACTCTGTCATTATTAGTTCACTGGAATTTACTTTTGGGGTAATGGCGGTTTTCGAATCACCCCCAAATTCTAATCACTTGTTCCTGGTCTCATTGCTGACATTTCCTGAAAATGTAATCAAAATCCACCTATAGTTTTTGAGTTATATTGCTAACTAACAGACAAACAAATCCTGGCAAAAACATAACTTCCTTGGCGGAGGTAATGAGGGTTAGGGTTCCTACATAACCCTACATTCATCTATTTTTGTCTATTCCTTCACCCATCCATTTATCCACTGTTTTCCATCCTTCTGTCCATGGCTGGGTCTGTCTGTCCATCCATCTGTCCATTATTCATTAATCCATCTGTTTGTCCGTCATCCATCTTTCTGTTGGTCTGTCTCATTCCATCTGTTTGTGGAATTATGGATCTCTGTATGTCTTTCCATCCTTTCTTCAATCCATTCATCCATTTGCTAAATAGCAAATGGATGAATTACCACTAAAGAATAGAGTTTGTGCTTCACTAAATGAGGTCTCTATCCATCTATCCATTTCCTGCTTCATCCTAGCATCGCTTGTCAACACGTCAAGATACTTTTAACTCCTCCACTTGATATAAGGACTCTCCACTGTTTATTTAAGAACTATAGTCATCTACCTGCCATGAAATGTAAAACACAACTAAAAGCCTTCATCCTGAATCTCCATACTCTGCCTCTCCAAAGCCGCGATGGCATCCGGTTGCTTAACATTCCAGCTCCGTGGCAGAAGGGCACCTGCCACAGACGCTCTGCTGCCACTCTTCTCTCAGTGTCTGTGCTTTAAACATAGGGCTGCCTACTTCAAGATCAGCTAACATTACTGCTGCTCAGTTTGTTGTTTGTATGTTTTTAGCCATTATTATAAGTCATTTGTCGTGTCGAATTTTGAGGGAGTTATGAGGGAGATGGCTCACGGTTTCTGTCCCCACTTAGCGGTCACATTAATGATAAGGTGTTCTCAACATTTTACAGTTATTTATCTGAGATAAGAAGCCTTGCATCATTTGATCACCTGTCACAAATAGTTTCTTAAACAGAAGCCATTAGCAAGTTTTAGCTCTAAAGGAAGAAATGTAATGCTATACTTGCTAATTTCCAGACAAGATAAATAAATTAATAAATACGGTTTGAGCAATAGAGCTAGGATGGGGATTCAGATTCACCTGCATTTTACTGAAAGGTGCAGTAGAAAAAAAACATAATTTGCAGGTTTAAAACCATCTTGCATGAATGAAATGTCCAAGAGTAGCATTGATTGTTCAGTGCTTTAACATATGTAGCCACTACACTTTTTTTAATGAAGAGGTAGATGTGTGTTTCAAAAGAAAAACAATAGTGTGTCATGTGAGTTCAACTAAAATAAAGGTAAAAGTACCTGTCTTGCATTGCAGAGCTCCACTCACTAAGAATACATTTCTTTGTTCTGTTGAATGTAAAACTTTTCAAAGAAGGTAAAGGGCATTCCATCTTATGTCTAAAATAGCCAAGCTCCATACCTCTGTGAACTTCAACAATTTAATCGTTTTTTTAATGATTCTTCAGTGATAGCTGTTGTAGGTAATGTTGTCGTGTTGCTATCTGCCATATTTTGTACTGGTATTTATTTCAACCTGAACACAGGCCAGCATTCTTGTAAAATAAAAACAAGGTGCTCACCCTTCTGCCATGGAGTACCCGCCAGCATCGGCCAGCTCTTGAGAAGAAAAAACACAATATTGGATTTACAAACAAGAGAGGTTCATATGTTTTGAGAAAACTGAGCATCTTTCTTTTCCTTTTGCAAATAAAGCTTTCATAAATCCCAAACTGTGTTTAAAGAGTAAATACTCAGTGCAAAATAATAACTTTCCAACTTCATGCTCTTTCGTGGCTTCTGTTCTTCTCAAATTGAGTTGAAAGCCTATTTTAAGGTTCCCTTTCTGTTTGGGGCTTTTGTTGTGCACAGTCAGGGAAACTTCAAAGAAACGGATAAGGTTCTCCGCTTGCACCTTGTTCAAAATTAAGTTATGAATGCACCAAAGAGACAGGCAACACTTGTATGTTTGTTCCATTTTTGATAGTCGAGTCCACCCCAAAGCCTTCTCTAGACCTGATATAACTCTAGCGTCTACATATACATGTGTTCAGATACCCAGGTTGGACCAGCTCATAATTAGCCGTTTTCAGGCTCGCCTTTTTTTTTTAAGTGGTCCTAATGCCTAAATACAACTGAAAATTTATATTTTTTTATATGTTCATAAAGGACCATGTGATCAGGATATTTTGACACGATACCCATATATTTAGAAGTACCCACTTGCTGGTGCTAAGGTCTCAGCCAAGTAATTTTTTTAAAAGGGTATAGAGTGGACCACACACTAATTTGCGGTTCAATATTTTTTCATTTCTCTGTACGCAACTCCAAATTCTTGGGGCAATGAATACAGCACCCAGAAGAGGAGACATGACAAAGGCATACTGAGGGCTGCAGCAGCCAATACAGTCTCTTTTTTTATTTTGAACAACATTGTAAAAATTATGTTTGTTTAGGAAAACCCAGACTCTTTAGGTCAACAAAATAATGTACGTGGTTTATAAAATAGTTTTGCAAGTCATGCACATGAAATTAGGCAAACCACAGTAGACCATTCAGTAACTTTTCAGCTGAATCTTTCTGAATTTGATGAAAACATTAAAGGATGAATACATCCTGATCTGTTACATTGGTTCAGGCTGGTTGTGGTAGTGTAATGGTGTGGGGGATACTTTCTTGGCATACGTTGAGCCTCTTAGTACTAGCTAGGGATGTTAATTGGCAAGAATCTGGTAATATGATATGTATGTATCATAATACAGAGGGGATGATATGATATATTGCAATATGAGTAAGACTATATATTGTGATTTTTTAAAACTGAATTTAACTGTAGAAAAACTGTCACAGCGTTCTAAACACTCCAAACCTGTTTCATACTTTAACACATCCAGTTTTATTACTAGATCTAGATCCACTGGAACGACGAAGGTGAAAACAGCCAACAACTAGCGGTCATACTTTTCATTTTACTACCAAAATTACTGTCATTATTTATGGTCCCATTCAAATTCTAAAAAATGAAAAAAAAAAAAAAATTGATGCATTGCTTTTGAATATTAATACAATATAGACATAAAATACCATGACATATCAGTGTATCGATATTTTCTTACAAACCTAGTACCAACTGAGCATTGTTTAAACCATTTACATCCTTGTATGACCACAGTCTACCTATGTTAAGATAGCTACTTTGACCAGGGTAACACAGTAGCAAAAACTCAAAACATCCCAAACTGGTTTGGTCTTTGCTATGGAGAGTTCAGACAATTCCAGTGAAACAAGAGGATTAAACCCTGCTACTAGCATGTTGTTCCTAATAAAGTGGCCGATATATATGGATGTATATGGAACACAGTAAAGTTTCTGCTTTTGCAGAGGTGTTAGTTTCCATCAAGTATTGGATGAGTCTGGTTTGGTTTGTAGGAGTAGATGTTGGTCAGCGCTTCATCTCTGCCTCGCTGTGGGGAAATGTCAGCCTGCTGTTGCTAGGCATGCAAATGTCTCCAAGTGCCTTTGCTATCAAACACGCAGAAAATATAGGACACATCAGAAGCTGACAGTTAACTTCTGCAGCATGAAAACAATTTTATGTCCATCACTACTTGAAGTAATCTAACTTTTGCTTTAATTATCACTGCTCAGGACCTAATTATACCTCATTTTTAAGATATAAAGTTGGAGGGGCCTTAAATAAGGTGCATATTTTCTTTTTTCTTTTAGTGTTTTCGGAGTGAATCTAAGACGTAACTGGGTGATAAATGTCCAATCTGTGACTGCTTTAAGACTGGATATTTATCAGGTTTTTGTTTTTTTCCTGCCTCAGAACGCTTACATGTTGCCTGGGCTTGTACAGTTATAGGTTGTAGTGCTGAGAAAAGGAGAACACGGATTGAATTACATACACAGACATGCACTGAAGGCCGGCCAGTTAAAAGGATTGATAGCAGCAGAACCCATTAAGAGTAAAAGCAACTAGAAATGGAGAGAATTGAAAGTGGGAGGAGAGAGAATCGAGGAGGAGGAGAGCAAACGGAGTGTATAGAGGCATTACATCATTCCTGACCTCATTAGGGCTTCTCTCTCTCCCACCACTCCATCCTCTCTCTGCTTCTCTCTCCAGGTCTCCTATATATCCACTCTGCTTGTCCTTTCTCAGTATTCTCAGCATTGTGTGGCTAATCGTTTTTATCCCGTTTTTATATGAGGACATACTGGGTCTTACACTCGTCGTGTGAGAGCCGTGGACCTTGAGCTCTTCAGATAAATATTGTATCGGACATTTTTTGCCAGCCTGTTATTATCAGATGCAGTCACATACCTGACAAATAAATGCCACTGTATGGGAAAACTGAAGTGCAGAACTAGACTGTAGTGTGCTGTTGTACAGTATGTCACGATGTGTAATTAGTCCGGGCGTGCTGCACTCTGCTGGACAGTTATGGCCACTGCAACTTATTTACTAAAAGTCCCAGTGGCTGCCTTGAAATTATTACATATAATTGATTATCTTCTGTTTATTATTTAAGATTTATTTTAAATCTTTTTTTTTTTTTTGCTACATTTTCTGGTGTGTTCTTATAATAACTGTTTCTAGATGTACACAGAGTTGAAAAACAAGTCACTGGTATTCAAGTTTCCCACTGCTCAATTATCAACAGATTGTAGGTTTTAGCTTCAAATTGTAAAAAGTACAAATGAGAGCAAGACACAAAACAGAGTGAGTTTAAATGCAGTTTTCAATAAATAGCTCAAACAGGTTGTTCATCAGCTGATCAAAAGTTTATTATCATTGGTTTAAAAAAAAGAACACAACTTAGAAGGGCACATGCCTTAAAGTTGGAGAGGATACCCCTAATGTAGAGAAGCTTTTAGTCTTTGATTCGATCATCTCGGGTCTCACTCCCAACTTTTAGACCGGTAAATAAAACTCTGTTTTCCATTTTTCACTTGTATGTATGGGGCTTCCATGCAGAATCCAAAGGGGCAAGTTTGTGGTGTGTGAGGCGAAATGGCATTTAAAGATGTTTTGGTCTTTAACCCATTTTCTCACAGATGCTGACTTGCATTTATTGAGCTGCAGTCTGCATTAGTAAGGGCCTCAATTTGGGTCTTCATAGATACAGGCAGATCCTCCGCTTCCACGCAGATGAATTATTGTTGTTGCTACCAGTCATTCTGGTTTATTCCCTTTACCCTCAGGATCTTGAAAGACTCTTTAAATAATTGCCTTACCAAGGTCAACAATCCTTTCTTGGACAAAGACAGAAAGCCTTTTTTGCATGAGCCATCAGGTGGTCATGTTGGTGTAAATGCCTGACAGAAAATGACGATAAAGTCAGATTTAGGCTAACATTTTTAGGACTATTTACTTAAACCTCTGATCAGCTGATGAAATGTTTGTGTTCTCCAACTGTTTTATCTCTTGCTTCTGTGTCTTTTTTGCAGCTCTGATAACAAATAATCTATATTTATTACTTTTTTTTGAAGAAAATTTTAAGTGATGCATTATAAGCTATATCATGGCAAAATAGACTCACTTCAAAATAAAAGTACTTTGGCTTATATTCAAATTCAATTCAAAAATACTTTATTGATCCCAGAGAGAAATTAAGTAATCATTAATCATTATAATATTCAACTGCAACAGATGAAAGTTCATCATGAACTGGTTTATCAGGAGGCCTGTACATTCTGAAAACTGACTAGATGTTTCTGAATCTCATAACAGTACTACAGTATTCCACACAGCCTTGTTAGCGGTCTAATCTTATCCATTTTGACAGTGATTTGTTATATCTTATTGCTGATATTTTTCATCTTGCTTTTCTCTGTTTTGCTCCTGCTATGCATTTGTAATGGGCCATTAGAAAGCAGGCGCTGTTTCATGTAAAGCAAACATCCTGTTGTCCTTTTATTTTGTAATATAGATGACTAAAGTGCCAAAACTTAACTAGAAAATCCAAGCAATCATCAGTGCGTCTTTATCAGTGTGGCGGATCCACGAGGCCGTCACTATCTGGAAAGGCACGCCTTGTCTCGGAAAACTGAGTATTTGTTGGAGGCTGCTTCTATTTTCTAAAAAATAGCAACTATTTCCCTAATCTTTAACTCCCTTTGCTGAGCAAGTAATGCTCTCTCGCACCTTGGCCTTGTCCTTGCTGAAGATAAAAAGTTGTGAAAAGCTACAACTTGTCACGTCAGATGACATTCATATTGTATTTAAATGCAGCCCTGGGTTGTGTTTGGCTCTTTCGTTAAACTTTTTTAGAAGCTTTATGTTCTTTGTTTTACTTTAATTGGTTGAAAAATCAGACATTGTTGTAAATCTAGGATTGTAAAACAGGAGCAGTTGTCAGACTGTCCAACTAAGCCAGTTTTTAAAGGGTTTCAGGGCCGTAATATTGATATGATCAGTTTTAGCCCCTAAAATGTCTGGAAAACACCAACACTTTCCATACTACATCTTGAAATTTGCTTGTTTGTTTGCTCATTCATGATTATTTTCCTAAGACATCGTCTTCCCCGTAAACTCCTGAAAGAACTCTCCTACTAAGACTTGCTTTTGTTGTTTACTTGGGGAGTTCAAAGGTTCTTGTTATCCACTGCTCCTTTGCTATAAAAACTTATTTATTTAACACAGTTTGGCTTGAAAACAGCACTGTACAAAAATGACAGTTGTGAAGCTTGATATATAATGTAAGCCTTGAATTTAGGCAACAGTACAAAAGACAAAAAACATACTTAGTTTGATAAGGTACTTCAATTGCTAAGCAAGTAAATATGTTATTAGAGAAGTAAGATAGTAACTTGAGTTTTTTTTAGTAAACCAGGTATGCCTTAAATGTATGCTATAGTGGTCCTATAAAGTCCAAAATATAACCTTCAGGAACCCTGTTAATGGGGAACAGAAAACAAAACTGGGTGCTCAAAATTTGGGGTCGCTAAAATATACAAGGAAAACATCAATCTGCTCTTGTATCCATAGCTACTGTGTGAATGTTTTCCGCCCTACAGTATGATGCTACCACCACCATGCTTAGCAGGAACAGGATTATGCATCATTACATTCTGGTCTATCTGTAACGAGTTTCTAATTGGAATCCTACATTCCTGATCTGTTCTTGTTGTTCTCTCGTAGCCATCGGAGCTTGATGATATCCTGAACGACCTGCAGAATGCTCAGCCGCAGCTCTTCTGTGAGCAGCGGCCAGTTTCGCTGCCCAGTCCTATGGACAAACAGAACATCTTTAATGACATCCTGCAGATCTCTGAGAACAATCCCTCCATGGCAGCACAGCAGCAATCTAGAGCCCTCGGACCCAGCATGGGCCAGACTAGTAAGTCCAGCTCAAACTCAGGAAAAAAATGAAAATGAAAATTTGTTTTTTTTCTGGGGGGGTTTTATGCATCATGAGGTTTAAACCTGTTTATTCCTGTTTATAGACTTTGGTGCTGTTCGACCAGGGCAGCCAGGCAGGGGTTTGCCAGTGAGGAGCGTCTCTCTGGACATTAATGTGCCCTCACAGCAGCCATCATTGCAGTACCCCATAAGGGCCAATAGTCCATACAATGTAATGCAACAGCAGCAAGGCATGTTGGGAGGTCACGGCATGATGCCCAGCCAGGCTGGTATGGGCAGTGCAGGTAGGTCTAACAGAGAGCTTTTCAAATCAAACCAAATTAAACTGGTGTGGTCCGGTGTGGGGGAAATAAACAATGCAACTAAAGTCTTTAACTGTGACACTTGTGGATGATTCCAAATTCTGAGGAGAGGCTTTTCCTTCTGCCTGTTTGTCTCTCACCATAACCTATCAACATCATGACACACTGACTCACTTCCCGTGACAGGAAGTAATCGCCCACGCTCTAGACAAGTTTCTCTCACTGCGTCTCCCACATATCAATACTCCTCAAGCGACTTCCAGTCTTGCACGGAAAGATTTCCCCTTCATATTGATCCTCGACCACCACAACATGGGTGCAGAGAACCTTCTCAGATGTCCGTGCAAACTGCTTTCTCACCCCTTCTCGTCACTGTGTTCGTGTCCTCGCCCCCTGCAGGACTAATGGCTCCAGGTGGTCCACGGCCAGCCATGCAGCAGCAGCAGCAAGAGGGCTGGACTGGTTCAGCCTCTGCACCTCCTATGGGAGCATCTGCACCGGGACAACAGGGTGCCATGCAGGGTAGGATGGTGCCCGGAACTGCTCCGATGAGACCCAGCAGCCAGCCAGGACCCCGACCGATGCTCCAGTCTCCGATAATGCCCAATGGTGAGAGCAAACTTAAACATCTCATTGTGAAAGCACAGAAATAAGAACGTGAATTACAGAGATTTTAAATCTGTAGTTCATGATATTGTCTATTTAAAGCAGCTGAATTATAGAGGAGACCTCAGCTCACCTCTATATAATTATCAAAGTGGTAAATGATGCCATCTTGTGGTTGGTCACAGCGTAGCAGGTGCATTGAAAATTTAAACCCACCATTTGTATCTTTGATGCTCTTGTGAAGGAGCCATTGTAAAAGTTAAAAAAAGTAATTGAATCTCTCGGCAACTCTAATAATTACATTGACTTTTTATCTTTTTTGTTAGCTCAACCTGATATAGACATTGGTTTGGTAAAAGTTAAAAAAAATTTATTGAATCTCTCGGCAACTTTAATAATTACATTGACCTTTTTTTCTTTTTTGTTAGCTCAACCTGATATGGACATTGGTTTGGTCGGCCACCATTTCTCCCAGCAGCAGGCTCCGCCCAACCAGACAGCCCCTTGGCCGGACAGCATGGTGCCAATCGAGCAGACGGCTTTTGTAAACCAGAACAGGTACACTTTTAAACCCCAGCTGCATCCATCATACGGAGTCCCTAATGGGACATGGGCAAAAATTAAAAAAAATTAAAAGTTGGTCTCATGCGCACCAGATACTTTGTCGTTTGCACCACTTACTAACTTGTGCGCACCAGATACTTTCTTGTGCGTGAAAAAGGGCGTTAGTTTGTTTTTAAAATTGCTGGGAACAGTTATTAGTTATTCATATATAAATGCTGTATTCATCCATTTGAGATTTCACTACAGAGTGACGTGTAGGCTATATATCATCTTTATTCAATCAAAAGTTGAAAGCCAGACTGTTTTGTCTAGTTATTCAAATGACACTGAAAGCCAGCAGGCTGTTGGCTGAGAAGGATCATTAAAATCCACATTGTAGCACAAAGAACAATGCTGGCTATGTTAGTAGTATTATTCTCACAATCTACGACCCGATGCTCGGATGAGACTGCTTGCACTGTAGGCTGTGCAATCGTAGTCTTGAATTTGGAACCAAGATGAAGAAAAGCCCTGCATTGAGGATACGCTTACCAGAGAAGAATGCGCAACAAAAAACAAATGCGCTTCCTTGGCAACCTGGCCATTCTGTGCAGAGAAACGCCAGCTTCACTACAGTTAATGGCATATTTACTTTTACTGCAGTTGTTTTGTATTTACAACATATGTGATAGAGATGAATAAACCCATGCAAGGAGAAATTCTCGGGGAAACCATATTTATGACCTTCAGATACCTTCAAAGCCGCATAATAATAAAGTCCAATTGGCATATTAAAATGTCTGTCCTTTTTACTGATCCGTCTACTTTCAAGCAAGAAAAATTTAATTATAATAATGTTAGATTGCTTGGAGGATGCACAGGCCTGCGGCATTTTTGCATGCATGGAGCAAGTGACGCTGCATGTTTAGAACACCTTCGATTAAAGAGATACCAGTTAATCAGTAACCTGTTGATACTGCACTACCTTTTGAATGTGCCTTTTTAGCCGGGGACATGTTGGTATTTGGTGCGCACGAGTTATTAAGAGGTGCACATGAGAAAGTGTCTGGTGCGTACAAGATGGAATGTGGTGAGCATGACCCCTCCTTTCCACCGGACGCGTAAGCAGCACGTTACAGGAGCAGCACGTTTCACTTGCGTATTCTGCTGCTTCACCCTTTCCACCGGGTGCGTATGAGGCGCATAGCAGCAGGGAAGCAGCTGTCACCGAGAGAGCACGAAATCACGCGAGATTAGCAAAATCATGCGTGGTTTCGTCAGTAACCACAACAACCATAGACATATATAAACGTCTATGACAACAATAACCAGGAAAAGACAACAACATGGCTCCAAAAGGTCTGTGTTTTATGTTATGTCCATTTTATAGTCACCAAAAAGTTTATGTCAGGGAATATCCAAAATCGCTCATTTGTGTGATGACACACAAATGAGACCCTTCCGCGACGTACTGACTTCTCACAGGTAGTGACCTTTTTTTAAGTAAAGCCACCGCAAAGCAGCACGTTTCTTTTATTTTGAAAATTTCTGGTGCCGAGCCGTTAAATTTCCTGTCTTCCCCTATCCAAAATGTAGAAATTTACGTGTTTCAGAGGCGTACTGCGAAGAAAATAGGACTGCCGTGTATATTTAGAAAAGTCCTGCGACATGTCGCTCCTGAGACGCAGCAGACTCATGCTGCTTTCGCCTCCGCTGGAAAGGGCTCTATTGACTACAGTGGTGGCCATCAGCTGCGTATGACGTGCTGCTCCTGTAACGTGATGCTTACGCGTCCGGTGGAAAGGACATGTCCTCTTAGGGGCTCCGTACCATCGGCTTGCTTTTGGTGATGACTTTTCTTAAATGTAAACTTTTCTTTTAAAACTTTCTGTAATTATAAGCGAAAATTAAGTATTTTTGTTTCTTCTTCCACAGGCCCGCACAGCAGGATGATCTTCTCTGCAATCCAAGTCTTGGTCCTGACAGTAGCGCAGTGGATGAGGGGGCCTTGATGTCCCAGCTGTACTCGGCACTAAAAGATTTTGATGGTCTGGAAGAGATCGATCGCGCTCTCGGCATCCCCGCCCTGGTGGAACAGGTGAGTTTTTCTAACGCACAGGGCCTTGCGAGGCTAATGATATCACCTGAAGTCTTTTACATTTTGTCACATTACAGATCAAAACTATAATTAATTTTATTGGGATTTTATGTGATGCACCAAGATCAAGTAGTGCATAAATCTGAGGAGGAAGGAAAAGGATGCATGTTTTTCAAAATATTTTGCAAAGAATTAGATGCACTTGTAATGTGCCTCCTTTTATTCAGATACCCCTAAATAAAATCTGGTGCACCCAGCTACCTTCAGATGTCACCTCATTAGTGAAAAGAGTCAACCTGTGTATAATTTAATCTGAGTGTAAATGCAACTATTCTCTAAAGGCCTCAGAGGTTTTGCAAAGAACATTAGAGACCAAACGGCATCATGGAGACCAAGGAGCACAGCAGACAAGTAGGGGGTTAAGGTTGTTGGTTATGATTAGAAAACAATAAATCTTAAACTGCAGGTCCCCGTAAACCACTGTTCAGAGAAATCTATTAGGAACCGTTTCTAAATAAAAATGTATTCGTACAGTAATCTTTTTAGCTTTTGGAGTTGTTTTTGTGAGACTTGCCCTCGGTCAGACCGGACGTGACGTAGCAGAAGGGAGACCTTTCAGCTTACTGAACTGAGGCAGCATAGCATATGACCCCCCCCTTCCACCACAGGTCAAGATTATGAAACTTTTTAATTAAAACTTGTGCCATTATGTATTGTGACATTGAAAATACCTTCAATAAATGTTTCAAATAGTAATTTTTGGACAACATTTTATTTGCATATAAGAAAATATTTAACCTGCAATGTGCTCTAAGTTTTCATCATCATTTACAGCCTTATTTAATCTATGTCTGTAAATAAGATAAGTAACTCAACTGGAAAACTTCCCAGACATGGCACTCAACCTAAAATGATTGACTGGATAAAGAAAGCATTACTCAGAGAAGCAGCCACGTGGCCCATAGTTAGCCCAAAGGGGTAGCTGCCCAGGTGGGATGAGACAACTATTAGTTGTGCATGCTACAAATCTGCTGTTTTTTGAAGGAGTTGAAAGAAGAAACTTGTTGAAAGAAACCCAGAAAACATATTGTTTGTAGTTTGCCACAAACTATGTCGGGGGCACAGCAAACATGTGGTAGAAGCTGGTCTGGTCAGATGAGACAAAGGTGGAACTTTTTGACCTACATGCAAACCACTATGTTGGAAAAATTATAATTGGCTAATCAAAGTCCACACTGAAATCCTACTGGGAATGTGTAGAAATGTTGATCCAGATTTATCAGAATTTAAGCTCACAGATGCTTTCCACCCAGTTTGACTGAATTTAGGTCATTTTGCAAAGAAAAATGGTTGAACGTTTCAGTCTGTAGATGTTGCTAGTAAAAACATACCCCATAAGACCTAGAGCTGTAATTGCAGCAAAAGGTGGTTCAATAAATGATCAACTCTTTAGAGGTGAATGCAATGCACAGCAGATTTTATTTACCCCAAAATTTGACAATTAGGATCTACTTTGTCTTGGTCTATCTCATCAATTACTAAATTAGTGGTGGTTGTAATGACAAAATGTTTAAACACCAATATCTTACAGATGTCAAACTAATGTGATTGTTTGCTGTTTCAGAGCCAGTCACTGGAACCAGACCAGTTCTCGCAGGACCCCACCATCATGTTGGACCAGAAGCCCCCGATGTACACGCAGCCGTTTGGCTCTCACATGGTGCCAAGGGGCTTTTCCGGCCCTCCCATGCAGGAGCCCGGCTTTCACACAATGTCTGGCCAGATGGGCCCACGGCCAAGCTACCCCATGATGAGAATGCAGACACGGCCCGGACTCAGGCCGGGTGGGGTCGCCCCAAACCAGCCCAACGCACTACGGCTGCAGCTCCAGCACCGACTTCAGTCCCAACAGGTATGCCGTGCTGCTAGACTGCCCTGACATGACCGAAAATGACATGCAGCGTATTGATTGACTCTGAACTTCAGTTGTTTATCTTTTTTGGGGGCGACTGAATACACATATTGAGGTTATGCAGTCGCCCTTGAGGCTGAGAAATCAGAAACCCCTGATTGCACACATTTAGACTTTTCAGAGGTCTCTCTCAAACTTTGCTACTAAAAAAAATGTTTCAACTGATTTTTACTGTATTATTTATATTTATCCTTACATTATTAACAGTTGTACGTAATGAGGAAGAAGAAAAAAAAACTAAATGTTTCAAAGCACTCAGAAAAATTAAAATGTTTCAATAAATGTAAATAATTTATTCTTTGTATATGTTTAAATGTATTTCTGTGTTTTGTCCCCGCAGAAGAGTCAGCCAATGATGACTCAGATGAGTGGCATGTCAAATGTGAACCTACCTCTAAGAGCCAGTGCGCCAAACCAGGTATAACAACCATCACTTAACACTCTTGGACCAACATGCTCTCTGACTATAACTTCAGTTTCCTGATGCTTTGCAGTAAACTAAAGGCTTAAAGACACAACAGTGCATTTCAGAAGTATTCATAATCCTTATTTTTTTCACTCTTTGACACATTATGTTGATGGAGGGAACACAGCTGGGAACCACTGATCTAAATCATTCGCCTGTAGCTCTGGCGCCATGTCCCGGGTTAATGTGTTACTGAAGGGAAAATCTCTGCCCTAGTGTTAAGTTTTCGCAGCCTCTAACTGGTTTTCTTCCGGGACTTCCATGTCTTGCCTGTCCCTGAAATGGACAGGATGAAAAACATCCATTGTGTTGGTTTTTCCCATATAATTTCAACAATATACATTTAATGTCATGGTTGTGACATTGTGTGGAAAGGTTCAAGAATGAATACTTTTTCAAGGCATTGTAGGTAAACGGTTTAGATCAGACATTTTTTCCTTGTTGCTCTAACACCACCTCCTCCTGCTCTTTCCAGGGAAACATCAACGCTCACATGTTGGCGCAGCGTCAGCGGGAAATGCTCAGTAACCACCTGAGGCAGAAGCAGCAGCAGCATGTTCAACAGGCCCAGCAGGTTCAGCAGCAGCGGAGCATAGCCATGAGGGCCCAGGGCCTCAACCTGCCTCCCAACATGACTGGAGGCATGAGCAACCCCAGGAATCCCCAGGCCGCCCCCCAGCAGTTCCCCTACCCACCCAACTACGGTACCAGTACAGGCCTGGCCTCGTCACCTCCCCCCACCAGCCCCTTCTCCTCCCCTCTCTCCCCCAGCCTCCCTTCTCTGCCCCCAAACCCTCAGCTCCACCTGCATGGTACCTCCTCTTCCTCCTCCACCTCCTCCTCCTCACAGATGATGATGGGAAACACAAACATGATGGGCGGACAGTATGGGGCCGTACTCAGCCCCCAAATGCAGCACAGTGCCTTTCAGTTTCCCAACTCAGGTACTGCTCCCCCTCCCCACCAGCCAATGGCACACTTCACCCGAGAACGCTGTATATATAGATGTGTGCGTGTGCGTGCGTGTAAATGTGTTGATGTGAATCAATTGAGATTTGTCCCTTCTAGTTTGTCATATGGCAGCTTTATAATTTCATGCTTTAAAGTCCACAGTCGTTGTAAACTGATACAAATTAATTAAGCTGCATTTTTTACTCTGTAAACCTATAATTTATTGCCTAGTTATGCCTTTTTACTCCACTAGATGGAGTAAGAGCACAATAAATGAACTCAACTACCCCCCCAGTATGGCCATGCATTCTTGGAATAGTTTGTAGCATTTTTACCGTATTTATCTAACCACATTTGAAATATCATTTACATCTTTTTGAGCTTTTGACTTTGTACAAAGCTGTAGGTTTCACTTTTTTCACAAATGGCCTCCTTCATCCTCTCTCTTCCTATTCCTTTGTCTGTTATGATGCATGTAGAAAATGTCAATTGCCTGCAAATGACCCTGAATGCCCAAACCATTTCACCTTAGAATACAGAGTCCTCATGTACTGCATCTGTTTTATCACCACACACGTTTTCGTTTTGCATTTGTCCTAAATATCTCTCATTAGCGTGTTTCTGCGGGGTGAGTGTGGCTGACAGATCTGAATGTTTCCACTGCAGGTATGAGCCAACAAGCAGATGGGAGTTTTGCAGGAGCCAGCACGCCGCAGAGCCCTCTGCTTTCTCCACGCATGGCGCACACACAGTCCCCCATGATGCAGCAGGGCCAACAGAACGCCGCTTTCCAGGGTTCCCCTGACATGAACGGATGGCCACAGGGTAACATTGGAGGCAACAGGTAGGGATGACCAGAACTTCCAGCTGAATGTGTCGGTAAAAACTCAAACATGAAGACAAAGTTAATGTTTGTGGATCCGGATGGTTTCAGATTTCTTTTTTTTTTCAAGAAATGTCGAGCAGTGATGTTTGTGAGTCTTATGGTCATCTAATGAGTAAAAGAAACTGATCTTGAAGGCTTATCTGTTTCAGAAGAAATAAGATTTATATTTTTGCAAAAAAATAAAATAATCTCTAGATCAATGAACAGAAGATCTTAGTCTAAATATCAGCAAGCTACATTGGAAGTAAAGTAATATTGGCAGCACACTTAAAGTGTGTAGGTTGTTTTGAAATAATTATCCAGTTAAGATGGTTAAAATGAGTTAATTTCTCTGAGAATATGCATCAATGTATTATTTAATCTCCTCAGTTTGCTGTAAAACCTCTTTAAAAAGTGACTTTCAAACTGATTTTCTTATGTATTTATTCAGTTTTTCTTCACTATCAAAGCAATGATAAAATATCGATGCATTTATGGGAGGGTACTTTCATCTAATATTTATCACAGTATTTTAAGAAAAAGCTGCTGAAACCATTATTATTATTATTAAGGGATGTTGAGAAATAATTTAAATGAATCAGGAAAATAAGCAGAAATTAATATATGCTGCTGGTAGCATTAGTAGTATTCATTCAGTCAAACATTTATTTATATTTATTTTTATAATACAATAGCAGAGACATGTTTAACTGCCCTAATAAAAAGATAAATTACACTGTTTAATTTTTCTTGTGTTCTTTGTGCATCTAGGGTTTGGGAATGTTCTTAGCTTTCAGTTTCAGTTTAATTCTGTCAGGAAAGAACTGTTAAAACTCTAATGTTGGGATGTATTTTCTTTTAAACTGACTGCACCTACCTAACAAAATTATCACATTATAAATGTGGGGAGAAAAAATTAAAGCAAATATTTATCAATTATGTGCATTCTGGGTAATGAAGATAACTTTATATGCATACATAAGCACGCATATGGTAGTTGAGCATTCTAACGGCTTCCTTTCCATTTGCTCTCCCCAGTATGTTCTCGCAGCAGCAGACGTCGCCGCAGTTCACCCAACAGAACAGCACCAACATGTACAACGGCAACAGCATGGGCCTGAACAGCGTTTCCATGGCCACCAACATGGCAACCAGCAGCATGGGCCAGATGAGCGGACAGATGAGCGTCACATCCATGGCGTCGGGGTCATCGCCCGGCTTGCCCCCCATGGGGCAAGAACAGGTAGATCCTTAACAAAACATTTTGTCTGCGTATCCAACTTGCAGTGCCAATCAGAAGCTTACATATGCTTGTAATGAGCATGAATCCCATAAATACTTTAACAGTTTTTATAAGCCATTCATTTGTTAAGGGTGGATGGTTCAGCTCGATACAACTTCAGTGGTTTTTTTAACAGAACAATTAGGTGCACGAGTTTGAATTTACTGTGGCTTTCTCTAAAAACATACAGGCTCAAAAACACATTCAATACCACTAATATTTTGATACTTGTTGTTTAGTAGTAATAATAATAATAATACTACATTTGATTTAAAAGCACCTTTCAAGACACCCAAGGACACTTAACAATAGAATAAAAACAAATAATAAAACAATTCTAGAACAATTAAAAAAAACAAGAAAATCCAAAGTGCAAACAATACATTCATAGTAAGTTGCAGTGAAAGGATGCACTTTTGTTGCCGTCAACAAGCCTCTTGTATTACAGGTCCTTCTCAAAAAATTAGCATATTGTGATAAAGTTCATTCTTTTCCATAATGTAATGATTAAAATTAAACTTTCATATATTTTAGATTCATTGCACACCAACTGAAATATTTCAGGTCTTTTATTGTTTTAAAACTGATGATTTTGGCATACAGCTCATGAAAACCCAAAATTCCTATCTCAAAAAATTAGCATATTTCATCCGACCAATAAAAGAAAAGTGTTTTTAATATAAAAAAAAAAGTCAACCTAATTATATTCAGTTATGCACTCAATACTTGGTCGGGAATCCTTTTGCAGAAATGACTGCTTCTATGCAGCGTGGCATGGAGGCAATCACCCTGTGGCACTGCTGAGGTGTTATGGAGGCCCAGGATGCTTCAATAGCGGCCTTAAGCTCATCCAGAGTGTTGGCTCTTGCGTCTCTCAACTTCCTCTTCACAATATCCCACAGATTCTCTGTGGGGTTCAGGTCAGGAGAGTTGGCAGGCCAATTGAGCACAGTAATACCATGGTCAGTAAACCATTTACCAGTGGTTTTGGCACTGTGAGCAGGTGCCAGGGCGTGCTGAAAAATGAAATCTTCATCTCCATAAAGCTTTTCAGCAGATGGAAGCATGAAGTGCTCCAAAGTCTCCTGATAGCTAGCTGCATTGACCCTGCCCTTGATAAAACACAGTGGACCAACAACAGCAGCTGACATGGCACCTCAGACCATCGCTGACTGTGGGGACTTGACACTGGACTTAAGACATTTTGGCATTTCCTTCTCCCCAGTCTTCCTCCAGACTCTGGCACCTTGATTTCCGAATGACATGCAAAATTTGCTTTCATCCGAAAAAAGTACTTTGGACCACTGAGCAACAGTCCAGTGCTGCTTCTCTGTAGCCCAGGTCAGGCGCTTCTGCCGCTGTTTCTGGTTCAAAAGTGGCTTGTAGCCCATTTCCTGCACACGCCTGTGCACCGTAGCTCTGGATGTTTCTACTCCAGACTCAGTCCACTGCTTCCGCAAGTCCCCCAAGTGTCTGGAATCGGTCCTTCTCCACAATCTTCCTCAGGGTCCGGTCACCTCTTCTCGTTGTGCAGCGTTTTCTGCCAGACTTTTTTCTTCCCACAGACTTCCCACTGAGGTGCCTTGATACAGCACTCTGGGAACAGCCTATTCGTTCAGAAATTTCTTTGTGTCTTACCCTCTTGCTTGAGGGTGTCAATGATGGCCTTCTGGGCAGCAGTCAGGTCGACAGTCTTACCCATGATTGCGGTTTTGAGTAATGAACCAGTTTTTAAAAGCCTCAGGAATCTTTGCAGGTGTTTAGAGTTAATTAGTTGATTCAGATGATTAGGTTAATAGCTCGTTTAGAGAACCTTTTCATGATATGCTAATTTTTTGAGATAGGAATTTTGGGTTTTCATGAGCTGTATGCCAAAATAATCAGTTTTAAAACAATGAAAAACCTGAAATATTTCAGTTGGTGTGCAAGGAATCTAAAATATATGAAAGTTTAATTTTTATCATTACATTATGGAAAAGAATGAACTTTATCACAATATGCTAATTTTTTGAGAAGGACCTGTATTATGGCTGACTATCTGACCACTTTTATTGGCAATAAACGAAGACCTTATAAACTGGTCCGTCTCTTGGCACAGACCCCTTCTCTAAGCAGAGTCCTTTCATTTTGAATGGGGTTAAGGTCAAGCCATATCAGAAGAATTACGCATTAAAACCCAGTTTGGATGTGTGTTTGGGGTCTTTGGTGGAAACATAAAATGGTCTATGTATTTCAAACGGCTTGGTTGTTGAAATGAAATTGAAGAGCTTCAAGGTAGTCCTCTGAGTTTATTGTTCCACTCACTTTGTCCAGTTCACTTTTAACACTATCAACAGAATATGCCCTCATGGGTTGTCAAACTGAACGATGATCCCAAGTATACAGTAAAACTGATTATTGGAATGAATGAAGGAGTCAAACATCATGCTTCTGGAATGAGCTTGATCACAACCCTATTGAAACTTTGTGTACTAAACCTAAATGTTGACTTGAAACTATTTACATGATCTTTACCAATTCAGAATTATCAAATGTTCACCCCAAATTATACCAGAAGCTTTTTAAATGGTTCAGACAATCACTAAGGAACTATTCAGGTATTTAAGCTTAATGGATTTGAGAAAAACCACAATATATTCAAACTTTTGCACCCATGTCACATTTTTAAATCCATCAAAGTTGTTTGTTGTATTATGGAATAAAGCAGTTCAGATGAATCATTAAAGGCCCCAAACGAATCTGACATTCACGCCCCAGATGAATGTAGACTTCTTAGGGGCACTGTATTTCTCTTGGAGTTATTCTAAGGTCTGTGTTTGGCTCCCTTTTATTTAATAGCCCTGCTAGTGAATAATTTACTCAATAGTTTACGTAGCTCCTCTAAAGTTCTGCTACTTGTCTTCAACTTTTAGGATAGTGATGTAATTGAGCACTTTAAAGCCAGGCCATTTAGTTACACTTTTATGTAGGCTGCTGACGTTACTCACTGACTCACATGTTTCATGTATCACTTGATTCCTGCTGCGCCTCGCTTATTTAATGCCCGCCAAGTTAATTCGTCTCCGTTTGTCTCGCTCGTATCGTTAGGCTGGTATCTGTGAGGCACTGTTGTTGACCGTAATGCTTTTAAGCCAGTAAAAATCCATGAATATTTAACTACAGTGCTCCTGTTTGATTGCCTGCTGTCCAGACTGTTGTAACATAGCAGCATGTCCGTCACTGGACTTATCTTCCCTCCAGGTTTATAGAAGAAAAATATTGGCACTTAGATTATTTCAATTATTTACTGTTGGGCCATTAGTGCATGCATTTGTTTTTTTTCCCTATGGGTTTTATGCTTGATGGTGTGCTCCAACACTGTTTGTAATTTCCTATAGTCAGACAAGTTCAAGTTATTTGATGAGTTTTACTCTTCAATGTAGGTTTTACATTTATTAATCTACATTTAAGATTTTACATAAAATTTCCATACAAGTTAAGTTATATGAACTTGCTTTAATTAATATATATTCCATCCAGCTCTGTAAGAAGGAATTCATCACAGTGCATTTAGCTTTCTGCGTGAAGGGTTTGCACCTTAAACTGCTTTGTCATTTCTAGTAGACATGTTGAGCTTAAAGCAGTCAGACGCAATCTTATCTGATTCATGTGCATCTGGAAAACACTAATTGTCAAAAAGAAAAACTATTTTCATAATGCAAGTCAAAAAAGAATTATTTTTTTATTCACTCCACACAGATGAATGTATTTTTCAGATTTTTATTCGTGTTTATTTTGATGGTTTTGCCTTACTGTCAAAACACCCAAAACTGAGTTTCTCAGAAAATGTGAAGATGAGATTTGTTTTTACAGAAATTCTTTTCTATGGCTTTTACAATAATGTGAGAAGAATTTTAGCTCGTCAGTTGTCCATCATGCACTTTTTGACACCTTCCACAAGGAGAAAAAGCCACAAATATAATTGCTAAACAAGCTGGCTGTATCGAGTGCAAGAGCCGCTAACATAGTGGACACCATTTAGCTTTTTTTAAGGACTACTTTATGTAGTTTAGTAAGAAGAGAGGAAAGGAAGAATGCCAATAACCCCATGTTACTGGACTATCAGTGCTTAAACCACTTATTGGAAATAAGTTTAAATAGTTTAAATCACTGATAGTCTCAACTGTGGATTGGAACAGATTTTAGCATCAACAATGCAAAAAACACAACAAAGCACAATGAAATAAACAATCAAAAACAATATTTAAATTGCTTTAACCTTAACTAACTTATCTCTGTCCAGATACAAAACCTTTCTTTGGTCGTTTCTAAGAACAAAGGAGCTCTCGGTACTCAGTGAGTTGTGTGGCGCTTAACAAATGAAGATGAGTTGGTCAGATTAAAGAGAGCCTTCGCAGTGGCAAAAACAAGGGACAGGTTGTTGCGGTGGATGGGAAGAGTGGAGCCTCTGCAGCGTTTGCCGGTTAAATTAAAAAAAGGGGAACGGTGGCAGTGGCCCCTGGGCTAGGGGCTAGTGGTGGGGACACAGTTCCTCTTCTCTCTGCTCCGGGGGGTCGCCTGGGGCTGGGCTTCAGCTTTTGCAGCAGCCGGCTGGCGAACCATATGCTCAGCTGGCACATGCAGGCCATGTGTGTGAAGTTACTGTTTTTCTTTCCCATCAGTTTAGTGATGGGATCAGAGACAGCGTCTCTTTTTGCGGAATCTATAAATCAAAGATTCCTTCTGCCGACTTTCAAATAGGCCAGGGTTGAGGCTTGTTCTTCGGCCGTAATACAGTCTCTGATTGCCTAAAGTGTAGACTGAATATTTACTTTGGATCCAGGGTTACTTTAAAGATGTAATACCTCCCTTCTTCACCTGCAAACATGGGGTCTCACTTGTTGTCTCACCAATGTAAGCCTTCCAGGTTAGGGGATGTGAAAGATGGCGTTCTGGGCGCTCAGCTTTGTTAACCTTATCACGTGATCATGCTCTGACACGCCTACCTCCTAGAAACTGATCGTGGGTTAATGCAGTGCATGCTGGGATTTTATACCAGTCTCTTTGTTCCCAGTATGTAGTTCAGTCAGTTCAATTCAGCTTATTTATAGAGCGCCAATTTATAACACAAGTCATCTTAAGGCACTATAGAAGAAAAGTCATTTCAATTCAATCATACATACATTCCAATTAATCCTTCAGGTCATTATTCCAAACAGTTTAAAAGTTTTCGATCTAAACAATCCCAGCAGATTTCATCGAGTCAGTGACTTGCAGCATTCACTCTTCCTGGATGAACATGTAGCAACAGTAGACAGTCGCCTGCATTGTGCAGCCATCTCCCACGAGAGAGCAGAGACACAAAAAGAACTGATGTAAAAGTACTCACAGAGAACGTTCAGTTACAGGGAGCACCATCCCAGTCAATGTCCCCCTCCAACGAGGCACCACAGCCGAACAGAGCGCCAGACCAGGTGTAGCTTCTATTGAGAGAAAAACACTGAGAGAAAACAAAGTTAGCAGTCAAAATAGCAGCATATAATGCAATTGGAGAGTAGTAGAAGAGAAAAGTAGCAGACTGAAGAAAGGATCTTCATGGCTGGGATCTCAACAGTGCTTTATGGGGATTGTCTTTGCATAGATTTCTGCATCAATCCAATGTGGTGTGGAAGTAATCACCATGTCACTGCTGAGTTAAGAAAGTCCAGGTTGCTGGGATTTAAGTCAGCCTAATCAAGCACAGTGATACCATGGCCAGTAAAGCAGATGTGAAAACCTTTTGGTAGGTGCCACGTCCTGCTAGAAAAAGAAATCCACATCTCTATAAAGCTTGTGAACAGAAGGAAGCATGAAGTGCTGAGCTGACTTTGGACTTGATAAACCACAGCAGACAAACAATATGGAAGCAAATATGTATCATAATTCAAATTAAAGCGCATTATCTGAAATGCTTTTTAATTTTCACAATGCAACTGCCAATGTTGACTCATTCATAAGAAATCATCCAAATTGAATTGTGGAAAAAATGATGTGGGGTGTGCGAAAAACGAAAAAAGCAATGTCCTTTATCGTTTTCATTTATTCACAGAATGAGCAATTTTGCAGAAGAAAATGAAAAAGCAGTTTGGAAGATTTATTTTTATTTATGAGGCAAAACAGCAGTTGTATTCTGAAAATGAAAAAGCATTTCACCTAATTTGTTTTAATTAGAATTATGATACAGATTTGCTTCCATAGCACACCAGCAGATGCCTTGACTCTGCAAATCATCACTGTGAAAGCTTCACACTGGGCCTCAAGCCGGTTAAATTCTGTACGTCTTCACTCTTCCCCCAGACTCTCTGACCTGGATATTCTAATGAAATGCAAAATGTACTTTTAAATGAAAGGAGGACTTTGGTGCAATGTGCAACAGTCCATACCTTTTTTTCCTCCTTAGCCCAAGATGCACTTTCAGCATCTCTGCCGCAGAAGTGGCTTAATACTAGGAATGCTACAGTTGTGAACATGTATGTCTGTTTGTGGTGACTCTAGGAACATCTGACTCCAGCTGCAGTCCACACCTTGATAGTATCCCACAAACCGCTTCTTTACTCCACAATCCTCTATCTTTTTCTACCACATTTTTTTCTTCCACTCAACTTTACATGAACATGTTTGGATACAGCAAACTATGAACAGCCAGATTCTTTGTGGCTTTAGCTCCTGTCTCCTGGAGTCAGTCTTCCCCACGAGTATATAGGTCATAACAAAGTATTTATGTATTAAAAGGCCCTTTTATTGTTCATGTTTAGTATTAAAATTTTCTGAGAACCCAATTTTTGTTTTTATCAGAATTGCCAGAAATGAAATGAATCACTTTGTGTAATGCATCCAAAAATTATAACAGTCTTAAAAGATCTGAAGTTTGACAAACTTGGAGGTACTCTGAATGGCTTCTTTGTTAAATCCTTAAACTAATATTTGCATTTCCTCCACAGAAATACTGTTGACCCTCTTCAAGCTTCTTAACACGAACCTCAGCGATTAGCTGGTGCAGGGAGCGCGTCGGCCCTTTAAGAATCAAAGAGACAAACTGGTAACTAACCCGCTGCCCCTTGGACCAGCCAGGCTGTGTCCTGAGCCCCTTTCCCTCCCTCCCCCTCTCCTCACCCCAGCCGACCCATCGGGCCCCAGACTGACACAGGAGTGAGCAGAAGGCGAGCCTACCTGCCCGTCCAGCCGCATTCACCGTAGTGTGACTTACTGTAGGGCCCTCCTGGTGGGATAAACTGACTTCAGGGAGCAGAGGGGGCATCAGTGGATGTGATGAATGTATTCCTCTCAGCGGACACCGGCCATCTACAATCTCATCTCAGAGAATTACCGAATCATTCTCTCTTCACTCATTTGGGACATTTCCTCATGGGTTCCAAACGGCAGCAGAGACTCCCAGGTCATGTTCACAAGTACAAACGGAGCTCAGTCGGTTTTGGCCTTTTTTGCTGTATTTTGTTTTATTATTGGGTTATTTTTTTTCTTGTTATGAAAATTAATATGTAGATGGAAGACGGTGAAAAAAACTGATCTCGATAAACACTGCAGAAGAGTGATTTGAGTGGAATTCTATTAGAATAATTTAGTCAAGAGGTTTATATAGTGTATTAAATTAAGTTTTATTTTTCTGTATAGATTCTTTTTAATTATTGTAGATGATTCTTTATCCTCGTAGCAAGAAGATTACTAAAAGTGTGAAAGAGGCACTTTTTAATCGTTTTTAACAGTAATGGTTGAGAAGATTCTTCTAATCGCCTGAATTATGGATTGTGATCTTGGTCCAGCTGTTTCAGAAGATGTCAAAATCAAATATGGTTCAAAATGAATTGTACATACCGATGAGTAAAAACCTTTTATTTCCTATTTATTTTATTCCTTACTGGTCACTACTGCCTCTCTTAAAGCAGAGCAGTTATTTTTGCTTTTTTTGTTGTTGTTCTGTGAAGTCCTGACATTCTGGTGTTCTGGTACGACTCGGACAGGGAGGGTGCAGGTTGGTGGTTAGGGGGTGTGCTGTGTATACAGTGTACAGATTACGGCTTGCTTCTCTGCCTTTTAGCATAGAACACGGAAAAGTGTAAAAAAAAAGAAAAATCCTCACAGCCATACATTAACTCAAAACTATTTAAAAAAAGTGTGCTTTCTTTGTCGTCTGGAGTGAAAACTGCTTCGTACAAGCTGCTAGGTGCAAACTGTTCGGGTGTGATGTAAACAAGCAATAATTATTTGAGAATCCTTTTCTGTTTGTTTGTTTGTTTTGTAATTTTTGTACAGGTTCCTGAATTTAAAGAGGAAGAAAAAAAAAGACACATTTTTGCTCTGCGTTTGGATGCAGTATTAAACACCGTTTTCTATTGCAGTTTGTACCAAGAAAAAGTCTACATCCACACACACACAGCGTTCTTGATAAATTATGCAGCCACTTGAGGTGGGGGGGGGACCTGGAGAGGGGAGGTAGTTTATTTCCCCCCCTTGTGATCAAAATGAGCCCTCTCTTCCTCCAGCCTTTTTTCTTCTATCGCAGAGGTCAGAGTTTGGACTGCGCCTGCTCTGACAGACACTTAGCCATATTTTATGACCTCAGGCAATTAAAGTATAAAAGCGTTCGCTGATGATGTGCTGATCTATTTCCCCAAACGGGAATTGAGATCCAAAGCAAGTCATTCTCTCTAACTTCAAAAAAAAAAGTTTTTATATAAAGGCCCAGGAAAGACTTTGATCAAGCCAAATGATTCCTCACATTTCAATTGGATTTCTTTCGCTTCTTGGTTAAGCTGGTCCACACAGGAAAAAAAAACTGGAGACCTCTGAAGATGTCACTGAGCAGGAAATAAATGCGGATGTTCATCAAAGAATCAGATTCACTCTGAATGTATAGTCATTAAAGGCCTACTGTTCTTTCTCTCCTAACATGTTGCAGTCACACCATGCTCTCTTCTGCATTTTTCTTGCTTTCCTTTGCATTTCCAGGTGTAATTCGAAGGTGTAGAGGAAGGCTGCGCGCACACTTTCTGTGTTTTGCCGTGGGTCTACAGGACGTTGTGCTTTTTTTTTTTCCATTAAAATGCTGTTTTGATTGTAAAATCCACCCATGCAGAATAAAGCCTTTAAAAGCCATTTTCTCAAATAGGCTTTTAAAAGGATTCAGAGCCCTTTGCAAATTTCCAAAGATTGTCAGCATTTTGAAAAAAAACAAAAAAAAAAACAACTTAAAGCCATGTGGTAGCAGTGCATTTTTTAAAGAATTTCTGAAAACGGGTGCAGAGGAAGTGCACATATTCAGACTTTGGACCCACCTAACTACACGCTATATTTTCTTCTCTTTAACGTTTGCTTTTGCAGAACTTTAAATGCCCTTTTTGTATTGTCTGCTGGTTTGTTAGAGCTAAGATGCAAACCTTTGAAATGCTAAACACCCTAGCATATTGCCTTAGATTTCGTCCTGTTCTTGTTCTTGTAAATTACACTGCTGTCTGTATAAATTTGTATAATGACTGGTTGTACAGTATTGAATGGGTGCACCACTATTCACCTCTTCTCCGCTGCTGAAGACTCGGCCACTCCCCTCCCCACAACCACAGTCATTGCTCTTCTATGTTGGGATAAGTTCATCCTCGCCTCACTGTTGTACGGAAAAGATGATTCACAGAGATACTGAAGCAATATGTACCATATTGGACTCTTCTTAAGAAAGATCACTGTTTTGTTTTTGTTTTTTCTGCATTGTCCACAGGAGTCGCACTGTATTCCCGCATCCATCTTACCTTTGTTACCCTATAGGTGTGTGTGTGTGTGTGTGAGAGCACGTGTGTGTGTGCGTGAGCGTTTTATGCAAAATTAGATATATAAGAGAAGGTAAAACCACAGTTATGCAAGTTGTGAACTAATATGGCTTTGCTGATGCTATTTGCCTTGTAAATAAAGAATTCTGTTAATGCATAATTTAACTGTTTGGTGCTTTGATTTCATCTTGGTAGAAACTCGGGATATTAAGACACTTTTTTTTTGTTTATGTAAAATACGCATACATTTAAATTATAAAATGAATAAAAATAAAGGGTTAAAGGATTTCAGTGCAATTCAAAACTTGTATATTTGAAATTAAGTGTTTTATTGGTGAGCATGCAATAAAAACATTGGTGTGTCTTTCAGTACAAGTTCACAATAAATTTTTATGCAAATACACAAATTACTTTTGCTATTAATACATGGTCATGTTTAGGGTTTCTTGTTCACAATAAGTACCGATTTAATAGTCAGAATGTTATACCTGATCAAACTGTCCAATAAATCTCAGGACATAAGCGTATACGAAATTTATTCTGTGAAATTCAAGACTAAAATTACTCAAAAATTTTTTTTCTTTTTCCAAATATTGGCTTCAGTTTTAGATTACCTCTCCCTGACGTTTAGAGAGTTAAAAATCAATTGGAACCCCCCTTTTATACTGCTATACCTAAATCGCTGCATGAAAGGATGCATTCAGGGAGTTTTTGCCAGGATCACTTAGGAATGCCACTTAACATTTCTGGTTTTACAACAATAATAAATTAATCAACATGTTTCAACTCAATAAACCTTGTCCAATTGAATTTCAATTAAAAAAAAGTAAGTACATCCAGGTGCACCTTAAAGTCATGTCATTTTCTAGTTAATCTATTTGCATAATTAAAGATTCATTATACACCTATGTTTTTATAACTATGGCTTACAACTAATGAGAAAATAAAATTTTGTTTCTCAGAAAATTACAATTTTATATATGGCTAATAAAAACTTGATTTATGATACATAAATATTGTGTTATCACCTACAGTTTTGTTCAAAATAAGTGTTTTCAAAAACGTGAGTAAAGCACAAAATCCCTCTAATATATTTTATTTCCATTCATTGGGAACACTGCACATTGTATTCCACATCAAAACCTAAAGTAAAATGTACCAATATCGTAATCACTTTACAGACAATAAAGGAAAGCATGATGTTGAGCTGGTCAAAAAATAGCGTTCACATTTTTCAGTACAAACTAAAATATTTACTCAATAAACTGGACAAACATTCATATTTAGCCTTCATGTGAATCACCAAACTAATCTTTTCATAACTTTTTATCAGAATGAAAAGAAATCACATATGGGGTGCCTCAGGGCTCCATCCTGGGGCCCCTCTTATTTAATATCTACATGCTCCCACTAGCCCAGATTATAACAACCAATAAGATTAGCTACCATAACTATGCAGATGATACTCAGCTTTACATTACGATGTCACCAAGTGACTTTGAACCCATCCAAACCCCAAGTAAATGCATCGAGCAAATCAATGGATGGATGTGCCACAATTTTCTCCAGCTGAACAGAAACAAAACAAAAGTAATTACTTTTGGACCTAAAGAGGAACAAGGATCAAGAGTCAGCACACAGCTTTAGTTAATACTGCTGGAAACTACTGATCAGGCCCAAAATCTAGGTGTAGTAATGGACTCAGACCTGAACCTCCAAGGTCACATAAAGGCAATGACAAGGTCAGCCTTCTATCACCTGAAGAATATTTCTAGGATTAAAGGACTGATGTTGCAACACGACCTTGAAACACTCATCCATGTGTTTATCTTTAGTCGGATTGATTAGACAGCTGCAGCTGATCCAGAACCCTGCTGCTCTTGTCCTCAGTAGAACCAGGAAAGTAGAGCACATCACCCCAATTCTAAAGTCCTTAAACAGGCTCCCTGTAGCTCAGAGAATATACTTCAAAATACTTTTGCTAGTTTATAAATCACTGAATGGCTTAGTACCAAAGTATGTTTAAGATCTACTCTCACTAGTGTACTCAACATCCCTAGAATTAGAACCAAACATGGAGAAGCAGCTTTTAGTTTCTAAACTCCTCTAATCTGGAACAAACTTCCAGACAACTGCAAAGCTGCTGAAACACTGAGGTCTTTTAAATATCGGCTAAAAACCCAACTGTTTAGAGCTGCCTTTGAGTAATGTTTTCATGTATCATATGTTTTGTGTGTGCTTATTGCTTTCTTGCTGTTTTTACTTTATATTCTTTGTCTGTGTTTTACTGCTATTTTATTTTATCCCCTAATCATGTGAAGCCTTGCCTTGTCTTTAGTTGTATAACCATTGTTTCTGAGAACTGCTTCACACCTGGGCTGCATGGAGTCGACCAGCTTCTGGCACTTGGAAATGGGTATTCCAGCCCAGGATGATTTGACAACTTTGTACATGCATGTAGCATGTACAGTTGTGGCCAAAAGTTTTGAGAATGACACAAATATAAGTTTTCACAAAGTTTGCTGCAAAGCTACTTTTAGATCTTTGTTTCAATTGTTTCTGTGATGTACTGAAATATAATTACAAGCATTTTATACGTTTCAAAGGCTTTTTTTGACAATTACATGACATTTATACAAAGAGTCAGTATTTGCAGTGTTGGCCCTTCTTTTTCAGGACCTCTGCAATTCGACTGGGCATGCCCTCAATCAACTTCTGGGCCAAATCCTGACTGATAGCAACCCATTCTTTTATAATCACTTCTTGGAGTTTGTCAGAATTTGTGGGTTTTTGTTTGTCCACCCGCCTCTTGAGGACTGACCACAAGTTCTCAATGGGATTAAGATCTGGGGAGTTTCCAGGCCATGGACCCAAAATTTCAACGTTTTGGTCCCCGAGCCACTTAGTGATCACTTTTGCCTTATGGCACGGTGCTCCATCGTGCTGGAAAATGCATTGTTCTTCACCAAACTGTTGTTGGATTGTTGGAAGAAGTTGCTGTTGGAGGGTGTTCTGGTACCATTCTTTATTCATGGCTGTGTTTTTGGGCAAAATTGTAAGTGAGCCCACTCCCTTGGATGAGAAGCAACCCCACACATGGTCTCAGGATGCTTTACTGTTGGCATGACACAGGACTGATGGTAGCGCTCACCTTTTCTTCTCCGGACAAGCCTTTTTCCAGATGCCCCAAACAATCGGAAAGAGGCTTCATCTGAGAATATGACTTTGCCCCAGTCCTCAGCAGTCCATTCACCACACTTTCTGCAGAAGATCAATCTTTCCCTGATGTTTTTTTGGAGAGAAGTGGCTTCTTTGCTGCCTTTCTTGACACCAGCCCATCTTCAAAAAGTCTTCGCCTCACTGTGCATGCAGATGCGCTTACACCTGCCTGCTGCCATTTCTGAGAAAACTCTGCACTGGTGGCACTCCGATCCCACACCTGAATCCTCTTTAGGAGACGATCCTGACACTTGCTGGACTTTCTTGGACGCCCTGAAGCCTTCTTAACAAGAATTTAACCTCTTTCCTTTAAGTTCTTGATAATCCTATAAATTGTTGATTTAGGTGCAATTTTAGTAGCCACGATATCCTTGCCTGAGAAGCCATTTTTATGCAACGCAATGATGGCTGCACGCGTTTCTTTGCAGGTCACCATGGTTAACAATGGAAGAACAATGATTTCAAGCATCACCCTCCTTTTAACATGTCAAGTCTGCCATTCTAACCCAATCAGCCTGACATAATGATCTCCAGCCTTGTGCTCGTCAACATTCTCACCTGAGTTAACAAGACGATTACTGAAATGATCTCAGCAGGTCCTTTAATGACAACAATGAAATGCAGTGGAATTTTCATGGCAAAGAAGGACTATGCAATTCATCTGATCACTGTTCATAACATTCTGGAGTATATGCAAATTGCTATCATAAAAACTTAAGCAGCAACTTTTCCCATTTCCAATATTTATGTAATTCTCAAAACTTTTGGCCACGACTGTAGAATCCAAGTTGCTTGAGGTTCAGAGTGAGGCTTCAAAGCCAAGGATTAAGCCAAGTCATCTGCAGTTGTTGGTTCACTTGGGTTACTTAACACCTTGACAGTGCCACTTGAAATATGTTTGTAATGATTCTACACAATATGTGGGGATCTATCTTGAATTGAAATGTTTATATAAATGACATTTTTGATAATATTTTAAATTCGGTATTATTTTCTGACTGGAACTGGCACATTTTAAGTATCCGACCCACCTCACCTTTTTTTTTTTTTTTAGATTTTGTGGCTGTAGTAGACTTTATTTGAAAATGGATATCATAGACAGGGGGACAGAAGTAGGTGATGACACATGGCAAAGGTCCACGGGGATGAGACTTGAACTCAGGACGACCGCGTCGAAGGCTCAGACCTCTACACATATGACGTCCGCACTATTCACTCCACGCGATGCCCCCACCCTTTTTTTTTTTTTACATACCCATCCATCCATCCATTTTATGTACCCGTCATTCCTATGCAGGGTTGCGGGGGGGGTCTGATGTGGATTACATAAGTAATCCACATCAGACCATTAGGGTTAATTTTTCAGCATATAATCGCCTAAAATGTAAGTACTGAGCACTTAGGACACATGATCAAACCTGAGCAACCGCCTGCTGGTAGACAGAGGCGGCCCTAGGCATGGGTGGGCATTGTGGTTGCCTAGGGCGCCACCTGCTGGAGGGGGACGCCATTTGAACCCGAGAAAATACATCATATATATATCGCAAATGAGCAGTTTGCTGGTCTATCTAGCACTCTTTTGTTGTGCTGTCAAGAATGTAAAGGGAATGTTAAATGCACAATGTGACAAAATACCATAGCATCTGTAATTTCTCCACTTAATTTACCTGACCCTAAAGGTGTCCTGCAGCACAGCACCTTGGTCTTGAAGGTAAGGGGAAGGGGCATGAATTCTCTGATCTGAATTCTATGAACTCTGCTCCTTCTACATGGAACACGCTGCAAAAGGACTGGAAATTAACTTAACTTATTTCACTGAACGCTTTTAAGTCCAGATTGAGATAACTTGAGTCGACCTTTTTACATTGTAAATGTTTTTCATGATGTGTATCAATTTTAATTGTCATTTGCAACTCCTTTGCTGCCTTTTGGCCAGGACTCCCTTGAAAAAGAGGTTCTTAATCTCAATGGGACTTTCCTGGTTAAATAAAGGTTAATTCAAATCAAAAAATAGCGGTGCATCTCAGAGCAGGTTATAGTGTTGACAGATTTAAACAATAAGATATTTTCGTTATGAAAAGAATCCCCAAGCCATGGCATACAACAATCTCACCTATAGGGCACCAAAATCTCCAGGACCGGCTCTGCTGGTAGATATTATTTTTTGGGAGTCATCCAACTACACTTACTCACAGAACACTTTGAATAGCTTCTAGAAATCTACTTAAGAAATCAGTTGTGAAAGCAGGTAAGCAAAGGCTCCCAGGTGGATACGAACTGGAGCAAAGCTGGAAGAACTGACCGCGTCTACAAATGTGCGGAATGACCACCGGTTTGGTTGCGATGTTAAAGGGATGTAAAAATGTGTTTCCACTGCAGGCCAGGTAAAATAATTTAAACAGTTTCAATGCGTGAGTGGTCCGTGAAATACTGACATCCTGGAGTGAAAATGAGCTCAGGGTGTCCTTCCTTCTAAGCACACTAGCCTACTAGTGTGTGTGAAATAAAATCGTGTGACATAAAAAAAAAAAGTTTCCTTACACCTGATTTGCATTCACTTTATTTCTTCTTTTTTTAACAGGGGTCTACGCTAAATTCTTCTGACTGAGCCCTGTCACGTGTGTGTTTGTTCGTGGAAATGTTTGGGGAAATCTCAGAATTGCGTGCAACCGTGGATAGGTTAACTTGGTGGGCTGTCCCACGCAGATTCATTGACATGCATGATGTTGAGCGGATTCCTCAGCCAATGGGAAGGAGGAAGACGCTGTGGAGCATCTTCAGCAGACCTGAACACGATAGGTGCCCTCAGATGACCAGAGACGCATCCAGATTTAGGGTTGTGAAGCTCAGCTCCGATGGCATGACGGATAAAACTTAATCCTCTAACGGCTGTGATTGGTAAGCGTTTCCTCTGTTTTCTATTTAAAATGTATTTCAGTTTCTCGCTTGCTTCTCTCTCTCTCTCTCTTTCTCTCTTTCTTTTCTTTAATTGTAAAAATCTATATTTGTTGATTCCCAAAATTACGAGTTAGGCACGGAGTATGGCGTACGCCATTTTCACCCCTTTTCCGGATCTCCTTCCCACTGTTCAGTAAATTATTGTTCGAGGAACGTTAAGGTCCATTAAATGCTTCATTAATGCTGACCTCTGCTCCAACCGACTGTTCTCTGATTGGTGTCGTGACCCTGGTTTGTCTCTCTATTTACTGGCTGGCTGTGGGGGGGACTGGTTCCTTCATGGCCCCCTCACTAAAGTTCAGCTGTGTGAGGTGTGTGACCTCTCAGCTGGAAATATTGCAAAATCGGCTGGCCGGCTTTTTCTGCGGATGTTTTTATTTTCCTCCATCTTCCAGCTGCTTTCTTCAGGCATCATTCCTTTCAAAATTCCAACCTTTTCCAGACGACATTCCCAGAGATTTTTGTTCTCTTTTCGCCCATTAAAAGGGCGAAAATACGCAAGTTGAACATGAAGATACTTGTAAGGCTTTGAACATAAACGGCAAAAAATACAGATAAAGAATATAATGGATTGATTGATGCGACCTTCAGACAGAAGCATACAGTAAAAGGCTGGAAATCCAAATATTTTTCTATACTTTTATTCCCCCCCTATAGGCTACTCCTCGAGACCTTGAAATTGAATCAAATTCTGGGCTTTTACGTACAGAAATTCCCAGCTTTCTTGGTCCTTTCTTTGGCCCATATTGGCTGCAGACCATATAACTAAAATAGTTACTTGGGAATTTGAGACAGGTAGCCTATATCCGCAGTGGCCAGACTTTAAAATGAAATCCCCAACAACCACACTGGTCAGGTTCCTGGATGGATGGATACACTTTTTAGACAAAGAGATAGGTGAATTTTTAAATTATCCTTTTGCTGGTTTATACCTGGAAATTAATTCAAATGTATGACTCCATTAGGCTACAACCCGCAAAGGAAACCTGCTATTTGGAGATGAGATAAGATAGGCTATAGCCTACAGTTTACTTTATATGCAACGATATTATCTCTTTTTTTCGATTCATTAAATTCAATGAACTTTAATAGCCTAATCACCCTTCTTCCTTTCCCACTCTCCTCCTCACATCCCCTCACAGATGCGTCCCTGTTTGAAGCTCCATGTCGGTGTCCGTCTCCAGCGTCGCCGCCATGCTGAAGGAGAAAAGCTACCAAGCCGAGATGCTGAAGGGTAGTCCAGTCCGGGGGTTCTTCCCTTGCCCCTACCCCTACATGGACTTCTTCCCCCGGACACACAGCCTTCTCCACCCCCTCAAGTCGCTCGGTCGGCTGGTGTCGGACGCCCGGACGCCGCTGCCCCTCGGGTTTCACGGTGGAGGAGCGGCTCCGTTCCTCGGTCACGGCGCGTCGGGCTTGCCGTACACGAGCCAGATGTTTCCCGGACACGCTCTGCACTCCAGACCGGAGGAGCTGGCCGCGGTGGTGACGGAGCACGCCGCCGGTCCGCTGTCCTCGGACTTCAGCAGCCCGTCCAGCGTCAGGTCTCCATCCGTCTCCTCCTCTAACAACACACCACCCAAGAAGAGTTTGTTTCGGCTAAACACTGATCTGTCTCCGGAGAAAAAGGTTACATCCTTTAACTTCAGGGAGGAGGACTTGTTCATGGTGCTTTATGGTTACTCTGGGGGCCAGGAAAACCGCAGGGGCCACGCTATATCAGGAATTAACTTGCAGGAAAACTCAGGTGAGGCGCTTTTGGAAAATGTCTACTTAATGCATAACTAATTGACTAATAAAGTTACCCTTACTTCCCCAGTTGAGGACCAAAAGGGCCCCGATCCAATTAATAGGTCTGCCAAATATAAACAAACATCTTGTACATAGCTAAAAAAAATAAATCAGCCAATCGTTATTTTTTAAATTGAAATTTGTAGCCTAATCTCTTCAATACGCAATTAAATATATTGAAATAAAGCAATTAAACTATTATTAAACGGAATTTTATGGTTAAATCAGATTAAAGTATGTATTTAATTTATTGTTTTATATGTCTTATATTGAAGCCCGAAAGTTCCATAATCGAAAAAAAAAAGATTTTCCATGTAGCCTAAATAGTTTGATATGTGATTGCTTAAATGAAACTGTAATAAAAACATTTCAATTGAAAATGAATCATTATTTACGAGAAAACTATTTTTGAAATACGCAATTAAATAAAATCCTATGATTTCAGTAGTTATTTCATGATTTAATGCCACAATTCAACAAATAAGTGTTCTGCCAAGTATATATTTAAATATTTGGTCGTTTATATCTGATTGTTTAAATAAAACTGGAGTTTATATAATAAATAAAAAAAATATCAATACATAAGAAATATAATATAAACCAATATTATTTTCTCAATGCTCTATACAACATACAGTTAAACTATTCTATTGTATAACTATCCATCCATTCATTGTCTATATCTGCTTGTCTTTTGGTTTTCAAACATTTCACAGCTTCTGATTGCTCCATTTCCCTACTGGACAAAGAAACTCTTGAGCTTCCAGAGGGTAAGATCGTACCATGTTTTACGTTTTCTAACCATGCGATATAAGGGTTTTGAATTCTGATTCTGTGTTGCAGGATTGATTGTCTTCCAGGCTGCGTGGGGAAGTACTTACCACTGTGGAGTTTTCACAGATAAGGTCAGCATCCCTAAAGGCAAGCGCTTCGGACCTTTCCAAGGAAAACTTGTCAACACCAGTGAAATAAAAACACATGGTGACAACACCCTGATGTGGGAGGTGATCCTATTATATGTTCAAAGGTAACATAATATAATCAACTGCTGCATCATCTTTGACATTAACATCATCATCTCCTCTCCTCCAGGTCTTTGAGAATGGCCGGCTGAGTCACTTTGTGGACGGCAGAGGTGCCTCAGGAAACTGGATGTCTTTGGTGAAGTGCGCTCGGTTTCCTGAGGAGCAGAACCTGATCGCGGTGCAGGTCCAGGGTCAGATTTTCTATGAAGCCTGTAAGGAGATCACACCAGGCCAAGAGCTTCTGGTGTGGTACGGAGACTGTTACACACAGTTTCTGGGGATCCCACTCACACTGAAGGACCCCAGAGGGGACAACAACAACAACAACAACAATGGTGCTTCTCCAACTGAAGGTCTGTCTATGGCTTCTCCCAACCTTCGTGTTCATTTTTGATCTGCATTACAAACCCCTGAACTCATTTCTGTTTTTTTGCAGATTCGGGAGAGGGCTTCAAGTGTGACAGATGTGGGAAAGTGTTCGCATACAAATATTACAGAGACAAACACCTGAAATACACACGCTGCGTTGACCAGGGGGACAGGAAGTTTCCCTGTCACCTATGCAACAGATCCTTTGAGAAGAGGGACAGGCTGAGGATCCACATTCTGCATGTGCACGAAAAGCACAGACCTCACAAGGTAGAAATGATTGAAACACTGGGGACATGCATTTAGCTAGTATTTGAAACATCACTGTTCTGCTGATGTTACTTTGTGCATGGTGCTGAAAGAACAGCTCCCAGGAGTCAGATTTTGTTAGGTTTTTTGGGAAGTGGATTACTCTATAAGGCGTTATTTGGCCAAACAAAAAACATTCACTGGATTTATATTATCATATGAATCTAACCAATCTATACAACTTGAATGACTGATGGTAATAAATAAAGTAGCAAAATAAAACTGTTACTGATGCATTTTAATATTCTCCTAAATTAATTAGCAGTTTTTTTCCCTGTCTTTTCATTCTGGTAAAATGTGACCAGTTGCGATATTAATATTTCAAATGTTTGATGTGCAGTGCTCCGTGTGTGGGAAGAGTTTCTCCCAGTCTTCCAGTCTTAACAAGCACATGCGGGTCCACTCTGGAGAGCGACCATACAAGTGTGTCTACTGCAACAAGGTAAGAGGAGGCCACTTTAGTTTATTGGTTTATGGTAAGGAAAAAATGTATTGACTTGTTTGACTAAATAAAAATAACTAGTAGAGTTTGAATAGACGCAGTAATTTCCCAGAGGTTTTCATAAGGATTCTTTCAGATAGCTACCAAGGGTTTTGTACAAAAGACAAGGACAAAAAGAGAATATTACAAAGATGGCATAAATGAACAAGCAAATCCAAAGTAATGCAGAACTGTAATGAAAAGAAGTAGCTAAATAATTTATTTTACAGGCCTACATGTGTGTGAAGTATAATTTGACCCATGTTTGTGTGTGAAATTAGAAATGTAAGCAAAAATTAATTATTATCCTTACCGGTAATTATTTTTGTTCCATTGCTGTGATTAATTCATTCTATACCAGTTCTTATAATTAAAAGTACATGTTGGTTTAATCTAATTAGTTGTGATCCTTCTTTTTCATTTTTTGTGAGCTTAGTTTTTAACATTTTTATCTATGCTTTTCAGAATTTGCATATTTCTCCCCATCGTCATAATCGCCGTTTCATTTTTGTACTCACTCAAATAGCTTTACCTCTTTGTTAAACATTTCTGTTTTACCATTCATGGTTGTTGTTTGTTTAGCTATTATTATTATTTTTATTCTCTTTTTTTTACACATTGTGTCATGGTGTTTATAAATAAACACTGATTGACAGAGTTAATGATATTTAGCGCGTGGACAAAAGGTGACACATTAAACTATGTTAAAGCCTGCTTTTAGCGGTCCTATTTGTTGGTTTGACTAGCAATTATCAAATTGAGCAAAGTTACACAAGTATTTGAAATACAGAAGCACTCATTTATAAGCCCATTTATTGGCTAGATTTATTTTTTATATATTGGCTAGATATGGTGTGGAAGAATAAGTGTAGAAAAATGTAAAAGAAAAGTCAGAAGTGTAGAAAAATGCAACACATCAAAAATAGCTAACACCTTGCATTTAGTTTTCACTAAATATTGTAGTTGTAATTTAACCTACAATATCTTGAGAAGTCTAGAAATTATATGAAATGTTTTCTTTTGTTTTAACACATAAGCAAATGAATTAATCAAAATTAAAAATTTGAAATATAAATTTAACTTTTGTACAGGCTCAAGTCATATCATTTAAACAGAGACTTTACAACATGTCAGGGCGATGTTCTTTTCATTTCTCTCAGCAATATTTTTTGTTTTTTATGACAAAAGACAGAGTTAATGCTAAGTAGGGGAGAAAGGGGCTGGTTGTCCCATGGGTTGGTTGTCACATTGCTTATTACAGCTATACTAGAGAGTACTGTGGTTTGATTTTGATATCAAATATTTTCTCTTATTAATGTGATCATTCTGCACGATTCATCTTTGGATTTAAAAGCACAACACTGAGGTGAGGATAAATGTAGTCATTCTAATAGATAACAGTATTTTTTCATGTTGCCGTTATTTTTGTATAAAAATTTTATTAGCTTTAAAAAACACAATAATTAAGAGGTCAAAGATAAGATCATTAATTTGAGCTAACGTTTATTAAGCTAGCTAAACCCATGTGTTAGCTAGCTAAAAGTTTTTGTCAAGAGGTCACATGAGGCTGGTTGTCACATGTGAATCTTGGCTTTTTGCACTTTGACATAAAACTAAATAGTTGAAATAATAATTCAAAAAAATCAACTGGGAAAACAGTTTCATACAATACATTTCTATGCATTTTGACAATTAGGAACAATGTTGGGTAACTTTTTTGTGTTTATATTAAATTAAACTTAATTTTACCACTCACAATAATAATAATAATTTGCTAAATTTTTGAAATTGAACAAAAGGAACATTGATTGGTACTTATTCCCAAACCAAATCTATTTTTGTCATTTTAATAAAAAATGAAAAAAAGTTACACAATTTCATAAAATCTTGATTTTTAACCAAAACTCTAATTGAAATTAAAAGCGACACCCAACCTCCTACATTGTGACAACCAACCCCAACATGGGGGAGGTTGTCACAGTGGGTCAGGGTGTTTTTACCAGGTAGGAAAAAAAGAAAAGTAAGATAAATTCAATCCAAGATCCTAGGCTTTGATTTAATCTACAAATGTCTCTTGAAATATGTTTGGATGAGCGATATAGAGTAACAAGGGAAAAAGCAATACTAGAGTAAAAAGGGAGACAATTAACCAGCCCCGGTGTTCCGTGTTTTCCTCGGGTCTCTCCGTCCAGCTCCATGTTTGAAATCTTTTGGTCTCCTTATTTCACAGTTCTTTCGGCACGCGCCCTTTTTCATTGTTCCTCGGGACAGGCACGCTCCTCGGAGCCACTTCCAGGCCAATTATCGCCAGATGTTCCACACAGACTTTTGTCCTGCGACGTTCTAGGTTTTTCTTTATTTATTTATGACGGTGCGATGAGCCGAAGTGATTTTGTTTCGATTGCGTGCTCCTTTTCTTTTCGTTTTCCCTCTCTTTCTTTTTTCTTGAACCATTTACAAAAATGCAGGAGGAATAGCCTACGTTCGTTTTAACCCTCTTCGCGTGTCTGTTGGCCATATTTTTTTTCTTACATATTTTCGAGGAGACTGTTACCACTTTTTAATGTCTAACTTTTCTCTTTTAGGCTTTTACTGCCTCCAGCATCCTGCGCACGCACATTCGCCAGCACTCCGGAGAGAGGCCCTTCAAGTGCAAGCACTGCGGGAAGGCCTTCGCCTCTCACGCCGCCCACGACAGCCACGTCCGCCGGACCCACGCCAGGGACAAGCCGTTCCAGTGCGAGCTGTGCGGGGCCGCTTTTCAGGAGGAGCAGGAGCTGAAGTACCACGAGACCATCCACAAACGTAGCGTACATTTTTATTTCGTTCATATATATAGGCCTATATAAATGTGGCTAAAAAATAATAGCAAATAAACTGCAAGAAGCGCTTTATTCTAAGAGCTGATTGAAATCCAAAGTGTCGGCATGCATTGTGGCATTAACAAAATATTTAAAACAATAATATTTAATGTGAATTCTTACAAGTTAGGCTACATCTTTATTTATTTTCCTTTGAATGTTATTGCCATGCCTATAAATAAATAAATAAATAAATAAATAAATAAATAAATAAATAAATAAATAAATAAATAAATAAATAAAGGGAAAAACATTTGCTAAAGTATGATATTTTTTTTTGCTTTCTTCTCCCTTAGAGAGACAAATCAACACCCTCATTGTTCCGTCTTCTTCAGGAATTGGATTAGAGGACCACTCTGAGCTCCCAGTGAATGAAATCCAAAAAGCACAGAAGAACCCAGGGCAAAGATGTCCAAATTATCCGGGGTTAACAGTTTTGAACTCTGATTATCGGCCCTGGAACTAAACCATCCACAAAAAAGGGGGAAAAGGATGGTTATGTACAGCCTTACTTAAAACCAAACATGATTATTTAAATGTTTTGGCATCTATTTATGTAACTATATGTTGTATTTTATTATGTGGCTTAAAGCTATCTCTACAATAGCCTGATTTAGTCACGCTTGGTATTATTATTTTTATTATATTTTATGTCATTCCTGTTTTGTTTGCTTATAGATTTAATGTGAATTGTATGTTCCTTTTTTAATTTATAAACTGTGTCACCATTTCTTTTTAAAAGCAGTCTGTAAAGTAAACCAACGGCACTGGCTCCCTTTGTTCAAGCTTTGCCTTTTTTCATTCGTAAAAATAAATGACTGCATGGCAAAGAAATATGACTCTTGGTTAATTAAAAAAGTATATTATTAATTAGATTTAATTGCTTAGAAAAATTACAGAGACAAACACCTGAAGTACACATGTTATTATGTGAATTATTGTTATTATTTTCTGTCCAAATTCGCATTTGAATTATGGCTAAAAAGCAAACAAACAAAAAACAAGCGAACAAACAACAATTTAGCACCATTAATTGAACAATCTGGAGAAAAAATTAACATGTCTTGTTAGAAAGGTCCACAGGAGAAAATTGCATCAGGATGCAGCTAGATTTGAAATAAGAAGTAGAAAAAGCCTTGTAGTACTCTAGTTCCAGTCACTTGTGCAAGGTGTCTTTGTATCTGTCTGTCTCCTAGCCTGGTTGCTCTCAGTAAAATGAAGAAACCCTGCTTGGAGCAAATGAATGACAATGGAGTGCGGCTGTAAAGTGGTCTATTACCTCTCACACACAAAACAGTTCACTGTGACTGACATCTGTCCTCACACTGCATCCAACTGTCCCCCACATGTTGGCCTGAGATTAGATAGATAGATAGATCTATCTATCTATCTATCTATCTATCTATCTATCTATCTATCTATCTATCTATCTATCTATCTATCTATCTATCTATCTATCTATCTATCTATCTATCTATCTATCTATCGATCGATCGATCGATCGATCTATCGATCTATCTATCTATCTATCTATCTATCTATCTATCTATCTATCTATCTATCTATCTATCTATCTATCTATCTATCTATCTATCTATCTATCTATCTATCTATCTATCTATCTATCTATCGATCGATCGATCGATCGATCGATCGATCGATCGATAGATCGAGCTGCACAATATATTAATTTGCTATCCTCACTGCAATATCAGTTTGTCCAATATTGCCATCACAAAGGAAAGCTTGGTTGCGTCTTCTGAAAAGGGTTCAGGGGTCAGCCTCTCGTGAGTGTTCAGCAGCCCTCCTCTCTGTTCAAATGGCCAAAATATAGCTGCTCGAACAAGTGTGGCTCAACTTTTATTGGACCTGCCCCTCCCATGAGTAGGTCTACAACCCCCACCAAAACCACCATGATGGGGTCTTCACTGTGTAAAAATAGGGTATCCTCCCCTCTGTGGTTTCCCAGGATCAGAGGGGTGGAGGAGAGGGACGGAAAAGACAAAAAGAGAGACAGAAGGAGTAAGGGGAGAATGAGCTGCCACAGCTGAAATACGGAGATTGTTAGCACTCGGTGCTAAAAGAGTGGTTTTACGGCGCCTCCTGTGATTAGCTGATTTAGGACTCAGGCATGGGAGAATTTTTATCTAGGTCGTTTATAAGGATTGATTTCACATTTAACCTCCCAGGCAAGCCAACAGGGTCTCTTTGGAGCCATCTATCAGATTCATCTCTGTATTAATGTAATATTAATAATAGCTGAGCTCCACGGTTAACGTGTTTGCAGAAGTTAATTCCCTCTGAGACCGGAGCAAACATAACTCTTTACCAAACAAGTGTAGCACTTTGATACTTTATACCACTCAAGCACGCCACACAAATGTGGTCACAACTAAATGCACCGCTGTGATTAATTAATAATGTTCACTGATATAAAGAGGGGAAAGCTGCTGCTGAAACATTCTTACAGATGGAGTCACCTTGTACATTTAGATGTTGCTCATAGTCTGAGCTCAGTAGTCAACAGCTCAGATGTATTAGTGTCTATTGATTGGCTAATAGCTGTCAGTGTGTGTGTGTGTGTGTGTGTGTGTGTGTGTGTTCTCCAGACAGCGGTCAGACTTTTAGCTGAGGGGACTTCTAAAGTATGACCGCAACGGCTCTCTCCCAATATATGTGCCTCTGTCTGACTCAAAACAACATAAAAACGTTGTGATTTTAAAGACAAAGTAAAGCTTCCAGGCTCTTTTTGTCAAGATTCGTTGATTTATTGGGATAATTCTTTAACACATTCCCCCGGAAATAGCTACACCTCTATTATATCATACCTTCTAAAGGTATTCAGTCTCTTAGTCTTTTCACATCTTGTCATAGTACAACCAACAATTGCCCCAGTAGATTTCTATTCTTACCACAGATTCCCAACTGGATATAGATCCATGCAGTTTGACTGAAGTGTCCAACGCATGAATATGATTTGATCCAAAGCATTGTAGCTCTGGCTGTAAGTTTAATGTTGTTGTCCTACTACAGGAAGGTAAACCTTTGACCCTGTCTCAGTTTTTGGAGCCAACCTCATGACAAATTTTCTTCTTCAACTATGCCTAGCTTCTATCTCTGCTGCTGCAAAGTATCCCCACAGCCTGGTGCTGCCACCCCCATGATTCATCATGGGAATGGGTTGTTCAAGGTAATATACAGTGTTAGTTTCAACTACGCACCAAAGGGTTAAGAGCACCTTATTGTGTTCAGATTTGATGAGAACACAACTAATAGTCAACCTATATGAAAACCTTTGCAAGCACTGTGAAAACAGCAGTCGTAGATGGATAATAATAGGATGGGGGGGATGTTTGTATTGTCTTCGTGTACTTTTGTACATGGAAGAAATGTATACTGTTTGCTCTTGAAGAACTCTTGTGGGCATGCCACACTGTTATGGAAAGTGTTCCTCCAGCTGACCCCCAGCATCAATCAAGCTCTTTAAATCGCCATCATCTCCACAGTTGCTAAAGTAGCACTCAGGATGGAGCACTGCTTTTCCATCAAGTTATGCTTAAGATTCTGTGCCAAATATGTCTGACACTGACCAGAGGTAACTATTTATTTTGTTCTTGTTAATCAGAAATCTCTTTTTTTTCGAAAGCTTTCTTAATCCTGGAGATGTTCTGAAACTCTGCCAACCCTCATAAAAAAAGACACTTTATCTGTTTGATTTCTACCTTGAAAGACACATGTGAGTTAAGCCATTTGTGTTTGAATGAATCCAATGAACCTCACCCCCCGTTTGAGTGAAGAAATAAGGCTTATCAGCTTGTGTCCTGCGAAGCATGCGTCAGGTTGCTCGGAGGTGATTTCAGCCAGGGTTGAGGACAGTGTAGCAGAAGGCCTGCAGAGTGGCTGAGCAGCAGAATGAAAGGCAGACCAAACACTGTCTACAAAGCCTCTCCATATTGCTCCGGAGTGTGTGCATCTTCTAGATGGGATTGATGGGAGAGGTGGGCAGATGGCCTTATCCTTCTCAGTGGGGGGTGGTGTGAGGTTGCTGGGCACTCCCATGGGGCAACATATTTGCAGACACACACGTGGCCACATAACCCCGCACCCGCCCCAAAACAACCCCCCACAGCAGGCAATTTTCAAATCTACAGTGTACCTGTATATTTCCATTTATCTTATGAGCTGTTTCACCTTTGATGGACTGCAGGGTTTCTCCTTTAGGCCGATTCATATGCAACAGGGCTTGGAGGAATAATTCTGCTCGTCCGCTGACATCTGGCATTGTCATTCGAGGTGTTAGAAAGTGTTATAGGCCTCTGCTCCCCATGCATTGCGCTTTACAATTGTTCCCTGTGTGTTGTTTGTGTCTTTATGCGCAAGGCTTTTGTATGGACCCAACTGTTATTCCTGTGAGTGATGGAGCTGGCAGTAGGGTGGTGAGGAGAAGAGCTCCTGTTACTGCACTGCTCTCTGGTTTCCTGTGATTGCTTGCCTCTGTGGAATGGCGGGGTTGAGAGCCTCTGATGTTTCCAGATGATGCAACTTCATGAATTCAATCTTTATGTACCTCCAAGGAAGTTCTCAGGTTTATTGTAAGTAAAATATAAAGAAAAGAGGATTCACAAAAGTTTTAGTTTTGCTAAATTAAACATCCATCCATCCATGAGGGTTTCCGATTCCCTACAAGTTTTCCATCAATTTTTAAATTATTGTTTGTTCCTCAAATCATGAAACAAAGCAGTTTTGAGGTTGGTTTCTGATTGAATATCAGATCTGTTTAAAAAAATAATCTAATCTGAAATTGACTTATTTTATTTTTGAATGGCAGTCTCAAATGAGATGAAGGTGATATAATTGAAACTGAAGCCAGCCATTTCAGTATAAAGACTTTAAAAAAAAAATCTATTTTTTTTTTTCCATCTTCATACTTATCCAGACCTGTAAAATAACTAAAACAAATCCCATAGTTTCCTAGACTTTGTAAGACTGTGGAAGGTTGTAAAACAGTGTAAACATGCTCACGTTCTTGCTGTAAAAAAAAAAAAAAAAATGAAGATAATCATCTATTGTTCCTGAGGGAAGGATTTACAACATATGGGCACTCACTGTAGTCCTGACACATGCACATCCATGCACACACAAGGTGACCTCCTTGCTTCTCGAGATGTTTGCTGTTTGTCCAGTTAATCCTAACTAAGCTGTCCATTTGGGTGAACACTCAGAGGGTTTCGCTAATCTAGGGAGGGATACTGAGAACGCTCTGGCAATTAAAACATCAGTTTGTACCTTCCAGAGATAGAGAAAATTGTATTTGCATTGAGTTTTCTCTTGTGTTTAAAGCATTTTGCAAGATAACAAGCAGTTCAAAGGGAAAGAAATGCTAGAGCTCAATCTTCAGGATGTGAATTATCTATCAGCACTCTTGTTTTTTTCCTCACCTCTTTTCTTTTTTCTTCTTCTATTGAATGCACAGTCTCTTCCCAAACTGGGCAGGCCATCAGTGATTCCCATCAAAAGCATACATGGGAGCTGCATGGTTTAGTTTATAATCTCATGAAACTCGAAATATTTATATTATGTGTGCAGCCTAAAGGACAAGGGGTTAGAAGTTTGTAGTCTTTTCAGTGAAAACCTCATACTTAAGTGCCACCAGGTCATGCTATTTATGTCAGGTTATTTTTAATAACTGTACAGTATTATTCTTCTTATGATGTAAATTTCACCTTACTGCACAGTCTCTTAATCTTATTATCTTCTTTTACCTTTGTGTGAATATGCATGCTTACCTTACCTTGTTGCTGTGACACCTGAATTTCCCCACTTTGGGACAATAAAGAGTGTTTCTATTCTATATATCTTAGTTATTGTTAGGGCCAGCTGTGGTTTTTATCAATCCCTGCCATGTTAATAATGCCAACTAGTTATATAAGATGCCAAAGACAACTCAAGATGTTAACTCTGTATTTATTTAGTCGTTTTTTTGTCTGAGACTGCTCTTTCACACACAAAGACAGTGTAACATTCCTTTTGATCCCAAAATGAATGATTACTGATCAGTTACCACAGAAAAGCTACAACAAAACATTTTAATGTTGTTAGTTGCAGTATTTTTTTAAATCAGTCTCAGCAGATCAAACATGTAATAAAACAGAGCTTGGTAATATGCCAAAAATCTCTTTAAAATCTGAGTTTTCTGATTTTTACATCCAGTATATGCATGAATATGAAATAAAATAATAGGTTCCTTCTGTTAAGGTTTGTTTGAGCATTAATTTCTTTCTGCCTGTGTGTACGTGAGATGGCCTTTTATGGAGTTGCCATTTCAACTTCACCTCTATTGTTTATTGGACAACTGACCATGACCCCCAGCACCTCCCAAAGGTCAGTGGGCTCATAGGACCTCAGTCTGTAAATGTTTCTGCAGCGTAACCTCGAGACAGAATGACTGTTTACGCACTTGATGCTCTGTGATGGCCCAAAACATCAGTAAAGCTAAAACATTAGTGAGACCATCTGAACAGAACGTCTAGGAAGAGTTATGGAGACAAAAGCTGAATGAAGACATGGACACTGAGTGCTTGGCCACAGTTATGAGTACTTGTGCTCATGTGTAGTGCTGTATGTGCACTTTCCTTGCCCATGAGTGTGTCTCAGCAATTCAACCACAGCTGTTCGCTCCACCCCCAACACTGAGTCATGATGGCTTTTTGACAGCAGTGCAGGAAGACAAATACCCCTGTCCTGTTGAAACATTCATGAACCCTTATGACCCTCTACTCCACCTAATGTACCCTAACAGGCCTTTATGGTTTCTTTCTAGCCTAGCATCACCTTAGTGCTGCTTCCCGGCATCTAAGTTATTAACGCCCCACCAGTACTGGTCTTTTATGTCCTTACATCCAGTAAGTTCTCCTGAGCAAACAAAGTACTACCACATAGAGATTTACCATCCACTAAATCAATCAGCAACTGCAGGGCCTCACAAAAGTATTCACACACACCCACGCTTGTTTTTCTGCAAACTTTCCAATAAATGGATGTTCGCCTGAACTGACATGGCAAGCAAAGCAGCTGAAAGGCTCTAGAAGAATGAAAAACACCTATTCGTTGTGCACACAAGAACTCCAAGTAGGAAAGAATGGGATTTAAATTAGCAACATAGGGGAAACATGTGGCAGAAAGTGATCAGGTCAGATGAGACCAAAACTGAAATCTTTGGCCAACACGAAAAAAAACGTTGTGAGGAGGAAAACCAAGACCTCCTTGAACACATTGTTTTCTCAGCGACACATGGTGGTGGCAGCATCATGCAGGGGGGTGCTTTTCTTCAACGGGGAGGCTCGTCATGGTTGTTGGGAAAATAGACGGACCTCAATATATTGCGATCAGGGGGAAAAATACTGTTAGAGGCTGCAAAAGACTTGAGACTGGTGCAGAGGTTCACCTTCCAAGAAGACAAGACAACAGACACCTCAATCAAATCAAATCACATCAAACTTTATTTATAAAGTGCCTTTCAAACCATAACAAAGCTTCTCAAAGTGCTTTACAAATGTGCTGTGGTTCACCCTAAAACCAGTCTGAAATTTCTCTAGGACATTATGAGCGTTAATAAAATTATTAAGTTGAATTAAAACAAGTTTTTCTAAAACTTTGCTTAAAAACGGTAAGTTAGATACCGGTCGGAAATTGTTAAAATCATTAAAATCTGAATTGCTCTTCTTCAGCAGGGGCCTCACCACCGCCCCTTTAAAGGCGGCAGGAAAGACCCCCGTCTGAAGGGAGCAATTCATCATAGTTAAAATCTCATCTCTAAAAGATTCATAAATTTGCTTAAAAAAGGAAGTGGGAATCGGGTCCAAAACACATGTGGTGGGCCTCACTGAGGAGAAAACTTTATCAAGAGTCCCAGCTTCTACCAGGACAAAACTGTCCAGCGTTTCCTCTGGTAGAGACACACAATCAGATTTGTCTAAAACCATGTTACACTGAGAAGATAAAATATTACATCTGATCGTGTCTACCTTCCCTCTGAAGTGGTCTGCAAACTCCTCACAAAGAGCATTTGAGGGGGTTTTCTGATATGCATTAGTAGTAGAGTTAAAAATGTTGTCTATAGTGGAAAACAGAATTTTGGGATTATTTTTATGTTGTCAGATGATTCTGGCAAATTATGCGTTTCTGGAATTTCTTACTGCATTGTTATATGATTTGAGACGTTCGATGTACATTTGATGATTTATTGTGATTTTATTTTTCCTCCATTTTCTCTCTGCCACCCTGCAGCTCCTTTTTAATCTCTTAAGGTCTTCGTTTCTCCATGGTGTTGTTGGTTTTGAGTGTTTGTTTCTAACATTAAATGGAGTCAGCAGGTCAAGAGCGGATTGAAGCCTTCTGTTAAAATTCAGGTAAAACAATAGGAGGATTCTTTTCAAAAATTTCCAGAAAACCTGCAGCCACTTCAGGGGTTAGATGGCGCTTCCTGACAGTTCTCACAGAGGTCTCCTTCTGGATAAAACTGGTGATATTAAAAAACACACAGTAATGGTCAGAGACAGCCAAGTCAACAACAGAGGACACACGGGTGGACAGGCCATGCGTGATGACCAAGTCCAGGGTGTGTCCTCTGTTGTGAGTTGGCTGCGTGACATGTTGACTAAAATCCATATAATTCAAAATATTTAAAAATTCTGTTGATAAAGGAGCTAAGATGTTATCTAAATGTAGATTAAAATCACCAGCTAAAATTATTCGTTCATAAGAGTTGTGCAAAATTGATAAAAACTCTGAAAATTCTTGAATAAAAAGTGCACTCTTTTTAGGAGGCCTATAAACTGTGACACGTAAAATCTGAGGAGTGCTAAAAACAGACGCAGTATATTCAAAAGTGCTAAAATTATCAAATATAACAGGTTTGGCAGAAAGCGTTGATGAACTAATAAAAGCAGTTCCGCCTCCCCTTTTGCAACTCCTCGTGGAATAAGAAACTGATAGAGCAGCAAATGAGTGGCATAGAGTTGATCAAAGTATCTTCATACTTAGTTAGAATGGCCCAGTCAAAGTCAGGACCTGTGGAGGATCTGTGACAACACTTGAAACTTTCTGTTCCCAGATACTCTCCATAAAGTCTGACTGGGTTTGAGACATACCCATTATGACCTGCAGTGAAAAGTGGTTGTACAAAGTTTTGACTTATGGGGCTGAGTCCATATGCATGCTGCACTTTACAAATGAATTTATTTATTTTTGGTAAAGCAGGTAAAGAAAGAAAAACCATCCATACATTTATCTCTACTTTACAAATATGTAGTACTTTGTGCTGTTCTTGTTCATGAGAAAAAGTAGAAACTTCAAGTGGTGTGATACTTTTTCAAGGCACGGGATATATCTCAAGCGTATGTTTGAGCTCTGTTACCTGTTCACTTTCTTCCAGGTTTGCGTTGTCGTGTTCTCCTTCATATGCAGTCGTAGACCATCTTTGTAATTTGATTCGAGGGGGCTTTATTGATCTGTTAAGATTGTCACTTAAAAAAAACCCCATTAGGGTTAAAGGTTTGACAGCTGATATCAACATCTTTCAGTGTTGTGACAGATTTAAATGAATCAGGTGACCCAGACAGTAAAGAGAAATCCTGGGTTTCACGAAAGAAAGGAGAATATGTAACCCGAGGTGTTCTTCTATGATTAACCACCGGAGAAATGGACCAAATTTTAAGAAGTAACTGGTCATTGCTGAGCAAAATGAACTGTTCTTTCAATTGTTCTATGTCCTCTGTGTGTGTCCACCCTGTGTGCGGGTCCACAGGGAGATCTGTCCTGAACAGTGTGTTTTACTACTCTCCTGGCCTCCCCACTGTGTTTACCTCTCCGTGGTAAAAAATGCCATATGCTAAATGGGCTTGTGTTACAGCTCTGGTTTCATGGCGGACCGTCGGCCCCACACAAACTATGGCATCAGTCAGAACGGATATCCAAGCCATAGCTAAGCATATAAAGTGGAGCTTCATTGATCTGTTTATGCTTTTCTAACAATCTCCAACACATGAGATTCATCTTGGCCACAGACAATCTTCTGATGGTCATTGATTCATCCGGTAACACCAGAACAATTAATTAGAGGGGGTGCAAAAAGTCCTTATTGAGGAACCATTCATTCCTTCATAGCGAAAGACATTTCAGTAATGCAACTCCATGATTACTGTTTGGTAAAACAGATCAGTTTGTTTTACTTGGACTGAATAAAATCGGTGAGACATAAACTATACATCTCAAGCTGTTAATGATGCTGTTATTGACAGGGGTAATAGAAGTCACAAAAAATGGCTCAGGATATGGTAAGAGTCGGTCTACATCTTTGACAAAGTGCTTTCAATGAGAAGAAAACTGCAGAGGGCAGCAAGAATTAAACTCCAGACTTTGTTGCTGATGGGAATAAAGCGACTGAAGAATTGCACTACAGCATGAATCTTCTCCACTAATCTTGCGTTAAGTGATTTTTGAAGGATGCTTTAAACCAAACATCCATTATTCTAAGGAACCAGCTATGCTGTTACAACACAAAATGAGTCATACATTTAATGTTTGTTCAGATATCTGCAACAGACTGCAGAACACATTTATTTAACCAAATCACTGATCAGAAATACTGATTCTCTTGAAGTGGTGATGTTCTTACTTTTGAAACATGCATTTTAACATAGGTTTTTTTACTGAAACAACAAGAAGCTGTTAAATATTCACACTTGACCATGTTGATCAGAGGCGGTTTGTGATTTCGGCCATATGGGCAGTTGCCCAAGGTGGCATTAAAAAGGGGAAGGGGTACAAGTTTTACAGCTTCTATGTTATGCAGTCTTCTGGAAGTTGGTGCCCCCCTGCTTGCAACGAATAAGGAGCCTATTCCACACGCTTTCTGCTGGACAACATTGCATTGCCTTTGATCCCACCCCAGACTTTTTGATTGCTTTGGGGGTGGCTCTCCCATTCATGCAAGGGAGAATATGATGTCCTTTTTATGCCACTACACTGTTCAAACTGGTTCAAGCTTTTTCTCAATGCCAAATTTGTTATTTTGTGGGTTTTCTGTAGTATTTCAGTCCCTATCTACTAATCTATTCGTTTGTATTGTAGGATGTATATTTCTGGACGTTTATGACACAAAGAAACACCTCACTTTAAAATACCACCATTACATAAATTCTTCTTTTTGTTAATACAAATGGCTTCGATAGCAAAGCTAGCATAGCTAGCAAAGCAGCCCTACGGCATGATCCTACCTCCATCTTGCTTTTCTGGACACAAAAGACTAACAAGGAATTAAATAACTCATGACAACCTAATCCTAATGTGCCACCATAATTATTGAAATGAGCTTTTATTTTGAAACCAACCGTGCTGAGTGAATTAGGCTTTTATGACAAGTTTATGACAGTTGTAGTTGCTTTTAAAATGTCAATGCATGCTAAGAAGTAAGACTGCAAGGGAGCATTTCAAGTTCCAGCATGTCTGAGGAGCCCAGACAGCTTTTATGTTTTTATACAGCAAAACCATTATGTCTTAATTTATTCAGGTCAAAATAATCAAGAAAAAACAACTTGTTTATGCTCTTATTTTTTCATATCAGTAACTACATTCACAGGAGCTCATACAATGAAAACCAACCAGTCTCTAAACATTCACACACCAGCATGACGTCATCGCTGCTGCTTACACTATTTTAGACCCAGGTCTCCTGCCTCTTCGACTTCACTCTTCTGCCACATTTGCTCTGAAGCTTCAGCAGTAGCAGATCAATGTTTCTGTAAAGGAGCCGGCCCATAGTCATGTTAATGGTACACACATCAACTTTGAGGGCTCTTCCCAGCAGACCGGCCCACCCCTGCAATTGCACATACTCCAAACAGCATCCAGCACCGTGGAGGCAGAGGTTGTTACCCACTATCCTAAAGCCTCATAAAGGCTAACATTATGAAACAAGGTTCATTAAGGACCCCCAAAAAACCAAGTGATAGTTTTCAGGCTTTAAAGCAGCGAGACGGGGACATCATACGTTTAGCACCAAAAATGATCGACATGGAATTGTAATGAGGAAAATGTATTTTCTTGTGGCTTCGGGATCCAGACAGTTATCCATTACAGTTACCAGTTGGGATGTTGCCTTCAACCAAAATCTCCTAATAGCTGTTTAGACTTCACACATGCTGAGTGCTCTATTGGAGCTCAAATTAGCTGTAATGATGAGCCCCTAATTAATAAAGGCTATGGTGGAGCTAAAATGCTTCCTCAGGGGAAAAGGGTTTACGTGCATACTGGCAGAAGGCTTTTAGATGGTAGTTAGTTTAGCAGGTTTGGACCTATTGGACATATTTAACAATGCTATCCAGGGATGTATTTTATTTTACTAATAAGTGTACACTAAAAGACAATAAAAAGACATCTGCATAATGAAATATTAATTTCCAGTGCAGGATTTCACAAAATACAAAATTCTAAATAGATGCAATGTGAAAGAAACAGTGAATTGTGGTTGTTTGACTTTGGGTTGATGCACTCAGAAGAGGCACGTGACAGCTGGTCTTGCTGTCACACATCACACATATAGCGCAATGGTAATTTATTTATTTTTATTCATAAAATGAGTTTCTTTATTAATTATTGGATATTTCACATTTGCATTCAAAAGTAAAACTCTTTAGTGGCCTGACTTTTCAGCTGACTATTTGGAGTCCACACATTTAGCTAAATTATTTGTCAGTCTTGTTTATTGTTTGAGTAACAGGCAACAGATTCATTTTTTTATTTTAGATACCAGTTACTTGGAATTGTTGCTGGAGTGCCACAACAGAGTCCCAGCAGTGCCATCAGCTCAGAACTGGCAGAAACCAGTGGGACCCAGGTACACCCATCTACTGTCCGGAGAAGTCTGGCCAGAAGTGGTCTTCCTGGAAGAGTTGCAGCCAAAAAGCCATCCCTCCAACGTGGAAACAAGGCCAAGCGACTCAAGTATGCAGAAAAATATAAGAACTGGGGTGCAGAACAATGGTAGCAGGTGCTCTGAACTGATAAGTCAAAATTTGAAATATTTGGCTGTAGCAGAAGGCAGTTTGTTCCTCGAAGGCTGGAGAGTGGTACAATAATGAGTGTCTGCAGGCAACCGTGAAGCATGGTGGAGGTTCCTTGACTGTTTGGGGCTGCATTTCTGCAAATGGAGTTGGACATTTGGTCAGGATTAATGGTGTTCTTGATGTTGAAAAATACAGGCAGATACTTATCCATCATGCAATACTATCAATTGGACCCAAATTTATTCTGCAGCAGGTCAACGACCCCAAACATACAGCCAAAGTCATTAGGACCGATCTTCAGTGTAAAGAAGAACAACAAGTCCTGGAAGTGATGGTATGGCCCCCACAGATTCCTGATCTCAACATCATGGAGTGTGTCTGGGATTACATAAAGAGACAGAAAGATGTGCGGAAACCTACATCTACAGAAGATCTCTGGTTACTTCTCCAAGATGTTTGGAATAACCTACCAGCCGAGTTCCTTCAAAGACTGTGTACCTAGAAGAATTGATGCTGTTTTGAAGACAAAGGATGGTCACACCAAATATTGATTTGATTTAGATTTTTCTTTTGTTCATTCACAGCTTTTGTTGATTGATGGAAGAAAAATTATTAACATGTCCATTTTTGAAAGCATTCTTTGTTACAGCATTTTTCACACCTGCCTAAAACTTATGCACAGTACTGTATGTATACAGTACAGTACTGTACACAGAGTACTGTATGTATACAGTACTGTGTTTGGACCCCGAGGGTTATGACTCTTCTTTCTGTTGGTGTTTAGCATTTAGATTTTTTTTTTTTTTATTACTGGAAACTAGTATTTTATCTTTATTTAAAGCGATACCAACAATTTTTCTGTGCAGTTATCTGTATTAAAAGAACCTCTAGAATAAAAAATATCAGGGCAATATTTATTAAACTCAGTCTAAGACTACTTGTATTTAAGTAAACTTGACTAGCATAGCTAAAAACAAAGCTCTCTTGTATCTGTAACTCGGGGCTATTCAGCAAAACCCTGTCTAGCATTAGTCACACACTAATCATCATCTGTGTTGATTTCCACCCAGCTGCCAGTATGGAGGCCAGCAGCACAGCAGTTTCCTCCTCTGTCCTTGCAGCGTTCAGGCCCAACGCCTTATTGATCTCAATGAGTAAGTTAATAAGCTTTGGACTCATTCATCAGCAGGGTAGAGACTGGAACTGCACACTGCAGGCTTAATCAAGTCTTCAGTGCCCACCAAGCATGAACACGGTAATTAAAGGAAGAGGGAACGTGAGGATGAGGAGAGGAGCCAGGGGTCTACAGGGTTCACCTCCGTGTAAGATAGAGAACCTGAGCGCTCCATTTATAAAGTACAGATTTATGAAGACAGTAGCTGAGCGATGACATGGTTACAGTCATCACTCGGTCTTTTTTTTGTGCCTTGCATCACTCTGACATTAATATGGCCTGAGTTAATCAGCTGCTGAAATATAGCCAGCCACATGGTCCAAACAGAAACTTGAATACACACAACTCATTCTGCCCTAAGAAGGCCCTTACAGACACAGATAAACACATAAACAAGATTTCCAGTGAAACACACTGCCAAGGAAGTCGTGTGTAAAGTAAATTCATCAATAGTTCATCTTCTCCAATAACGTCTCACGAGATTGAAGGATACAAAGAGAGAGGGATCTTTTCAGTCTCTCTGGATTATCTGAAGTTGTGGGTCCTCTCATGTGCATTTTTCTTTTCACCTCTTAAGGCTTTTTATAGGATGTAGGTCTGGGGACCGAGATGGCAATGGAGGAGGTGAGTTTTGCTAGTGAACTGTTTCTATGCAGATATGGCCATTTGTTTTGTAATATTATACTGCTGAAAAATCCAGTAATGATCCATTTTCCGTTTATTGACAGAAGTCCACCAGATTTTTATTTCCTGGGATTTCAAAGAGTTCATGGTGCCATGCAGTCTATCAGGGTTCCCAGGGCCTTTGGAAGAGAGACATGCCCAAACCATCACAGATACTCCAATTTTTCAATTTCAATTCAGTTTATTCATATTGCGCTGATTCACAACAGATGTAATCTCAAGGTATTTTACAAAAAAGTAATTTCAATACAAACATAACAATCAGTTGAAAGCCCACTTTTCTTAAACTTGGGTATGAAGTAAATTTCCATAAATTTGTGATTTGTTGCTGAAGAACTCAGTCTTAGGCCCTGTCTACACAAGGAGATGAAACCAGGTGTAGCAGCAAAGATTTTCGAATAGGTGTCTCATCCACAAGGACCTGACATTTCAGGACATTAAAAATGATCATGTTTGAAACGGGGTCCCAAAGTGGAGAAATCTCAGTGATTATGAGCTCTTCGATATTTATTCTGAGTGGATGACGTTGCCGGGCCATTCCTATATTTAACGTGTATAGGCAACTCTGTGATAAAGTAAACAAACATTACGCCTTGCGGTGTTGTGGTCCTAATAAAGTAAATACTGACCTTAATATGGATTTTAGAATATGATTCACTGTCCCTTCTCTATCACCTGCAGCAAAAAAATGGATCTGGAGAACCACAGACACCATATGCTTTTGAATGAAGCTCCCATTTGAAGATAGATTTGTTGTGTTTGCCACCAGGTTGACTCCGCATACTCAGTGTTCTTTTCTGTGTTTCTCTGACAGTGTCACAGCGCCAGTAGTAGGACTGGCATATGTACTGCAGCATTTTAAGCTGGTTTGTGAGAATTCATGTGGACAAACCTTTTGATTATTGTGGTGCTGCTTTTACAGACTCTGTTTTTGAAACTATACCAGTTTTGTATCCGTGTAGACTAGGCCTTAGCCTCATCTGAGCAAAGCACAAAGTTTCAGTAAAAGCAAAATGTACCATCACATACAAAACTTAATGACTGAGACGCCACTATTGATGTTTTCAACAAAACGTCTGTTTATTAACCGTTTTGATATCTAAGCACATATAGGATGCCATTTGTAAAGTTACACAGTCAAGAATTAACACCAATAATTCAAGTTATTTTGCCTGTCATAAGAGAAAGAAAGTGGGAGTTCATTTTTTTAGGTCATAGTTTCACCACGTTATTAATTTATTTATAATACACAGTTTATATCTAAATATTTAAATAGCAAGCTAAATATTTAGCTCACAAACTAAATATTTACCTTGCTAACTTAATGTTTAGTTTGAAACTGACATTTATAAATTAATATATAACATGGATGCAAATATGACATTGAAAAATGAACCCTCATGTTTTTCCTTTTATGACTAAATAACTCAAATTATTGATGACAATTTTTAACTGTGTAACTTCACAAATGGCACCCCATAAGCACATGTTTGATTACCCTACAAAAAGCTGGTTCTTATCAGAAATTACAGTGGGGTAAAAAAGTATTTGGCAGCCACCAATTGTGCAAGTTGTTTCACTTAAGAAGATGAAAGAGTTCTGTAATTTTGATCATGGTACACTTTAACTGTGAGAGAATGTAAACAAAATCTAGGAAATCACATTGTATGATTTTTAAAGAGTTTATTTGTATAATGTTGCAGAAAATAAGTATTTGATCAATAGCAAATGTTCACCTCAATACTTTGCAAAGTAATCTTGGTTGGCAATGACAGAGGTCATACATTTCCTGAAGATCTTCACCAGGTTTGCACACACTGTACCTGGTATTTTGGCCCATTCTTCCATGCAGATCTTTTCTAGAGCTGTGATGTTTTGGGGCTGTCGCTGGGCAACACAGACTTTCAACTCCCTCCACAGATTTTCTATTGGATTGAGGTCTGGAGACTGGCTAGGCCAATCCAGAACATTGAAAAGCTGTTTACGCAGCCACTTCTTCGTTGCCGATGTCTTTGGGATCATTGTCATGCTGGAAGGTCCAGCCACATTTCATCTTCAAAGCTCTCACTAATGGAAGCAGGTTTTTGTCCAAAATCTCATGATCCATGGCCCCATTCATCCTTTCCTTAATACGGATCAGTCGTGCTGTCCCCTTAGCAGAAAAGCAGCCCATAAGCATAATGGTTCCACCACCATGCTTCACAGTGGGTATGATGTTCTTGGATGCAACTCAGCATTCTTCTCCCCTCAAACATGGCGAGTGGCGTTTATACCAAAGAGTTCTCTTCTTTTGTCTCATCCAACCACATGACATTCGCCCAATCCTCCTCTAGATCGTCCAAATGCTCTCTGGCAAACCTTGGCCAGGCCATTTACCTCCATGTAGTTCTGCGCTGTTTCCTCACTGTTCTCAAGATCACGTGTACCCCACGAGGAGAGATCTTGCATGGAGCCCCCCTCGAGGGAGATTGTCAGTGATCTTGTATTTATTCCATTTTCTAATAATTGCTCCAACAGTTTATCTCTTCTCACCAAGCTGCTTGTCTATTGTAGATTGTCTCATCCCAGTCTTGTGCAGGTGTACAATCTTGTCCCTGGTGTCCTTGTAAAGCTCTCTAGTCTTAGCCATTGTGGAGGTTGGAGTTTGACTGTTTGAAGGTGTGGACAGGTGTCTTTTTTTTGTTTTCTGTCTTTTACAGATAACGAGTTCAAACAGGTGCCATCAATGCAGGTAACGAGTGGAGGATTGAAGAGCTTCTTAAACAAGAAGCAACAGGTCTGTGAGGGCCAGAATTCTTGTTTGTAGGTGCTAAATACTTATTTTCTACACCATTATATAAATAAATAAATAAATAAAAAATCATACAATGTGATTTTCTGGATCTTTTTTACCTTCTGTCTCTCACAGTTGAAGTGTACCCATCTTGAAAATTACAGAGCTCTCTCTTCTTTTTAAGTGTGGCAACTTGCACAATCAGTGGCTGCCAAATACTTTCTTGCCCCCCTCTATATATTTTTTATCATCCTAATTTCAGAATTGAATTATGAACTTTACTATTAAAAAGAATGCAAGCTAAATGTCAGTGTTTGAAAGCAAAACAGGCATGCAACATTCCATTGATGCAGTAATTAATGCAAAAGGAGGCCCAAGTATTGAGTGCATATATTATACAGCAGGGATCTGCAACTCCAGTTCTCAAGGGATGGTGTCCTGCAACTTTTAGATGTGTCTCTGCTTCAACACATCAGAGTCAAACAGGTCAACAGGTGGCTGATTGACACCAGTGTGCAGCTGTGAGGAGACAATAACAAAGGCAAAACACTGATAAAAGGAAAGGCAAAAATAACTAAGCTGAATAAGAATAAACCACTAAGCAAGAACTAGAACAGGGATCCCCAAAGTCAGTCCTCAAGGGCCAGTATCCTGCATGTTTTAGTTCTTTCCCAGGTTCAACACACTTGAACCAAAAGATGCCTTGTTAGCAGGCTTCTGTAGAACTTTTTCTTTGTCTGTGAAGGAGGTATTAACATATAAACAAACCCAGAACGCTAAGTAATGCAAGATCATGACACTGTATGCATATGATTAAAAACTGTAATTTGCTACTAATCTAATATCTAATGATGCTTCAATACTTTACAGTTTTAATCATTTTGTTAATAAGTCTTATCACATGACTCTATAGTATGCTACTGATTTTTACAGTCTATAACATGTAAAATCTCTATGCATCACTTAAGTTTTCCTATTTTTTCATTGTTATCTGATAAGTTACATTTTATGGACCAGAAAGACAGTATTTCATCTCTAATACATGTTTTCTATGCCCATGAGTTTTCATAATGTACAAGTAGACCTCTTCCCTCAGGTGTTATCTTCTCCCCTGTGGCCCATTAGCCTTGAACCTGACCATTAGACTGGCCCTTCAGCTCATGCAGCACACATCTAATGAAGGTAGCTCCCAGACTGATTTTCCATTAATCGTGACTATCATTGTCCTGTAACCTGTCTTAGGCTCAAATGCCGAGCTTAGATCTGGAGATTTTGTGTGTGTGTGTGTGTGTTTGTGTGTGTGTGTGTGAGGGAAAGCGAGAGAGATCATCTGTATGACCTGTGTGGTTGCTGTGGTGAGGGAGCTGACAGGTCCTGTTATTGTCACGCTTGAATAGAAGCGTGGATAGGTCACAGAGGAAATATCCTCCACAGCTCATCCACACGTACCCTCACTGGCCAAAGCAGTACATTAATCGTGCTTGAATAACTAAGTGATAATCTGCTTTGAAATTGAAGCAGAGATATGTGTGCTTGTAACTGTAAAAGCTTCACAAATACTTAACATTTAGGTATCAGAAATATATGCATTTTAAAATCTACAGTGCCATGGAAAAGTATTTCATCTTACAGTTTTGTTGTTGTTGCTTTTTTTTTACTTTTAAACGTTTCAAATCATCTTATTTTACTAAGCAACATCCAAAATGTGGTTTTTAAATCATTTCATTTCTTAAAGGAATAAATTTATCTTAACCAACCTGGCCCTATGTGGGGGAAAAAGTGACTGCCTTGTTAAATCGTTTTTAAACTGAGATCAACCACAGTTCAATTTTATTAGCCCACCCAAGTCTGGTTACTATCGGTCCTGTGGAATCAAGACATATTTTCATTAGAACCTGCCTGACAACATGAAGTGGGCTAAAAGATCACATCATACCCTGATCTGAAGATATTCAAGAAGCCATGAGTGACAAAGTCATTGACTTCTGTCAGTTTAAACAGGGTTACAAAACCCTTTTTAAGCTTTTGGGACTCCGTTGAACCTCAGTGAGAGCCATTATCTAAACAAGGAGTAAAGACGGAACAGTAGTGAATATTCCCAGGAGGCCGGTTTACCAAAATCTCCTTTCTGCTCTCTACCTGAAAGTCCTGCGGTAAAATGACCGGCTTTCAGTTTCTAACATTAAAATAGGTTAAACAGCAGAACAACCATACAAAGCACTCCAGCAAGTCCACATTGAACTGAAGGATTTGGAGTGCCCTAGTCAAAGTCCAGATTCTAATCTAATATGGGTGCTATGGCTTGGCCTTAAACAGGTTAGTCACAATAAACTCCTCCAGTATGGTTGAATTAAAATAATTCAGCAAAGAAGAGAAGGCCTAAATTCTTGCACAGCAACGTAAAAGACGCATTGTATGCAGGTATTGCATACCCTTTATGACAGATGCTGCTATCAGGGATGGCACAGTCTGTCATGTTATTAGACACTGCTGTCTGATCCACATGCAGAACACAACTTTGAAAACCAGTCGTGAATAAATAAACATTATTTATTGATATAATGAGATGTTGATGATCATCGGAACCAGGTGTACTGCATGGAGAAGTGAAAAACTGCAGAAGGGGAGGTCCAGAAGTGAGAATGATTCTTGGATTATAAATGACAGTTTTATGGTAGTCAGGTGAAGCTTACTGAGGGTTGTAGGTTGACACGGAGAAGGTGGATCCAACGAGTGAGGACGGAGCATAGAGGGCGGGCAGGAAGAGCTTGAAACTGAAGCATGCAACTTGATCACGGAGGAGCTGGGAGCTTTCAGTCATAGAAGCTTGAAATCAGTGCTTTCGGAGAAGCAGGAGAGCAGATCACGAGGAGGTAGTTGTGAGGAAACCTTGGGAGGAACCCAGGTAAGTTTTCAGATCAGATAAGTCTCAGGAGATTAATCTTAACTAGGAAACAGGTGGAGACAGGGAGGGCTAGAGGTTACCAAGGAGGTTCACATTCAGCCACTGATCTGATCTGACAGCCAGCTCCTGTTATCCACCACGTGATGGACCTCAATGAGCTGCAGCTGTGGAAACTGCAGAGAACAGCTCAGCTACTGGCTTGATGGACTGATCCTCAGCTTCAGCAGGAAAACAGGAACACAGACAAAAAACAAACAGACGGACACAGAGAGCACAGACAGTACGGACTCATGACATAACCAGTAGGCTTAGGGTGCAAATACACTTTTTAGATAGGGCCAGATTGGTTTAAACAGCTTTTGTCTCTATACAAATAGAATCCCTATTTGAAAACTACATTTTATATCTTGTCATCTTTATTTGATATCAAAATATGTTTGATTATCCCCACATGTATGTTAGAAAAGCAACAATTGAAGGAATCTGTAAAGGGGAAAATTCTTTTTCCTTTCTCTTACTCTTAGTTGTTTTCATATATATATTTTTTTGTCCCACAGTTTTTTCCCCATTATTTATCACCCAGTGCTCCTACCTTAGTTCAACTCCCGGGGTTCCGCTCTCCCTCTGTCAGCCCCGGGAGGGCCCTGCACTGTTTTAATATAAATGAAGAAAAAGAAAAAGGTCAAACCAGATGTTTGGACCAGTAATAAGTTTGAAGCTTTCAAGCATTCAAAATACCTTTTACTCTGATTCCTGTTCTAGTTAGGAAGATGGTGGCTCGTTCTTCCGGAACTCTTCCACTCTTTGTTTGCATTCATTCAACTCATTATCTTTTAGGTAAAGTTAAGGAATTTGGAGGTAGTCTCCCACATTGTTAGTCCATCCAATGCACCAGTACCACTGGTAGCAAAACAGCCCCACAGCATGATCCCACCACCACCATGCTTGACAAGTGAATGTCCAGAAAATCTTGATTTATTCGCAATAATAGCTGTCTTTGTTTCTAACCAAAATATTTTTCTCCAGAAGACATTCGGCTTGTCTATATGGGCATTGTGTATTTCTTCTATCATTCCTGAACATTCTGACCAACTTCCTTTCATCTGAAGGTGACAGTTGACAGCTTGATCACAACTGGGTGTCAGCATCAGTTTCACTCAAATGTTGGAACACATTTTATCTTATGTTTTCCACTTCTTCCAGTAGTAATGGATCCTTCATGGCAAGTTGAGTATCTCCTGTTTCAGACATGTTCTTTATGCACATGTGAAGGGTTTTACTTCCTGTTATGTTTGCATTATCTGCTTCCGTGTCTGTTTAAGCCTCCCTTCCATCTCCCCTCTCTCTAATCACACAGCGCAGAGGACATTCTGAATGCTGATCCCCCTGTGGGACGCAAGCAGACAACCGCAATCACAACCTGCTTTACAACTCCTAATTAGCGCAGGGAGGACATTTCCCAGGGCAAAACAGGCACAAAAAAGCAACACTGAGATGCCAACGATCCTACAGTGGAGCATGCTTTGGGTAGGTTTAATGTTTGTGTGTTTTGAACTGCAGCACACTCTAACACTCACGGAGCAACTCAATTACTGCAGGACTCCTTCATAGATCTGTTAGCTTATCTGATGGCCAGATCACTGGATCAATGCAGAAAAGCCACAGTGGGTGGATTTAAGCCTGCCAATCATTGATGTGAGGCCCTGCAGAAGAGATGCAGCAGAGGTGAAAAACTGTTGAGGAGGCTGGCAGAACAAACATCCCCATGTCTGTTAGCACTGTAAGGCTTCAGGAGAGATAAGAGAGTTTTTAAGGTATGTTCTCTCTGAGCACTTTACAGTAAAACAAAATCCCTTTCTGCTCATTTTATCCCAGATCCTAATTGCCCTGTGTTCATTGATCTCCGTGTAATCATTGACAGAGCAATCTCTGAATGACTAGCAGGGGATTTAATTAAAGGCTCACCGTGCTGATGATTTCTTTATTCGTCCAGACTGGATAACACCATCTCCCCTGATGGCTCCACAGTAAACCCTCCCCAATTAATGGTTAACAAATAAGTAAAACGAATCACCACTTGTTTCTTCTTCACAAAAAGGCCCGTGATTTGACCGACACTGATCATAAAGCAGCACACTCCTCTGTTTGCATTGAAGTCTTGTATGAAACTTTGTGTCCATTGTGTGCCATGCTTCCTGGCCCGCATCAGGCCTTACTGTCACTGGGGCCTAATTGCACCTCTCGCCATTCCCTTTTGTGGCGCAGCACACTTTTGCTCCTTGTTGCTTCTTTGAGAGGTTTGGGGGTGGTTTATAGGGGGCAAGGAGGCTGAGAATAATGAAGGAGCTGCCACGTGTGACCAACAATGAGATGTTGGGGATTACGGTGGGGACAAAGGGGGTGTTGCAGTAATTAACACGACTGCTGTGGTGTGTGACAGAGCTTTCAAAGGTGTGCATCAGGAGCAGAGGACACTGCTCTGCTAGCAGCTGTGTCTCAAGAACTGGATCACCAAGAGAGATGAGAAAGTGTGTGTGTTGATAAAAGAACTAAAAGTTATAACGATATATGACTTTTGTGTTCCTACATTTCAGAAAAAATAAAAGGAAATTTATAGGTCTTGTCACGTGTAGTGCGGATCATTTCATTTCTGTTTTTGTTGTTAAGAGATCATATCAACGCTCTTTAGGCTTTTTAAATATTTCTAAATCAGATAAAAGAAAACAAGGAAAACATTAATTTTTTATGACATTTGAAATGTTGTCAAAAAACTGACTGCGTTAAAAAACCCCAAACCAACTTATTTATATTCCTAGCAAACAGCAAATCATTAATTGCAAATTAAGTCTCCAAAAACTCCAATCAACTAAAGAAAGAGTAGAAATTCAATTCTTTACAGGTTGTTCTAATGTGTGTTTAGACTGTCAGATGGTGTTTCTCACATGTTGCCTATTGCCACGTGCACTAATGTTTCCCTCTCTATCACAGATGCTAGCTTTCAAAACCATGCAAATAAAGTAGACTCTTTCCTTCAGTTTCAAGGATATAACTTTCATTAAACTCAAGAAAAATTTTACTCGCCTTTCCCTGAGTCCAAGACCAAAGAAGGTTATTCTGGACCGGGTTTTTTTTATGCTTTTAGTTTTTACTCACATTTGGAGATCCAGTAAAGATCATGTTTAGTGCTGAGAAGTTTCTATGTATGTTTGACCACACATTGTGACATTTATTACAAAATCCTTTCTTTTTTAAAGTGTCACAAAGTTAAATCCTATTGCTTATAATTTTTTGATACTGCCTCTTCTGCAACTTATAATAATAAAGTTTAAAAGAACTGAAATATCAAAGACATGGAGAGTGATGGAAGTTCCCTCAGCCAAACATCAAGGATCTACTCCTATTTATCTTATCACTCCTGCACGGTTTCTGAGTTACTGTTTAGGTGACAGTGCTGTACACTCCACTATCTTATCCTTTCTATCATGTTTTATTTCTGTATGTAACTGTGTGCCTTCTGGTTTTGTTGAATGTTCCCAATGGGGGACAATAAAGAATGATTCTATTCTCTTTACTTCAGGTGTAATTATAAACTGTGCATAACCACACATAGAAAAACGTACTAGTCAGTTAAGCCTTAGTTTAGAAAAAATAATATATATATAAAAAGTACATTTATTTTACCTATCCACACATTTGTTAAGGTTTTTGGCCAATTTTGCGGTAATCATTTGGTAATTTTAAACAACTAGATTGCAAATAGCAGGGTTGCCCAACTGGGTTGTGTTGTCTGACAGAGCATTAGTTTTTTGCAGTTTATTTGACTTTTCTTCTACTCCTGAGTTCATGTCTGTCAAGTTGACCTCTTTATGGACTCAGATGTACATTTTATGGTTATTTTTTTCACATTATTAATTAAACAATATTTGCTTAGAGTCTCTTGATTGGTTGATGTGGTCCCTGATATACAGCAGTAGGTATATTTTTGATGATTATTTGGGATATACAGAGTCTACATTTATGTGATTGCCAACAAATTGATAGAAAATAACCATTGTGTTTATTTGGATTTACAAGTGTTTCAAGAAAACATTTGGATTTAAAGAAACGGAATCTTTTAACTGGGTCCAATAACTGGTCAGAAGAGTCCATTATGCTGTTCTTATTAAAAAAGTATATAATGTAAAGAAGCATTAGGAGCACAGAGATGCTTCTTTTTATGCTCTTAGTGAATGTCTGCTAAGGAGATGCACATTTTTCGCATTGTGAAAGATGTTTCTGAAACAGTCCAAGCTGTCAAACCAACAAAGCTTTCAGCTCAAGCTAATCATTTTCACTGAAAGGCTGCCCTTCCTTTCATCCCTGATCCATCCATGTCTCCTTCTGTCTGTTTCTGTGCAGCCTTGTTTCCAGCTTAGGCTGATTAGCAGGAGTGGTCCTTTTACAGTGTGGTGGTGAGGTAATTAGTGGGATGAGCTCAACAGAAGCATCCTCTTCAGGGGTTAAGAAGGCACAAGATCTGGCAGCCTCTGGCCTGTGAAGACCTAGGGAGATGATGTGTGTTGTCAGAGGAAAATAATCTCTGTCTTTACTCATACTGAACAAACCTGGCATATGAAAAGGGGACAATCTCCTCTCAGATGTCCCAAAAATACTTAATGCTTGGTTGTCACTTCCAGAGTTCAGAGAAACTAACAAATTTAGGCTAAAATGTATTTCCTCTGAACAGATGCTGGGGCAGAAACTTTGTGGCCTAAGGGCCCGAATACACACATACTTCCGTTTGCAGCTTAAGTCCCCTAAAGAGCAATTATTTCATTCATATGGAGGTAATTGTCTCCCATGAATATAAAATGTTTGTCAGTCCCTCCTTTAACACTGTGAGTGGTGTGTGAAAGCTCCTGAAGAAGGACAAAAGCCCTGAAGCTATGATCCATTTCCATTTGTTTTAGAGAAGCTGTTTACAGTAAACTGAGGGTCTCCACTGTCTCTCCTGAAACCCTGATCTACGCTCTGCAGTGACAGATATGATGAGCAAACTGTTAAGAATTGTTCATGTCATCAGTTATAAGTTGCTATATGTAAAACCCAGTCTAGGAGGGTGTGCTTGCATCATTTTGTTAAAAGTTTAAGAAGCTAAAATTAGACTTTTACCTGTTTCTAGGCCTGTTTTAACAGCTACATCTTAATACATTAGATTATCACGACAAACTTCTTTTGTTACACTAAATCAATTAAAGTATTAATATGCTCATATATCTATTACATTGATTAAAACTGTGCTGTTAAATTGTTTTTTGTTGTTCTTGTTATATTGCAATAAGTAAACTCTTGTTGCAATAAATTTGGCTTTTTATCCACTTTTTTTCCAGTAGCTTTATCTTTCACAGATTGGGAGGAACAATGCCAGACACAATCACCTGATTTTAGTAACACTAATTGACTTTCATTTTACCCACAGATTACCCACTCAGATTTACAATCTCTTTTCCAAGATAACCCAAGCAAAGACTGGCAGGAATACACAGTTACATAGAAAGCCATATACAACAGTAAAACTTTACGCTAGTAGTTAATTAAAACCAGTAAAATAGAAATAATAATAGAAATAAATAATTATCAGTGACTAATCACCAGTATACTATTCAAATAAAACACTTGCATCCAGTGTTCTTATGATGAGGGCAAAAAATACTTTAATTTGATATTGATGTAGTGTTTTCTATGCTTTGATATATGGTGGGAGTAGTTTAATGTTGTATCTGATGTTGATTAAAAAAAACATTTCAGGAGCCATTTTCTTTGATATCTTTCAGTTGAATTCCCCTTGGTTCAGAAGCTGAACCACTGATCACCGGATGAAACCCATTTCACTTTGACTGCATGTTCAAATCATACTTTTCGAAGCCACAAGTTTAGCTTCACAAACACTGAAATAAGTACAGAGGCTGGGATTTTTACAACAGATGTTATTTTTTTAGCTAAGTTTTAAATCCGTAACATAGAAAATACAGCTTGCTGCATATGGGCACTGGACTATGCGTATAAACGAGCAATCAGTCCAAACCCAATTAAATAGATTCAAATTCTGAAAAAAAAACTAAATATCTTTGCTTGGTATTTTAAAAAGTATAATGAGAAATAACAGGAATTTTGAGAGCAGGGAGGTTAAAAAATCATATTGCTCCCCCACTTTTAGAAATAGGGGGAGCATGGGCTCCCCTTGCTCTATTGTTTAGGTGCCTGTCTTGCTACATAAAAACTAACAGCTTTTACTGCAACTTTGCTAAGAATCCATCCTACAACTCCACCTCACAGGTGTATAAGATGAACTCCTGGGATGTTTTAAATACCAGTTCCTTTGAGACCCTTTGGTCTTAGCCCCTCTCAGATTAGCCATGAGATTCAGTTTCTGGGACCAACTCATCGAGATTCATCAAAAATAAAGACACCAGGAATGTAATAAATTAACTGCTCACAACATTTTAACCTCACTTCAAAAAAAACTTGAGCTATCTCTAAAAACAGAATAACTTCGTCCAAAATTCTGGTTCCATTTTCAGCTGAGGTTTTGGGCTCTGATATTTATAAGTTTCAAATATTTATATTTAAATAAATAAATAAACACTGATTATTTTTTCCACACCACAGGAGAGAACTTTCAGCCATCACCATGTTATTGTCCCTCCTAATCAAAGCTGTATGATATCAGAGTTAAAGATCTCCACAGGAAAGGGTAGCTGCTTGGCTCCTTTCTTCACAAGGCACATATTTGTTAATGTCCCCATGATTTATTAGGAAAGGAACATTCAGTCTGCCTTTGTCATGGAGAGATCTGTGCTTGAGCATGCTCACTGGGTGACCTGAGGGCCCAGAACAGAAAGAGGGAAGGAAAAAGAAGGGGGGTGTAAGGTTTTTAGCATAAGCATGGGGACCAATCTGCTAAGATTGCTCTGCCCACCAAGGGGTCTTCTACTGACTTAAACTTTACCAGGGGTCTTTATTTTGGGTCCTTTGCCCTATTTTCCTCAGAATTACTACACCACCTCTCTGTCCTGATCCACTTGTTTCATTCATATGCATCAGCAGCAAAGTTTCCAGCTGCAAGCCCCTCTGATGGGTTAAGCTAATAAAGGGTGTAGCACCAGCTACCTACCAGGGAGGCAGCACCAGAACGTTCACTTAGGAAGAAAGCACAAAGAGGATGGCTAATTTAAAAGGATTCCTCTCCTGTAAACAGATTGTGAGAAAACAGTGCCACCGACGGTTATAGCTCAAGCATAGATTCCTATATCTCTAAGTGCTGTTGTAAAGCCATTAGCTGATGAAGTCATGCAATTATTTCCTTATTTCTGCATATTTTCAATAAAATGCAACACCAGGTGATGGTTTCCTAAAATAAAAGAGCCCGGAGGAATGGACTGATGTCTACACCAAGACAGATGTTTTTCCCTGTGTTTGCACGTCTTATTCACAAGAAACTGTTTTGGTAAGAAAAACGATTTTCACAGTTTTTGCATTTTTAAAGCGTTTGCTTCTTGAACGATTTTTGGTGTATTTTACTTGGCAAGTAGAGATTTCGTGCAATCGACAGTGTTGCGGTTTATCTTCCGCTTCCCTAATTTTGCTTTGTTTTGAGCATGCATGAGAGAAAAAAAAAGCAACAACAGATCAATTTTTACTGGTTTTTCTATGTCTATCAAAATCAATTCTGATATTGTTGCTTTTAAGCTTCAACTTGTTAAAGAGCATCATCATCACTCTGGACTTCCAGTTACAGATGCAAACACCTCGATATCTGCCATGTTTAAATTTTCCCGTATTCTACATGGGACGGATATAACGGTCAAGGCTACAGAGCCTACAGGAATAAGGCTGAGATATGGATGATGGGGGATGGGGCTGCCCGTATATTCACCAACGTACGTGTGTGTGTGTGTGAGTTTCTGCTTTATTTCCTTCAGCCCCTCAACTGGCAGACGGAGCAAGCGCAGACACAGAGCTTCATTAGTGATTCCTGTAATGTCGATCATGCTATGATGGTTAATAGGAAGGGTTTGGGATGGAGGAAGAGGGGTCCAAGGCCATCAGATGAGTTGAGTGGGTTGCATACAGTGATGAAACTGATGACAATTTGGTTTCTCGTTTTTCTCATATTATTTGGGTTAAATGTTTTCATGTATCCTTCCAAAAGCGTCTCACAATAGTTCCCTCGAATTTTGGCCCATTTCTCCTGATAAAACCAATGTAACCAAGCCTGGTTTGTAACCTTCCACAGACACACTTTTTCTGCTCACAAATCAGTCTAAGCTCAGGGCTTTGAGATGACCTCTTCAAAACATTAATACTAGAAGTTCCCTTAGCTGAAGTGGAAAGAGGTCATATCGTCGTGGGATTTTAAGAAATTAATTATATTCTCAGGGTGCAGGGTGCTAAAATAACTGTTTGCGTTACTGTAAAAAAATAAAAAAAATAAACAGTTGCTATGTATTAAAGAAATCTGATTTTCTGAGCAGTTTTAAGAAGTCAGTTGAAATGAGTAGAAAGGACAGGTAGCCTACTTGTTCATAACTTTCTATATATTCCTTGTAACAAAAGTAAATAGCTAAATAATATAAAGTGTGTTTAACTCTATAGCAGATGAAATCAAACTCTCTCAACCTAAGACAACCGGACGAGTAAACAACATGTACTTCCAAGTAGTTTGTTCACAACAAAAGTAAACAGTTAAACAATATAAGTGTTTAACTCTGTAGTCCACGGAAAAATCAGGCCATCCGTCATTTTGACAGATTAGCTGCCTATCCACACCTCTGACCACATGGTGCAAATAACGCGCAGACATGATCAACTTTACACAGGTACCTGAATCAATCAAATAAAGATTCCCATGAGAGCGTCTGAGCATGATCTCAGACCTGGACACCTTACGCAATGTATCTGGTTATCTTCAAGCTGACAGCTCGGTGAAGAATTATGGTGATGACAGATCACTGCAGCCTTACTGCTGATGCCAAAAGAGCTCATGCAGGGCAAATTTCTCCCGCAAAAGCGATCAGAAAAGCGCTCGTTCAGAGAGTCTAGTCAAATTCTGATAACTTCATTTGGAGAAATGTTCACTGATTTTAAACTATGGCTGAAGTAGTGCCTCAGTCTCCATTACGCACAGGCGGAACGCAGTTCAGCTAACGAAGGAAGCAGTAATTAGTTAAGATTACCCCGTTACTGTGTGCTCTAGCTCTGCCAGGAACAAAGTCGACGTATGTATTTCTGCATCATGTCGGAGGATTGTAGAACTTTTTGTTGACTAGCTTCTTAACATTCACCCCCCTTACAGGGTGCACTTTATTTTCAACAACCTTGCAGTGGTGCAACATCTGTCTACAACAGGTAAGAGTTAATGAACACAGCTATACTTCAGAAAGTCTGAACTAACCCTATAAGCCACTTTGTCTCTAATTTGCTCATCTGCCAAGGATCATTGTCCATTTGGAGAGCTGTTTTTGCTTAAGCCTTAGCTTCCTGATGGATATACTAAGATTTTCATATGAACTTCTTTCCTCATATTTCCTAATATTCTGTAAAGTGTACCAGTCCTTCCCGCATTCCAACAAGCCCACAAGGTCATTCTGGCGACCCCATATTTCACAGTTAGGATGGTGTTCTCAGGCTTTATAACCTTAGTTTCATCCGACCCCACCGCCTGTCTCCAAGAAGAACAGGCTTAATCCTGGTGTGCCTCTGCAAACTTTAATCTGCCTCTTTAGAGTAATGACTCCTTCAGTCATATTTAATAAAACAGCCTATACGTTCCATTGAGGCTCGTTTGTCAGATTAAAGGTAGAAAATAACAACCCCTGAGCAAGTAAAACACATACTTTTTGTAGAGTCCACATTTTTGCATAAAAAAAGAAAGAAAATAAAAATGATCTGATGAAATATTCTAATTTTAAATGTCTGGTTTTATTTAGCTATAAGCCAAAAATCAACGCAATTAACGAGAATAAAGGATGGAAAACAACAGCCTGTGTGTAATTAATCGGAATGACGTGTTTCACTTAGTGAATTGAGTTGCTGAAATAAATAAACGTTTTAAGAAGTTTTGTACAATTTGTTGTAAGGCATAATCATCGGAACTTCTGAATTTGAAGAAAGTAAAGAAATAAAAATGCTCTAAAAATCGCTCTGTCTCATTATTCTGGAAAATAACAAACGTAAAACGATTTCGATCATCCTTACTTTGCCAAAACAGGAAAGGTTGAGGCTGATTCAATGTAAGACGGTGAGAACAGATGGTTTAGTGTCATGTTTATACAGCTGGTTTCAACTTTTTATTGTTAGCACGGAGCGCCATCTACTGGTCACATTCAGATAACAACATTCAATATCTTCGATTCATTCTGCAGATTGCAGTTTCATTACATGGGATTTAACACTAGAGGGTAGTGTTGTATTTATTTGATCAGAAAATGATATTCTGGTTTAAAAGCTGCATTACTTCTTTCATACATCTCATCATGCGCCAGAATCTCATTTTAGTTTTCTCTGTTCAACACTTGATTTTGCTTTAATGAAATGCCCACCCTGATTGTAAAATTAATACTGTATGCAGTTCAACAGAGATTCAACATTCTGCTTTGATTTCTGGCTCTGGGGAATGGAACAAAAGTTTCACTGCCTCTCCAATTAGTTTTTATGCATTTTACTTGTTTTAAAAAAAATGTACAGCAATAAAAAAGACAATGGCTCAGGTCACGTTGAAAAAATAAAAGATTTTGTAATAACAAATATTTTTGTTCAATCTGTATCCACAAATGTTGAAAATGTTGCTGTTGTTGGTATTTCCCCCACTTTTGAATAATTTCTGGGAAGATGTAGACATATTAACCTTTAGGAAAAGCTCTTAATGTCATTTGTGAGCTCTCCATATGCTCTCAGAGCTTTTAAAAAGGCCATAAAGTCAGCTAAATGCCTCAAGGTTTTCCTCTCCGAATCAGTGGAATTTAGTTCTCAAAATAAAACCAGCTGCAGGATGGGGAATCAGAGGTAATACCTCCGCCTCAAAAACAACAGACCTACAAGGTGTGAATAATGTTATTAGAGCAATAAAAGATGATGAAACCTCACATAACCGAAATGTCCCAAATCATACAAATGTCACATTTACACATAATTTTAAGAACAGGATAATTTAATAAACCTTTTCTCTGCTGGCTTTATAGTAAAGGTCATATATGCTGACACAGAGCTAAAGCTAGACCCCCCCCCCCCCCCTATAATTACAGCTGTAACCATTTAGGGATATAGTTAGAATTCAGGATTAGAAACCAGATTAGAAACCCTAATGTTGGGGGGGGGGGGGCTTACCTGGAATAAATGTTGCCTTAGTTGCACCTCCATCCCAGTACGAATGTTGCAACACCACTGCAGCAGTGACGCAGTGTTAGCTGTAAACCAACTGCTCATGTCCCTGGATGCTGAAGCTCCATGGGGGTTTGTGGTATTGATGAATCCATTTTGTGGTGATAGTATGAGATGACGGCCTGCTGAACAAAACTGACAAAAGCCTTGAGATGGACAGTGATGTTTTTCATTGATTCCCCATAACTGAGTGCAAAGAAACACCAAGTGGCTCATGAAAAGTTAGAAAAAAAAATGCTGTGTCTGTGTGGTGCAGCATTAATATGCCTTGAAACGTTCACATTTTATTCAAACCACACTTCATTGAATTTTACTGTGATTTTATATGATATAGAAAAAGACAAAATAGGAAGCAAAGTAATTGTGAAGTTATTGTAAAAGTGTAGGTGATTTTAACATGTTCATACAAGTAAATGATATTTATGATATTTTAAATGAAACACAGCACAGTGCCTGAATTTAGAGAATTAATAAAAGGAGCAGCCACAAGGCCTGTATCTTTGGAAGAGCTGCATAGATCACCAAACCCCAGATCAATCCATTGCTCCTACAGGCTTGTATTGTAGGCAGTGGTGTCTCGTGGTGCGCATGCGTCAGCGTCAGTCAGCCCGCCAAGACCGGCTCCCTATCAAGCACGGATTTTTAAACACCACTGACTTATTAATAACCATGACGTTTTTTACCGGATCGTTTTAATCGGTGGGAAGTGCGGATTACTTCTCCCCCACCATGCCTCCACTCACCTGCAGTCCTGGGTGTGATGGCTGCGCAAAACTTAGCCAGAGGGTTCTGGAGCTGGACCAGAGGATCTCAACACTCCACCAAATCCAGGACCATGAGCGCGACGTTGACATCATCTTCGGCTGGACTTTCGCTGGTGCCAGCAGTGCACAGCTGGTGGACACCATTCCCTGCCAGCCCTGCGAGGCTGTGGGGGGAAGATCCATCGCTGGGCCTCCAGGCGGACTCGAGGTGCCAAACGCCCGCCTAACATCTGTGGCAGAGGAGGACCGCTGGTTCCAGCAGGGGGCTAAACCAAAAGCCCCCATCAGCTCCACTCCGGTGCTCCAGGGTGCCAGGTTAACGTTTGGGCCAGGCTGCGGTGGAAGCGCTTGGAGCAGCCGCCACCGCTCTCCTCTAACCTGCCTGCCTCTATCAAACCATTTTAGCGCCCTGGATGCGGATTTCCCTCCTCTGACAGCCCCTGGTCGCCGTAGCTCCGTAGGAGCGCCGCCTAATCCCTCCCAGCAGCAGGAGCAACAGCTGGACTCCCGCAGCCCCCCACGTCGCGCAAAACCCCGGGCTGAAGCCAGAACTCGCCGAGGAGTGCTCCACTTCACCCGGAACCCACGGAACGAGCCCTCGGCGCCGATTAAACATTGCTGCAGTCCTGGGGAAGCTTCTACACCTGGCATACAGCAAGTCCTGGATGGTGAACGATCCTCTGCCCAGCGCAAACGTCCGCCTGCAGACCCGCCGCCCACCACACTCATCATCGGGGACTCTATCATCAGAAACGTGAGGATGAGAGGAGCCCTTACACTGTGTTTCCCTGGAGCCACTGTCACGGACATTACCGAACAGATCCTGCAGCTCATTGATCATCACAAATCTGTGAGTAAAGTTGTGATTCATGCTGGCACCAATGACATTTATAAACAGCAGTCTGAGCTCCTGAAGTGTGATTTTATTCACCTTTTTAACTGTCGGCAGAGGAATTGGCCGTTTTAGCAGACTTTTATCCCTTAATACTTGGCTCTCCTCCATCACCGCCATTCACAATATTGGTTTTATAGACAATTTTAAAATTTTTTGGGGCAGGAAGCACCTGTTTGGACCAGACAGGCTCCATCTAAATAGACAAGGCACTCATACACTGACATTGAACCTGGCATGTCCACGCCCCCCCCTGTCAACTACACTGGCCACAGCTGCCCCTGCCCTCTCTGATTCCTCCGCCACATCCTGATGTGCAAATGGTCCCTGCTCCTATGAACTCACCCCTGATTTTAACAGTAACTCACATACTGGACTTGGACCTTGTTCTTCCTCATTCATACCTATTATCAGCAGAGAGCAGACTAAAAATCATAAACCAAACAAATGCAATCCAAATAATCTCAAAAAGTTGCCAAAAGCCCCACTTTCAGTAAATCATACAGTCCCTTCATCTCCAATCACTATTAATATGGCACTTTTTAATGTTCGCTCTCTGCTGAACAAAACTTTCATAATAAATGATCTGATTTTAGACCATAATCTTCATTGTTTATTTTTAACAGAAACTTGGCTGAGTGCAGATGCCCCTGTTGTTCTTACAGAGGCCTCCCCACCTAATTTTCACTTCACTTATTCTACGAGGAGTAGCAAAAGGGGACGCGGAACTGCTTTTATAAGATCATCGCCAAACCTGTTTTATTTGATAATTAATTTACTTTTGAATATAATGCAAATGTTTTTAGCACTCCTCAGATTTTATGTGTCACAATTTATAGGCCTCCTAAAAAGAGTGCACTTTTTATTCAAGAATTTTCAGAGTTTTTATCAATTTTGCACAACTCCTTTGAAAGGATCATTTTAGCTGGTGATTTTAATCTACATATAGATAACCTTTTAGATCCTTTATCAACAGATTTTTTAAACATCCTGACTTATATGGATTTTAGCCAACATGTCATGCAGCCGACTCACAACAAAGGACACACCCTGGACTTGGTCATCACGCATGGCCTGTCCACCTGTGTGTCCTCTGTTGTTGATTTGGCTGTCTCTGACCACTACTGTGTGTTTTTTAACATCACCAGTTTTATTCAGCAGGAGACCTCTGTGAGAACTGTCAGGAAGCGCCATCTAACCCCTGAAGTGGCTGCAGGTTTTCTGGAAATTTTTAAAAAGAATCCTCCTATTGTTTTACCTGGCCTCTGTGATTTTATTGTCAAGGATTTTAACAGAAGGCTTCAATCCCGAAGAAGGTTGCAAGACCGAAAGCTTGCATTAAAATTGATATTGCACAGTATTTGAGTGTGCGGCTGCTATATATTTTTATGATTCCAATGGTGATTAAATTCAGCAGCACCTTACAATAAGATTTTGACGGATGAGCGGTGGCCTTTTCCATTTTTGAACAGAAGGCTTCAGTCCACTCTTGACCGGCTTGCTCCACTACAAGTTAAAAGTTTAAAATCTAAAGCTGCAACGCCGTGGAAAAATGAAAACCTCAGAAAAATGAAGAGAAATTGTTGGGCAGCAGAGAGAAAAATTGAGGAAAAGTAAAACCACAATAAACCATCAAATATACACAGATCTTCTCAAATTATACAACAATGCAGTAAGAAATTCAAGAAATCTCGGAACATAAAAATTATTCCAAAATCCTTTTTTCCACCATTGATAAACTTTTTAACAGAGCTACTACTGCATTTCCTAAAACCCCCTCAAACACTCTTTGTGAGGAGTTCGCAGCCCACTTCAGAGGGAAGGTAGACACCATCAGATATAAGATTTTATCTTCTCAGAGTAACATGGTTTTAGACAAATCTGAGTGTGTGTCTTTACCAGAGGAAACGCTGGACAGTTTTGTCCTGGTAGAAGCTGGGACTCTTGATAAAGTTTTCTCCTCAGTGAGGCCCACCACATGTGTTTTGGACCCGATTCCCACTTCCTTTTTTAAGCAATTTTATGGATCTTTTAGAGATGAGATTTTAACCATGATGAATTGCTCCCTTCAGACGGGGGTCTTTCCTGCCGCCTTTAAAGGGGCGGTGGTGAGGCCCCTGTTGAAGAAGAGCAATTCAGATGTTAATGATTTTAACAATTTTAGACTGGTATCTAACTTACCTTTTTTAAGCAAAATTTTAGAAAATTTTTTTTTAATTCAACTTAATGGTTTTATTAATGAGCACAATGTCCTGGAGAAATTTCAGTCTGGTTTTAGGGTGAACCACAGCACAGAGACTGCCCTTCTAAAGATTTTAAATGATTTTAGATTAAACTATGATGCACAGAGGGTGACAGTGTTGGTTCTACTGGATCTAAGCGCTGCCTTTGATACAGTAGACCACACTATTCTTTTAACCCGTTTAAAACAGATTGGCCTCTCTGGTGCTGTTCACAAATGGTTCACATCCTATCTTACAGACAGGACTTTTATGGTAAGTTTAGATACCTGCTCCTCTAGGGTCCATAGGATTACATGTGGTGTGCCCCAGGGTTCGATTTTAGGCCCAGTGCTTTTTAACCTCTACATGCTCCCTCTTGGCAGTGTCATCAGAAGACATGGAGTCAACTTTCACAGTTATGCTGATGATACACAGCTGTACATCTCCATGTCTCCCGATGACACACGGCCAATGGATGCACTTTTTAACTGCATTTTAGACATTAAATCCTGGATGGCAGAAAACCTTCTCCAGCTCAACCAGGACAAAACTGAAGTTTTAGTCATCGGTCCTGAGGCTCAGAGAGAGAAACTTTTACCAAAACTACAATCACTGTCTTTTAATCCCTCTTTACAAGTGAAGAACCTGGGCGTGATTTTTGACGCTGAGCTGACTTTTATTCCTCACATAAAAAATATTACTAAAATAGCTTTTTATCACCTAAAGAACATCGGCAGAGTCCGCCCCATTCTCTCTCGGGCCAACACGGAGACACTGATGCATGCTTTTATCTCCAGTAGTATTGTATACTGTAATGCCCTGCTTTCTAGTCTTCCCAAAAAGAGTATATCAGGTTTACAACTACTACAAAATTCAGCAGCACGTGTCCTGACGAAGACCAGGAGGCGGGAGCACATTACACCGGTCTTAAAACCATTGCATTGGCTCCCCGTACATTTCAGGATCGACTTTAAGGTTCTTTTAATGGTTTTTAAGTGTCTTAATGGTCTTGGGCCTTCTTATCTCTCTGAACTGCTTTTACCATATAAACCTTCACGGTCTCTGCGCTCCTGGCAGCCGTCTCCTTGTCACCCCAAAAGTCAGGACACACAAGCATGGCGAGGCGTCTATCCAGTTTTATGGCCCTCACCTCTGGAACAGGCTGCCAGAGGACCTCAGGGCTGCAGAGAACGTTCATGTTTTTAAGAGCAGGCTCAAGACTCACCTTTTTAGCTTAGCTTTTAACTGATTATTATTTATTACTGTTTGTTTAATTGCTCTGCATGTTTTATATGATTATATTTTTATCAGTGTTTTACTATTTAATCTTAGCACATCAATTTACTGTTTATTTTTATACTTTAATTTATCTTAATCCCCGTTCAAGTGTTTCCTCTGTGGGAGCCCTCTGCCCCGGGAGCGGTGGTCAGCTGTGGCTACCTGGGTGCTCTCCAGGTGGAGCTTGGGTGGAGGTGGGGGTCTTGGCCTTGCCTCCACTGGGTGCCCTGTGTCGGTGCCTCGGCTGCTGCTGTTAGTCTACCACTGCCGGGGCAGATGGCTCCTCTGATGGCGTTTCCTTGCATGGTTCATCTACACTCGGCCCAATGTCCTTTTTTTACTTTTTCTTTTAACTGTGTGTGTGCATGGGAGATGGGTTGGGGGGAGAGGGGTATAACTGTGACCATGCTTTTAAATTTGTGGGGGAGGGAAGGGAAGGTGGTTTTATGTGGGGTCATTTTAATCTGTAAAGCACTTTGTGATGCAACTTCTTGTATGAATAGCGCTTTATAAATAAAGTTTGATTTGATTTGATCTACAGCTTATGTGGGAGAATCTGTTGCCCAGGACAACTGTATGTCCACAAATCTGTTTATTTAGGAATACCAGCAAGATTGAAGCCACAGCTGAAAGAATACTATGAGACGTCCTGTTTACAGTTTACCACCATGCAGTGGACAAATGAAACCTGTGGATTATTGTGTTCTAGTGAGAGAAGACCAAAACGGAACCTTTTGACCTCCATGATAATTGTGACATTTAAGGTAAAACTGACACTGCTAATCCCTCAAAACAGACCATCCCCATTATGAAGCATGGTGGTGGCAACTGCAAGCTTTGGCGATTCTTCAACAGGAACAGGAAATTTGGTCAGAGTTAATCAAAACTATAAGGCTTGCAAAACTCTTCAGATTGGGGCAAAATAACACCATATATATGTCTTTCGAGGAAGCCATTAATCTATTTCATTGACTGACAGATTGGTTGGAATAGTCATCAGAAACAGAGCAGCTAACATATAGTGTCCTGCAGATCTCTGAATCATGAAATTGGCTTCTGTTAGTGACACAAAACACATCTTTACTATGAGCTGTTTGATCTGCATGATTTGCTAAAACTTTATATCTTCAAAAGTATTTTAGTTGTGTCTGCAGTAATTTCATCTGTTGTGATCCAGCTTCAGCTACAGAGAGGTATTAGCCTCTCCCCTGTTGGTGAAGTCAGATACAGCAGGACACAGACTGCTATTGTCCGCGTGAGGCTGCCTGGGACCACTGACCGGCCAATGCCATGCCAGCAGGGGTCCCAGCTGTCCACATGACGAAACAAGCCCACCATATGGCCCGACTTGCTTGTTAGTAGCCTACATGCAGGCAGAGTTTCAGAATACTATGTTCCTAACTTAGATTAATAAACTGCTGAGATGCATATAGGCTGTTTAAGTTTTATTTTTTATTTAAGACCCTCGAAAGCGGGTGTTCTTTCATTCTGCTTCAGATGTAATCAAATGGGAATTACAATGAAAAGTCCCAATTTCACTTTAGTGGCTTATCAGGATGAAGACGCTGCTTTCATCTTTAGCGGGTTCAGTTCACGCTGGCGTACGCAGTGACTCTCCATGTAAGCGGGGTTTGCCCGTCATCGGCTTGGCTAAACTCGTCATTCAGATCCAGCAGCGAGAAATGTGTAGATTAGATGTAGTCCCAGGTGAAACATAATAGTTTACTGAATTGTAAGGACAGGAGCAGATAGGCCTAAAAGTGTAAAAACAAACTAAGCTATAAAAAAAAGAAATTAAAAATGTCACACAAAAGGATTTAGTTTCAAGAGTGTTTCAGGTTATGGGGCTCAAGAGTAGCCTAGAGTTCGTGTCGAGGGTGGTGTTGAAAGTCTGCAGCTAAATTTAGTGATTGGAACTCTCCCAAGGCTGTGCCATGTTGCACAAATGAAAAACTGGCATTGACAGTGGGTGCATTTCTATGAATTTTGGGTGAAATTCCAGGCTGTTCTTTGAAAATATTTGTTTTTAACAATTAAAAACGTGATTAAATTCCTCTGTTGGTTTGTGACTGTTTAAGGTTGGGGTACCTGTTCCCAGGGCCGGATTATGTTAACAGAGGCCCCTGGGCACAAAATGTTCAAAGGGCCCCCTCGCCGCCAAAAAAATGATATCATTTAAATAGTATTTTCACCACAGTCTTGTAAAACTACATTGCTCATCTGAGGGCAACAATATCAAGACACAACACAGCGGTGTAACTCCCTTGCCTATGTAAACACATCCTGCTTGATCTCACCTCCACCAGGCCAGGACTACAATTCACATTGTTCCATAACTAAACCACAAAAACTCACTCATACTCGTTAATTTTTCTTTCCTGTCTCTCCTCTCCTCTCTCACAGCGCTCCTTCAGTTCTTTTGCTTCACAGCTAATGCTGCCCTTCTGTGTCTCTGTCTGTCTTCCCCCTATTTTTCTTTATCTTTTATTGATTAAAAAATAGTGCAATCAGTTTAAGAAAAACTTGACTCATACTTTAAAGCATTTGATTATAAATGGAAAATGAATGCAAAGTAAAAACAAATGCTTTTCCTTTTACATAATAATGTGTTTAATAAACCTGTATCTGTATCTCTAAACTCCTGTTTCTCCATCCTCCTCTACTGTCTCTTTCCTCCTCCTCTCCTGTTTTTCATAAGTAAAACCATGAGAACAGGGCTCTTGTCTAGGAATGCACAATGTATTGACACCAACATTGGTATCTGCCAATGTTAGTCATTTTTTAACATATTGTCCGATAAGTAAAACTGAGCCAATATTAAAAATCACAATTTATTTCCATCTCTGTAAGAGATTAATGTAATATTTATTACATTGTAAATAATAGTTATTGGCCATAAGAGCCATAATATCAAATGTTTTGATCGGTGCATCCCTACTTTTGACTCTGTCCTCCATGATATGCTGCCCCAGCCTTTCTGTCCACCTCTTTATGAGTTCACTAAGAAAAAGACCAAACTGACAGATAAATGGCAACAAAGTTAACACTATGTGCTGATCCAAGTAATTCATCATCACCACAGAAACTTCTTTCAACTAAAAACTGACTGACAGCAACGACCCGCCTGAGCAGAACCTCCCCCAGTACCGCGTCTCTCCCTCCAGCTGGTCCAGTTTAGCTTTCTGTCCTGCTACCAGTGGCTGATGCTAGCAGCACTGATGCAATGATCAGAGCTTTCTTCATGATCACACACGCATTACAAGTGTTTCCAGTCAGAGAAACCACTAATGTACTGGTTTTAGTCGCTCCAAATAAGATGCAGGGGAAACAAAAGATATTAGCCAACCTGTGGTCGGTGAACATGTGATCCAGTCTGAAGAAACTTTTTCTCCACTAAGGAAGTGACAGCAGATCATTATGTTTGGCTCACTTTACCGCCCAAACCTCGATCACGGGATGAAGCTGGATATCTTGTCGCCCGATTATTAAAAGCAGCAGCTCCACCATCGATAACAGCAGCGTAAGCATTTACGTTAACTGTCCCCCACAATGCTGCGTCCCACAGCGGATAAACCCAGTCTGAGCTGCTGCTGCTACAGCTAGCCTCAGGTTGTGTAGCTAACGCAGTCCCCTCCAAACAGGTTCATTGGCTCACCATCATCCACCATGTCTTATTTTTCCTGATTTACCTCCTTAGGTTTTACACAGAACGTGTCAGTAGATGACAGACTTCTTAATAAACACGTCTTCTTCTCATCTTTCTCTCTTTCATTTATAGAAACCGCCTTTTTTCGCTCATTTTAGATTCTCGAATATACTCCTACTGTCCGGTGACGGTCAGCAGAGCCCTACTTGGTGGGGCAGGGGCGGGGCATGTTACCATGGTTACCACAACTGTGCATTAGAGACTATGTAACTTTGTTAGTAAAAAATGTGTGTGGATCTTATTGGTTATCTTTCCGCCAGCACCGATCTCTGCCATATTTGAGATATGAAGACTATATTTTTTCCTTCCTTAAACTGGGGGCCCCCCAGTGGGCGTGGGCCCCTGGGCCTGTGCCCATAATGCCCATGGGATAAACCGGCCTTGCCTGTTCTCATTGGAGACGCTTGTCATCCTCTTCATCCGGGTCATAAACCCGCTAACTGCAGGCCTTAGGAACAGATCCACATTTATGTTTTCGTCTCAAAGTTTTGAATATCAATTTTTTTGGGGAGGGTTTAACAAACTTTGCAAATACAACGATTGAGAATGTTGTCAAATTTTTACCCTTTACATTCCCTTAATCTGTTCAAAACCACTGGGTCAGGTTCATCTATATATTTTTAAATATGCGTACATTTTAAAGGTATGGCAAATATCTCGACCAAACGTTTTGTTTTTATAATAATATAAATAGGCAGTTAACAAATTAAGCTTTTGTTTTTAACTGATTTAGTCAAACAAGATCAATCGAGCGCTTTTCTGCTCTGAGTTACTCTTGAAAGGTGGATCTTTAGGATTTCCGACCGTCCTTGAAGCCACCACCACCCTCTCCTCCCCGGCAGCAGCCGCTATCCGCATCAAGCAGGCAGCAGCTTTCATTCAGTGTGTGGTTGCTGAGCAGAGAACAACAGGCTACCTCCCTCTTCTCGGTCCGCTGTGAGTACAACATAACAACCTTCAGCTTGTGTCACATCGTCATTAATGTCGACGCAGGTTTGAAGGTCGCAGATGTGTCGTTAATGAGGCTTGGGTTGATTGTGCGTTGATTTTATTCTCAAAGTGGTGTCTGAGACGTTCGTGGACAGCGTGGTCTTTTGTTCTCTCCATTTATATTTACATTTCTTTGATTCAATAACAGCTTTAAAATATATTAACGTAACATATTGACAGTGGAGATGCTGTTTGTTTAAATTTGTATTTGTTTATTTTTTAGAAAATACATTTTTTATATAAAGTCGTATAGCGATATTAATCCCGTTTCGACATTCAGTAAAAACAGCAACAAGCTAAATTAAAGTGTTTTATTTTACAGCTTTAGAAGTCTTCATATTGACTGTTTTTTTATTTTTTTTCCTAGGATGCTGCACAGATATGTGACAAAGGAAATATTTATGCCAGGCTGCTGTCTAACAAAGAACCATAAATGTCAACATCAACATGTGACATCATCGCTTTCTTACTGGTAACATGTTCAGTTTGAATCACCAGGGCAGCTTATGCTGAACAAAACCCTCTCCTGAAAATCTAATCGTTTAAAAAGAAAGTGATGCCCCATTGTCATCTGTCAAGAAAGCATAACTGTCAAAAGCTTCCAAGCATGTCCAAGTCCCAAAGTTTTGCTTCTTGAGAGTTTTCTCTGTTGGGATCAGAAATGTGGATTCAGTCATGAATATAAACAGAGGGGTTGAGTCTGCCTCAGTCCTGTTGGCCGGGCAGTCTTCTCTCCACCTCACCGCCTTGCAGCATCTCCACCGTGACCCCATGTGCACCGGTTACTGATGGACCTGTAACCACGGACACAAGGTTCCAACTCCAGCTGCGCCATGACTTCATCAGACCGCGACGAGACGGGGAGTGATCTGTCCGAGTACATGGAGACCTGTGGACTCGAGAACCAGTACGTATCTGCCGAGAACTGCTTCAAGTCCAAAAGTTTACCCATCCTGAATGGACCGTGCGAGCAGGGTGGTTGCTCCTCTGCGCAGCCCCAGCATGTCGGCACAACCTGCACCTGCGTGGCCGTGGAAGACAGCCGGGCGCTCCAGCTCAAGACCCCAGAGTCGAGCCAGGCGGAGTCCCCCTCCTCATTGACAGACTTCTCCCCCTCACTGTCCAGCATGGTCGGGCTGAGCAGCTCCATGCCAGTGGAGGGTCACAGGCCCACAGGCTCCAGAGGCAAGAAACTTGGTTTCTCTCTAAGCCGGTTTATCCGGATCCCAGCCAGAAAGTGTGTACAGGTTATCCTGAGCGACTCACGTTGCTTCTTATTCTGCATGTGCTACCTGACCTTCATCCAGTCCCTGATGGTTTCGGGCTACCTGAGCAGTGTCATCACCACCATTGAGAAGCGTTACAGCCTGCGCAGCTCCGAGTCCGGCCTGTTGGTCAGCTGCTTTGACATCGGCAGCCTGCTGGTGGTTGTCTTCATCTCTTACTTTGGTGGCAGGGGTCAGAGGCCGCGTTGGCTGGCCGTGGGCGGTGTCGTGATAGCCGTTGGGGCGGCATTGTTCTCCCTGCCACATTTCATCTCCCCACCTTACCAGATCCAGGAGATGAACTCCTCGGCGGGCCACGAAGGCCTCTGCCAAAGCGAGAACGGCAGCAGGCGGGAGCTGGAGGTGGCGACTTGCCCCCGAGATCAGGAGGGCAATGAGCACAACCTGTATGTGGCGCTGTTTATTTGCGCCCAGATACTTGTTGGCATGGGGTCGACACCAATCTACACCCTGGGACCCACCTACCTGGATGACAACGTGAAGAAAGAGAACGCTTCTTTGTACCTGGGTAAGCCAACCTGGATGTGATGGTACAGATTAATGCCACGTAAAATCATTGCAACCAGTAATCCATCTTATTTTGTGTATGAGATGCATTTGCAGAATTTGAAGGGATTGGGTGGTTCATTTAAAGAATCTTCTGTCTGAAAAAGTGTGGAGTTTTCTAGGACTAGATAATAATGAAAAACAAACATTGTGGAAGACAGACTTTGTGTATGTTGTCCATCCATCCATCCATTCCATTCATCCATCAGGCATCCATCTTTAAAGCATATCCATATGTAAAATTAAGTAAAATATTATTCAAAGGCAAACATTGATCATAAACCCTGGAACATAGTTTGGTAATGTTTAAAAGTTTAGGAACCCTGTCATTTATTTGAATAAATAAATGTACCTTGAGCAGTCTCAGTCAATGGTACAACCTGTGCCCTGTATGTGACCGGAAGCATGCAGAGCTCTTGACAGTCATTCAAACTGATTTCATTTCTATCAAAATGGATTTAATTGTTATATTTATGAATATATTTAGAGGTCAGCTTATACCCATCATGTTGACCCGGGCGGTATAAGCATGCAGGCATGCCTATGCAAAGCTTTTGTCCTTCTGATTCAATCTGAGTGGCATGCAACCTCTGCACAGCCCTGAGGTGAACACAAATGCTGCAGGCCAGAAGTAAATGTCCGATGGACGTGAAGAAGTTGCTTATGAACAATGGGCCAATCATGGGTTCTTATGGGTGTGTGTGCATAAAACTGATTTGGTCTTAAGGCTGTCGGCTGGAATGAAAGTTGCTGCCCTGTTTAACAAGAACTGACAGGGTACTGCTGTGTCTTCCATGGTAGCAGGTTGTTTTCTCTTTGTCCATTATGTTGTATTCATCCCTAAACCATTGAGACATTTCGTCACATAGTATCCATATGTTTATTTGGTATGCTAGAACTTTAGCGGCCTCATTGAATTAAGATTGTTGCGCTGCTTGACACATACTTCTCATAACTCACGGAGAAGGTCCGTACTGCAGAAGTAATCTCTGTGTCTGTCTGGGTTTTTGTTGTCGTGTTATTTGGACATGGAGAACTCACACAATCTGTACAGCATCTCACACAGATAGCCACCAAGAAAAAAAAAAAGGATCATTGTCATTTTATTTCACTTTAGGTGACTTATTTTAGAAAATTGATAATTATGTGCAAAACACCAAAAGCTTGCTGCAGCAATGGTGGTACTGTTAATTCAGGGACTCTGAATGTCTTGACGATTGCAGTTGTAACCTGACAAAAAGCAAAAACTTTCATGTTTTGTTGAATGCTTATGTAATGCATGGTATGATTAGGTCAGTTGTGGTACAACATGTAAAAACAAATGGGAAAGACGCATCCAAATGTTGAAAAAAGTAATCAAAGATGGACGCGATGCAAACACAGCAGTTTTATTCTGCTATCTTTCGGTCTTTTTAGGTTTGTCTATATTTTTGTTGAACTCCGCTAGACATGAGGCATTAAGACTGTTGTACAACATTGACCACAGTGTTGGGACTGGCCCTTCACTGAAGCATTGCACGCCCCATGGAGCACATTCACTGCCTACCTTTGAGACCCGGTATTGATCAGACCCATGTGTCAAGGGGAGCCAGTGCAGCATAGCTATTGAAGCAGTCACTTATAAACGAGGGAGAAAAGACCCACCGACACATTCATTAACCAGCTCTCATCTTAGTGATGTGCTTGAGAGGTAATGCATCAGCGCTTACAGATAGTAATACAGATTTCCCTTCGAAGCTGCACTTACTGCCGTGACCTTGGTGGCTGTGTCAGAGGACTGACAGACGGATAATCTGCTTTTTTCCAGTAAAGCAGTGTTTGGGAAAACAGAGATTTGCTCTCACATGGCAGCAGAGAGAGCAGATAGGTGAAGGAAAATGTCCTTGGTTTACATTGCAAACACTCTGATAACCATGGTAACAAGATGTAATTTGTGTTATTTGCACCTTTTGGCTATTTAAAAAAAAACTTTTTTGAGCTGTATTTTGATTGTATTATAGCTTTAATGAAGCCAAATCTGTCCTTCCATATACATTTCTGTTGAAATGAAGTGAAAAATCCTCAAATCCATTTCCATAATTCTCCAAATTCAGTGTATCCAGATATAAGCTACTCATAGCTAAAGGGGTTTTCCCCTCAAACCTTATGAATCTAATGCCCATCTTGGTTTGCAGCAGCCCAAAGGGGAGGATCTGCTCGCTTTTCTAGCACAATGTGGTTTACAGTGATGGGGCACCTCTGGTGTCACAGGAGAGACTCACACCGCTGTAGCAACATAGCGCCTTACAAAAGTACTTTGTATGATTGAACTACATCACATTTTGTTACCTTAATACCATGAACTCCAATGTGTTTTGGGAGGTTTTACACAAAGTAATTCATTATTGTGAAGGGGAATGAAAACGTTGCAAGCTTTCTACCAATAAAAAAAGGAGACGTCTGGCCTATATTTGTATTCAGCTCTGTTTTATTCTGATAGGTCTAAATAAAATCCAGTCCACTTGGTTAACGCCATTCTTCTTAAATTCAGTCTCAGTTTCAATACAGCTGTTCTGTGGAGACAGAGTTGTTGTAAAACAATATCCCAAACTTTGGCCATCTGACAGAGCACTAACAGTTGTGGAAGAAGGTTTTCCTGCGCAGATGAGCTGAAAATAATAATTTTTGATATACAGGCAAATTACCATGTTTGGCTAAAAGTAGTGATGTCCTGATCACATTTATTTGCACCAGAGTTGAGTCAGAGTCATTTAATTTTGAGTATCTGCCGATCTCGAGTCCCGATCTGATCCCTCCGCAATACATTAAAATAATCAAAAGAAAAAGGTCAACACATCCAAGTTGTCCTTTTTTAGTTTTTTAAAAAAAATTATGCATATGATATCGTGTGAGATTCGTTAAAGTGTTGCATGCTACGTCTCACATTGTAAGTTAGTGATGGGAATTCTGGCTCTTTTAGGAGAGCCGGTTCTTACGGCTCGGCTCACTAAAAAGAACCAGCTCTTTTGACTCCCAAGCGGCTCCTCACATTTTTTGTTTCTTAAATTAATTTATCATTAAAGAGAATGTAAAATTGTGTGTAAAATAAATGACTAATTTACAAACATAATTATATTGAATGTCTATTATTTATGACTTATATTGACCAAGGAACAGTGCTAACCCCCTTCCCTTCTCTCCTGCTACCGATGTGCAGCTTGAAGAGAAGAATCAAACCGCCCCCAAAAACGATTTCCATCCTGCTTCGATCGGTCACTTCAAAGAGCCAGCCTTTTGTTCGCTATCGACACATCACTATTGTAAATAAAACGTGAGTTGACCCATTGTGCAGTAAAGCTTAGCAGTGACATCGGACAAACGTCATATGTCTCTGGTGGTCACCCCAAAAGTAGAAACCCTTGATAAAAGAACTAGCAGGTCGTCACATAGCTTTTTTTATGCCCGGCAGAGCTGTACCTGTAAAGTAGTGACAAGAAGGGAACTCATACCATGGGTCCAGGTGATCTGGGAGACTGCAGATTGTAGCGTTTGCAACCACAAAGAGCGGCTGGTCATCCAGTACAATCAGTCCGGCTGTCTTGGCTATGCTTTTTTTGACCTTTTCGCTCTCCTTAGGCAATTTCTCCTTGTTTTAAAAAAAAAGGTTCGGCTTTTGTCAGAGTGGCATATCAGATTCGGAGTGTTGAATGCAGCTCAGTATTTTCCACTACGCAAAATGCCCAGTTTGCACACATTATGTAGCTACGCCTGCTGCCCTGCCTTCGCTGATCTGTTTAAAATGCATCCAAACTGCAGACATTTTCACTCTAGTGAGGCGAAACGTTTGCCCTGCATTAGCCTACTAGCTGACAGCTCACTATTGTGTTGTCTGAATTCCCCGCCTGTCGTAAATTGTGACGTTACGGTGTTGTCGTTTATGCAACAGTGAATATGGATGTAGTGGAACTTCTTGAAATTAAAAGTCAGCCACTGTCATTCTATTTGACAATCTCTATCTCATGACCAATTTAAAACGTCATGTTTGTTGTAAATAAAAGTTATATTCGATCATTTCCACCCGATTCCTATCATTTAAAATTCCACTTGATCGGGCCTGATTTCCGATCATGTGATCGGATCGGGACATCCCAAGCTAAAAGATACCAATGCACACCTTCACCACAGTGAAACGTTGCGGCAGCATCATGATGTAGGCATGCTTTTGTTCAGCAGGGATAGGGAAACTGCTCAAAGCTCAAAGGAAAGCTGATAGAGCCAAATGCTGGACAAGGAAACCATTTAAAGCCTGCAAAACAGTTAGGACTGGGGTGGCTGTTCACCTTCCAGCAAAACAACAACCCAAAACATACAACTGGTTTCAAGCTACTATGTAATGATTTGAACACAGACTGACACCAAACCTTTTATCATTTATACTTGTAAATGATGTTAAATAATGTCCTTCTACTTGACAATTTTGCTCTAATTTCCCAATAAAATCCCAATAACATACAATTTCTGGTTATAATGTGACAATATGTGGAAAAAGTTAAAGGGATATGACGTCTTTTGCAAGGCACTGTACCGTTTAGTGAAAGAAGCCACTGTGTTCTACCTAAAAGTAGCATTAGATCATCTGATTAAGTAAGGAGGAGAGACTTTAATCTCTGCTGTTCATTAACGCTGTTTCAGCTTGTTCGTCTTCTCCTTCTGCATCAGCCACACGTCTCCAAGATCTAACTGATCAATAAACATGTTTCTTGTTGTCCGGTCGCTGATTTATTCCAGCCTCCAGACAGTGCAAGTGACCGGAGGTTATAATGGGAGGTTGAGATTTACAACCAAACGATGCTGACAATCTGTTCGCAGTATGGAATGGCTTTAGTGATGAATTCAATGAGATTCTCACCTTAAGTTTGCATGAAAATTCAGAAGAGGTATCCAAACATGCCCTCAGAGTTTGCTTAAATTTCTCTAGTCTAGAAGTCTCTATCGTTTTGTTTATGCACTAAATCTCTTTTTGTAGCCTTTCCATGTCTAGACCTTGCAGGTTCTTTGCATGCAGAGCTGCATTTCCTTCAGCAGGGTGAACTTAATGGATCCCTCTTGGTTGCCTCTGCATTAACAAGCATCCAGTGCAGAAAACTATAATGCAAGTGTGTGTGTGTGATTGGTTTTTTTCTGCATTATTAATGTCTATTAGGCACTCATGAAGCGCCAAGGGTGCAGCCACCGTTTAACACAGCAGGCTTATTGAAGCTGTAAGGAAAGGGGAATAAAAAAAATGGTGGGCACCGGTTTATGAGGACAAATTTAACGTCTACCGGGAGGTTCTGAAGAGTTGTTCTGTGTGCACCAAGACAGGCTCACATGAACACAAGGGGTGTGTTTTATGCGGACAAATTTAGAAAGAACATTTGCTCTCCGTATGCTCCCCTGAAGTGTGTGCAGTGGGTTCTCCTGCAAACTGAAGGGAAAAACTCCACTTGAGTGCTAGTTTATAGTTGAATCTCTGTTTGTCATTTCCCCTGGCGTGAGTCAGTCTCATCAACTGTGTGTGTTGTCCTGTATTGCTGCAGCCAAAGCAAATGCAGAATGTGCACACACACACACAAACGTCCCTGGAGAACTTGTTTCTACCGCCAGCTCTCTGTCCCATCCAGATGAAAGATCGCATTTCAGTCTGAAATTTAAGGTATGGCCCCATCAAAAAGCTGGCATGCTTATAGACGACGAGCTGCTCCTGTTTCATCCATGTCCCTTTGGCGTCTCCTCACAGGCGGCTTGAATATCACTGTTCCCTTTCCCAGAGTGCAGTCAGGGTTACTCAGCAGCAGCCAACCTTTTTTAGCCTCGCGCTGCCGGATGGACAGCTCTGGCCACTACTGTGCGATTACTATGACTCCCTGTGCGAACCGCTGACCTCTGTGAGGCTGATCCTGCGCCACTAGTGACGGCATGTGCTTTTAAAACGTGTCCCTGCAGGAGGAGGAGGATGAGGAGGAGGGAGTTATTGGAGGAGAGAAATAATAGTTACGTATGGGGGTGAGTTCAGGGCTCAAGGCAGGGGTCTCAACCATAACTAGATTACTTATTACAACAGTGTTAAATAGGGTTTTTAGTGCTGTAGCTTATTTGATTTGATAACATGGGAAGGTTCGTAACAAAATTATCTTCAGTGCTTTTTATGACAGGAAAGCTTTTGTTTCCAGGTAGACCGGAAGGAGGTGGAAGCTGTTTTCTTTGATTTTGGTTGTCCGTTCGCTTCCATTTTTGTGTAAAAGATTCTGGCAGTTGATGACTTTTTAATATCTTAAAGTAGATTTGAAGTTGTCTAATTTTAATTGCAAAAACTTACTTGGCTGAATGAATAAAGTACTTGAGATTTATTCAAAAAGGTTGGTCATTTGTCTAAACTTTTGTTTTTGAGAGACATTTTTAGTTTTACACTGACATACTGCAGTGTGCAAGTAAGATCACTGTATGTCGCTGTATTTAGGAACATTTTCAAGAAAAAATAAATATAAAATTGTGTGCAAGGCACTAAAATAAATCAGTGTTTTATTGTACATTTTTGGTTGTTCAGATTGTTTATATTTACTGTATACAAAAACACCTAGTAATATTTGAGATGCAAAGTTAATGTGCTACACCTATCATCATTATCATTTTAAAAACAAGTAAATTTGTCGGTAATGATCTCGCCCTACAAATAATGACAAAGCTTGTTACTGCTATTGAAATTATTAGATCTATATTATGGAGGCGTTATTATTTTTAGTCACTAGCCACACAGAATTATTCAGGGGGCCGCAAAGGGCCATGGACCATAGTTTAAAGGTTACTTGTTCAACTTTCCTGTAAATATCCCACAAAAACCTTAAACCATTCATGTAATTTTTGATCAGTGCTTTTTGCTGGTTTCAGTATAAGTCAAGAAAAATACATTATTTGCTAAAAGTGGCTTGATTGTTGTAGGAATTCTTCTGGTTTTACTCAGAAAATGCTGCTGATAATTAAAATAAATATTTGAAAAAAGTTTGCAGATTCCCAAACATTTCTGCTCTCTGATGAAAATGTTCTTACTTAATATTTCCTAATTGTTTTTTTAAAATGTAGTACAAGAGGATGAACACAAGTTTGATTGGATACAGTCTATTAAAAAAGGAGACCAAGGAATCCTTTCATCTCTGCTGGCTGAAGAGATTTCAAGTCCTTTAACCTCCATTGTACTCATTAGCCTCCGTAGCACAACTCGGCCTCCCTTGCCTGTTGTATCCAGTCAAGAAATGAATTTCCGTCTTTAATTACTGCTTGTTTATCTCTTGCAATGGGATCAGTATGTTCTGTGATGAGTATCAGGACTTCTGCCACTGCTGCTATCATGTGCTGACTGAGCAGCTTTGGCAGTCAACAGATCTGACCTGTGTCTACTCTCACTATTCAACAAGCAGAAGAGAATCAACTTGAACATCGGCTTTACAATCTCTTCCTGTCTACTTGTTCATCTTATCAGCCCCTTTTTAGTCTGTTTTCCATGCTGATCCACCCTTTAGGCTGTTGGTAGGAGTGTTATTCTGCTGTAAGAGATGGGGGTGGGGGTGTTATGCCCACTAAGGACCGGTCTGGCTATTGTTTTCCTTGACCTGGGCGCTGCTCAGATGACCTGCGACTCAGGCAGAACCGCTGGCGAGAGAGATATTTATGAATTTTATGCAAATGGTAAAAGATTTGATGACACATTCAGCGTAATTTGTAATTGTCATTTTACATAATGTTTGGCTCCTTTGCCCCAGAGTGTTTCTGCCTTGTTTCCTGGACATTGTGCTCTGCACTGAGCTTCCTGAACATGATGGGCCTCTCTTTGACTGAGATGGTTGGCTGTAAACATTTTCGACCTAACCCTGGGGGGATCATTGTTTTGCCCCTGCATGCACATATTCACATGCATAGAAGTAGGAAATTATGAATCAAAATGTAAAGGTAGCCTAAAAAGTGCAGAAATGGGGATGAGGTTTGGCCCTTTGCTTTTCAATGTAGCTTTAGGCTTGTTTTGGATTATGTAACCTGTAGTATTTGGAGTCGGATTTTAAGTTTGTTTTTACTGAATTGTCCTGGTTGTCCACAATTCAGCTGGCTTCTTTTTGGGTGAAAACAGAAAAGGAGTGGTGGAGCATTAGTTGACTGCTTTAATTAGTATATATGCTGCCCTTATGTTGCTGTTGTACATTTATAGAGTTGGTATAAGACAGTAGGAGTGGGTGTGAATAAGGGGGGGGGGGGAGGAGAACAGCGAGTTCCTGTTATGGGGATGAGGAGGTGCACCTGCACTTTGGGTTTGGTTAGGTTCTAAACTGTGGGTGGTGTTCTTGGCTTGTAGATGTGCTCAATGTTTCCTTGTATATTTTTGGTTTTCCTGCATATTGTTTGAACATCTGTGCCTGCGTAGACATGGCGGATGAGAGGTGAGCCATCAACTGCAGTTTCATTCATTCATTTGACAGGAACATTTGTGCATCTATGTGTACGAGGTACCTAAGCTACAAAGCACTGTGCACATTGACCTTTTTCTGTTTGGATGGTTTAAAAGAAATCATTGCTGCACAAGTAAAGTTTCTGCATATAAGTGGTCGTACCATTTGACAGTAGGTTATGTAATTTTACTGATATGATTCAGTGCATACTGCAACTTTTGGGTCATGGTTTGGTTGGGGTACAATACAACAAATAGCAACAACTGTAAATATAAATGCTGGCTTTCTTTTTTCTTTAAAACGTAAATTACATTTGATAACTATAATATAATCCTTTATGAGAACAATATTTTCCAACTTTCTCACCGTACACAAAATCATGGTTCATATATTTGAGAAATATTTAGATTATATACATATATGATATACTAGTTAATATCACATAGTGACTGTGTACATTTAAGCACCAGTCATTCAGACGCTGGGCCCAACTAGCTGATGTTAACATGATATTCCTGAAAACTTGTAGATTAAATAACATTGCTTTACCTGGGTATGATTATCTCTCAGCCTGAGATATAAAACAATGGTGATACAGCGGCTGGAGCTCTAATTTGTGACCCTCTCCAGCTCAGGACGCCGTAGGTTGGCTAAAGTGCAACGTAATTCTATTACTCTGTGCTTGATTACTTCTCAAGGACCCGGATGTCTGACACAAAAAACTGAATTTAAGAACTGAAATTGAATTGCTGGAGTGAAACTGAAATTTTGAGAGCTGAATTTGCAATAAGATGAAATACAGTTTTAAAGCAAATAAATTCATTTTCAAAATATAAAATTCAATTTCAATTTAGTGACAATCATTTCCAAACTAAAGATGTGATTTCTAATTAGGCTAATTCAGATTCAGTTTTTCAAAGCATTTACTCAATTGGAGCATTTCAGATTCAATTTGAGTAATGCAAATTCAAACAGAAGTAATTCAGATTCAGTTTCTGATGGCACATAATTCTGCCCATACACCATTTATATGCTTTAGCATCTCTGTGACAAACAATATTTGTCAGGTGTGAGCATCAAGGGCAAAGAAAGTATCAAACAGGCCAAATATATTATTGAGATTAAGTTTTTGCCTGTATTGCACTTGAAATATAATATCTTACCAAATTCCAAGCATGCCTTTGTGAAAGTGCCCACAACGAAGTTGCAGTAAAAATTGTGATTAAATATATTGTACAACTTTAGATAATGGTTTAATCCACTCTTCTGTCGTGGCAACACAACCCCCACAGATAGGACAGAACAACATGGTTTTTACTAAAGTCATATACATAGTTTATAAGAAAATCTATTTTTTGAGGTTGAATGTTCTTGCCAAAAATAATTTTAAGGTTATTTCACTTTTTTGTTTTTTTGGGACGTCAATCACGGCCATTTAACACTATTAATTAAATGAGTACCAAGTCTTTAAACTGCACTGTACCAAGTTTCAAATTACATTTCACTGCCTATGAAATGTGTGTTTTCTGTTATACTTGGACTTACGGAATTGATGTTGGCCACAGCAATGTGAACCTAATCTTAATTATTATTTTTCTATTACCACTGCCAAGGAGGTTATGTTTTTGCCCGGGTTTGTTTGTTTGTTAGTTAGTAACATAACTCAAAAAGTTATAGGTGGATTTTGATGAAATCTATAGGAACAAGGGATTAGAATTTTGGGGTGTTCCAAAAATCACTATTACCGAAAAGGTTATTGAATAACTAATTATGATATTGGTGTGAATCCAGCTGCTAAAGGTATGTGTTCATGGTCAAGGAATCCAAAAAAGTTAGAATTAGATCACAAAAAAGACAATCACAACATGGGGGTGGGAGACTGAGCTGCCTTGGCCGAGGTCTGCGCTCTTCTAGGGATTTTCTAGTTATTATTGCAATAAGTCACTGTTCAGATGGTGCTTTTGAATAAAAAAGATTTATATACCATGTAATTGATTTAAAAGTTTATTTGAAAAAAACATGATGACAAAGTGGTGAAAAGGCCAACAGTCAAGAAGTAAAAATTCTGCAAGTAATGTTTTTCTTTACATACACAGGGTATCTGTGTTGTTAGTGAGAAGCAAATCACACCCTGAGACGGCTTGAATATGGAAATGAGCTTTGGAAATTATTTTATATACTGTTTAAACAAAATGGACAGCTTTAAAAGTTGTTGTAGGATGATGACAAAAGCTTATCTATCCTTTTGTACACTTTTTAAATGCATCCTGTCTTCACTGTTGCTAAAGAAAAAGACTCCAGAGACAACTAGGAATTTCAAAGCACACATTGAGGCGAGAATAGTAAATGTCCTGAGTACAAGACTTAATGATTTTTCAAAACCCATTAATTTGAACTCTACCAGGTGTGGGATCAGTGATGATTCTAGTTAATTTTCCCTCCTAAAATGTAGCAGTCATGGTAGAACCAGCAGATTTCTGGCTGAAGTTGAATGGACAACTTAAGCACCAAGAACCATATTGCTGTGCCATGTCCGCCATTGAGAGTCTGAAAAGCTGCACGTGCAATCTTGTGGCAAACTAAAACCCAAGCTGCTCTAATGGATTCACACTTGCAGCCCACCAACAATAATCTGACTCTACCCCAGGCCCAAATGCCTTATTCATGGCTACTCATCAGCCGAATGCTTCTCTACCCTCTCCAATGCTGGAACATTAAATATGCACAGAAACCCCAAAAGAATGGACACAGGCTTACTGGATTTCACTGCAGCACTCCTTTACTGGGCACCTTCTGGCAAAAGGGGAATAAAAGGAAACACAAAGCTGACTTCAAATTTCTCGATAAATTATAGTCAGAAAGTTTTTCTCCAAAATAAAAAGGTCAGTTCTTTCTATAAGATGCTTTCAAAAACATATTGTATCCTTAATCACACAAATCTGATGACTAGTCCTAACCGATTGCTCTTTGACTTGACAACTCTTCAAGAAGATGAGTGGGGGAAAAACAGCTCAGTGGTGGACTCTGTTTTTGTGTGTTGCTCTGCCACTGCCTAGTCTAATTTTAAGCTTTACTTACTGGAATATATACATAATTGTTTTCACTGCAAAAAGAAGCCTTACCCAGCTATTTCAACCAGAACCATTTAGTTTAGCACAAAAAGTGTGTTTGTTCAAGAGAAAGTTGGATTAGGTGGAAAGCCACAAAAGATGAAGGATTAGTCAAATTAAATAAAGGGATTTACTAAATGTGGCAGTGAGTGAAAGGCTTCTAAGGGCTATTGGGACGTGCAGCAGTTTGAAGCAGAGGAGGCACAAAGGAATAAACACATTTCTTCTATGCTCTGCCCTTGAAAGGTACTCCAGTATTGAAGCATATGAGAATAGCGGAGCATTATATTTTGTTTCAGGAAATTTAAAAAAAAAAATGAAATTTACAGTTAAAGATAATTCTATCCATCCATTCATCCATTTTCTTCCGCTTATCCGGGGTCGGGTCGCGGGGGCAGCAGCTTACGATAATTTTAATGCTTTCCAATTAATTTTCGCGGTATGCCTGTTTGCTTTCCAACAATGTGTTTATTAAGCAATGTGATCTGCAAGATTGAGAGCAGTAATCATTGAAAGTGCCAGTCTCAGCTTTATATTCATCAAAAAACTCAGTAACTGGGTAGATTTGAAAGAATTTTTTTTTTCTGTTTGCATCATAAAAATTGAGGAACATGGGCCAGATATTTGTATGAAAATTAATTAAAGAAGATCTAATCAGCTCCGCAATGGCTGTGTGTGGTAATGCTGATCATGTGCCCCTCTGCTCTTTTCATACATGACCCTTTAGTGTAAGAAATTGAGCCATCTGCAGTAATGGTTATGCAACTACAAACATTACTTAATGGCAGGAGGTCACTCAGGTTCCAAACCACAATTTGTTGAGAAATATTAGAGATGATTTGAAATGTACTTTCTGGAAACAAGAATGAGGATGGTAGTGGCTTGTGATGACTACTAAATTACTCCTAAATCTACTCTAATAATATGTACATATAAATCCAACATGGTCTAATTGGTTTTAATCTAAACAGAAAAGCAGTGACTATTCATTTTGCTGCTATAATAACATGAATATATGTGTGTGTGTGTATATATATATATATATATATATATATATATATATATATATATATATATATATACTACCGTTCAAAAGTTTGGAGTCACCCAAACAATTTTGTGTTTTCCATGAAAAGTCACACTTATTCACCACCATACGTTGTGAAATGAATAGAAAATAGAGTCAAGACATTGACAAGGTTAGAAATAATGATTTGTATTTGAAATAAGATTTTTTTTTACATCAAACTTTGCTTTCGTCAAAGAATCCTCCATTTGCAGCAATTACAGCATTGCAGACCTTTGGCATTCTAGCTGTTAATTTGTTGAGGTAATCTGGAGAAATTGCACCCCACGCTTCTAGAAGCAGCTCCCACAATTTGGATTGGTTGGATGGGCACTTCTTGCTTACCATACGGTCAAGCTGCTCCCACAACAGCACAATGGGGTTCAAATCTGGTGACTGCGCTGGCCACTCCATTACCGATAGAATACCAGCTGCCTGCTTCTTCTCTAAATAGTTCTTGCACAATTTGGAGGTGTGTTTTGGGTCATTGTCCTGTTGTAGGATGAAATTGGCTCCAATCAAGCGCTGTCCACTGGGTATGGCATGGCGTTGCAAAATGGAGTGATAGCCTTCCTTATTCAGAATCCCTTTTACCCTGTACAAATCTCCCACCTTACCAGCACCAAAGCAACCCCAGACCATCACATTACCTCCACCATGCTTAACAGATGGCGTCAGGCATTCTTCCAGCATCTTTTCAGTTGTTCTGCGTCTCACAAACGTTCTTCTTTGTGATCCAAACACCTCAAACTTGGATTCATCCGTCCACAACACTTTTTTCCAGTCTTCCTCTGTCCAATGTCTGTGTTCTTTTGCCCATCTTAATCTTTTTCTTTTATTGGCCAGTCTCAGATATGGCTTTTTCTTTGCCACTCTGCCCTGAAGCCCAGAATCCCGCAGCCGCCTCTTCACTGTAGATGTTGACACTGGTGTTTTGCGGGTACTATTTAATGAAGTTGCCAGTTGGGGACCTGTGAGGCGTCTGTTTCTCAAACTAGAGACTCTAATGTACTTATCTTCTTGCTCAGTTGTGCAACGCGGCCTCCCACTTCTTTTTCTTCTCTGGTTAGAGCCTGTTTGTGCTGTCCTCTGAAGGGAGTAGTACACACCGTTGTAGGAATTCTTCAATTTCTTAGCAATTTCTCGCATGGAATAGCCTTCATTTCTAAGAACAAGAATAGACTGTCGAGTTTCAGATGAAAGTTCTCTTTTTCTGGCCATTTTGAGCGTTTAATTGACCCCACAAATGTGATGCTCCAGAAACTCAATCTGCTCAAAGGAAGGTCAGTTTTGTAGCTTCTGTACCAAGCTAAACTGTTTTCAGATGTGTGAACATGATTGCACAAGGGTTTTCTAATCATCAATTAGCCTTCTGAGCCAATTAGCAAACACATTGTACCATTAGAACACTGGAGTGATGATTGCTGGAAATGGGCCTCTATACACCTATGTAGATATTGCACCAAGAATAGTCATTTACCACATTAGCAATGTATAGAGTGTATTTCTTTAAAGTTAAGACTAGTTTAAAGTTATCTTCATTGAAAAGTACAGTGCTTTTCCTTCAAAAATAAGGACATTTCAATGTGACCCCAAACTTTTGAACGGTTGTGTGTGTGTATATATATATATATATATATATATATATATATATATATATATATATATATATATATATATATATATATATATATATATATATATATATATATATAATATTATATAAAATCTCCTTGCCCGATGATTGCTGGAGATGGGCACCAGACCCCCCAACCCTGCAGAGGATGGATGGTATAGATAATGGATAGATCGATAATAAAACCAGCTGATTAATTGGACAGACTGTCTGCTACATTTCTGTCAATTAGACTGAGTTTTGCTTCAGACATGGCGCTTGCCAACTTTGTTTTTTTTAAATGCTATCACTTTGAATAGACTGGTGGGTGGAGCTACTTGGAAGGTAGAAGGTGTCATCAGCCAGCCACAGAAACCTCCAGTCACAGTGACGGTTTCTTGGCATCACGATGAAAGGACTTTCAGTCAGTAGGAATGATATGACTAACATTGTTAGCTGTTTGGAATCTCTACCTGGTAGGTTAAATAGGGCATGCAGAGATTTCCATCAGTACTACAAACAAAAAGTTGGTGTGGATTTAACAATAAACCAAAAAAATTAAATGTAGTTGTTGTAAAACAGGGTCTACACTCCAATCAGAAGACTGAATTACCTCCATGGTATACCAAGAAGTTTGACAAAGGCCTGGCTATTAACCATTCATTTGACTCTGGTGTATTGGAGCAAGGATATATACAACAGTTGCAGGACAGTGGCACTCGAGGACTGGAGTTGCAGACCCCTGTTCTAAAGAATCAATCCAATATCCCAATTTTATTTCTAGAGTATTTATGAAACTGAATTTCCTTATGGGGGTTTGTCCATATGACACTTCGATATTCAGAGGCCCTGTCACATGTTTTCATGCAGCACAGCAGAGCTGACAGCTGAGCCTTGACCCGATATGTACCACTGTACTGACTGAGTTTTCCTCCATCTCCACGTTTCTGGTTGATTTAGAGTCTTTGCCTTTGTTCATGGTCTTACAGACTTTGGCTCCTTAAATAAATTCTGGCTGATCAGATTTCTGACAGGAGCAGATTTACCATATTTTGCTGTCAGTGCAGCTCCAAAAGCCTTACAACAGCAATACAATCAGAGAAAACGTTGATTTGGTTTTTGATATATGACCTTTCTAATGCACACTAAAGGAAAACTGTAGGTGGAACGGGTCCCTCAGGAGAGCACTTCCAAGCTAAACCTTTTTTTTCTTTTTGGAGCAGCTGATTTGCTGCTTTAAACAGTTATTTTTTGGCATGTATAGCATATTCTCTTGGATAAGAAACCAGTGAAGAAGGAAAAGTGCATTGCTTGTGGTGTTGGAGCTTCCTCACTGGCTGACTGTTACCTCAGGCTGTCTTTGGCAACTGGGGATAAACTAAATATAGAGAAAACCCCTTCGTTCACTTCTTTTTTTCCTAAATATTTGATTTTGCCAAGTGTGTGTGGGGAACCCCTGCATGGAGAGTATTTTAGTCTACATGAAAAATGAATGCGGTGTACTGTTTGGATGTTTTTATGCGCTGTGATAAAGATTTGAGCTGTTATGCAGTGAGAGGGTTTGGTTCAACACAAGAAATAAATGCTAAAGCCACATGAACAGAGAGTGACTAAGATTATCATTTTAGGTTCAGAAGTGGAGGGTAGGAAAGGCTGGGACATGGAAGGCAACCTTCAGATGCTGATCAAGTTCTTGATGCCCCATGCCTGTGTTTAAGGGTTTTATACTGTAATGCCTGAAAGTAAAGTGCTACAAAATCCCTCTGGGGTGACAAAATGCTTGATTTGAAAGCCCGAGCCTCTTTAATGTTCAAGCAGTGCTTACACGGCCTGATCCAGCAATGGCCTGGGTCTGTACCCGCCTGTTCTAGCACAATGACGGGTCTTTACTCTGCATTATCCATTAAAAGCTTCATCACATCCTGCGTCTTATTCCAGTCCCATTAGATGTAACCAGTAAATTCTGTACTATAATATTGTTTAATGGTTTCAGTGGTTTGCAATGTACAGAGATTGCCCCTTAAAGACCACTCCAATCCTCTTTTTGAGCTATTTTGAAGTGTTCTCAGTGATCTTTGAATTAAAACCTATGCCGTTTTCTAGGACATAGTTTCAGAAGAGTGGCAGTAGCTCATTAGCAATTCGCCTCTGTGTTGTGGGCGGAACCGTTGGCGCGGAAGACCCCCCCACAGCAATGGCTTCTGACCCTGCTTTTGTATAAAATTAAACAAAAATAAAAAGATAAAAAAGCCTGCAGTACTGGCTGTTGACCCATAAACGGCTGACGTAATGCTAGCAAAGAAGCGGATGGTTGAATTAGCTCCCGACAGGAAAAAAAATAAACTTGCCGTTAAAGATACAGACTGTCCACTTGATGGTGTCTTGATGGAAGGCGCTGCACCCGGCTTCAAAAGTAGTTTACTAGCCCATTCTTTTCCCCCTGCCAGTTGGTGAAGCAGTCTTCTCTGAAATGTTGACTGCAAACCGATGTGCGGTTTTTCATCTTGCTGTGACCAAGAAACGTAATCCATTTCTCTCTCACTGCAGATGGTTTTGGTAAAGTATGAAAGCAAATCATATCATTCTTCTTATCATTGAAACCCGCTACAGAACACAGGTGTTGAACCGCCATTGTCTTCTCTACCTCTCAGAACCTAAGCGGGCGGGGCAGAGCGGAGCAGGAGCTTGTAACCCGCCCAGTGCAGCTGATACGTCACAAACACTGTCTGTTTTAGACGGCCTTTTAGTGTCTGCTACTGATGCACAGCGATTTGAAAGCAGAAATTCTCAGAAATGCAATTTTCTTAAGATATGTCCTCTGGCATCAGAAAAATGCCACAAGAAGATGTCAACACGAAAAACACGATTTTCATTGGAGTGGGTCTTTAAAGTTGGGCTCTGACCCCACTACGGATCTTGAAACACCAAGTCGGGGTCTTGAGTTGATCCCTGTTCTTCACCATTTTGATTTACACCATTTATGTTAACAAGCAATTGAGCAGGTGTACCTGCCAAATTGTGTACTATTGAACATATCATTATAATTTTAAAAATTGGATGGGTAAAAATACATTATGACAGGATTTCTTTTGACCCCGTTGGTCAAAATGATGGACAACAAAAAGGCACTGAGCCTTAATCAGCTTACAGTATTTTTTTTCTACTTTTTCTTCCTGTATCATTTAATTTTGTATATGGATGCTCAGAATGCAGGGTTTAAATCAATAAGATGCATACACAATGACTGAGTTTATGAGAGGATTGAGAGGTGAGAGTTTAGTTTGGGTTGAGTGGAAGCATAAGCTGAAGCAAGGTAGTAAGCAGCTGCAAAAATACTGTAAATTTCACCTCTTAAGTTCATTAATTTCTTTTTTTTTCATTTTATAATGTTAAGATACTTAAAAGAAACCCAACTTTTCTTTATTGGGTCCCTTCATCTTAGTCGATTGTTTACTCTAAGGATTTGTGCACCGAAATTTTTATATATATATAATTTTTTTTTTTTTTTGTATTCAAATTTTAGAGTACAGGGTTGCATATATTGTTGTTACTCAGTTTTAAAAGCAAGCTTAGATGGAATTGAGAAATAATTGTATTCTGTATTTACCAAGCTATTTGTTAAAGACTCAGAAAAGACCACTTTTATTCTTTTTGTATTCCAAAGTTCTATGAACCTGGAATATATTTGCAATCTGCCATCTTGTTGTGTACTGAAGAGTATTCTGAAAGATATTCATGTTTTTGTACACCGTACCTTTGCTGTTTGTGTGTGAGAGAGGCCAAGGTCCCCATGCATGCCCTCTGAGTTAAAGAGTGAGGTTAGGACTTGTAAGAAGACACTGCCATGTCAGCAATTTGTCATGACAATGTCGTCATTCCCCCCTTTTCATGGTCTTTTAATTTTTCTCTTGCCTCAGATGCATGGAGGGGTTGGGGGAGGTCACATGACTGCAGTTATGCCCAGAACACAGGGATACACTGAGGACTCCTGCTCTCTTTCTAACACAAGTAGCTGCATGGATCATCTATCATATAGCTGTCACCTGCGGCTACACACTGCAAAGAGTATTAGGCTGAATTATCCAGTGCAGCAAATCAGAGTCCTAAAGTTTGTGCTGCCACTTTTCATAAAGCTGATGTTGTTGCATAATTATTCAGGTTTTGTTTGTCACACATTGAAGGCTGGAAACAAGAGAGATGTATAAACACCAAAATAAGCTAGACTGAAGTGCATTTATAATATAGTGCCTACAAAAGTATTTTATCTTTGAGCTTTTAACATGTTATCACATGTCAACCATAAAACCTTTAGTATAAGAACCTAATAATTATGAGGTGGAAGCAAAATGGTAAGTTTTTAATCAGTAAAAAAATGTTTTAATTTCCATTTGTTAGGATGGTCCAGACAAAGTACTGAACAGTATCCAAATAAGAATCTTTGGCAAGAATGAAAAATTGCTGTGCAGACCCCTTTTATCCATCATGACTAACATCTGTATCATTTTTCTTCCACTTCACAATTTTGTGCTCCATTGTGTTAGTGTGTGACATAAAATCTCAAAACAATTTTACAAAGTCACCTAATTTGTCTCTTGTATTTAATTTTTGCACTACAGCGCAGATTTGTCAGGTGGGCTTTATCATGAGGGGTACAGCATCGTCATGCTTTCTATCTGAATTCTATGTTGAGAGTTGAGGAGAACAGGTCAGGAAATTGTTGGGGGACTGAGGGGCTTTTTTGTTGTATTGCAGTTTTAAATTCATGGATCCTGTATTAACAGCTGGGCATCTTGATACCCACATAACCCAGTCAGAATATCAGTGACAAAGGTATAGTTGCTCTTCTGCAACGACCGCTATACCAATTCTTTCAGTGTGTTCTTCTTTTTTTTACCCCGACTGTTGCTGTCATTCATTCAGACAAGCTCGGAGTGAGTCAGTGCAGCTCGTTGAAGCAAAGCTCTTTCAGAGTGCGGAGGAGGCGAAGCAAAGACAACAGAGCAACGCTGGTCCCTGAAGGTTAGATATAAGAGTGCTGCTGCTGAGCAAGCTTCATCACTCAGTTACACAGCAGGATCAGTCACTACAGACTGCAACTTTGCTTCAGTTTCCCTTTTTAGATGTTCTCTTGGTCACATCAGTTTCTCATTGCCTTAGTTTTTCTCAGTTTATGGCATCTTGTTTTAAATATCATCACCTTTTACAGCCTCACACTGCTATATTATTCATCACACAGGAAATTAGGCTGAGCAATGCCCTGTAACACCCTTTGAGCATGTCCCTCTTTCATTTGGAACATTGCTGTCACAGACCCTCCACTTTTGTGGTAAGAATAAAGAGTTAAATATATTTTCAGTCCTTACAAGTGTGTATTTTGATCTGACAAAATAGTTTTCCGCTTCTTATTAACACTAAAATGATGTTCTTTGCATTTGAATGTATTTCTAATGCACAGAACATTGTTGGGAAGCAATTGCTCTTTCAGTGCTCTTTGCATAAAAGCTCCATCGCCTCCAAACATGAGGAAAAGCCATAAAAATTATTTAATGTTTTGTCTTTCAGAAGGTCTTTTGTGTAAGCGAGCCTGTGAGCACCATTGTTTTTTTTTCATTGGCATGCACCTCCTGCGGCCCTTTGACGTTTCCCCACCCACAGCCATGTGTGTCAGATTTTTGTGTGCAACGGAGCGCACACTGCTGCTGTGCCAGCATATTCCGCAATCCGGTGGCTCTGTAGCCGGCCGTCCCTTTAGACACCAATACGGCTCTCCAAACCCAACCCCAATGATCCCAAACTATTTTCCCTCGTTGCCAAGTGGGCAGGACAGAGCAAAGCTTAAGGCACAGTTTATGCCCCCTCCGTTGTTCTCCAGTGGGGCAGAACGTTGTTAACATGATGGATGGAATGGCAAGACAGTTATGCAATCACGCCAAAGGACATAAAATATTGCCATTTCTAAAGGGAGGGAGTTTGGAGGGCAACCAGAGGACCATACGCTGTGCTTAACCTCTGCCTGGCAACCGATGGGGCTGATGCACCTAATGTATCTGACTGACGCCAGAATGTGCAGAAATGAAGTTGTTTTATGGCTTTTTTGCAAAGGAAGCATCTAAGGGCTGCCCTCTGCTGTAAAAACATTAATCTCAATCTGTCACTTGGCTTTATTTAGTATGAAATCCTGTCTGATTTAGTGTAAGAGACAGTTCACATGTTTCAGCTTCATCTCTATCCAGAGTTGAATTAACTGCAAACATTTCCAAACTTGGCAGCAACAGAAAATCAAGTGGTAAATATTTAATGCCATAAAATATAAATGTTTTCCAATTCATGCCTATTTATGGTTGTGATTGGGCTCGAGGTAGTGTATAACATTGGACAGGTCACCAGTCTATCACTGGGCTGTACATTTCAACAACCATCCACACGGGTATGTGCAATCAAGAATGAATGCATCTCATACCAGCACTGAACACAATTACCATGTCTGTTAGCATTAATAACTGTTATCGTTGACCTATGTATTCCCTAAGGCTTGCCGACTCTTAAATTAACACAGGCTTTTCCAAAAGACTGTGCAATTGAGCTCATCTTATAACAGAAGATGCAAGCTCAAAAGGATAAAACATTAACTTGGCTGCAATCAGGTCACCTCCTTGAACAAAATGTCCTCAAGGAGGTTGTGAATTGATGTGGGTTGCATACAGCTTCTTTTCTACCTGGGAATTTGGGTACAAAACTCTGACCAGTGAATGAGTGAAATTAAAAAGTCTCTTAGTTGTAGCAGTCAGAATTTTTTTTAACTTTTAAATATCTTCTCATGGCTTTTGTGCCAGCTCTGACTTCATTTTTGACAACTCACTGATAATTTAAAAAAAGCTACCGTTGAGTCTGCTTCCCTCCATAACAACTTTCACACCAAAGAGCTGTGGCAGTTCTTAAATAAATGGCACCCTGGCTGAGTGCCTTCTTCTGCCCCAAGAATCTGTAATCAACATAAAATATCTAGGTCCAGGTTACACCAGTTTAAGTGGTATGGCCCTCATTAAAAAAGGGTTAAAACTAGGGCTGTCAAAATGAATGTGTTAACGCGGGACGATTAATTCGTAGAATTATTGCGACAAATTTGTAAACTCAATTAACGCATGCAGAGGATGATTCACCCTGTTTATTCTACAATTCTGCCCACGCTGCGTTCAGTGCTCCTCCGTAAACAGCATGGCAGATGCGAACTGCATCTCACAGTTCCATGTGGAACGCCTCTTCTTAGTTGCAGGCAAGACAGAGGGATTATCGGTCCACGTCACTCGTTTTGTCTGCAGAAAGAAATGCAATCAGATATTGTAAACAATCTAAAGAAGCTATTGGAACAAACAGAAGTTCCTGTTTGTTGAAAATAAAAAGCAGCATCAACAGAAAAACAGCGTTGAAAGAAACATTCTTACAAAGTCAGCCGAGCAGATTAAAAATGCAACAATCTGCAGCTATCACTTCACATCAGGTAAGCTTTGGCTAACAAATAAGCTAACATAGCTAACCAACACCGCAGCTGCAAGATAACCTCAAATACTAATGGTTTAGTAATCGTGATTAATCGTGATTAATTCCAAGCTACCCTGTGATTAATTAGATGAAAAATTTTAATCGGTTGACAGCCCTAGTTAAAATTCTTTTTTCTGTTGTCGCAAATACAACAAAGGCTTCATAAATCTCAAAATGTGATGCGTGCAAGTGGGATCAAAACACTGGCTGGTGATGACACACACTCTGGCCACCTTATCCACACACACGCACACACACTTATCTACAAATTGGAAAAGGAATTGATTATGAACTGATCGATCGTTGTTTTGTTGATACATCTGTTGGACATTGTATTGTATGTTTGATTGTAGAAGAATGTATGCTAGACTTCTAGTCCTTAGGAGTTAAAGAATATGCCTGGGCTGAGGGGGAGAACAGGGGGGAGGCCCAGAAGAATCTGGAAGCAACCGGTTAGAGGAAGAGCGAGCCACGAGGTGCTACAAAGCATTAAGACTGGAGGTAGTGGGGGCTTTTGCTGCAGGTTCCTTGTTCAGAGAAGTCCAAAGCCAACAGCCGTTCCTATCTCTTGCTTGACTGATTTTTAGAACTTTTGTATTAGGGCTTGGACTTTTATTAAATCCACAAACTAAGTATTTGCCTCTCTAGTTTTTGAATACTTCCACCAGACTGGATAAAATAATCGGGTAGTCAGAGTGAAATAAGGAAGCACATGTCTCCTCATAATAGGGTGAGAGGGAAACCACTCTGCCACGATTTGTACACATCATTGTATTATATAAAACATGTTCTCACTGTGAAACAGTTGCCTTTTCTCTGCTGGACTGACTCCTTGTGTTGCCATTTTTAATCAGTTCTTATTGTTTTAATAGGATATTCATTATGCATGATTTAATATACATTGAAATGACTTTACAAGAAAAGTGCCTTGAGATGACATCTGTTGTGAATCGGCACTATATTGAATTATTAAACTACCTGCAGAGAAGAATCAGCTTGATCGCATCTTCCTTTCTTAACTGAATAAGTAAAGTTTAAACTAGATATGTTCAAATATAATCCAGATTCTTTAGAAAACAGTGAAATTACCCTTTAAGGCCAAACAAGCTTTGAATCAGATACCAACTTCAGTGTTCTATTCACTACTATAGTGGATATGACTGTAGGACCATATACCATATATACACTCACTGGCCACTCTATTAGGTACACTTGTCAAACTGCTCTTTAATGCAAATTTCAATCAGTCAATCACATGGCAGCAACTCAATGCATTTATGCATGTAGACATGGTCAAGACGATCTGCTGCAAATCAAACCGAGCATCAGAATGGGGAAGAAAGGTAATTTAAGTGACTTTGAATGTGGCATGGTTGTTGGTGCCAGACGGGCTGGTCTGTGTATTTCAGAAACTGCTGATCTACTGGGATTCTCACGCACAACCATCTGTAGGGTTAACAGAGAATGGTCCGAAAAAGGGAAAATATCCAGTGAATGGCAGTTCTGTGGTCAAAAATGGCTTGAGGTCAGAGGAGAATGACCAGACTGGTTGGAGCTGATAGAATGGGAACAGCAATTCAAATAACCACTGGTTACAACCAAGGTATGCAGAAGAGCATCTCTGAACGCACAACACATCGAACCTTGAGGCCGATGGGCTACAGCAGCAGAAGACCACACTGGGTGCCACTCCTATCACCGAAGAACAGGAAACTGAGGCTATAATTCGCACAGGCTCACCAAAATTGGACAATAGAAGATTGGAAAAATGTTGTCTGGTCTGATGAGTCTCGATTTCTGTTGCGACATTCGGATGGTAGGGTCAGAATTTAGCGTCAACAACATGAAAGCATGGATCCATCCTGCCTTATATCAACGGTTCAGGCTGGTGGTGTAATTGTGTGGGGGACATTTTCTTGGCACACTTTGGGCCCCTTCGTACCATTTGAGCATTGTTGCAATGCCACAGCCTACCTGAGTATTGTTGCTGACCATGTCCATCCCTTTATGACCACAGTGTACCCATCTTCTGATGGCTACTTCCAGCAGGATAATGCGCCATGTCATAAAGCTTGAATAATCTCAGAATGGTTTCTTGAACATGACAATGAGTTCACTGTACTTAAATGTCCTCCACAGTCACCAGATCTCAACCCAATAGAGCACCTTTGGGATATGGTGGAACGGGAGATTCCCATCATGGATGTGCAGCTGACAAATTTAGATTTTTTTAAGGTTCCAAAATAAGCTGAAAATATTCAGATCCCAGTCAACCAGTAGGTTTCTTGTTTACAGTCCACCTTATGGTCTCAAGATTTACCAAACGTTTTTAACAATTTTGGTTTCTATACCTCATTTATATGGCGTCATATTATTCCTACTGTTTTCAAGTGCCGAAAGTCGGCAATATTTACAATATTATGTATTATGAGCGCTTGAAACCTACTTCTTAATTTAGCAGGTATTTGGACATTTTTGCATAAATAAAAGGTAGACAATCAGTTCTTAATTCAACTACTTTAGCAGCAGTAGGAATAAGTGTGGTTTTTTGTTGTATTTTTTTGACTAAAATGCTATAAAACTTTAGTAATTTTGACTGAATTGTATTATCTGATGTCTACTGTTAATCTATTTTTAATAGTTTTTTTAGGAGCCAAAACTTTTCACTGTTAAAATTATACTCACCCTCTTATCCACTATCATATTTAAATTAAGCACTAAAGCGCAGCCTGCTGTTATATAAACTCAGCAAAAAAAGAAACGTACCTTTTTCAGGACTGTGTATTTCAACAATATTGTTGTAAAAATCCAAATAACTTTACAGATCTTCATTGTAAAGGGTTTAAACAATGTTTTCCATGCATGTTCAATTAACCATAATCAATTAATTAACATGCACCTGTGGAATGGTCATTGAGACCTTAACAGCTTACAGAAAGTAGGCAATGAAGGTCACAGTTCTAAAAACGCAGGACACTAAAGAGACTTGTCTACCGACTGTGAAAAACACCCAAAGAAAGATGCCCAGGGTCCCTGCTCATCTGAGGGAACGTGCATTAGGCATGCTACAGGGAGGCAGCAGGCCTAATGCACTGAGGACTGCTGATGTGACTAGGGCTATAAATTGCCATGTCCGCACTGTGAGACGCCTAAGACAGCGCTACAGGGAGACAGGAAGGACAGCTGATCATCCTCGCAGTGGAAGACCACTTGTAGCAACACCTGCACAGGATCGGTACATCTGAATATCACACCTGCGTGACAGGTACAGGATGGCCACAACAACTGCCCGAGTCACACCAGGAACACACAATCCCTCCATCAGTGCTCAGACTGGCTGAGAGAGGCTGGACTGATGGCTTGTAGGCCTGTTGTAAAGCAGGTCCTTACCAGACATCACTAGCAAAAACGCCGCCTATGGGCACAAACCCACCTTCACTGGACCAAACAGGAGTGGCAAAAAGTGCTCTTCACTGATGAGTCACGGTTTTGTCTCACCAGGGGTGATGGACGGATTTGTGTTTATCGTCGAAGGAATGAGCGCTACACCGAGGCCTGTACCCTGGAGCGGGATCGATTTGGAGGTGGGGGGTCCGTCATGGTCTGGGGCGGTATATCACATCACCATCAGACTGAGCTTGTTGTCATTGCAGGCAATCTCAATGCCTTGCAGTACAAGGAAGACATCCTCCTCCCTCATGTGGTACCCTTTATGCACGCTCATCCGGACATGATCCTCCAGCAGGATAATGCCACCAGCCATACTGCTCGTTCTGTGCGTGAGTTTCTGTATGACAGCAATGTCAGTGTTCTGCCATGGCCAGCGAAGAGCCCGGATCTCAATCCCATTGAGCACGTCTGGGACCTGTTGGATCGCAGGGTGAGGGCTAGGGCCATTCCCCCCAGAAATGTCCAGGAACTTACAAGTGCCTTGGTGGAAGAGTGGGATACCATCTCACAGCAAGAACTGACAAATCTGGTCCAGTCCATGAGGAGGAGATGCTCTGCAGTACTTCAAGCAGCTGGTGGCCACACCAGATAATGACTGGTACTTTTGATTTTGAGCCTCCCTTCATTCAAGGACACATTATTCTATTTCTGTTAGTCACATGTCTGTGAAACATTTTTAGTTTGTCTTATGGTGTTGACTCTTTTAGTGTTCATACAAATATTTACACACATTAAGTTTACAGAAAGTAAAAACAGTTGAAAGTCGGAGGACGTTTCTTTTTTTGCTGAGTTTATATCTGCCCTTTAATAAAGTTTCAATTGCTACGAACTACCAAAGCTCGAGTCACTTGCTTAAGTTTTGTGGGGCTCATTTCTAATTTCAAAGATCAAAATAATAAGAGTCGACCTATTGTTGTCCTTGTCAGCTGTAATTTATTGTTTATTGTCTCTGGGAGGTAATATCCTGTTACTATGTGAGGGCTTTCACTGCTGCAGTGAATTAAGTCTCCAGGCAGCAGGATATGAGAAACAGCACCATGAAAAGAGTTGAAGAAGATGTAATGAGATAAGTGAGGGAAGAAAGGAAAGATGGATGGGGAGCCTGATTTTTTTTTTTGGGGGGGGGAGATTTGAAGAAAAGACTTCAGTCAAAGGAAAGGTTATTGTTTTGAATTTTATAATTTTCCCATATTTTCTTTTCTTTCTTTGTGTGTTTATGCTTTGTGTATCAGTCTTTGTTGCCCATTGTTGGGTTGTGTTGTGCACACCCATGCATGACTGTCTGTTTTCTGCTGATATGTGTTTTTTTTCCCCGTGTTTTGTTTTACACTTTTTACTTTCCTTTATTCACGGCAGAAGTGATTAATTAGATTTAATAGGGATTTGTTGAAGCCCTTCCTGTATATTGCATTCTGCTTTTTGATATCTACAGAAGAAGAGAGGCTAGTAACCTGTGTTAGGTTAAAGATATGAAGGTAGAAGTGTTTGGATGTCAGCAGAGAGTTTCTATTTCAAGCTTAAGCAAACTTACTTGTTGGAAAAGAAGTGCAGGCATGTTTGTATCCCTGCACTCCTTATGTAATCTGTCTGAGAGGATGTGTTCCTTTTTGTCTCAGGAGAGATTAGACATTTAAGTGCTGGTTTGAACACAAACACCAGCACCCGGACTTGTGCACTAACATACTTCTTGGAGTTTTAACGCTGCCGTTCGAGAAAGTAACCTTTTAACGCAAAGAAATTGAAGAACAGAAGCATTTTGTGGGGGTTGTGTGTGTAAATGTGGAAGGCAAGTGGCAGGAGCCTGTGGTTTACAGCTATTTTCTAAGGGCGGAAAATATAACTGCTTGCATTTGTGTGTGGGTGAGACATTTAGAAGCATATGTGCACACAAACAATAATCAAAAAGTGCTAATCCATTCCCTTCAGCCACACACATTCTCAACTTTTTGTCATGTTGCTGGTATAATTATAGAAGGTTTGCCTTCAGTTTCCTGCTGGAAAACCACTTTGATGTCCCCCCCCCCCCTCCTTCCCCTCCCGCTGGATGTCCGCAGGAGATTTTTCCACCTGTCCCACTAAGGTTATCTGAATTTAATGAGTTTTCCCTTTCCATTTGGCACATGACAAAGCATTTGGCTCACTTTGCTATGGGTCCGAGACCCTCCAGAGGGTTAATGTTTCACTCCATAATTGCGCTGCGGTTTCCACAGGTATGCCTCTCCAGCTTGACATAAAATCTCTCGAGCCTCTGGGTCAGTTGTCACACACACAAGCTGTGGGAAATTACCTCTGGAGGTGGTGGAGCATTTCCATCAATCCCAGAACAGGTACTCAGAATAAGAACGATGATATATCAGAGATGATGAACAACTCTCCAGAGGTTTCACTTAAACAGACCCACAAAACAGAGGGTCATTAAAGATTGACTGAGAAAAAATTGTAACCGTTTAATTTTGGCAGGTAATTTGGGTGTGAAAACTTCTGAATCATTTTGAAGCGGCTGGAAAAGTGTTTATTAAAGATGCCCCAATCCTATGCTGAAAAATGAATAATTAAATGTAGTGCAGATTTTTTTATCTATAAAAAACTAGCCTACAAATAAACCAGCACTGCTGATCAGATATAGACTTCAGACTCATTAGCCAGCTATGGCCATATTTTGTTAAAATTGACACTGTGGACATACAAATGAAATCTTCCTTGGGGGGCAAATGGCATGACTATTTTCATCCCCCAGTGGTCTTGGTGGAGTCTCAGGCCATAGTGCCCTGGGTGGTGAGACATTTTGCCCTCATCAGGAGCAATCCTTTCTGCAGATTATAGGACAGAGGGACACATTAAACCCAATAATAAAATTACAGCATCTTAACTTGTATCTAAAGCAGATTTAACATTGTCTTTGCCCTTTTCAAAATATACACACCATGTTTTTTTTTTGTTTTTTTTATTTATCCACAAAATCCACTCAGAATACCCGACGGCTGTATCCAACTCAATATTTTACTAGAACAAGCTTTCAGTTACTGTCTATTATTTCCTTTGCATTCAAAGCTGGTGACCCCACTAATACTAAAATTGAGTAACTGAGTCCTTTTAACCCAGTAACAACTTCCACACAGCAGAGTGGGCTGTTTGCACAGCCAGCTGATCTTTATCTCTGTCAAATGTACTGATGTCCTAGTTTTATGGTTATTTCTAATTGGTTTCATATGTGTCCCTTTTAGCCATCATGTATGTTATGGGAGCTCTGGGACCTGCTGCTGGCTACCTGCTTGGGGGCGTCCTAATTGGCTTCTACGTCGACCCCAAAACTGTGGTGAACATTGACCAGAATGACCCTCGCTTCGTTGGCAACTGGTAAATATGCACTTAACACTTGTATACTGTCTTGTATATCTATCTTAATATTGAGAGGATGTACACACACTAAGTCTTTCACCTTTTTGAACCCATCTTGTTTTTTCTAAGGTGGAGTGGCTTCCTTCTCTGTTCCATAGCCATGCTTCTGGTCATTTTCCCCATGTTTGCCTTTCCCAAAAAGCTGCCTCCACGCCACAAGAGAAGAAAGAAGAAGAAGAAAAAGATGAGCTTACCGGGTGATGTGTCCAGTGATGATGATGTGATGAAGGAAAAGTCTAGTAGCAAAGGCCAAAATGTGTCCTCTATGGGATTTGGAAAAGACATCAAAGGTGAGGGAGAGATAATTTCACCTTGAGATTGTGGAGTGTTAATAGGCTCTTGGATGTAGTTGAGGTGTATATAAAGAGTTAGCAGAAAACTAATACTTTTATATTAGCCTGAGCATACTGGACCCACAGTGAAACATGGTGGAGGCAGCATCAGGCTGGGGGAGATGCTTTTCTTCAGCAAGGACACACAATCTGGTCAGAGGTGATGGGAAGATATATGGATCTAAATGCAGGACACTACTAAAGGAAGTCCTGTTAGATTCTGCAAAAGACTGGAATTTGCAGCTAAAAGGGTTTTATAAAAACTTTACTCAGAGGGGCTAAATACCAATGGATGATGTCTTTCACACTACAACAAAACTGTAACCTTAAGTCTTTTTAAAGTCCGTCATATATCCAAACCCACCTAAAAGAAATTGACTTCCATAGTGGACACCTTGATTTTCGCCTGTGCCTCTCTAAGACCCTCCTACTCTTTCCTACAATAGACGCGCAGCTGCAGCTGGTGTGTTTATAATTACTGCACCTGGGACTCAGCCGGAGTTATGTGAGGTGGGGGAGGGGGAGGGGAGCTCTGCAGGGGCGAGGCTCTCGGCTGAGTACGTCAGGTTGGAGGAGGAGATGGGTGGAAAAGGCGGGGATAGGTGGGAGCAGGCGTTTCAGCAACCCCGAGAACTACCGGCAGAGACCGGCAGAGACTCAAAGATTACTCTAACATGAGTGAATGGGACAGAGCAACACTTCAGGTATGTTTTTAATGAGGGAAAGGCCGGTTCTCAGGATATTAAGCTTCAGAAAGTCCATTTTGCATAATACCCCCCCTTTAAAATTCCAATTAAATATATTGAAGCTTTTTGTTGAAACAGAAACTGTGAAAACATTCAAGAGTTTTTACTTTTTCAAGGCACTATAAACAAATAGTGAGATGTTGATGTACAAACAGGCTATAATCCAATCAATGTTGGGGCTTAGACATCTTATCCAATAGTGAGAGCTTTATTGAGATCTCTTGTAAAGATATTATTGATTGATGATAAAGGAGTGTATAAACTGGATGTGTAAGAATCTAGTGGTGGTAAACATTGAATTTTGTTAGAAACGTTATAACAATTTTTAATGTCCTCGCTGAGCCAGGAAACACCCGGTTTTCCCCAGATAAGTTTCGTCCTGCTCGAGAGTTTCCCAGATTCCCTCCTGTCTCATATTTTGCTCTTGTTCTGTTTTTCTTTTAAATGAGCTCCCAGGGGATGTTACACTCAGCAGTGCATAGGCTTTTGGTGCAGCTCAGCTAAAACACAGCACTCGTGTTTGCTATCACTCCCTCCAATTCTGTGCAAACTCAAACATGTACTTAGCATGGCTGCTCATTCTCAAATTAATGCTTATGTGCACAGCTGGGGCAGTCAAAACAGTGCTTTGTCTCAGTGATGCATCCAGGGTAGGCCCGGAACAAGCTGCAGCTCTGCCGGATCGCTGCTCTCTCAGCTGCAGTTTTTATTTGTCTCAGCAGGATATTTGGGGCTACTGTGCAGTTTCGCAGACTAAGGCGCTTCGCTGTGTGGATCCCGAATGTATTTTAGTACAGTACGTGTCCTTCTGTTGAGGCGTGCTTGTTTGTCCGTTGCACAAATTCAGCGTTTTCTGTGAAAGATATGCTGCCCCCCTTTCTTCGCCCTTCACATCATAAGCAAACATTGGAAAAATGCTAACACGGAATGTTTTCAGTAATGCATATACAGTAAGAGGGACATAAATTTGATTGTGGCATGTTCCAGACCTTGATCCATCGCTGTGAGAATGCAATTTTCCCTTGCAAGGTTTGGAGGCATGGCTGAAATGACTGCTGACACAGTGTATCATATCCACGTTTCACTAAGTGATTAATTACCTCAAGGGTTTGTTCAGTAATGCACATACACTGTTTTTCAGCTGGTATATTAGCACACTCCCCTATATACTGTGTGACTTAAGACTTGCATCCGAATAAAAACGATATATTCCTTATGTTGAACATTCACAAGCAATATGAGTTCATCTTGCAGCTGAACTAACTCCCACATGTTCACAGTTTAATCTGCAAAGTTAAGTATAGGTGTTGTTCAATCAATCAACCTTTATTTATAGAGCACATTTTTACACACCCAAAGGGACCAAAGTACTGCACAGGGTTATAAAATGGAACACAACCAATAAGACACAAACATCAGATAAGAGACATACATATAAAATAAAATAAGCCACTAATGATAAGAACACCGTGAACAGCCTGTCTTCATAACAATACCAAGAATCTGTGGAAAAGGCTGGAATTTGACCTCAATGTTTTCCAGTTATAGATAAATAAGGAAGACGATAATAAAAGTATGGTCAAGTTTTTGATTCCTAAAAGCTGTCTCCATCAATCTTCCCATCCATCTTTCCATCCATCCAGTTGTTTTAGATGATGACGACTGTGGGCAGTAAGGATCTCCTGTAGCAGTATGTCTTACAGTGTATCTGGAGAAACCTCTGACAAGCCTAAGAAACTCAGTTGATTAATGACACTCTGGTGAATTGGATGCTCAGGGTTGTCCGTAATGTTCTTTATGCTTAAGATGGGGTACATAGTTTAATTTTTTTAAACTTAAAAATGCTTAAATTTGACTGACTGTTGTATTATTTAAAGTAGGTAATCTTTTATAATTTATATTTCCCCTAAGTCCCTCCCCTGACCTCTACAGTAAAACAAATCATTTATGTAATGAATCTAAATGAAAATACCTCAAGATGAGGGCTTTTCTCAGCAGTTATTAGGTGTGATTAAATGAGATGAATTAGATTAATTGCAGATCATAATTAATCAATCTCAAAGTTGTTTTAATCTCCTGACGGCACTAATTATAATAATAATGATAATATGCAATAATGAATGCTAAAGTAGAAATGGAAACTACCAATTCAGGTAGAGCAGCACCCTGAGTGAGCAATCAAACAAATGTAAATAAAAAAAGATATTTGCCATTGAAGGTAAACCAGGGATCTGCCTGATGGAGACAGCAGCTGCTGTGGACATCAGCAGGACACGGCCATCTGACCCCAACTTCAGATAGGATTGCACCCTGGCTCCCAGGAATGAAATAATTAGCATCACTATTTTATTCTTACTTTTGATCTGGGATTATGGACGCATTCTTCTAATATTCCCCCCACCCACTATGAGTTCAGCTGAATTAATACATCATGTCATGCTGCTTAGTTGGTCAGCTTTCCTAATAACCTTTAATGAAAGGCAGATTTAATCTGCCTCACACTGTCTGTGACTTTATTTGTCCCTTGCTGTTTTGTTTTGTTGCTTTTGCTTGTGAACAGTTCTTGATTAAACTTCTTAAAGATGAGTCTTCTCTATGGTTTAACATCTCTGCAGACTCGCATCCTGCAAAGCAGTCTTATACTTGTTTGAATCAAGTTTTATTTTGTCAAACAACTCATTTAATAAAATATGTCCCCAGCATTGTGAAAAAGATACACTTTAAACACTACATTAAATAACGGTGAAACAACTTTCTATCAGACAAAAAAAAACTTCAGTGTTATTTGAAAAAAATAGTTAACATTTTAGCAAATCCAATTATCTGTTTGAACTAAACTTTTAATTAAAATTAATCAGTGTTGATTGATCATATTTTAGGTTTATGTAGCAGCCAGTGGCATGATAAAAATTTCAGTCTAATTGCTAATGCTTGAAGCAAATGTAAAAAAACAACAAAAAAAGCATACAATTTTCTTCTTTCATAATGTGATATGTAGAAAGGTAAAAAGTATGCTCACATGGCTCTTGATGTTTTCATCACAGTGATTTGACAGTTTTACTGTTGGTAGAATGAGTAATCACCAAGACATGGAGCACACACTCCAATAAAGGCTTTTGCTGCTGCAGCTGCAGCACTAATTAGCTTCCCAGACCTGCATGTTTTACATAACCGGATTATCCAGTCTCTCCTAAAATTCTATTGTACTTTATTGATAAAACTATTACCCCTGCAACTGGGGATAGTTGGACAGCTTGTTAGCAGGATTAAAATATGCGAACATACTTGCATGATGATTTCACCAAAGTAGGCATCTGTCCCAACAAGTAAGAATGTAGATCAAATTTATTTGCTCAGTTTTTGTAGGTGTGTGGTTTTGTTTTGCTCCTGTGTTTGCAGGATAGACTGTGAACATACAGGTATTTCTGACAAACTGCCTTGCAGAAGTATTTGGACAGCTAGACTATATGTTTGTAGAGTATCAGTGGTCCCATGCTCTTTCCATATTCAGATTATAGGTTGAGTAGTGCTCTAAGATGTTTTACCTGACCTGTCTGCTGTGTTCCTTGGTCGTTATGATGCTATTTGTTCTCTTAAGAAACCTCTGAGAGCTTTTAGAACAAATGGAGTTATACTGAAATTAAATTACACACAAGTGGAGTACTGAAGGCAATTATTTGCAATGGATTTTATTTGGTAGTGTCAGAGTATAAAGGGGATACAAATGCCTACAGTAGAGGTATTTGATATGGACAGTTGCCCAGGGAACACTAGAAATGGAGGGGTTGCAGAAGCAAGATAATAAAATGTGACTTATTTAAGTCGAGTCCTGAACAAGTTTTCCATGTGTTGAGTAGGCGTCCTCTTCTTGCTGCTGGTATAATGGGAATAGGTTATGCTTTCTGCAGAACTGTACTGCAGAATCTCAGATAATTTCTTGGATTTTAACTGGTTGGCTGGTGGCAGACGGAGGGGCTTTCCCTGGGTTCCCTGTACAGTATGTGAGAACCAGAACATAGTGTATGCCACACTTTTCAGGTTTGCATTTGTTAAACAAAAAACAGTTGAAGATGATGTAAAATTTTAATTACGGTTCACAATTATATGCTGTTTTATGTTGGTCTATCGCATGAATTTCCAATATAATACATTGTGACAAGTTAAAAAGTTTAAAGGGTATGAATACTTTTGCATGACACTTAATATTTGCTGGTGTCTGTACAGGATAGTTCTCTCCTCAACAGGAACTTTTTTATTTTTGGGAACAAAGTCAAATGTACATGAAGGTGACTCAGTTCAATCAGTAAAAATCTTATTTTCTTTCCTTGGGTTTTTCAAGATATCTGACAACTTCTGGCAAGCAGACAAAAATGCAGAACTAAGTTGTTTACATGGAAATCATTGATAATTTATGTGTTCAAGTTATGTTTATCCATTTGTAGTCGTCCATGAAACAAGGTGCCTATCTAATCTAATGAGACATGGCTGAATGCATATTTTGAATGAGAGATAAATTACACAAGTTGTTTCAAAGACTACTGAAAGTTAATTTTACCCCGTTATTTCCTTTAGTTTTGATTATGATTATGTCTGTTCCATATCTCTAACCTTTCCAGTAATTCTGCGTATCTAGCTGTTTTTAATGGTTTTGGGGAGAGGATGAGAACCGAGTAAACTTGCTGACTGGACTTCATTACAGCTGACACTAACGAGGTAGTCTTTCTTCTCATGCTTATCACTCCCAGACCTTCCCAAAGCTGCTCTGAGGATCCTCAGCAACATGACGTTTCTGTTCGTCAGCCTGTCCTACACAGCAGAGTGTGCCATCGTCACCGCCTTCATCACCTTCATTCCCAAATTTATCGAGTCACAGTTTGGCATTCCTGCCTCGAAGGCCAGCATCTACACAGGTATTCCAGCCTTCTGTTTCAGTTTTTTTGTTGCTATCTTTACTGTGAAATGTTATTAGAATACATCAAAGTCAGGACCACACTCCACCTTTTGCTCTGCTTTCAGTTTCTGCACAGCATCCTGCGAGTGGGGAAACACAAAAATTGGTCTAATCCCTCTGCTGAGCTGGCGTGGCTAACATACAACTAATCTGGTAGCAGGATTATTACAGTAGGCAGTGATTGGAAACTTAATTATAGCTTTAAAGCAGAAACAGTTTGTGGGCCTGTGTTTGTGCGTGTCCAGGCATTCTGCTAGTTGACATATGACCGCTTTAACGCGCATAGAGAAATGCACACATTGCGATTGCCTCATTTCATCCAACTGTTGCCAAGATACGCAGGGTAAGGGCAATTGGGTGGTGCAGTTGCCATGGCTACCCAAATGCTGCCAAGCTGTTTGAATGTGATGATGGTTGGGGACGAGGAGACGGAAGAAGGCACTTCTGTTGATGGGAGTGTTGTGCTTCCACTAAGACCCAGGTGTAAAGAAACTCCGATGATGGAAACCAGCTTTTTATGCTGTAGTTGACAAAATGTGAGTTTTATGTCACGGTCGACATCAATGCCAGCATTTGTGAGCCTTTTGGTCATTCATAAGTGGTTAGCCTGTGGCGGCAATTTGGCGCCATCAGGTGTTTATCACAAAATATTACTCAATGACAGGATAAAGGGTGGTGTGGGGGTGGTGTCCGGGCTGTTGACGTGCAGGGTTGCGTATAAACCATGAGACGGAAGAGTCCGTGGTAAACATGGCTTGGACATAACTTGTTTTTCTTCCCGATGAGCGACCCCGTTAACTGTCTGGCGATCTGGTCAGAAGCTCCCGGACCTCTGCTTCACTCCAGTTTGCCATTTCAGCTGATACTTTTTACAAATGCAAAATGAACTCCCCATGTTTACTTGCATTTTAAGTACTGTAGCCCACCGGGGCTCAGCGCACATTCCACACATCATCATGATCTCACCCTCTGTTGCGCCAAGGCGTGTTCTTCATTCATAAGTGCAGCGTTGCGGAAATATTGCAGTAATATCACTATCAAGTATGCCGGCACAAATGTCACAATATTTGCGCTTCGCCATGCCGCATTCAAAAGATACACCGTTCTGGCAATATTACCCTGATATGCCGCCACAGTGTGTCTTTTGAAAACACCTTTTATCATATCTGAATCAAATGCTTTATTAATGTTGTTATAGTGTATAGCCCAAATTGAAGGCCGACATTTTAAAAACTAAAAACCAAATATTCTAAGACTCACCAGGGAATAATATATTTTCATTTATAAAGCAAAAAACTAAAATGTTATGCAGCTAGAGAAAACAAGCTTATTGTTCCAGCATTATGTTCCTGAAAAAGATGTTTCAGATCACCGGGGTGACAGACATCAGAGAAGCAAGATTATCTACTGGACGTTCTGGCCTTGAGGGACTGCTTCATGCTTTACTATCAGACCGGCATGGACCGGTTCTCCAGGGACTGAACAAGAAGATTGAAGAAGACGTGCTGGAGAAGATATACAGTAATTGCTAAATACCATTTGAGATGTTAGTCAGAAGGGTTGGGTAGGGAATGCAGGACTAAGCTTTGTCCCTCCATGTTTTGTCCAAACATGTTAAATTAAGTACCCTTATCGCCTAAAGACTCAGTTTCATCCTTGTTTTTAGAAGAGTAATATATTTTCAGCCATAACAGTTGGAAAACACTATATGGAAAACTCTTTGAGATTCCAGAATGTATTCCTTATTGAAGAACAAAGTGTTTCATTGCTGAATACCTAACTTACGTCTTTAGTCTTTGAATTACCACTACTCAACTTCAATTTTTGTCAATCTTAGTAATTGGTTTAGTTTAACAGATTTCGATGCATTTGGGTGCACGATACTAGGAAAAAATGGGATCTATTGCTAAATTCCACATCTCAGCCACGAGAACATATTCATATGGTGTACTTCAAGGGCAGGTAGAGATTATATCACCGACCAATTATATTGTTGACAAGCAGAGTTTTCATGCATGGCTCTAGAAATAAAATAAAAATTCAACCAAATATTGCATCCAATAGTCTTGATAGTGCAATATTGCAAACAGTGATATTGCGATGACAAGTGCAATTTGATATATTGTGCAGCAGCAATAATTACATAGATTGCAATTTGTCCCCTACATTTTTTTTTCTTACATCTACAGTCGTGGCCAAAAGTTTTGAGAACTACATAAATATTGGAAATTGGAAAAGTTGCTGCTTAAGTTTTTTAACTCGGGTGAGAATGTTGATGAGCACAAGGCTGGAGATCATTATGTCAGGCTGATTGGGTTAGAATGGCAGACTTGACATGTTAAAAGGAGGGTATGCTTGAAATCACTGTTCTTCCATTGTTAACCATGGTGACCTGCAAAGAAACGCGTGCAGCCATCATTGCGTTGCATAAAAATGGCTTCACAGGCAAGGATATCGTGGCTACTAAAATTGCACCTAAATCAACAATTTATAGGATTATCAAGAACTTCAAGGAAAGAGGTTCAATTCTTGTTAAGAAGGCTTCAGGGCGTCCAAGAAAGTCCAGCAAGTGGCAGGATCGTCTCCTAAAGAGGATTCAACTGCGGGATCGGAGTGCCACCAGTGCAGAGCTTGCTCAGGAATGGCAGCAGGCAGGTGTGAGCGCATTTGCACGCACAGTGAGGCGAAGACTTTTGGAAGATGGCCTGGTGTCAAGAAGGGCAGCAAAGAAGCCACTTCTCTCCAAAAAAAACCAGGGACAGATTGATCTTCTGCAGAAAGTGTGGTGAATGGACTGCTGAGGACTGGGGCAAAGTCATATTTTCCGATGAAGCCTCTTTCCAATTGTTTGGGGGATCTGGAAAAAGGCTTGTCCGGAGAAGAAAAGGTGAGCGCTACCATCAGTCCTGTGTCATGCCAACAGTAAAGCATCCTGAGACCATTCATGTGTGGGGTTGCTTCTCATCCAAGCTCACTTACAATTTTGCCAAAACGTTGAAATTTTGGGTCCATGGCCTGGAAACTCCCCAGATCTTAATCCCATTGAGAACTTGTGGTCAGTCCTCAAGAGGTGGGTAGACAAACAAAAACCCACTAATTCTGACAAACTCCAAGAAGTGATTATGAAAGAATGGGTTGCTATCAGTCAGGATTTGGCCCAGAAGTTGATTGAGGGCATGCCCAGTCGAATTGCAGAGGTTCTGAAAAAGAAGGGCCAACACTGCAAATACTGACTCTTTGCATAAATGTCATGTAATTGTCAATAAAAGCCTTTGAAACGTATAAAGTGCTTGTAATTACATTTCAGTACATCACAGAAACAACTGAAACACAGATCTAAAAGTAGTTTTACAGCAAACTTTGTGAAACCTAATATTTGTGTCATTCTCAAAACTTTTGGCCACAACTGTAATCTTCACAGTGCAGTATTTTAAAAGATACAAACTAAGATAAAATGTTAATACTTCTATGCGGCTCTAAAGTAGATGTAGAGTTACCAAGTGAGAAAATCCTCTGATTAAAAAAAAAAAAAAATGAAAGAGGGTTGTTTCATTGCTTTTTGGCGTTTTTACATTTCTTGATCAGTTTTAGATTGGACTTGGGTGTAGTTCTAAAACGAGGTCTGGTTTAGGCTCAAAACAAAACACTGAAACTCATCGTAGTCTAACAAAGAAAATATAGGAATGAAAAAATCACATGATTCTAAGCAAGATCTGTTCAAGATCTGAAAAATGCATTTGTGTTCTGAGATTACAGTTTAAAACATATTTTTATAAACATTTTAGAATGTTTATTCTTTTGTGATGTATTTTTTATTTTTCCTGATGTTGCTACTGGTTTCAGGTTTAAAGCAAAAATGGCAATCAACAGAGATTTTAGAGGAAGGATAAAAATCATTTGTTATAAAGGCAATTTTTAGCACACTTTCAACAAGGTAATTCAAGGTGCTTTACTTGATTAAGGGGTAAAATAAAAATGGCAGCAAAATACAGACAAAGCATATAATGTAAAAACAGCAATAAAGCAAGAAGCATATACAAAACATGATACATAAAAACAGTACTCAAAGGCAGCTCTAAACAGATATGTTTTTAGTTGTGATTTAAAAGAACTCAGTGTTTCAGCAGTTTTGCAGTTTTCCGGAAGTTTGTTCCAGATTAGAGGAGCATAGAAACTGAAAGCTGCTATCAGTTTGACAGCTGGTACTTGTTATATGTGAATTTGTGAAATCAAAACAGTTGATTTCAAAATGTACTACAGCAACTTTAACATCAAACATAGCTCATGTTTCATTAGTAGTAAATTTTTTATCATTTTTTTTTTAAATAGAAAGGACAAAAACGTACCAACACTTTATTAAATTGTTTAAACATTCCTATGATTTATAAATTAATGCTTGATACATTTAACCCGTTAGATAATTAAGCGAGAATATTTGTGAAAAAATAAATGAGCAGTGATAAAGATACTTAAAAAAACAGCATTAAGAACTTTGGTCAAATGGATAATATATCAGCCTCTAACATTACCGCTTAATCACACCTCTCTATATTATATGCTGTTGGCCATCAGTTATATCTGGTTGGATGATGATGGGCCCAAAGATGAGGTCTGGGCTCATTTCTTATCATGGTCTCTCAGCCCTGCTTTTGTGCCATAAAAAGAAGGGATCTGTGTCGTGACTTTGATGTTATAGAAACAGTGCCTCACAAATAACAAAAAAATGGGACATCAAGCAAAATTTAAATATACAATCTAACACCAAATCCCTCAAAACAAAATATCTTTGATTGCAATAAATTACCTTTTTGTTGAGTCCGTGTCATGCCTATCTGAATAGTGCAGTGCAGTGTGTTTATTAGATGTACAGTCTCATGAAAAAATATTCCCCCCATACAGATTTGTTGTTTCTGCTTTTCTTGTCATATGGACATGTTTCAGATCATTAAACAAATTTTAATAACAAAGATAACCAGAACAGTTACAAATCTGTTTTCAACTGTTGCTTTGATTCAGTAAGGAAACAAAGTTATCCCAACCAACCTGGCCCTATGTGAAGAAGTTTGTGTCTCCATCGTTAAATCATGGGAACTATGATTACTTCTCAAGTGTGATTTTGGATAACTTGCCACACCCAGACCTGATTACTCTCCGAACTGTAGAATGTAAATGGATCTGTAAGATACAGAACATGCTCAGCTCAGCTGTGGTTTATCTGTCACTTGCACACATTTATAGGATCAGTATGAGGGGAAAAAAAGTTCTGTCCCATTATTGTCAGCAAATCTTTTAATCCAGATATAATGGTTAAGTTGCTAATGCAGTATGTAGTAACACATAAAACAGATTGTGGGTGTGGGTATGGCTTGGTACTGCATGTCACTGTGTGTCTGAGTTTACAGTGTGAATGCATAATCGTGCTGCAAGCAGATGGTTTTAGCACAGAAACATGCACTTACATGATGATAACCCACCACAATCTGTTGACTGGCTGTTCCTGAGCATGCTCTGTCTTTTTTTCTCTTGTCCTTGCACACACTGATACAAGGAGGAGCCAGATGACATTTCTTTGTACTTTTATAATGTCTCTGCAGATATTCTCTTTGAGACCCCTCCTCCTCCTCTCACTGACCCAGTCTTTGTCACCCCGCTGTGAAAGCCTGTGGCCTTACTGGAGGGCTGCAGCTCCCAGGCCTGGAATTCCTGTATGATGACACTTAAAGCTCCCTACATCTTACTAGTAGTATTGCTTTTACTCGTGCTGTCAGTTTGCCTGGCTTTAGAGCAGGTGTCACTGCCTGAAATGGCTCACTGACATCCTGCAGTGTTCCAGTAACGCCTGCTTCTGGTCATTTATTCATTGCTTAATAGAAGCTGACATTTTGGTTTCCAGCAAACATTCACCAACAAAAACACCACTGTTATTTATAGATGGGCTTGAAAGGCTCACATGGTAGTGCTAGGACTGTGCCTCAATTAAAACGTAGTTAATAACAAGCACTTATGTTGTTATTCCAGTGCTGAATTTTCCTGGGTTAGTGTCTGCAACCTTTCCTCACCATCTCACCGGTTATATCCACTTTCTGTTGTCTGGCAGGTTTAATCATCGTGCCAAGTGCTGGTGTGGGCATCGTCCTGGGAGGCTACATCATCAAGAAGCTGAAGCTCGGTGCGAGGGAGTCGGCGAAGCTCGCCATGATCTGCAGCGGTGTGTCCCTGCTCTGCTTTTCAACGCTTTTCATCGTGGGCTGCGAGAGCATCAATCTGGGAGGCATCAACATACCCTACACCACTGGGTGAGGGAACATTCAACACTCCTAAAACTATTGCCCATCTGTGGTGCCTTGCAAAAGCATTAATACCATTTTACCTTTTTATGTTTTGTGTTTTATACACCTATTTGTCCTACAACCACAATGTTTAATTAATTGTATCCTTCTTGCTCCTGGTGTAAAGAAATATCTCTCATAAACTCCTATTGAAGTTTGGTATTTTATATTTAAAAATCCAGGTGAAGAACAAAGAACTGCTAAAGTATGTTTTTGCTTGAAAAATATGTAGGCACCCTGGGAAATTTTCAAGAGGTATGAATGACTTGCAGTGCACTGTATGCTCAAACCTCAACAGACAGTTGGGATAGAACTTGCAACAGCGTAATCGGGGTTGATAGCTCCAGATTCTGTGTGAAATAAACAGTGTGAATCATGTTATCAAAGTGATGCATGCGAAGATGAATCAGAAGCTGGTGTGGGCTCGTGATGCCGCCACTGTTTTATCACCGCTATGGCATTGTGTTGCAGTGTTAATGAATAATTAGCAACACTTGCATCTGCTCTCGTGTCCCGATGAATCACTTTGCCACCTTTATTTCTGAATGCGCTGTCGGCGCCAGAGCTAACGGGCAGTCATGCAATGTGCCAGCCCCCATAGCAGATAGAAACATGGAGGCGCCTTCCACCCTCTGACCTTGAAATCATGTTACACTTCTACTGTAGAAAAAGAAATCCACTCTCATCTGACTTTAAAAAAAATCCTTTTTCTGAATCTTTATTACCCATCACTTTGCAATATCAGTCTCTAAGAAGCTATCACGCTAAGGGAGAGACAGGTTAGGAGAAATATACAGAGCTTAAATGCATATATTTTATATTTAGTATCAATTCTTACTTAAGAAAATTGGGTTTTTCCACATTCTAATTGTTCTGATAATTGCTGACCAGCTATTTGCAATTGTCTTTTTTTCTTTGCTTTTTCTCTTTGCTAATGAGCTCTAATTCTTTTGAGGTAAGGAAGGCCTTCTTGCCATAACCCTAATATTTAGCTCCCTCCACATATTCTCCTCCAGATTCAGGTCAGTGCTCTGGCTGGGCCACTCCAAAACAAAAGAAGTTGGTGTAATTAAAAGGTAACTTCGAACCTAAATCTGCCATGGGTATGAATTATTTATTAATATGTTCTTATAGTTTTTAAACAGTTGACCTCTGAAATATTTGAAGGAGGCTCTGAATCTTTCAAACATCTGTGTCAAGCAAATATTTCAGTAATAAAATGCAGCTACCAGTCTTCTCAATTGAACAGGCTTTTAACATCCTTCAGGAAATGATAAATGTTTCCATTTGACAATAGGTGTTACACATCATACCAATATTTTACATTACATTTAGAGAAAGACTGTTCCCTGTCAAGTCTATATTAGCTGCAGTTCATTTAAAAAACACAGCTGAGACAGCCAGACCTCTGAGATTCTCCCACCTTTTTAAAAAGCTATTCAAAGTGACTTTAATACCCTTTGAGTCTGTTCAAATCCCATAACTGATAAGTTAATAAGGGTGCTTTTTTTGTGTGAGCTCCTGTTTACAGAGGGCCCACAGAGCTGTCGGAGTGCCTCATTATTCACAGCACTGGTCAGTAGTCGTGAGTAGCACTGATGGGAGGAATATTTCAGTAAACTTCCTCTGTGTTTCTGAGCTGTAGTCCAGACATGGTTCTTCTTCACCAACAGGCTGATGAAAAATGACAGACCCAGCAGGCATGTATGGTTACATAATGTTCCTAAACAGTTGTTTTCATTCAGTGTACTTTCCACAGAAGTGGGACATGATTATATGTTGGAATTGCACTCTGTTAAAAGCTGCAGCAGACTAAACCTCTGTTGATGAGACCTTTTGTTGCAGGTAGACCTGTCCCTTTTTTGGTTGTCACATGTTTACTCTCTTCACTCCCAAAGGCAACTGTTCTCCTGGCTCCCTGTTTACTTCCTTTGTTTATTATCTAACTACTTTGTAACAGTTTTTACTTTCCTGACTTCTAGCTACATCCTATCTAGATCCCTTTCAGTTAAATAATACCCTTTTACTTAATTAGTTGCATTTTCCTTTTTAAAATATTTGCTCAGTCATGTCTTTTTTTTACTGACTACTTTGGTTAATTTTACATTAGTTTTTCAATTAATCAGTTTACTTTTCATTTTGCTTTGATGACATTTAATTTTTTTTACTTTTAGCTCATTTATATAGTTGATTTTTCGAAGATAATTTATTGAGTTAACAAAATTATTCCTTACTTTTGTAGTTTTAAGAGCTGCTTCTTTGATTAGCTACTTTTCAATTTATTTATTCACTACATACTTAAATGAGATTAGATACATGTTTCTCCACTCCTTTAAGAATTGAAAAAATATTAAGTACTTATTTAAAAAGCAGCAAAACATCTGTCTCTGCTGCTGCTAATGATTAAAATATTGGCAATATATTTAATTTAACATCATATAAAAGGTCGGAATGCATGGATTTTTAATGTAATAGGTTTAGAAATGTTTCAGTGATTTTTCTTTATTTTTCATCTGCTGTTGTGTTCTTAAGATCTGTCCTCGCCTGTTCCGCATTGCTCAGCGCAAAGCTTATCAGAGAAAACCCAGTCCTCGCTTCGTTGCATCTGCTTTAGACTAAACTGTCCTGTTTAAATTAGAGAAATTGTTCCCACACTGCCCAAAGAGCTGGACAATACATGCCCCCTCCTCCCTTCCTCCTCTCTGCTCGTCAACCATGTAACAAGCTTGGAAAGGGGGAACTCTGATCATTTGCAGATCCTGTATGTTCCATGACAAGGTCAAAAGAATTAAACTCAGCAACTTTGCTGTAACACGTTCAGCCTGCCTGTTCTCTGTTGAAAATCTTGTTCTCTCTCGCCTTTTCACACCCTAAATGACCCAGGCATGTCACACAAAATAGTTTTAAATATCTCTGTGCTTACTGACGTTTGAAACACTTCACTAAAGCTAAAAAATAAATTTTGAATGGAGTAAACTTATATAGTGCCGTAGTTATGTAGTCTTACTGACCATTTAACAACAAGCTCAACATATGCAGGTTGGAAGGCCACTTGAGTGTCTTGATCAAGGGCACATAGAGATGTGGCAGCTTTAGAAGCTGGAATCAAACCCACAACTTTCTGATTCCAAGACGATTACTCTTCCTACTGATCCACAGCAGCCCTGTCTTCTCTGTAATGTAGCAGCATCAACACCGAAGACTGTTGTCGTCCGACCCTCCTTGTAGAGCGTAGTATGGGTTTAAGAATGCTTAAGAAATAGTTGGTCAATTAGCTGAAGCTTTTTGGTTCCTACTGACAGATCTTCAACGAGGAAGTACATCTCAAACATAAAAACGGAGCAAGAAAGCGTCTTTAGTGCTAAAATCCAAGATACAGGTCCAAACCTGGATTTTAGTGTTTACCAGCTTTGCTTTGTTGGCAAGGAATTCCATTAATGTTCTCCACTATCCAGTCTTGTATGATTTGTTGTCCTTGTTTGTCTCTGCAGTCCAACCCTGACCATGACCCACAGGAACCTGACAGGCAGCTGCAATGTAAACTGTGGCTGCAGGATCCACGAGTACGCTCCGGTCTGCGGTTCTGACGGCATCACCTACTTCAACCCGTGCTTGGCTGGGTGCAGCACCGTGGGCAATGACAGCACTGGGGTGAGGGGCCACCCCATCTTTGAATTCCTCTTTAAGCTATCAAACTGGTACAAAGGAAAAATCCCTGGATTGATTTGACAACAATATCTAATTAAAAGTGATGTTTACATTTTTTGTTTACTGCTCGGGCCTACAGTACCCTAACTCTTAATATTTTAGCTCTCACTTAAAAAGTCTGGATCTTATTTTCTGACCACAGATCAGGAACTACACAGACTGCGGCTGTGTTCAGAGTCGCCAGGTCATCACTCCGTCCTCCGGCGGCCAGGTCAACCAGCTCCAGTTGGTCATTGTCAAAACTTACCTGAACGAGAACGGGTACGCTGTGTCGGGGAAGTGTGACCGGACCTGCAACACACTCATCCCATTCCTCATCTTCCTCTTCATTGTCACACTCATCACCGCGTGTGCCCAGCCCTCGGCCATAATTGTGACACTCAGGTGAGATGCTGTCTCTCACGACAGTTGTTTGACCATGTTGGATAAAACGTCCGGTCTTTACATTCTGCTCCTCTTTATTGCAGGTCTGTTGATGAACAGGAGAGGCCTTTTGCTCTCGGGATGCAGTTTGTTTTGCTCCGGACTCTCGGTATGTAACCAGAACCTTCTGTTACACGTTTTTTTCATCTAACACACAAATATCGTGTTTCGCTTTACAAAACACTAAATGCATCCCTAAAGGGAAAATAATTTACATAATTAGGCTGCAAACAGCCCACTGAGCTGCTGCACATAAGGTAGTAAAAATAGTTTTCAGCATATTTTTATTCTATAGCTGGCTTGGCAGCCTGCAGCGTTGGAGAGCAGGAATGTACCAAACCTCTGTGACCTTTTGTGACGGTTGATGTAGAAAAGCCCTCAGGGTAAGGGAGTTCTGCTGCAGCATGTCTCTGATCAGCTTTGTATCACTGTGAACATAAAGCTGCCACGTCATGTCTCATAAACCTCAGCACAATATGAACAGTGGGGGGGGGGGGTGGTATTTGAATTTCTTTGATCATGTGCTGTATTACTGCAGAAATAGAATATAATTTTTAAAACTAAGGCATAATGTGAAGGTGTGAAGTTTTTTTTCGCCAATTAGCCTTGCAAGAAATTTTAGATGTGTTAATGTAATTAACAGTGATGTATTCTGGCACTAAACCTCGATTAGTTAAATTTGTTACTGACCTACTGTGCCAGCCACAGTTATTTACCCAACCGGTAAAGCTTAATCTTAAAATTAATAATTTATTAATTCATCCTTCATAGCAGCAGCAATATTTCACACTGAAACATTTAAGGAATTCCAACCTTTCAGGACATTTAGTCGGTGGAGAAAAATCCTGTGTTAAGAATAAAACATGTCTTTACAAAATCAATTATTGACCACACCTCTGCTGGTAGAGCCCTTTTTTTTAAAGATCTTCTATAACATTTAATGAGGTTAAAGCATAGAGAAGGATCTTTGAGCATTCCTGTTTGCACAATTTAGATCATTCAGAGTCATCTCTGTCCTTTCTGCTCTTTTCTCTTTAGCTCACCCCACAGCTTTTCTGCAGGATTTAGGTCTGAGAACTGAGACGGCCACTGAAGAAGCTTAATTCTGTGTCTGTGTTGATTTGCTCATATGTAGTCGATCATTACCCAACTGAAAGACACAATAATGACCCATTCTCAGCTTACTCGTAGAATCCACCAGATTTTCTTTTAAATATTCTGGTATTTTAAAGAGTTCATGAAGCCATGCTCTCCAACAATGCTCCCAGGGCCTTTAAAGAAAAAGGCCCACAGCATCACAGATTCTTCACTCTACTTTACAGTCCGAATTAGGTGCTTTTCCACATGTTCATCCTTTGTCTCACTACAAACCCACCTGGAGGGTTCGTGGGCAAAGCGCACAGTGTTCGTCTCATCTGACCAAAGCCCCCGATTTTAGTTAGTCAAATATTTGCATTTGTGATGGTAGGACTGAAAGGGCTGTTTTATGGCATCTGTACTACAGAAGGTGTTGGGATGTAGATGGCATCTATTGATTGTAATGGAGACTGTTACTCTGAAGACGACATCCTTTGCTGCAGTTCTCAAACAGTGAGCCAGTCTAGTGGCTAGTAGCTAAAGGAAATCCACCTCTGTGACTATAACAATATTTTCTTAACTTGGACTGAATATTTTTCTTATATATTTTTTTATTCTTATGCTGTGGCAGTAAAATATGCCTTTAAGACTTTTTATACATCCTTAACAGGAGTGCCAATAAGTGTGACCATCACTGTATGACTTAAGGCAAGCTAAATGGTGCTACCGTGTGGTTAAAAATAAGAGCACTGCTTCTCATTCAGTGACAGTAACTTTATTTAAGGCTGCACATATCAGAACATGAAATCTCAACCACTAAAAATCTACAACAGGTGGCGCTATTAAGGACATGCAGCTGGCATGAATTCGCGATACATATCCATAAAATGAATTTGATCAGAATTAAATTGATCAGCATCTGTTAAATAGTGACACAGATGTTCAATTTAATGCATTATGAGAGATTCTAAACCATATATAGTTTTTCATTTAAAAAATGCTTTTCAAGTGTGCAAGTGGGGAATTTTTTTTTTTTTTTTTAAAATCAGACTACATTTAAGGTTAGATTATTTTAAAACTGGGGTGACGTTCACTCATTAATTTAAGCATCTCTCCTTCCTCAGCCTATATACCCACGCCTATCTACTTCGGCGCCGTGATCGACACCACCTGCATGCTGTGGCAGCAAGACTGCGGCGTGCACGGCTCCTGCTGGGAGTACGACGTTACCTCTTTCCGCTTCGTCTACTTCGGCCTGGCCGCCAGCCTCAAGTTCGTCGGCTTTATTTTCATCTTCCTCACCTGGTACTCGATCAAGCACAAGGAGGCGCAGGCCGAGCGCTGGCGCCAGCACCTGCCTCCTCTGGGCACGGTCAGTGAGCTCGTCTGCCACGCTGGCGGCCGGAAGAGCCACGCCCGCACGCGCTCCTGTCCCGTGTTCATCCCGCCCCGGCCCGATGGGTCGGTGGCAATGCTTCTCGACCGCAACCATAGCAGCCTGAGCTGCCCGGGCAACGGCCTCAAAGCAATACCTCCTCCCATCTTGCTGCCGCACCTCCACAGAGGCTCAGCCCATGTCTGAAGGGGGGTTGTTCGTCGTGACACGTGCCTTCCTTTCTGTGTTTCTGCACAGCACGGCGTCTGCTTTACACTGGAGTGCAACCACTGTACCTAAAGGGCTGGTTATTGATTTATGGGAGAAACCGAGCATATCATCAGCTGCAGCCACACTGGATAAACGATGTAAGAACATTAAACTGGTGCTACTGTTAACCAACAGGGCATTATAACCTCTGTACGGGCAAAAGAGTCATCAACACTGCGTCTAAAGCACAACAGACACTCTGTACTATGCAAAAATCAACATACTGCTCATTTCCTCTCAATCCTCAACACCATGTTTTTTCACTCATTTTTCCAGTTCTGTTTTCTCTGGATTTTAGACTAGGTCTTGTCTTGGTGGTTCACACATCTTCAGATATGACAGAATTAGGATTTGTATTTTGTTCAATATCTTCTCAGATTATTTCAGTTTTGTTTCCCTTAACAGTGCCTCTCAGGCTGTTACAGCCAGTCCAGGACACAGATCTGGCCCTGACAGGGTTAATGTTGGCCTCAGAAGAATCAAAGATCGCCTTTACCAACTTAACCATGTAGCTTAAAGTAGAAAAGCGCCAATAAAACATCACAAAATTATATTATCCAAGCAAAAATAAAATAAACAAAAAAAGAATACATTTCTGAAAATGTGCTAAAGCTACTGTAAATCTTAAATATGTGAATGCAGGTCTGGAAAAAGTGGCATCATTTTCGGCTTTATATTTATAAACGCTCCTCCATTCCAGCCGCCATCAGATGTGTATAGTTGTTATTTAGCTGTCTAGACTTTAAAAGATTTAGTCCAACAGAGCATGACCCTAAATATCCAGAGATTAACAAGGATTCAATCTTTCGTTATCTGGTGCCATCTAGTGGACAGAAACATTTTTGTAAAGAGCCTGTTAATGTCGACGTTTTTGATCTTCTGTATGTTTGAGAAATCATAGTTGCAAAAAGTTGTTGAATTAAACATTTCTCTAAACTGAACTGTCCAATTTAACAAATATATTATTTGAAGAAAACAAGGTGATCAGATGTTTATTCTGGTTTAAAAGTGACTGAATTTTAGTGTTAGTTTCGTTCTGTTAGTTTGGTTCAAACTATTCTTAGAACTTTTTTTCAATTTTTTTTAACACGTTACAACCACAAACTTTGTTGTTGGGTTTTATGTGATGAAGCAACACAACACAAAGTAGTACACAATTGGGAAGTGCAAGTTAAAAAAAAGTGTTTTTTCATTTTTCAATACTGAGACCCATTTACTCTGATACCCCAAAATAAAATGCAGCGCAACCCACTTTCTCCAAAAGCAACATACAGTCTACTTAATGTCAGGGAAAATACAGCTCATCTGTTGAAGAGGTTTGTTCGGTAACATTAGTGACCATACAGCCTCATGAAGACTGAAAATCCCAACTGACAGGTCATGGAGAAAGTTGTGGAGAGGTTTAAGGCTAAGTTAGGCATTGAAACAATATCCCAGCTTTAGACATCTCAGAGCTCTGTTTAATCCATTTTCCCAAAAGAGAAAGAATGGCACAGCTGCAAACCTGCAAAGACACGGCTATTTAGCTAAAGTGACAGACTGTGTAAGGAGGGCATTAATCAGCATTTTTGTTTTTATGCAATATCTGCATAAAAAATCTACAAAAGAAAGCCACTAATCACACAAGACTTTTAAAACTAATTTAATGTTTTTTACCTGTAGGGCTGGGCGATATGGCCTAAAAATAAAATCTCAGATTTTTTCACACCAAATCCGATTTCCGATTTTAATCATTTTTTTTCTTTCTCCCTTTACTGTCTTAAACAGAAATAACAAATGACAGAATGTATTTTTTTGAAACTCTTATTTTAATATCTCCTTTGGGAGTCTACCTGAATTCAAAGTTGTGTGCAAAGTTGGTTGCACATACCTGGCGTCCAAAGTTTTCAGTAGGTAAATAAAGCTGGGCTTTTCCACTGTATAAACAGGCACCATATCTTTGGCAATATAAATTGTGATGGCATCTGTGATGGCTTTCCACTGGACACCCGTCTTAGCATAAGGGACACAGTGTGAAAATGATTCCTCTATGAGGGCTTGTCTTTTGGCGGTGTTTTGTGAGCAGCTGCTTGCTTGAGCATCTCGTAGAGAGCAGCACTTCCCCCACTCGACGGAGTGCCTCTGTTTCAGGTGTTGAAACAAATTCGTCGTACTCCCACCTTTGGTAGCAACAGCCGTCAAATAGACTTTGCAGCGTGCTGTTTGTTGCTCCAAGTCTAAAGTCGCAAAACCGAACCAGTTCCATATAATTGAAGAAACTGTCCCTTTTTTGGGAACAAGCTTCTCTTTGCTAGTTGCCATTTTGACGTCTACACGTTGCGATAGACTGAATGGCTGACCTTGCTCCAAACTACGGAAGCCCAAGAGAGCAGTGGGAGAAGTGGTAAATCTCGATTTTAGCAAAAATAAATCTTAAACGGCAAATTCGAATTAATCGATAAAATTGATTTGTTGCCCAGCCCTACTTTAAAGTATGTGCTTTATATTTTTAAGTGGGCTGCCTATCTATCTTCACGTTCCATATTCATGGAAATGGCTCTCTCAGCTGGCCTCATTCTAGAAAATATATTTTTCCCACTTAACGTTAATGATTTATTTTGTTCTAAAAGCTAATAGTTTAATTTCAAAATCAAATATTTAATTAAGTTCATATTCATTCAGTTCAGCAACAGGGGCTCTTTAAATTGAAAAGTTTGCTGACCCTTGGTTTAGATCAAAGCACCATCATGAGTATGAGTGGCCTAGTCAACGTCCAGACTTAAATCTGTTGCAACATTCGAATATTGCTGTTCATAGATGCTCTCTGTCCAAACTGTAGAAAAGCTCAAGCTCAGTCCAAGAAGAACAGACAATTTTCACTTTTTTTCTGTAGACCATGTATTCTTTTTCTTATGTTTTACAAAAAAAAAAATCCTTTGTGTTGGTCTATCGCATAAAACCCAAATAAAATAACACAACCCTACCTACCTATATACATGGATCTGAACTATTCAAATGCCAGTAATAACTTTAAAACACCAGTTCAATCTGTCTAGGTATCTCATTTTATTGTCTTTAAACTGGAAAAAGCAAAGAGGCAGCAGTGATGCTTTTTTGGGTCTATCAAGCCGATACAAAAAGTGAATTATATTACTTTGAAAACCAGACTTAATTTATTCTAATTTGTATTTTTAGAAAAATAGGGGGGTACTTTAAATAACTTTTTTCCTATTTATTTGTTGTTCTCTAAAGCAAAATAAGGAATTGACTGGCGCTAATGGTCTGTGTGATTGTATTCTGTCAGGTAAAGTCTCGTGTTAGTATTATTGTGGCTCAGTTCCTGAAAGTATCCATACATGGTCATTGTGTAAATAATGAAAGCAAATGGTGCATACTATAGAGCTCACTCATAGCTAGAAATGTATCAATGGACTGATCCATGACATTGTACGTTAAGTTAGACAAAGCCAAAAAAAACAGAAAAAAAATAACAGTATTATCCAAATAAAGAGTCAACATTAATATCAGCTTAGAGTTTTAGCTGTCAATGATAGCTGGTAAAATATAAGGCAAGCTTTTCTTTATAAGTGAAGATTGTCTACTCTTCTTCTTGCATGCAAATTTGAGCCTCATTGTAATCCAAGGTAAAGTAAAACCTGGCTGTGGAGCAATGAAACGGTTAACTTGATTTCGGCAAAGAAGAAGAGTAGATCATCATGCAGTGATGCCACACAGATCAATGTTTGCACTGATGTCTGACTTCCACAGACCACCTTCAACTTCAGTGTTCTCCCTCTCTGTATAAACACCTGGACAACCTGTACACAAGGATTCATGGCAGCCCTGGAGTCTGGCTATAATGCATTGTCCCCTCTTCAGCATTTGGATCGAAGGTTTAACTTTTCTGGACAAATACCTGAAGCTGTATTCTGAAAGTTGCTCTTTGCTCCTCAGCAGCAGAAGTCTAATTGATGTTTGTGAACGCTTGGTTTACTAATGCCTTCAATACTTGATCATAGTCATTAAACCTGAGAACAAAAAGAAAATCAGTTTGTTTGGAGTTATTACAATGTGTAGCTCAGAAGTGAGGAGACAGAGCTTCAGGTTAAAACAGTTTATTTCAGCAACAGCATCATGGCTTTCCTGAAACCACAGTTGGTCGTCAAGAAGGGAAAAAAGGCAGAAAGTCTTTTTGTGAGATTAAAGATTAAAGCTGAATATATCTCCAACATTATTCAATGGGTGGACCATTGCTTTAGACCGAAATATACCGTCATGTCAAAGAGCACAGTTTAAAGGAAATATCACAGTTTAAATGTTCCCATTTCTATTTTTAAAGCCACCTCAACATTTATCACACCCCTGGTGAAAAAGTGTAAAAGGCTTTAAAATAGTTTTTTGTTGCTGTAGCATAATCTCACACCGGAAAAAGAATGGAAAAAAAATCTAACCCTTAATTTGTTTACATTTATCCAGTGTGAAAAAAAAATCTACAAAAAAACACATTAAATGTGAGTAAAACTTTTTTTTATTAAACATAACTTGATACTTTTTTTTTTTTAAGATAAGATCTGGCACAGAAACCATTTCCCAAACCACAAATTGAGAAAGAATGTGCTATTCCAGTAAAAAAAAAAATTGTAAGTCAGGAAATGGCTACAAGAAAAGAGCAACTGGTCCTAGTCCTTACAATATTGACAGAGAAACAGTTTAGAAAAGGGGGAAAAATTGAAATGGGACAATAGGATGGATGAGATCTTACCGATGCTAACGAAGGTAAAAAGAAAATCCGAAGCTCACTAAGAAAACTGAAACAAACTTGTCCTCTTGGGTTCACCAACTCTTCATCACTATCATTAGATGCCCTCTACATGCAGACCCCTTATTTAAGAGGAATGCCAGGAAGAAGCCTTTTCTGAGCAATCGTTACTAGGAAACATATAATTTCTTCAATGCTACTAGGACTTTAACTGGAGATGTCTGATTTGGACAGATGAGACCAACTGAGAGCTTTTTAACAACAAACGTTTAAGGTGTGTTTGGATAAAACAAAGGATAAATATGAGAAAAACCTCCGCATGACCAGTGTGTAGGATCTGTGATGCTGTGGGCCTGTTTCACTTCCAAAGGCCCTGGAAAGCTTGTTGGAGGGCACAGCATCATGAACTCTGAAAATCTAAGACATTTTAAATAAAAAATTGGTGACCTCTGACAGAAAAATTGGTCATCATGGGTGTTAAATGAAAAGACACTACAGTTTTTCTAACATTTTTAAAATGAAATGATGCTTCTGCAAATTTATTTAAGGTTTGTTTAGTTTTTAAACATCTTTTACCCAGGGGTGCCGTTAAATGCTGAGGAGGCTGTAACTCTGGATGATCAGAGAACTTCATCATGCACCACATAAGTAATTAGTGACATCTCTGAAGCAATATCGGTAAACATTTTCCACCCCTTAGTGATCATGTAAGCATTTTCTTGTGATTAATCAGATTAACAACAAAAAACTCTGCAAATTATCACTGAGTGCAAACTGCAGAGGGGAAAAAATTACCCCTGGCATAATAAAAACAGCAGAGCTTTGCTGACTGTAAAGTTTACTGCGGCTGACTAATTGGTGCTACATGAAAACAGTCTAACGTAAATGCTTTCATGATTGTCTAAACTGAAATTACTACCACACTGGAGGAGACAAATGCTAACAGCTAACATCCAAAATTAACTATCCACCTTTTGTTGATGTCGACTTTTGTTTTAATTCATGAATTCTGAGGTCTCAATAGAAACCGGTTTATATATTGATGAGGTGAGCCATGATTTGGGCTAACAAAAATCTCAGAGGTCTGTTACTGGGCAGAAAACCACAGTGTGACTCTGTAATCACCCATTCAGCTGCTGAGATGGTTTCACCACCCACTGTCTTTATAAAAACCAAACAAAAAACATTAAATATCCATAAACAATATTCAGCCATTCTGTATGGAAATGATCATCTTGAATACCAACTTCAATACACACATTTATTAGTAACACTGTTAACCAATAAATGTTGGCACCAGTAAAAAAATAACTTTAGGACTCATCGTATAAATCTGACTTAACTGAGGCGGCACTGCTCACCGATCCTCCTGCACAGCTCATCTTCTAACTAGTGTCTGCAGCAGATCTCTGGCAGGTTTACTGGACCACCCATCTGCCTCAGAGTGTCTTATTGGAGGGCTCAGTCACAGAGCCGCTTCCCTCGTAGTCCAAGCTGAGGGGCAGGGGAGACTGGGGTGGGGCTTTTAGGACCACCCCGACAGTCTGAGTGGTGCTAGTCGGTGTCTGGGAGGTGGTGGCTGGGCTTTTTGTGGTGCTGCTCTGCACCATTGGCCTCAGTGTCTGTGGGGAGAGAGGGAGATAGCCTTGAGCCTGGAAAATATCCTCCTCGTCTTCAGGGTCCAGGCTGGGGCCCAGAATCTGCCGGCTGGAGTCTAACTGGGCGTGCAGGCTGTTGTGCGTACGCATGAGGTTATCATGTCGAGTCTCCAGCTCAGTTGGTCCATTCCCGCTAAACATTTCTTCCTCCAGCTCCTCCAGCTGCCGCGCCCACACATCACTCAGGACAACCTTGGCTCTGTGTGGACCCAACGATGACAAAACAGACTCCTTGAGTCTGTTCATAAGGCTCTCAGGAAGGTCATTTAAGACAGATTTCAGTTTCTGTTCTGGTTTTGAAGGTGCTGGTGGCTTTCTGCTGGGATCGGGGGTGGTGATTCGAGTCTCTAAAGCCAGGTCCGGCCAGACGTCACTGGTGGAGGCCAGCTCTTCCCCGCTGGCCTCCTCAAGGCTTCCACCCCCGGCCCCGGAGCCCAGCTCTGGCAGGGTGGAGTCGTCAAGCTTTTGAGTTTGGTTGAATTGATTTAAAACGTGTAGCAGTGCAAACATTTCATCAACATCCTTCTGGAAATTGGCCCAGTTGTCTGGGCTGGGTCTGTAGTCAGGCCTACATTCATACAGGCTTTCGTTTATGCTATACAAATCTTCCAGTTCCTGCCAGTTCACCTCCTCATCTGTCCAGTTGGGCAGCTTAACCCTGTCGTCCGTCCCATACTGGCTGTGTGCTGCCAGAAAAAGAAGAAAAAGAAAACTTTCAGCAACCAGTAGTAGAAAAGAGGACTTCTTCGAGTTCATTCAAACAGCATGCAGTCATGCCAGGCTTCTGGTTCTGACTACAGCAGCCAACGGCAGAGGGTTTGTGGCACCAAGCAACAAGCTCACTTCAAAGCAGCACAAGTTAAAGACACCACTCATACTGAACTCAAGCCACAAACAGGGCAAGCATTCTGCTCTTTTTTTAAGACTGAGAAAATATATTTATCATTCATAACAGACTAAGACTAAAGCTCTGCAGTAAATACAGTGCCTCATGAAAAAATACACACCTCTTTAACCTATTCACATTTTTTCATGTTGCAACCAAAAGAAAAATAATTGTGGTTTTAAGGAGATTTGATGTGATAGATCTGCACATAGCAGCACATTTGTGACGTGGAAGGAAAATAATAAATGGTTTTCAATAGTTATTACAAATCAAAAGTTAGGTACTTCTTAGTAATCAGGCCCCTTAAATCTGAGACCTCTAAATAATAGCCAGTGCAACAAAGGGCATTTAGATGTCACCAGTCTCAGTATGAATACATCAGTTACCCTATTTATGTCATAATACAATGAAGGGTTGGATCAAAGCATATTTATGAGTCAAAATCGCCTCTTCAAAGTAAATACTGATTCAAATGCACGTCACATTTGTAGGTTTTTATTTGAAAAAACAAAAAAACCCATCTAATCTACCTTCCACTCCTGTATGAGCTACTATGTTCTCATCTGTTACATAAAATCCCAACAAAACAAATTGAAATTTAAGGTTGGTAAACGATATAATGCAAAAAAGTTTAAGAGGCATGAATACCTTTGCAAGGCACTGAATATTATGGCATAATTTAAGACTGGCCTGCATTAAAATGAGGTACAAAGCAAGGATACCTGGAACAAAATACACTGTGAAAGAGACGAAAAGAAAATAAGCTGATGAACAGTGTATTCCCAGAAAAAGAAGATGAAGTTAAATATAAGCCATCAAAGAAAAAAAAGACAAAGAAATTTGCTGAAAAAGCAAACAATAACTGCAAATAGATGGGTGAAAAACAGAAAATCTGCATCAGTGCCCCTTAAGAATGGCGTCTCTGTGTAAATGGCTTTCCCGTAACTACTGCAGGAACAGATGGTTGGACATAAACTGAGGGACTCACAGAAAGGAAAGGCTTGGCCTCCTCTCTGACCACTTTCGATGCTGCTGTCGCCTGGTAAGCAGGTGTCAGAGGGGTCAAAATGCAAAATAGCGTCAAATTTACATCAGGCTTATGGATATGAGTGAACATGAATTACTGCTGCTTTGGGTTTTGATGTTACTAGAGATGCACTGAGCAGAACTGTATGGTTGACTTTCCAATCTCCTGTGTTATAAATCTTTCAACCGCCGACAAGGCTGATTATAGCCATTTGTGATTTCTCTTTGAGAAATGTGTTATAAGAAATAGGAGTAACATTCACAAATGTATCTTCTTTCTAGCATTCCTAATGTGAGGGATTAAAATGTATTTGTATTAAGATCAGAGGTGACAGCAGTTGCAAAACACAACGTTTACCAATTCAAAAACAGAAAAGATTGCAGACTTGGCATTTTAGACTGCTTTTTGGATTATCTTTTAACAATAGTATGATTAGTGCACCTAGCATTACTGAAACATATGTCAGTATATTCTAGAGAATGGAGATACTGGCCTAAACAGGGTTCCAAAAGGAACCGGCATTATAAACTAAATTTGACTGAACTATATTATAACCAAGATTGAATTAGACTTAGAACCTGACTATTTGTTTGGTTTGTATTAGATTGATTTGATCATACAAATACCATTGCCAAAAGCATTTGTTCATCTGCCTTGAAATAAAAGTTTAATAAGATGCCGGCCCACCCTTTGCAGCTATTAACAGCTTTAACTCTTCTAAGGAGGTTTTCTATCGGGGTTAGGAGTGTGTTTAGGAGACCAATCTACTAGAAGTGCATTTGTTAGATCAGACACTGATGTTGGACAACAAGGCCTGCATCAAAAAACGGGGGTCTTATGCGCTCTCTTCCAGCTGGAATGAACAATAGGCATATGATAGAAAATATCTAACTATGTGTCCTCACCACTTCGTAATAACTTCCACACAGAAGAGTGTTGGGTGTGTGCTACCGGGTAAAAATGACATAAAGTCAAAAAAAATAAAAATTACATAAAGTGCATTTAGTGTTCAGAAAAATATTTTTTAGTTTTAGACAGACTGGCCGATCAAGGTGATGATCGTTTCTGGTGTGATGATTTCTCAGTGCATCTCTAGATTTTACACTAGCCAAGAATGGAATGATGCTTTTTATGTGGATATAGGTGGCATTACATGGAATGTGACAGGTTGCAAGAATAGTTTCACATTTTGGGTGCTACACTGGTCTGACTTTCTGGAGATGTATAATCTTCTCATATCGGATTCTTTGTGACATGAGTAAAACTACTAAAAGGAAAGTTACAATAATCATCTCCAGAGCTTATTTCCCAAAGTGTCAACCTATTCCTACCTCCTAATGTAATGATGTTCGAGTGGATGGCACAGTGACATGCATGCTACAGCTTTAAATGTTTTATTTCATAGGGTCATGCTATCCAGTGAAAAACCTTATATTTCATACATGGAAGGAAATGTGAAAAAAATGGGGCAGAGGTGATCTTGCACGTTCCAAGTGGCTCCAGATTGACATTATGCAGCAAATGAAGGTAAAGAAAGACTGTGTGCGCAGAGAAAGAAAAAAATTAAGCTCTGTTGAGATTTGTTAGCATGTTCCCAGCATGCAGCCACGGATGGAGCATCAGCACCCCATGGATGGATGTATTAGTGGGAATGAGGCAAATTCGACCCATGCAGTTGTTAAAGGGGGGAAAAAAAAGAGAGCCGCTGAAGAGGAACAAAACTTGTCGGGTACCTGTGTGGCTCATAGCTTCCTCCATCTTTACCTCCTGATTGGAAAAAAATAACAGCAATCGATTGTTAATGCCTTGATTCAAAGGTATGTAGGAGGGAAACAGATCAGTCACACTGAGGCTTTTCCTCATGCACCGCTGCTAAATGCTATTGAGAAATACAAACACTGGAGAACTACGGAGAGAAAGAGAATTAAATATGAAAGAAGGAAAACATGGAAGGAAGATAGAAATTGATTTATTTATTGATTTATTGATTTATAATTGATAAACTGGATTCAATGGGAGGAGAGCAAAACAACATTTCCCTTTTAAGATAAAATATACAATTTGGTGAGTGAGGTCCAGTCACATTGTAGTCATATACTGCTACATTCGTTTCCTCTTGCAATTAAGTTTAACTCATGTATTTTACCAATGAAACCATCTGCAGATGTGAAGAATGGTCATTTTACGAGTTAACAGAACAGCCACTTCACTCTAGGAATGGCAGCCAGTTTAAGTGAGAGCCTTCAGGCTATTTGTTACATATGTAATGCCTTTCACAAGTCCAGCATACCAGTAGTGAAACACAATCAAGTTTTTGGAGCACAGTTTGGCTGCTCCGTGACTGCATTCTGCAGCTGCTAATTACAGACGTGAAGGTTTTACCCTCAGGTCATAAACATCGTAGGCAGTTCATGCCCCACACAAACACTGCAGGCTTACGTCATTGTGACATTAAGTAGTGACCACCTCCACCACTGAGATGTCAGCTATGGCAATGACAGTATGCTTATACTAAAATCGTTAACACTCTGTGAGTCAGGAAAATAGGAGGACAGCCAGAATGGACAACTGTAACAGGGCTTTAGTCAATTGACAGAATATAACTTTTAATCCGGGGGAAAACAGAAAAACCAGCAGGAAAAATCCAGGGCTGAAAGAGAAGTCAAGAGGGTATGTGTGTTGTAGTGACATTAATATCAAATCTTTATTGATTTTTTTGAACTTCACTAAAAAAAAAAAATACCTCCCACTATTGAGTAGATTATTTTCAAACACATGCAGCATGCAGGTATGTGCAAACACACACCATCCAAACTGAAACAGACCCACAACAGAAGAGGGAAACGTCTACAAACCACCATCAACAAATACAGCATTGCATTCCAGTGGCCAAGCTAACCCTCCTCTAAGTCATATCTGGCATTGCTGGTGAGGCAACAGCCTAACACTACACCCCCTGTATGAGCCGATTAATTTAAAAATCTCTGTATGCACTCAAAGACTAAATATACAACATATGAACCGAACAGACAGAGTATTCTTACCCGTATCCAAGCCTTTAGGTCGAGGATTGCACTGCTTGTACCCTTGACAACTCCTCATCTCCATTAGCTGTGCGTGGAGTGAGTTCAAGACGTCCCGATCCACAGCGTACACAGCGTTGGTCAGCTGCAAATACAATGAAACAGACAGAAATATTTCATTTTGTGTTTACAAACCAATATACACTTTTCTGGAATTTGTTTAAAAAATGATGACCAATCATAAATTCTGAAAATCGAATTGCCGTGAAACATTAAGAACAGTTATGGCCTGGTGACAAGAGCTTCAAATGTATTGAATCGCCGTCATCATCATAATACAAATGTGTGGAATATATGCTCCTGTGGCTGTGACCATGACACTCAGAATTTGACCTTTCACCCACATTTACATTTTTTGACCAAAGCTTTTAAAAACACATACACAGTGATCTCAGATTGGACTAAGACAAACCTTCTTTCCCTGGAGAAGTTTTTTTAATCTATGCTAGGTGTACAAGAACCTTAAATGTTTAGATCAAAAACTGTTTTTTTAGATGCCACAGGGTCCTTCAAACTAAACCATCTCATTCTGGTAAGCTTTTGAAATGACCCACATCTAATTCATGATTTCTTCAAACTTTAAATGCCAATTTTTTCTTTTATTCTACCTGAAATTTTACATGTCAATCATTAACAAAAATAGCTACTGCTTCCAACTGTGAATATAATATTTACTGATGTTTTGTTTTCTAATTCTATGATCTCACTAAGTCTAAAGAAGTGCACAGAAAAACAGTAAAGTCTATTATTCTGACTGGCTGTGTTATGTAACGTGACAATTCCCCCCCCCCCCCCCCCCCCACATTCCTCTTCTGAACTAGGTAATCACCACCTGGTGACATCACTAGATTTTGCGTTTCTTGATCCAAAGTAGAAAACCATGCAATGGCCTGGGCCAGAAAGGCCAGCTGCAACCTAGCTTTGACTGGGCATCCTTCAGGCCAAAACAATAACTATGTCAAGATTTTCCTAGTCAGCTGACAAGTCAGACAGGAATCTGCAGGAGTCCAAATAGGGTTCAGGAAAAGAGGTAAGAACAGCTGATTACAGACCAAAGTAAGGCGTTCTCTTATCAGTGTCTTGGGGTTCCATGGTAACGAGCTGATGGCTCAAAAGTGGGAAACTTGAAGTTTATTACTGTGCTCCTTTTCCCCTCCTAAACAAACACCAACATCTTGATATGGTCAGACTTTTAATCAGGGAGATAATACTCTGCTTACTCATAAATCTTTCTTGTCATGCTATGTTTGCTATTCAGCGATTTGTTTCTGTTTTGTTTAATTAGATCATTAATGATATTAGAGTGGTAACTAATACTTGCACTCTTGATTATTCCAACAGTCAATGTTAATGAGAAGTAAATAAACGATCTTTTCAACTGTTTATCTATATGTTTAACTTCTCAAACAAACCAAGATTTTTAATTCCCCTCCCAAAAAAAACTACTCTACACAAAGGACGATGAAACTACCAAATCTACAGTCAGGTCCCCAAAGTTTAACATTCTGTGTGGTACATTAAGCGGAAAAAAGGCTAAATCAAGATGAGGACTGTGCAATAGTATTGCAAAAAATTTTTAAGTAGTCACAGCAGAAATGAACACACAATACGATTATTATAGACAAATCTTCACCCACCTGGTACGGGTCATTGTTGAGATCAAAGTATTCCAGGAAGCCGGTGGAAAACTCACAGAAGAGTGTGTTGTGGGTCTCATTGATGGTTCTTAGGCACCAGTAGGTGTTGTTGTTGGAACTGGTGCATGCACAAAATGCACCCACTGCAAGATAATTAACACCATTACTATGCAGAATATATAAAAGAGAAAGTGTGGAATGAGTTAAAGCCATAAACGCAATATATATATACATACAGGTCCAGAAGGGAGCAGTTTGCCAGTGGTCATTGTTATGAGTAAAGCAAGTGAGGCCTGGCAGACTGCAGTCGTCTCCCTTCCTCTGTCGCTTCTTTTCCTTCCTTTCCTTCTTCCTGCGCCGGATCTCGTTATACAGCTGGGTCTTCCCATCAATGTCGTGTGTGGTCTCCCTGTTAAATAGTAACATGAAGCAATTTTTAAAACCGTGACGAAAACTTGACTTTAACTTCAACTCTTTCTGGTGTCAGTAACCACAGTGATGGAAGGTACAGAGGGGACTTCCAGAAGGCAACACACGTGCTGGGGTATGACAGCCTGTTTACGCTTATTTTTAAGCTCGAAGTTTGGCCAATTCTGTCCAGAATGACATCCTAGCCACCGTCCTCTCATCCTCCCTGCTTTACAAAAAACAGACACCGCTGGAAACAGCTGCTTTGTATCACTATAATCACTATCCCAGAGTTTCATGGTGGAAGTTGATCACTGTGTTTGACGGACGTACTGATTTCTCCTCTGTTGAATCATTTATTTCTTCCATGCAACTCAATCACTTCCAGACACACACAAGCCAATCCACAGCAAAACATGTGCTTTGTCATTTAAACCCAATTCAGGAACCAAACATTTAACCAACTTTTTAAACAACATGAAGGTTCAGAAACAGGAGATTCCCTAAAGGGTAAAAAACATGAACACACACTGGATGAGGCATTCTACAACCTGGTTATTAATTGCAAACCAATAATAAAAACTCACTTGAATGGATGGAGCTGATCATTCCTGCCCTTCAATCTCTCTCCCTTGTTTCTAAGGCCTTTGTTGAAATAGCTGGATTTACAAGCAGGGGGAAAAAGAGTAAGGATGGCAGAAAAAGAGCACTCAAATGAGAATAAACATGATGACTAAATGAAACCATCAACAACTTGCAGTTTCTACAGTAATATAATTAGAGGGAGAATAACTAAAAGCTAAAACATAAACCACAAACCTCTTTCCACAGTCACAATCATCTGGTCGTGTTCTTTTCAGATGGCCTCTGACTTCTCGAAGGTTCTTGATTTTGTCCTGAAGCGCTTCAATCTGGATGAGAAAATATGTAGCCAAAAATTTTAATTTTATATTGTCCATCATTGCAAGTCAATGACTTCCAATTTCAGAAAAAATAAAACAAAACATGCAAATCAGCCATCTTACCTCCTGATCAACATAGCTCTTATGATCTTTCCAGGCTTTGGAGGATTGGTAGATTTCTCTCTCACAGTGAATGCTGTCATTCATCAGGATGTAACATCTAAAATTGTTCAAGAAAATGTATAAACTACCCTTAAAAAAACAAGGTTATATCAATGTGAAAAACATAATAGTAGAAACAAGAATTACTTGTGGGTAACTTTCACAGAGTTTAGGTATCCCACTGCGTTGGTATCATCCGCCAGCATTTCCTCAGAACCGTCGTCAGACCCCAAGTCATATTCTGGGTCCTCTGAGTTGTAGTGCCGCTTTGAGATGCCGCGGCGGCGGATGCTGGACTGGTCATCTGCTTGCAAGTCAATGTCATATATCTGGCCCTCAAATTCCACAGACAGTGATCGAGCAGGCCGGGTGTGGACAAAACGGGGGCGATACCCTGACAGGAAGCAAGAAATCAGAGTTAAGCATCTGATTTTGGAGAACCAAGATCTGACAATATTTTGCAGAGCCACTTCTGTTAATGTTGCTTCTAAAATTTCATACAGATGACTTGGTCCTAAATGAAAAGGTTTTTCAGGGTTTTTTGAAGGAGCCTGTTCATTTTCCATCCATCCGTCTATGAATCCATATATCTTTCTAGATCAATTAACATTAATTCAATATTTTGTGGTTCTAAATGTTTTCTCAAAAGTTTTGTCCTGTATCTTCGTGTTGCCCTGTGATGAGTCTATCCAAGGTTTACCACACCTATCTCCCAATGACCACTGGAGGTAGGCAGAAAGCTTGGGATACAGTAGACTTTTGGTCTGGTTTTGCTGAGGATCTAAGAAACCTAAACAAATGAAACCTGGGCTCAATTGTTCTACACTAAACATATACAATTTAAGACACAGTTTGTGATTTCTGAAATCTGTTATTCTGTTTATGAAAACATTATACAGTGAATAATAACCAAGGTTGGCTTCAGTTTTTTTTTTCTTTTTAAATCAGCTTCCATAGTTTGCTTGATTTAAAGGAGTCTGTATGCTAAATAAAGCATATAAATGCTCCATTTCTGGGTATTAGAATAAAGAATAAAGTCTTAGATTTAACTCTTTAGATTTTCAGCAAGAACTGGTCAAAGAAGAAATAAAAGTATTTCTTAAATCCTGTTTAAAAAGTCATTAGTTCATTTGAGAATTTATATGATAATGTAGAGGCCTGCACACATTGGGTCTTAAAACACATATCGGTAATGAGAACAGAATTTGTGCCAACAGGGGGCAGAGATTGATTAAAATAATCAGTGACCATTTAGAAAAAGATCAATAGATTTGGTCTGAAAATGCATTAGTTGTGGCCCTAATTTTGTTCAATCAACACTAGAGGGCACCATATCTTTCAATTTCAAAGCCCTGGCAGAACACACATACTGAAGTGCAAAACAGACCTCTTACTGGATGTTTGCCTCTTACAAGCATCTGACTCATTTTAGAGCATAAACAATAACTTTATTTTAAAAAAAATAAAGTTTTGAGATTTCTAGGCTTGCTCTTCCAAAAGTACTGAAACAAGAATCAATGGGAGCATTATAAGTGTAACAAAGAGATATTAATCTCAACCAAAAGTCACTAAAACTTCTCTTGTAAATACTGTAAAATACTTTAAATAAATCAAAGGGACAAATGATCATGATAAGGATAAAGTAGATAACAGGTAAGTGGTACTCACGTTGTCCTCCTGAAGAGAACCGCCTCTGGGAACGCCGATTCGCTCTGGATGGTTTATAAGGGTCCTCACAGTCACACACCTTCTCTCTATTGTCGTAACTGCTGGGGAGTCTCACGCTGCGAACCCTTTTGCTGGAACCTTCCTTAGAACCACCTTTACACTTCTGGATCCTCCACTTCCCTGTGATCTCCTCCACACAGTGCCATTTCTGTCAACATCCAAAGCACAAAGGACTGAGAACAATTTGTATAACTTTTTTAGTTTGATAATTTCAGATCTTTAAACAGTCTGCAACGATTTTGGAAGGTTTTTTTTTCCTGCAGCATTTTAAGTCCTGGTCTGTTGATGAAAATGGCATCCTAATGTAACAAAGATAAACCAAAACCACCAAATGAGATGAATTAGGCTTGTCTGGTGTCTGTAAAACAAAGAGGAAACCCCACTCAATCTCACATCAGCCTTGTCCGTGCGTCACTAACGTAATTGTGTAAATAAACTCCCACACGTTTGGCTACATCAGCTGCACCTTTCTTAACACGCATTCCAGCAGGAAATAAAGTGTTCAAGACTGATTGCTGAGAGTACTGTGGCTGTTAGGCCCTGGATAAAACTGGACCCAGGCATCTGAAGAGTGTGGCGCAGAAGATCAGTAGTCAGTGTGGGAACAAGGGTCCAAACAAAGACTCGTAAGGCAGATCAGGTTTCTTCTGGAGGAGCTTATGGGGCACCAGTGGAGTGGTCATGTCAGAGTCAGAAAAGATGCGAGGCAGAGGCACGCAATGTTGCCAGAGGATGAAAAAACAATCCTCCTTTCGTTATCTAACCCCCATGAGTGCTTTCACTGTGAAGTCTAAATGCAACATATGCATGTGTGGCAGCGCCATTGCATCAGCGGGACAGCAGAAGATGATGAGAAACAAAGGAGGATGGGAGTGGCTAGAAGGAGTCTGATTTGCCGACAGAGTTACAGTGACTGTTTGGCTTCCAGTGAATGTTATTTTACAGCCATCTGGGTTTGCAGTTTAAGATTTACTCCACAGGATGCTTCCCGGTTTTATTTTGTTTGGAACAGAAAGAATGATAATGCAACCTGAAGCGTGAGCTGCTGTGACTCAAACCTGCCACGAAGCCCTACAATGCACAGGAACGCTGGAAAAGGTTTATTACATACAGCTGAAATGCTGCACCCACACGCTCCTGAGATCAGCCGAAACTGCTCCACTGCTGCCTTTATTAAGTGATTGTTACATACACACATTTATGTGGTCATAAAGTGGATCTGGGTTGAATTAGGTGGACCCTCAGAAAGTCTGCCCGTCCTTTTAACACTACCTGAAATTTGTAACAATTTGTATTTCTCTGGCCTGTCTGCTCCAGGGCCACTTACTGTACCATCTGGCTGTTTGGTCTGCCAGAAAATTAATGGCCGCAAGATGAAAAGCAAGTACCCACAAATTAATGGACTGCAAAACGGAGCAAAAGAGACCAATTATAAAGCAAGTGATGCACTTGTAAATGGCTGCTTCAGAAATGGTCCACAGATATTTTCTAACCAGCAGGACGAACGCCACTTAAAGTCTGACAAAACGTCTTCGCTGGACAACTGGGAAATTACAAATCTGTCAACTTTTGCTTGCAGCAATTTTTTGATGCCTTTGCTTTACCTGTCCTGGCTGCTCGCAAGGCGTCTGGAGTTCAGCCAGCTGACATGTTTCTCTGACCTTCTGGTACTTTGGAAGGCTGTTGGTGTGCTGAGTGCTCACTGGGTCATCCTTCTTCCTTAACATCTTACTGCAGGAGAAAATAGGAACAGTGAAAAAACAACAACATACAAACTATATACACATGTTCCACCTCAAATGACAACTTCAGCCAGTTTCTATAGCATTCGGAAATTTCAGTAAAAAGCATTTACCTATTTGGGGGTTGTTATCTGTATGTTTTACAGATCATGTAACAACACTGAGGTCGGTGCCCAATTTTACAGTGTGGTAAAGGGCATTCCCTTTTTACTGCCATCCGGACCAACTCAGATCTGGTCTATTTTAAAACCTTTAACTGTTAGACTCATTCAATCTAGCCTGAATTACACTTCACTGAATAGAGACAGCTCTACCCTCTGACAAATACCAGCTATAATGCTGTGTTTGGCATCTAAAGCCAACTGAATTTAAAAACCATGCCCCCATGACTTCTAAACCACGGGGGCTTTAAATGTAAAACACTATTGTATGAAAGGTGTACATCCATAAAATGTCTTGATATCATACCCACAGCTTTTCTAAAGAAAGTTCTTCCTGTCATTGGGTCTGATCTGGTTTAAATTGTTAACTCATCCCTGTTATCAGGTGTAGGGATGGGCATAATTAATCCACGATCGATTAATTGATCATTAAGAATTTCATCGATGACATTTTTTTTACATGACATTTGACATGACATTTTTCAATTAACGCATGTTCTGTTGCGTAGTGTGAGTTTTGAAGGAATGCAATTAATTTTTCTATGTGGCAGTAATGAAACACTTTACCACATGAGGGCGATGACTGAAAATAAAACCCACAGGCCGACTCAGTTTCTGGTGAGTTTCTGTGTTTCAAAAGTAGCACTGTCATGAAGAGGTGGCAGCAAAGTTTGGCGTGGGACCACTTTGACAAAAAAACAAAGAACAAAAAAAAAGTCTCGGTTCACTGCCAACAGTGCGAAGTTGTGTATAAGTACTTGAACGCACTTCCAACCCTGGTTAGAAGCAGAGCATCCTGCCTTTGGTCTCAACCTAGCAGCAAGTCGGTGTTAGCAAGGAGGAGCCGAGATGCACAACGAGCAGATAAACTTACTCACCGATTACTTTCTGAGGGAGGCTCCGCCACCCCTGGATTGCACCCCTACAGATGGGTGGAAAATGAATGAAACCAGATTCCAGAGGCTTGCCAAGTTAGCACGGAGGTATGTGTATCACAGCGACGTCTGTCTCTCACAGCAGGTGATCTCGGTGCTGCAGGTCAGACGCGACAGCAGCCTAGTAACCGTCAGTCTGCTCACCAGGCTGCTTTCACTTCTGACCCCAGCGCATGTTAACATGCTCATCTTTCTCAACAAAAATCTGTAGACTGATGCTAAAGTTTTATATAAGTTACGGTTTCTTTTGTTTTTGTCTTTTTTACTCTGTTAATGAGCCTAATTCATTGTTAGGTACGCTGATCTCTCTCATCCTCTTTCTCGACTCTTTTTGCCAAATGTAACACAAAACTATCAGACCTATAAGTATTATATTTTTTTTATTAAGTTATTGTTTAACATTACTTTTTTTTTTACTTTTTGGAGAAGAAAAAAATATGAGCGTCAGTTGTGGTAATGAGTACCATCTTGGACTCAGACCTAAACCTCCAAGGTCACATAAAGGCAATCACAAGGTCAGCCTTCTATCACCTGAAGAACATTTCTAGGATTAAAGAACTAATGTTGCAACAGGACCTTGAAAAACTCATCCGTGCATTTATCTTTAGTCGGATTGATTACTGCAACAGTGTCCTCACAGGTCTACCTAAAATGTCAATCAGACAGCTGCAGCTGATCCAGAACGCTGCTGCTCGCATTCTCACTAGAACCAGGAAAGTAGAGCACATCACCCCAGTTCTAAAGTCCTTACACTGGCTCCCTGTAGCTCAGAGAATAGATTTCAAAATACTTTTACTAGTTTATAAATCATTAAATTATAAATCATTAATTTATAAATCATTATGACTTAGCACCAAAATATGTTGAAGACCTGTTGTCACCGTACCAACCACTCAGACCACTCAGGTCCTCCAACTCTAGCCTACTAAACATCCCTAGACTCAGAACCAAACATGGAGAAGCAGTTTTCAGTTTCTATACTCCCTTTATCTGGAACAGACTTCCTGATGAGTGCAGAGCTGCTGAAACTCTGAACCGCTTTAAATCGAGACTAGAAATTAATCTGTTTAGAATAGACTCCGAGTAAATGATTGTCATATGTATCAAATGTGTTCATGCTCTCTTGCTTTATTGATGTTTCTCTTGCTTTACTGATGTTTCTCTTGTTTTATTGTGTATCATGTGTTGTGTATGTTTATTGTGCATAATGTGTTATGTGTGTTTCATGCTAATTTGCTACTTTTAATTTCCAATGTTATATTCTATGGGTTTTTTTTTAAATCACCAAATCATGTAGAGCACATTGAATTACCCTGTTGTTGAAAGTGTGCTATACAAATAAAATTGCCTTGCCTTTAAACATTAGAGATGCATAAAGAAATCCATCGTCACCAGAAATGGTTGCTTTTTTAAAATCAACCCCGACAGATGACTGGCTGGTCAGAAACTCCAGAATATGATTAGATATGAACAGACTGCACTGACAACAACACTCTTTGGTGCTGAAGTTTTTGCCAAAGAAAAAAAACACTGAAGTTACACATATTCAGTATCAAACCTCTGTTGTTTCAATACTTTTTCTAGACTTTTCAAGATTTAAAACATGGACTACCAGGCAACTGACTAGGTTGAGGGTTTCAATTAAATAAAAAATTATTTTCATCTCAAGAGACTTTTGTCTCTTTCTCTGCTCTGAGTGATTTCATGGTCTTGGCTGAAGAATCGGTAATCTATGTTGTCTCTTTGTGCCCAAGAGTCTAGACTTAGGGATTTTGTCTACCTAAGTCCAGGCTGTTTTACATCAGCGTATAAAGTTTAGCCTCAATCCCAGAATTCTCTCATCCCAACATGTTTTAGCACCATGACAGAATGACAACCATGACAAGATCCAAAAACTTTACAACCAGTTCCTCAACCATTTCTCCCAACACCCAAGGGAGAGAACAGCCAACTTTCCCACACAGGCTTGGCTTTCGTCTCTTGACTTCAGTCTGGGATGATTAGTGAGCAAACAGTTGTTGATGTCACTCCCTGATGACTGCATTATGAAGATGATGAGATTTTTCAAACAGCACAGTCAGCTCCAGCTGTCTGTGGTAGTACTGTAAGGTCATGTGAGGGTGTCGAATCGGAGAGCATGTCACATGAACAGACTAACAGAACACATCAGCTACTGCAAGTGCACTGCTGTAAAGTTTAAAGGTTAAGCTCAGCCTTTACTTATAAGTGTTCCAGCAGAAAGCCTTTAGAAACAGTGGGGATCAATGGAACAGCTTAAAAAAAGGTAAAGGTCACTGATGCTCTGTACATATACTGTCTCCATGTCTTTCAACCCAACTGGAGATTCACAGTCTTGGGTAGATTTTTGCAAATGTTGGCAAGACAGCATATTAGTGGAAGAGGAGAGAGCAAAAGTATCAATTTAAAGCAAAAAAAATTGGTTTAGGGAAAAACCAAAGAAGGGAAAATGGTTCTGTCAGTGTGTAGAATATAATAAAGGAGATTTCACAAGCTCAAAGTATAATCTGGCTTCAACCCGATTATTTCTATTTTTCACCAATACTTATAGCCATCTGAATCTTGTAAAGACTAGCTTGATCGGATTATTTTTCTGTTCTCCTGTTATGGCTTTCAGTGAATCCATCAGATGAGACACAAGACACCATGTTCTACAACAAATCACTCAATTCAAAAGAGAAGTTGCAAAAAGAACTAACAGAGCTTTGTGGAAAAGCTACTGTATACAAAGTCAAGTTTCAAATTCATCACAAGCAATGTTGGGCATGCAGTGAACATGCAAAAAAAGGTCAGCTAGTCAAATGAGACCAAATTGAACATTTCTGGCTCACATGCAACCCAACATGTGTGGTAGGGCAGAAATATCTGGAAGTCACCCAGAATACGTATCTCCACGGTGAAATATAGTAGTTGCTGCATCATGCAGTAGGAATGCTTTTGTTTTTAACAGAACACCTTTTAGAGGCTACAAAAGACTTTTGACTATAGGGCAGAGGTTCAGCGTCCAACAAGAGAACGCTAAACATACAATCAGAACAATGAAAAGAAGGATGCCCAAACATTTTCATCTCCAGATGTACAAACTTGGTACAGACATCCCAAAAAATCTTGTAGCTCTACTGCAGCTAAAGATGGATCAACAAAGCATTGATTAAGGATGACTAAAATGAATGCATGCAATACTTTTCAGATTTTTATTTGTATTTGTATTAAGAAACTCATGTATTATTTTCTGATAAACTGACAATCAATCCAGTGTGTACAGCAAGAAATAGGCCCTTACCACTCGACCCTGCACAAATAAGCAGGTATAGACAATGGATAGATCATTGGTCCCCTACCACAGAATTATTTATTGTTGGTATATATCAAATAAAATCCAAACAAAAGGCATTATATAGTTGTAAATGAGAAAATGCAAAAAGATTCAAGGGCTATGGAAAGTTTCCAGAAGTCTGCATTTTTCGTGGAAACAACCTAATGTCCTTCACACATACGTGTCAGCACCCCCTGCATGAACTGTCATGAACCAGAAAATGAATATTTCAGTCTCCGCTAAGTTGTTGCCTTCCAAAGAGATTGTGGTCAGGAAATGGATGACAGATAAATAGCAGAGAGAGGCAGATGTACTGTCTGAATGAGGACCATCTATTGAGCCCTTTATTTAAATATACTGTTAGCTTTATGTGACACATGATGTGCCTGTGGTGTTGACAAGGGTGTGTGTGTGTGTGGGGGGGAGTCTGAACCCCAGCTTACCCACGCTCCACTAGGAATGTATCTCTCCAGACTTTGGGTTTCCGGTTGGGTTTGAATCTGTGAAAACAAATCGGACATAGTTCATGGACTGGTTTTTGGAACGTCTTTTCTGCAGCAGCCTTTCAGACAAAGCTTGCCAAGATTAGGGAAGCTGATCACAACAGTCTTTTGGGGGTTAAGGCTCTTCAGTTTTTTTGCATCTCTGGAAGCAGTTTACTGCATTTTTATCAACAATAGATGCTTTGTAGCGGACAGCTATTTTGCACTTACACTGAGCACTGTTAGTACAGTGGTTTTTGTGGAGAAACACATGATTGAGCTTGCAAACAAATTCTAAAGAAACCTTAATAAAGTTGGACCAGAACAACTTGCAGCCAAAATCCCACAGCCAAGAAGAAAAAATAATCCTCCAAATTGCCAGCTGTGTGCTTAGCCGGAGTTAATGCAATCATTCATGTTGTGGAAATTTACATTTAGTAATGACAGATGAAGATCATAGTTGCATGGATCACGCAAACTGTACAGTTACTGTTCAAAATGGCCATTAAGACATGACTAGAGCCATACAAACCTGTTGCCAGTCCGCTCCTGTTCCAGCAACTTAAGAATGGACTTTCCATCCATGTCTGGGGGAGTGTCAAGTCCAGCAATGTGAAGAATTGTGGGAGCTAGGTCAATGTTCAGCACCACATGGGGATTTCTAAAGAAGTGCACATATACAGTTCACAATGTCAGAGTAACCATTTCTAAAACAAGCAGATCTTGAGCTTTAACAAATAAACAATGTAAGTTGATCGGTACTCACACAGCCCCTGGATCCACGTTTGGTCCTCTCAGGAAGAATGGCACCCGAATATCAAAATCATAAGGCATCGACTTTCCCTTGACCAACCCAAACTGACCAATGTGGTAGCCGTGATCTGCTGTATAGATGATGTAGGTGTTGTCCAGCTCACCAGTTTCTTCCAGCATGTCATAAATCTGTAAGTACAGGACGATAAGAGGGAGCACTATTCACTTTATAAAAAACTTTAAGAATTATACTCACCTTCTGCACAGAGTCATCCACAGATAGAAGTGTCTGCAACCTTTTCCGATGCAGGAAATTGGTGAACTCCATGTGGATTGGTTTCATGGGGCCCGTGTATTGCATGATCCAATGTTTGTCCATATTGGGGGCATAGTTATAGCTGGGGGTACTGGGAGGACACACAGAAGACAAACATGGAGAAAAAAAATCTACTGTGTAGAAAACCCAACTATCACCTCAAAACCTAAAATGTGAATACCTGTCTGAGCAACTTGTGAGTTGTAAGAGAACGTTTGGCAATACCAAAAAACACCTGTCTGCTACTTTTTTTTTTACACCTGTTACTGTTCAGTAACAGGTGCCACAGTCTTCCACTGTGTTTGACACGCATCGGTTGCCACGCTGTTTGTTGATGGAAAGGTCTTCACACTTTTACAGCCAGCACCACCGCTGTTTTTCCACACCCATCTCTGAACATCTCTCCTCTCACATAGAGACGAGAGTCTCCTTGCTCGACTGCAGTCTTGGCACAGATGGGTCATTTGAGGGCTGGCATATGCTTATGAAAATAACAGGCCCCAAAGTCAAGTTTGCTACAAATTCTGGAGCAAGAACTCAATAAGTCACGGTCATTTGAACAGGTAGTGGATAACGGGATGGGGTAAACAGCAGAAAAAGAGAGAATCACTCAGATTTATTAAAGAAAATTTGAAAATACGTTTTTGGGATTAAGTATAAAGTTAAAAAGAGAGATGGAGGATACTGTAAAACATTATGCCTGCAAGGTTTCTAGAACAGAACATACAGGCAGTAGCATGAGAATACAATCAGCAGGGTTAGATTAATTCTTTCTTCTTTAGTATGATTTCACATCTGAAGTAGCAGTCCAGAATATCAAAACTCTGATACTTAATGAAGCTCAGCTATGAGAGCCCCTATGCTCTCACTGACTGAGCTGCCTTCTGTCCTCGTCTCCTTGGGCCTGCTTTGTGAGAAGGGTGAACTCTTCACCCACTTAGCAGGCAGTATAATAAGCCCCACAAAGAGGCTTGTCTCTGGGCAATGGGCCACCAAGGTATGGGGCCCTGAGCACTAGGGAACCAGGAATGCAGAGGTCAGTGGGATGAAGTCAATCTGCAGGAGAGATCACACCTGCCACCAAAGTACATACATACAGCACCTTGCAAAAGTATTCATACCCTTTTTAGTTTTTCACATTTTGTCAACGTACATTTACAAACTTTTATAGGTCATAGCAGGATTTATGTCATAGGCCATCACAAAGTGGTGCATAACTTTGTAGTGCAAATGAAATGGAATTCACATTTAAATTTATAAATATTAATCTGGGATGTATAACAGCACTTTGAGCTTTTAGCTCCCTTTACCATGATCCCTCTATTTAAAATCCAGAGCAAAAAATGGCCCACATAAGTCACCTCATTAATAAAAACAGTCCACCTGTTTGTAACTGAAACAGTATAAACACATCACCCTGAAAACACCATGCCCACAGTCAAACATGGTGGTGGCACCATTATGTGGGGGGGATGCTGTTCTTCAAGAGGGACAGGAAAGCTTGTCAGATTCGGTAGGAAGATGAATGGAGCTGAATAAAGGGCAATACTGGAAGAAAACCTGGTAGAGACAGCAGAAGGCTTGAGAATGTGGTAGAGGCTCCCCTTCTACGAGGAAATTCCCGTAAAACAGCTAGGTATACAATGGAATAGTTCATATTTAAGTATTTTAATCTGTTAAAATAGTCCAGTCAAAGTCCAGATCAAAAACCAACTGAGAATCTATGGCAACATGTGAAAATTGATGTTCACATATGATTGCCATCCAATCTGAGTGAGCTTGATCTATTTTATTTAAAAAAATTTGAAAAAAGGCCTGTTTATATCAGACTACACAAACACACATACAGTACATGTGTGTGTGTGTGTGTGTGTGTGTAATATATATATATATATATATATATATATATATATATATATATAGACCAAAATTAGAATATCATGGAAAAGTTTATTTATTTCCATAATTCCATTCAAAACGTTAACTTCCATGGATTATAGATTCAGGGCCCTCAACTTAAACGATTTCAAGTATTTAGTTGTTTATTTGTACATAGTTTGGGCTACCAGCTCATAAAACCCACAAAAACAGGAATTCAAAAAAATTTGAATACTGTGAAGAAACCACCATTTACTTCTCAGTTTTTGCACAACAAAAAAGAAAAATTAGGATCATACCAAATCAATCAAAATATGGTTCTTTCAAAACCATATGTATATATTCAATACTTGGTAGGGAATCCCTTTGCCCTAATAACTGCCTCAATGCGCCGTGGCATGGAGGCAATCAACTTGTGGCATTGCCTGGGAGTTATGGAAGCCCAGATTTCCTTGATTCTTGCTGTCAGCTCTTCTTTGTTTTTGGGTCTGGTGCCGCTCATTTTCATCTTGATAATACCCCATAGATTCTCACTGGGGTTTAGGTCCGGCGAGTTGGCTGGCCAGTCAAGCACTGTGATGACATGGGCATCAAACCAGGTTTTGGTGCTTCTGGTGGTATGTGCAGGGGCCAGGTCCTGCTGGAAGATGAAATCTGCATCTCCATACAGATAATCAGCAGAAGGAATCACGAAGGTCCTCTAAAACATTCTGGTTGATTGATGCGGTGACCTTGGATTTAAGAAACCAGAGTTTACCTACACCTACACTGGACATTGTACCCCAAATCATGACTGACTGTGGATATTTCACACTGGACCTCAAGCAGCTTGGGTTCTATTTGTTACCCGTCTTCCTCTAAACCATTGGACCTTGATTCCCGAATGAAAGGCACACTTTACTTTAATTGGAAAAGAGGACCTTGGACCACTGGCCAACAGTCCAGTCCTCCTTCTCTTTGGCCTAGTTGAGACACTTCCTATGCCTTCAAGTGGCTTGACCCGAGGAACCCAACAGTTGTAGTCCATCTCCCGGATGCGTCTGAATGTGGTGGTTTTTGAAGCTGTGACTCCTGCCTCATTCCACCCTTTCTGGATCTTTGCCAGATTCAGGAATCATCTCTGTTTGATAATCCGCTGAAGCCCATGGTCAGCTCTTCTGCTGGTGCATCTTCTCCTGCCACATGTTGCCCTTCCACTAGACTTTCATTGATATGCTTGGACACAGCACTCTATGAACAGCCAGCCTCCTTAGCTACGAACTTTTGTGGCTTCCCCATGGAGGGTATCAATGATTGTCTTTTGACCAGTTGCCAAGTCTGCAGTCTTCCCCATATGGAACCTAACTGGGGCAATTGAACCAAAGTGAAGAGATTTAATGACATCTGGGAAAACCTGTGCAGGTGCTTTGAGTTTAGTAGATGAGTAGTGTGTCACACTCAATTTAAAACATTCATGCCCAAATTATGTACAAATACACAACTTAATACTTGAAATTGTTTAAGTTGTGTTCCCTGAATCAATAATCTATGGAAGTTTAACATTTTGAATCGAATTATAGAAATAAATAAACTTTTCCATAATATTCTAATTTTTTGGAAAGGGTCTGTATATAGACACACTAGATATAACCCAAAATTGAAAAGTGCTAAATACAAAAGAATGCCATTTCTTTCCAAATAAATTTAAAGAACATTTTTAAATATTCACTTTAGACTTCACAATTAGGCACTATTTGGCATTTGTCTATCACGCAAAATTCCCAATGAAACACAATTAGGTTTACAGTCCTGATCAGACTGAATAGGGTATAAATGCTTTGTAAGGCCCTATAGTTTTTTTTGCACAAAATCAAACTCCGACCCATCCCACATGAACGTTGGTGACTTCTTAGTAGAGCAATTTGTTCATATACGATTAGTACTGTCCCTCCCTGCTATCATAAGGCATGCAATTCACCAACCACATTACATGTCTAGTATTTAAATGGGTCTCAACTTGGCTATGACTAAAGAACCAGGCAAAAACACCTTAAGTGAGGAATGTTAATAACATTAACACTGAACCCTCCACTGCTATTGCAGCTGTCAGAAGTACAGACGCTTGTTTGATTTACGAGGCAGCTCCTCCTTTACTGCCACGCAGTCTGTTCTCAACCCTGAGAGAAAACACATTGGCTGCATCATGCAACTGCTCCAAACATTAAATACCTCCATACTTGTAGAGGGCATGATCGCTTTGAGGCAAACCAAACTGGAACAGAGTCAAAAATTATTCTTTTTGTTCAAGAGAATTCCCAAGAATGGAAAAGGTGATTTGCCTCAGCTGATGAAAGCAAAAAGTCAACAAACACCCACCCATGTAAACCACCTGTGGTCTCCATAGTAACCTCTCCACATACACAACACCTACACACAATCACTGGGACAACCCTTTCAGTCACTCGTGGCCCCTGAGCTCCACCCCCGTCACATGGAGGCACCCGCTAAAAATAAATTAATATTGTCACAAAGGGTGTTCCAAAGAACACAATGCATTCCTCGCATCCCAGGAGCCAAGGGGAGAAACGACTGATTGATATGGACAAGGTCAGGAAGTTCTTTGGGGATAAAAGTGAACAGGAAGCTGGGGGGGGTAGACAACGAGATAACAGGGGATGGAAATATGGAGGGAGAGGTAAATAGAGGGATAGAGAGAGATATATTGAAGGCAAGACAGGCGAATGTGGGTAATGTGGGAAGACAGAAAGTGAGAGGAAAGCACACAGAGAGCACAAAGGAAAGTAAGTGATAGTATTCTGCAAGACATTCAGATGAGAAAGTAGAACGCAGGACCACTGGGACAGAATTCATACCACAGCCTAGACTAAAGGCATGAGCTGTTGGCTTGGCATAAGCATGGTGTTATGATAACAATCCCTGATCTGCTCCACTGGTATGTCCCCCCTGGTGTTCTCAAATGATAAATCATTTGGAGTTCATTCCTTCCCCATCTTCACTTGTTAGAGCTTCAAAGAAACCTGTTATCCCCAGCAGATTGAGGACTTGCCTACTGTCATCATGTTAGACACACCTCATCATATAAAACTCCCACTAGGTGTTAAAGAGAAAACTGTGAGATCCAATTAGCAAAGCATGTTGGGTCAAACATCATGGAATCCTGTCTCTGTCAGAGGAAAGAAACACTGCAGGCAGATAGTTTTTTCAAACAATTACAATCCCTGTGTACTCAGGCACTGTATATTTTTTCATTTTAGGTCAATAGTTTTCTTTGCATGTGTTGCAAGTTTATTAGCTAGAGGTTCAGGAGAAAGCCAAACAGACGTAGCAAAACTGATGAAAATGGCCAACCAATGTTGTGGTTTCATGCTCAGAAAACAAAAGTGTAAATTCGACTTTTGTTGCTAAGAGTTTTCTAAAAGAAATAAAGTGGACAAAAGGTGCCAATCCATTAGATTAATTTGCAGAATATCAATTAGTGCAGACAGGGGTTTTAAGAGCTCTGTTCTATCCGACTGGGTACAAATAACATCTGAGGCTGCCTTGGAGATTTCATACTTGGACAAAGGCAATAGTTTATTTTATCCATGGAAGTTGTGGCAAGGGGTCCTGCTTCAAAAGAGTTCAAAACCAGAATAGCATGATATGTGTTATATTAGGAAAATCTATGTGAATATTGTTGCACAGTGAAATGATAAGCTGAACACTGCTTATCATTTTACAATATACAGCCCTTCTGTTTAAACCGATTGGTGTATATTTGATCATTTTTGAAAGTCTAGCCTTACTTACATGTGCTGTGAGGCATTTGGGAAGAGCTCAGCATACTGTGGGGCCGAGTCTTCTGGACCATGAGGGGCAGCATGACTGATGACCATCATCACAGGACGATGAGGGTATATCTTCTTGGACATGCGGAAAAAGCTGATGCTGTCATTGGTGATCAGATCTGTGAAATAATCCTTCAAAAAGAAGAGCAAAATGAGTAAAGTTACTGGGTGCAACAAGGCTAAAAGCATCATCTAGACAACAAAGGTGGGATTGAAGCAAAATGCTAAACAGCACAAGCTTTTATAAATCTCATTTGCTGTCCAATCATCATGACATGTTGTTTTTCCTGGTCCAGTCTTTTACAAATAAATGAAGAGGAGCCAGTAGGGATATGAAGTGGGGCCATTGAGTGCAGTACAGCACCAATCTGTCGAGTCAACAGCTGGCAGCCTGCCTGTGTGTGTAAATGAGTGGGTGTGTGAGCATGTGTACACTGAATATTGGCTGCTGCCTCATCAGTGAATCTCTGCGCTATCAAATGTGACACCACTTGATGGTGAGGGAAGCTTGGTGCTTTCAAATGGTATGTTGTTATGACAGCTCCCACCATCCCCTCCACTCTGGGCTTTTCATTTTGTTTCTACCACTTAGGTTGTTTCTGCCCTATTCAGTTTAACTCCTTCTGTTTCTAAATGATTACATTTGATAAATATTGGAACACAAAATCTGAGACAGAAAAGTACAAAAATAGCTCTTACTCAGAGTTTCTAGACATTTCTCATGTCAAAATCTCAACAATTCATAGGGAACTTGCAAAAACTACAGACAAGAATGGATGTATGGATGGATGAATGGATAAATAGATTTTCTATCCCCTTCCAGAAGAATATTTGCCTACTCTAATAAAACTTGCTCAAGGTGACAGATAACACATTTCCTTCCCAAACTTGAGATTTACTTCCCAATATGTTAGTAGCAAAGATCGGCAGAGCACAGCTGAAAGAGTGGAGCTAACTATTATGCGCTTACACCCTTGAAATGTGAAATTGTCACAGCAAACATGTCACAGGCGTGCCATTTTACTAAAACCTTTATTCCAGTCAGGGTGGAGTCCAGTCTTATTTTTACCTCCACTGTCAGCAACGCCCTGGGCTTAAATAAAAATAGGATTAGCACAGTTTCCAATAGCCAACTAACAGTCTTACCTGCAGTTTTGTCATGCTGCTGTTGTTGCTTGGCACAGAACAAATGGAAGGGACTGCACAGCTAAGAACAAACAGCGAGGGAGATTTCCCAGAAATGTCAGAAGTGGGTTTGGCTGATTCATCTTCTCTTTATTATTACTGTTTTGTTTTATAGTCATTCCAGTTTTAAAAGCCTGGCAGCTACATATGCCCATTGAGGATGAGGATTACGTGAACATGGCAAAAGCAGTGCCGTGCCCTTCAATGTTGCCAGCAACTAAAATCTGAGCCCTTGGTGCTAAAGGGCTCTGGCAGGTCAACAGGAAGTGAGAGTGTCATGGGGAATGACTGGCCAAGAGCAATAAAATAGTCACACGGGTGGTGATTATCCCTCTTCCCATTTGGAGCTGGCAGTCAAATACTAAGAATTTGTTAGCACAACTCCTTTGTAGGGAAGTACGATCAATGCAGGAGGGTTTTATAACACTGAATTTACAAGATTTGCATAGGAGGGGTACAGAGCAAGACTTGCATAAGCATTCATGACATCAGTGTGCCACATCTGGCTTGGAAGGCTTGTCTGTTTTTATGGCTGTTGCTCCAGTGTCATGGAATCTAAATAATAGAAGTCCACGGGCAACATGGACAAAGCAAACATTCTCACCAGAACAGCTTTAACTTATATGAACTCCTTTTCCTACAGACAGAAACTCCGATGGGGTCTAACTGATTTAAAACACCCAGGATGAACACGCAGTGAGTCACTCTGCCGCCTAGCCCTCCTGTATGGACTCCCTCAGCGCTCTGAAAAGAGCAACGTTGCCAAGTGGTAGATGTGAGCAGTAAACTGCAAATATGAAGTCCATTTGGTTCTAAACCACAATCTGATCACCATGTTAATGTCATGTAAACACACCAATCTTTGCTTTACACATTGGTCCAAAGTTGGCAGAGGAATGGCAGTTCAAACACTTACTTGCTCATCTTTTTTGTTTATCCAGAACTGTACAACCCGAGAAGATACTGGCACGGATATGTGAAAACAAACTGAAAGTTCCTAAAACATTTGTGGAGGAATGATTGCAGGAGACTGTTGGCAGTGAAACCACAGTTCATTTTGTGAACCCGACACTGTTAAATTGAAATTTCCCTTCCTATTTTACTGTGGTATTTCCCTGTAAAGTAATTTTGCAAAACTCTTTTCTGTGTCAGAAATCCAGACAAAAATAGATGAACCAACCACTAACCAAAGGGGTAATTATGACAAGCAATTAATTATGGCAATTTTGTTTTCTCATAAAACTGCATCTATTTTACACTGAATAACTATTAAGGATAGGTGCATCATATTAAAGGCATGCCACAGAAAGAGGAGATACCACCCCATCCCTGCTCATTCCCTGTAATTCACAATATAGAATTCCCTTCGGTCTGAAAAATGGCACAATATTAAACAGAGCTCTTCACTATGTTTATGAGAGAGCGAAACCTAACATTTGTCAAGCAAAGCTTTTATTTTAAGTAGTTAAGGAAAACAAAATTGGTGTGAGATTATGAGAACACATACCTTGGCATATTCAGCACCATGTTTCTCCTTGAAACCGTTCCGACAGACAGTGTAATTATAGAAGCGGGAATTTTTGATCAATCCAACCCATTCACGCCACCCAGGTGGGATATAACTGCCGTTGTACTCGTTGAGGTATTTGCCGAAAAAGGCTGCAGAGGTGGGGAGCACAGAGAAGAGAGTTGCTTTAAATACAGTCTTTAACCATGAGTTTATGTTCTTGGTTTCTTTGCAATTCTTATTGAGTTTTCTGTGTCCTTTAATGGGTACCTGCCTGACATGAAGTTTGTCTGTTTTCCTCTTTAAAGCTCAATGTGTTCTGATCTAATCCAAAGTATCAAATCCCATTCAAGGTCTTTTCAAATAATCCATGACCAAACCTGAGATGTACTGTCATTTTATGGCATTTACTCCACCAGTATTTCGAAATCATGCACTATTTTTACCTGTACAGATGCAAAATTGTATGCAAGTCCACAACCAATTTTTTGTTCACACAAATCTAGTTTCCCTAAAAATCTAAGGTGTTTTCATCCTTTATAATGACTTTAAAGGAAAAAACTAACTAACTAAAAGCTATCTAAAACACAACCAAAAATCCAGGTGATCAGAATAGTAAGTGCACCAACCTGTCCGGTACCCTGTGTTATTGAGGTAGACCGCAAATGAGCGTGGCTCATGCTGTGCTTGCCAAGACGGGGAGGAACAGTTCTCATTGTTGGTGTAGGTGTTGTGGTTGTGGACGTACTTTCCCGTCAACATGGATGACCGTGAAGGGCAGCACATCGGCGTGGTGACAAAGGCGTTAATAAAACTGGTGCCGCCATCTTCCATTATCTTTCTAGTTTTATTCATCACTTGCAGAGACCCTGAGAAGAAAAGGCGAAGTTTCAAACAGAAAACATATTTTTTCACTTATTTCTTTTTTTTATGGTTAGAGTTCAATTTACTTTCATAGCATTTATAGCATTATACAAGGTCTATAAACAGTACTGACCCCTTTGTTTTACTCTTCTATTGCTTTCACAAATCAATCAAGATAATTAAAATCTTTTTTGACAGAAATTTAAAAAAATAATAAAATACAAAAGTAACCCTTTAATGTCAACGTAAAAAATGAGTTCTACAAAATAATGACAATATTTAACATAAAATAATTAATTGCATAAATATTTATCCTCTTTAATGTTATTGATCCAAATCAACAGAATTCAAGGCAGTTTGTGCTATTACACTCTCAATGAGTTGAGTGGAGATCACATGAGTGACTGTGTCTCGAGTGACTGTAGATTAAAGACACGTGTTTGGATGTTCCATTCACTGGTTAATCAGTGTTCGTGGCTACCTTTACAGCATGAAGACAAAAGAACACAAAAACAAGATACAAAAGAATAGTCAGGGGATGGATACATAAACCTTCTAAGGCACTGAACATCTGGATCACCTGGAGTTCAGTTGAATCCATTCTCGAGGAATGGCAGGAATATGACACGTGCATATTTGCTTAGATCAGGCCACCATCACAAACTGAATGCAAGAAGGAGACTAATGAGAGAGACCAAAAGGACACCTATCACTATGCTGAAGGAGTAAAAAGCTTCAGCAGCTGAGATGGGAGATACACTCCATACAAGAACTGTTGCCTGGGTTTTTTTTTGCAAATCAAAGTTTTAAGGGAGAGTGGCAATGAGAAACCCACTGTAGAAGAAAATCCAAACCAAGGCTCAGCTAGAGTTTGCCAAAAGGCATGTGAGCGACTCCATGGTCAGGTGGAAGAAAGTTCTTTGGTCTGATGAGACCAAAACAGAGCTTTTTGGCCATCAGACAAGATGCTACAGTCTGTTTTGCGGACACCAAACACTGTACATCACCACAAACACACCATCCCCACTGTGAAGCATGGTGATGGCAGCATCATGCTGTGGGGATGCTTCTCAGCAGCAGGACCAGGAAGGCTTATAAAGGTAGAATTAATGCCACAAAAAAATTTAGAGGGCAATTGTTTTTAATCAGCAAGACAGCTACTGCTATAGAGAACATTTATTTTCCAGTAAGACAACAACTTGAAGCATCCAGCTAAAGCTACACCAAAATGGTTTGAAGACAACAAGGTGGATGTTCCGGAGTGGTTGAGTCAAAGCCCTGACCTCAGTCCAAAAGGGAATTTGTGGCTGGACATGAAAATGGCTGTTCACAACTGATCCCCACACAACCTGACAGAGTTTGAACACTTTTGGGAGGAAGAATAGAGTAAAATTGCAGCGTCAAGACGTGCAAGTCTGATTGAGCCCTATCCACACAGAGTCCGTGCTGTGATTGAAACTAAAGGTGCATCCACTAAATACTGACTTGAAGGGGGAGAATATTTATCACTTATTTTATGTTACATATTTTTATTTGTCATTGTTTGCAGAAATCAGTTTTCACTTTAAGAATAGATTTTTTTTGTTAGTTGTTTTGTCAAAAAAGCCAGATTTTGTTGATCATGATAGATTTGTAAAAGCAATAAAAAGGTTAAACATCCAAGGGGGTAAACACTTTTAATAGGCACTGTATTCCTTTCTGGCTCAGTTTTCTCAGGGTAAAAGTAATTGAAATTCATCAGTTGAAAAACCAGATGGTCATTCCCCACTGGTTAATGGCCTGTGTTTAATATTTAATGTAAAGAAGGAGACCATATAAATCTGGAGGCAAACAGCCAGAAAAACAAAGAAAGCAATTAAGATCAAATATTGCTGTGAATTTTGTATATTGGCAACTAAATGGGGAATTCTATGTAAGCTTGCCAGTATTTCTTACCCAACTCAACATCCTGGTCATCGGTCATGATGAGGATAATGTTGGGCCGGATATTTCGGCGGTCCCGCTGGATGCGACCCCTGAGTCCCTGAGCCCTGGTGGTCGTAAGGGCCCAGCTGCCTGGAGTCCAGTCCAGAGACAGCAGGACCAGCCAGGAGAGCCAGTGAATCAGCATGGCATCCAGGTGATCCGGGTAGCTGGATGACTTGATGGAAGAGTCACTGAAGAGATGGGAGGGAGGAGAGGATGGGCGAGGGTGTTCACTCACACCTTGGTAGATGTTGAGGGCCTAGATGACTGAGAGAAGAGAGAAAGGAAACCATGTCAAAACAAAGGAAGAATAAAATATCATCAATGATTTTAAAGTTTTTAGGGAAAAGATGGGCAAAGTTTTAATCATTTTACAAATCAAACCTAAATAATCCTTTAGCCATAAACAGATAAGCTTTGACCCATTCATTGATAAATAGATCTTGAAGGTCCAAAACATACTTCAAAAAACAATTCAACTAGGCACACCAACATCCTTGACCTGATCTACAGTTAAACTTTGAAGGTCCAGACAAACAAGGCCCACTGAAGACTGAGTACGGTTTCTCTTTTTCTAAAAAAAAAAAATCCTTGAACTTTCTCTCTCTCTTTGGACAATCTCACACACAAAAACTCTTTATCCCAACTGCAGAGCTGTTGTTCAGCTAAATGTGCAGAGATGACATGATTGGCTGCCCGAACTAAAACACCCACAGCTGCTCTTCTCTTAGAGCCAATCAGAGCCCACCTTCCACCTGTCACTCAACGGTCAGACACACCACCCCTCCACAACCCCCACCTCTCCAACCACTGAGTCATGCATGACAGACTTCTGGTGGGGGGAGGGAATTCTGGCACAGGAGGCGGAGTAAATGGTTCCTCTACATTAACTCCAGCGGCTGTGTCACCAATCACAGATGACCACTGAATCGTCAAAACATGCTGGTTCTCAAAAGTCATGCTTGACCATACACAGTTAAATGTAGCTAAAATCATGAGAATAGTTAGCTTCTGTTCCAATCAAAAATTAAAATGGATACATACAAATTTTAAATTATTAAAACCTTTAATCAGAGAAAAATACTGTGAATACACTTGAAGATTACACCAAATAGCAGGTAATTTTCATTGATTGTACTACAAATGAAAGAATGGCTTGTGGCTGTGAAATGGACCATTGAAGTGTGATAATGAGTACTTCATTAATGCTTGATGAAAAATGCTTCATGAATAGCTGTCCTGCTGAGTGGCACCACACGGCTACCCATTTTGAGTTAATAGCCTAAAAACAAATGGAAGGTGACACCTGGGCCTGCCCGAGGAGGCTCCACCCTTCTCTTTGTTTTGACAATCACTCCATCCAAATTATAAATATCATCAACTGGATATAAAAGGAAAGTCTACTGAATTGATGTAATACAGGTAAAATGGCAGTCGCTTGTGCCTTTAACTCCACAATTTTTTTTAAAAGAAAAAGGTCTACTCCATGTCCTAAAGTTTTCTTTAACTGGTGTTTCATCAAAGGCAAATATATATATATATGTTCTATCACAAAAATATGCTCAACTAATACATCATTATTGTACAAAGTGCACAGAGGCATCTCAAAAAATTAATTTATGATGTAAAAGTTCATTTACTTTAGTATTTCAATTTAAAAAAGGAAACTCATATAGGTGAATTCTACTTTATACCTTTCCAGGATTTGTGTTTGTTTAGTTTCTTACAGTAAATAGAAATCTAAACTCCTGTTTCTCTGAAAATTTTTATATTACAAAATAATTACCATTTTTCTATAGGTAAGCTGCTAAAGGAGTGGACTGTTTAGAGTACTGAATCAAGGCACAATAATGGAAAATTAAGTGGAAAGAAATACTAAGGCAGAAAAAAGTCTTAAAGTAACAGGTATGCCATAGCCTTGATAAAATTAGGAAGTAATGCCCATTTAGGGATTTAAGCGAGATCACAAATTCAAAGTGTGGACTGCAGCTGGAGTCTTCAAAAGCTACCCCACATAGATGTCTCCATGGACAACTGTCACATTCCTTGTGTTAAGCCTCTCCTGAATCAGAAACACCAGAAGTGTGTGGATAACAGACTGAACTGAACTAGGAAGAAAACTTGCAATAAAGAAACCAGAAAAGCACTTGGAGTGCACAGACCTCTGCCAATCACCACATCAACCCCCCGCCCTCCATCTTGTGGGGTAATTAGGGATAACCCAAGACAATCACACCGTACTGGCTGAGCTGACAGGTTAAACCCGCATCTTAAGGAAAAAGACGCTTTCCTAAGGGATGCGTCAGACGGATGCTCCTCCAAAATCATGACCTATCATGTCATCAGAGAACAATATAAATAAGTGAGAAAAGTCATTTTCAGTGACCTAGATCTGGTGGTGTTTATCTTTCACTTCTCTTGTCAGATCTTAGACATGATAAGCAGAGTTTAAACAGTGTGTTACTGTTCTGATCTCTGTTTCAGATGAGCTATGTCTGAGCGAGCCAGTTATCGTGACAGCTCTGTACAAACATTGGCGCCACTTGGCCAAACACACCCCCCTAAAGTGGAGGTTGGTGGAGCGGACAGGACCTTACACAAACTACTCCACAAACATATGCAGACACTAAAATGATACCCACACACCGGCTTTTCTCCCACAAAAACAATATCCTTTTCTGTTTGGGTCCAAGTCCTCCTACATTATACGGGAAAGCTTCCCAGAAACAATAGACACAACTCATCTCTAGAGAAAACTCAAGGCTCTATTTTGGTCAGGCTATGGAAGATTGGAAATCAGCTGGAAGCCAGTCAGCCAGCCATTGTAATCATAGCACCGAGCACCAATTCAGCTGTGGATACCAGTGATTCTTACGAATGATGCATGCTTACCACTCAAAAAAAGGTCCATTGGTGTCTGATTCAAATCTTGTGGCGTTAATGAGGTTAGCTGTGCAATCAAAATCTACTGTGTTTGAAGTGGCTGAGATACTAAAACTAATCCAGTGCAACACAGACAAATCAAAGTATGAGTGTGAGAGATATGGAGGGTAAATGATTGCCTCACGTATTACATGGCAAGGTTCGCTGTTTGCTTTCATTAAAAAGGAGATTTCAAGCAGCTGATAATCGTATCCTTCCTAATGCGAAGGCTTCAACTTAGAACACAACCCTCATATTAATATGGTATACAATCAGTCTAGGATTTTTATTCAATTACAAACTACATGTCCTGCCAGGACCTGGAAAACAACCGCATCATCCACCACAACTGTCAAGAACTATCTCAAAGCAGACAGACTAACGACAAACAGTTCAGTCAAATCAATTAGCTCAAACATTTCAACGGTATAAAATGAGAGGTGCGCTGTTGCAAATGCAGCACCTGATTCTGCTGTGCACAAGTCGCAACATTTAACTCCACCACTCTGTTTATGCAATTTGTATTTGTTTAACGTTCATAAGAGTGGATATGAAGGTTATCTGTATGACTGCAGTGCAGCCGGTGTGTCATAAAACTAAGTTGAAATCAGCAGAAATTGTTTTCACAAGTATTGGTGTACATGAAAAAAAACAACTAATAAAAATGATCAAATCTAACTAAACTTGCACTGGTTTAAGTTGTGAAAACAATCATTATCCCCATCACCGCTTGTTTCAGCTTCTCATAGTATTCATCAGGCTTTGTGGATGGTCATGTTCAGACTCAAATCTATGAGTTTACTAAAGCCAACAAATCATCTGGAAACTGAGGTTTATGCCAGCCCTCCTTATTTACAGTTTGTCTTGTTGTTTACGAATATTGGCAATACAGAATCAATTTTTTTCTTAAGTGAGCTTTTTAAATCTTTTATTAGTGAAATTTTGCATTTGAAATCCATAGTCAATTTATCCAGCTGCTTTTTATAAAACTGCCAAGCACACAGGCCCAAAATCGGTGAGTTAAAATTACTTGAAGACATAAACAATGAATATGTTAAAACACAATCCAAACAGACATTTCTTTGTGTAATATTTTTACTTTTAAATCTCATTTTTGTAGAAGGAGAGGTCCAAAAGTTCAAGATCTAGGGAATTTCAAGGGTAATTTTTTGGGTCGATTGTTTTCTATTTGGTTAGTCTAGCAAAAAAATATATATATATATTTTGTTAGTAAAAAGACGAATAGTTTGTGTTATACCAAGGATTTTTCATGTTAAGAAAATTTACTTCTCATCTGGACATCTCTAAACTGAGGGATGATTGATCTCTCAGGTCCTGTGTCATGACTTTGCTGGATTTTCTTCCTACAGTTAGAAGACAAATTTCAGAGACTGATTTTCCGCTGGGGGCAAATCTTCTTTTGTCCCCTGCTTGTCTTTCCTGTTATATTACAATATGCTGTAATGGTCAGGTACAAGGACTGGGCAAATGAGGAGTTAAAATGATCTTAAGTTAAAAGAAATTTGAAAAGAAAGCCTGGAGAACTAGTAGTCAGAATTTGTGTAAAAGTTTTTATTTAAGTCAGACTCATTGAAAGCAAAACAGAATGAAACCAGGACAGCACAAAAGTTTATGAAAAGTATAGCCTTATGCACAGTACTTGGCTTTATATCCCCAAGGGTCAACAAACAACAGTTGAAGAAGCTTGATTTCTGTATTCAGGACTAACAAGCACTTCAACAACTGAAAATATAAATACAAATGTAATTATTTTGAATTATAAATGTTGATGTTTTTAATTTCCATTAATTCTGCTACCTTCAACTTCCTTCAATCTACATTTTTTTACTGTTGCTAAACCCTTAAAACACAAATAAAAACTAAATGTTTGAGTTTTTCATTTTGAATGAGTCATTAGATTACATCATATAGGACTGAACAGACAAGGAATCTTTTTTTTCTGGATAGCACCAGAGGACTAGGGAGCGCAGTGTTTCTGCTTCCCCTTTGTTTTGAAGGATTAGCTGTAATAACCCTTTAAATTAGGCCCGTACTGTACTTTTCGGTGCTAGAGCACGAGAGGACGGATAGGAGGAACGTAATGGTCAGCGGTTCAAAGGAATAAAACAACAAGGCTACTGTGTTGTTTTTGGGCACACAGCGGCCAGATGCTTAAAAGATGTGCAATTTTCAGATTAATGGATATCAACACTTGGAGTTTTAGCACACATCAACACCCAGCTAATATTTTCTTTCATGATAGCTGCATTTCTTACTACTTTACTTGAGGAAAATAGCTCTCACACATTTTTGTTGCAGGAATATGGAGTTCTGCTCAGTAATTTGCCATGAATAGGTCGACAGCTGCACTTTCTCACACTTATACATGAACATAATAAAGCCGTGGCTTATATAACCATGCTGGGCAGCCATACCTGTCTGGTTGGCAGTTGTGCCCTGCAGTCAGCACCTCAAACCACACACTCCACTGCGCCCTGAACCTCTTCCGACCCCAGCGGTGATACGGCTTTGATGGTGGCTTGTTTAACCTAACCTCAGCAACCAGAGGCTAGCCACACACAGGGGTTAAAAGGGGAAAATGAATGGAAGAGGTTCAACATAGAGGTATAATGTCTTGTAAAAGGTCTGTGTGTGATTGGTCTGCATTTTCCTTCCAGAAATGACAAACAGGTGATGCCTGGCTTAGGTTCTATGTAGACAGCAGTGACAGGCTGTACATTTATCAGCTGTCACTGAAAAACAGCAGAAGAAACATGAAAGAGTTCCAGTATAAAAGCACGGAACGAATGACATGCAACATGTTCATCCAATAGCGTATAATATATCTGTCCACAGAGCAGGATCTAGTTCAAATGAAGAGTTTTCAAGGTTTAGAAGTTCTGCTTCTCAAAAAAAGATGCAGGCCAAACTCAAAACAGATTTTCTTATATAGTAAACTATTCCTTTGTGAAAATAGCTTATTGTTAGGCCATTGATAGACTACTTTAGATTATTCAGACTATTTGGGAAACAAGCAGAGAGTGTGTATCTAATAGTACAGTTTTAATTTTACAGGCTGTGCATTGTTAATAAGAAGTAGAAGTATAGATTCAATGAGAAATCAGCTAATAACTTGAGTTAGTCAATTTTCAAAATGTGGCCAGGTGGTTAGAAACTCAAAAATCCAATCTATTCTGATTAGTGAATACCTCATGCCTAGAGCTATACTGTTTTTAGGATCAATGGGGTGTTAAAATTAAGTCACAGGCAGCAAAGATTAAAAAAGTTATTTAAAAGGAAACTGCATCTTCAAAATATCAAGACATGTCTGCACTTCATTCAGGCTGTGTGAGAGAGCAACACTTTGGCTGATAACAGAAGGAATAAAGTAATTACAGTTTAGTTCTGTTGGCAATCTTTGCAGTCTTTAGAAAATCTCAGCTAAGGTAAGGCTCTACATCAGGGTTCAAATTACAGGGGAGCTAAGGGGAGCTCGGCTCCCCTAAAGGAAGATGGGCTCCCCTAAAAAACCCTCAACTGACACACCGAGGGGGAGCTCTGAAATAGTCCAGTTTCCATTTAGTTTCCATTCTTTTTTCTCTTTTTTTAACAAGAATCCTACTGTGTTTTAGATTAAAATTAAAAAAAAAGAAACAAAAATGTGTCCACTTTTTGTATTAAATTTCTCACATTAGATTTTTGGAATACTGACTTCTCCGGAAAATAACTTTTACTTAATTCCTTCTGTGACCATACATCTTTGGTGGTGATGTGTTGATTGACATAGGTTACATCAAGCATGCTAATGCTAATCTGTGTTGGGTTCTTGCTATTCAAGCATGTTTAGAATGTTGTGGAAACTGCCTAGGATTAGATTGGGCAACGTTTTACTCAAGGTTTGGAAATCATGTCTAAAGGTAAACTGGAGCATTTTGGTTTTATACGCCAAAAAAGTGAGCAGTGAAGAGTACGAGGGCGCCCCGGACCTGCAGGTAACACAGGTGAAACTTAAACTGAATATTGTGCAAAAGTTCATTTTAAATAAGTTTAAATTAATTTCAAATATCTTGCTTTGCATGTAATGACTCTATATCATAAAATAGTTTCACCTTTTTAGTTGACTGAAATAAATGAACTTTTGCACGATATTCTAATTTTTAGAGTTTCACCTGCAAGTCTTGCTCGTGGTGAGAGCTCATCAGCAGCAGATGCAGAACAGTGGGATCAGCTGAAACTTTGCCGTCAGTGGGTACCTGCAGTGCACTGAGGCCTGAATCAGGTCGTGCAGCCTTTCCTTTTAACTGGACACAAAAGCAGTGGAGCGTGTGGAAAGGTAGGAATATCTGGCTCTCTACTAGAAATCACAATTCAGGGTGTACAGTATGTATCAATGCAAAAGGTCTGGTGCTGCTGTCTAAAGAATGGATTGATGGACAAGTCAGCAGTGAATCACAGAATAACCTAAGAAAAAAAAACTGGTTCACAAAAGAGCAAGTGAAATTTTAGAGTGAAGAGAAAATGAATAATCATTTAATGCAAGAAACAAAAAAGATTTTCAGAACAGCCTATATGGTGGCAAAAGAAAAAATATACTTTAAGAAAGCCCCCAGCCATAATGAACTTAACTAAAAACTTCATAACGCTAAAGTGTGCACAAATCACACCACACTTGTGCTGAAGTAATAGGGCACATTGTCAATCAAATGAGATATAGGTATATATTGGTAAATATTGAAGATATTGGGTCAAGCATCAGTCTTGTGGCAGCTGTGGTCCCTACTGATCTGAAGTAAGAAAATATACTGGACGGACATTAATTCTTGGTTTTGCAATTATTTTGGTTTTGATGGTGGTGATGATGATCATCATGATCATGAACATGTGTCTGATCTAAGTAGCTCCATGATTTGCTGTTCTTGAATGGTTATAAGGCAGAAAATGTTGGACTACATGTGGATCCCTTGTTTCTTTTCCTTTTGTTCAGAACCTATTAACTTACCAAGATCATTTTTTTATGTTATTGACTGTTGTGCCATAAAATATACGTGTGTGCAGGTGAATTTGGACATCGCAGTGCATTATGAAAACAATATCGCTCCCCAAAAGCTTTAGTGTAATTCAAACCCTACTCTACATGCTCTACAAGATGTTGAAGCCAGTTTAGAATGTCAATATAGAAATCATTTTGTCTTTGTTTTAAAATATTACCACTGCTCTCTGACACAGTGTGACATCACGACTGCTTCTGATATAAATAATTAACCATTCAAAGCAGGAATGCTAGAAAAAAATACCTTAAATCCGGTATATTTATAGTCGAGAGAGATTTACTAGAATAAGCATAATCAGGCCAAAGCTTTATGAAAAAAATTTTATGGAATGGAAGTATCCTTCTAATGTCTAAGTGTATATTTTGGGGGAAAGACTTTACTATTAGGCCTAGCTATAGCCTACATTAAAGCATCTCATATTTCCACTTATTCTTGTTAACTTTGCTTACCCTATCAAATCAGTGCTAAAAAAAAGCAGAATGCAAGTCTAAAGGCATAGTTTAAATTCTACAGACTGTTCAGCGATAAGCTGCGGGAACTAGTAACAATACGGGTCATTCAGTATATCATACTAGGGTGGAGGAACGCAGAAAAAAAGAAATATGTAGTAGCAACACAGACACAAGTGGAGCTTAGAAACATTGCAGATGAGATAAAGATGATGAACATTTTTATTTTTGCTTCAAACTTGCAGGATTTTAGTGCAGCTTGAGAGGTCCCTCTTCAAGAAGAAAAATTAGGCGTTAAATTAATATAGAAGTTTGTTCAAATATTTCTCTAATCTGATGGAATTCAGCTGGTCTGCTGCCACGAGGGCCCATGGGGGCATTTTACACTGAGGAGGGCCTGTGTCAGGACCCGCTGTGCCCAGCAAGCCAAGGGTAGCACATTGTACCCACCAAGACCTGTCTGTTAGCCACATGAACGACTGACTGAAGGAAAGCTCTGTCTCTCTGCACACTCATTTGGCTGCAGCAAGGTACTGGGGAAAAAAAACCCAAACCTAGCTGTTTTCAGACTCTTAACTCCACTGATTTGCTTGACCAAAACCTATTCAAGATTTATGACAAAATTCCAGTCAGTAAACGAAGTACAAGATGCCCCCCCACCACCAGCAGCAGGTTTACGGCTGCACAACTCTTTACTTTGACAGGCAACGTCCTAACAATGTAAAGCTATAGAATTTAGATGTTGGAGCTTCCCACTGACTGGTGTGCGGTGGGTTTGTGGTGCAACGGAGGCCACTGACATGAAGAAGAATGGCCTCAATTCAGTGAAATGTGAACCTGTAGCGAGTGCATTCACAGCCATTAGTCTAAGCCCTCATGTTTCTTTCAGTCCTAGTAAGAAACTCTTTGTAGTGCCAAAGCTGCTAGGCTTCCCCATCAACATCATGATGTGGATAATTAAATGAATCCTAGTTTAAAATACTTCAAAGTGGAATGACTTGTACAGCAACAGGCGGCCTGTTTTAAAATCATAAGAGAGTTTAGGTACTGTAAGAAGGAAATGATTAAAAAACATAACTAGTCCTCACAGAAATGAAAAGGGGCTGTGTTTATTTGTGTGTGGGTGTGTGCTCTGGGCTTGTAGGTGGTGTGTGTTTAAACTGAACCAGGCACAAGCTTTGTTTAGTTCTATCTGTCTAAGCAATAAGGTTATGCTGGGAAGAATGAATGACTGGGCTTAGTGTCGTTGAGTAAAGCTAGAATCATTAAAATGCACCCATTCTGTTAAAGACTTTGATGGAAAATTAGAAATTTTAGGTCCAAATCAAAGTTGGCAATAGCAATGAATAACAATGAACAAGGAATGATGTAAGAGGCTGTTACTTCTCTGCAAAAACCTGGAGCTCAACATCCCAGAGTCATTCTGGAATTACATAAAGCTATGGAAGATATACTAACACAGCTTGCTCTAAAAGTAAAGGTTTAATTTTGTGAGAAAAACTAGATATTTAAATTCTAGAGAGTGAAGAAAAAGGGAAATGGAAAAGGCAGGAAGACAGGGAAGAGAAATAACGAAGGGGAAACCCTTTGATAAGGAGAAATGCAAACATGAAATCACAATGAGGTGATTAACTGCAGTTACATGACACAAGCTGAAAGCAAGCCATCATGTTAAATAGAAACAGAATCTCAGGTTAAACTCATAGAATCTAGTTATTATACGCCTCTATAAACTTTTTTTTAAATTCCCAGTTCTTTCAAAAACCCAATTGGTCTGAGAATGATGTACAGAAAGTGGAGAGACCAAGCAGAATGTACTCATGGGTGGCTTTCTTGTCTGTTTCACACATCAAACTGACACCAAATAAATCACTCTCCCTACCACAATAGAAAGCTAAAGCATATTGCTTCAGTGGGTTTCCACTGAGGTAATTGTCAAGAATGAAGAACCTATGTCAGTTCATCAAGTTTGAAGGATTTCTTGTTGTTGTTCATAGCATTCTGATGTTAGTTGGATGACTATACTTCTTTCACTTGTAAGATGTTCTTGTTAGGATTGAACTTAACAGAGAAAGGATGAGAACATCCACATACCATAAAGTAAACCCTAGACATCCAAAACACCTACATTTCAAATAATTTCTTTGAAAATCCAGTTTGCAGGAGGTAATGATATGTTCTAAAATTTGACACCAATAACAGACATATCCTGTTTACATGGACACTTCCAAATTATGGTGCATTAATTGATACAAATGCAGTATTGTAACTACTCTTCAGTAATGATGGACATTAGAAAGCTTTAGAGAATCATTTTCTTTACAGACCCAAACTGGGCCAAAAAGATCATGTTCTGTGCAACCGTCTTGAGTCATTCCTTCTTTCTTGCTTCACATGTTGCTTTGAAATATCAAGTTTCCTGTAATAGTTTTTAAAGCACTCTATACATCCATCTGTCAATTGTCTTACACTTATCTGCGATTAGGTGATGGGAGTCCTCATCCTGGACGGAAATTACCTTCAGCAAGTTGTGGGGGATCCGAATGCATTCCCTGCCCAGAAGGAATAACTTGTCCCTTAAGCGAGTTCTGGGTTTGCCATGGGACAACCAGGAGACATCCAGATCAGATGACCATGTTGCCTTATTTGACTCCCTTGGACAAAGAGGAACATAGGTTTGACACTTCTTCCTTTGTCCAGTGTTTGTCCACTGCTCCACAAGCCCTCATTGTCAGGTATTACTGTACAGTGGTAGTTACCTACTTAATACAACATTAAGGAGGACACAAGTGTGCTAATCAGACATTGAGATATTTTGATGTCCTAAAGATTGAATGTACTATTAGAAATCCATTATTACAAAGAACCTAATCTGGGGCCAGAGGGTCTGGACAGAGACAGGCTTTATTTTAGTTTTTGTTTATTTGTTTTATTATTTAAAGATGGCAAAAATACCAACATGTTTAAGTAGAAAATGTGTACGTATTGTTGACATGAACACAATGCATAAATTACAAGGACTGCATTTAACCAGTGATTTTTTTTGGACATCCATTTGATTGTTTTTTCTTTTGCAAGTTCTTTTAATTACATTAGTAAATCTGTTCATTTTCATATCCTGATTTTGTGTTGTTGTTTATTGACATTTGTTGGAATTGATGGAAAGCTTGTGTAAAATGTAACAGCAGATAGTCAAAAGAAAAGCCAGAGAAAGAGGGGTGGGATCCAGCATCAAGATATGCCACTGTTTTAAAAAAATCTTCAGTCCAAATGGCAAAAAATGCCCTGTCCCACTCTTACCTGTGTTTTAAAGTCATTCTAATTTGATACAAGTGACAGTTGTATCCTGTGTTTGCACCGGCTATATGGATCGTAGAGGGTCTCCTCTCCCCCAAATGATGTTTGAACTTTTATTTAGTTGGCTGATAGAAGGATTCTACCCTTGTCCTTGCTTAAGAAAGAGAAATTAGTTTGTTTGAAAATATTTCTGCTTGTGAAAAATGCAGACAGTTTGGGTGTGGAAACTAAAGAAGCGCTATACATCGCTCTGAAGTTAATTTAACACTGATTGTAAACTACAAAGTGGCATGTCTGTTTAGCAGTTAACTGGAGGCTACTTACCTGAGCAGATAGCCCTGCTAATTAACCAGCTAATATCACTTCTTTATACTCTCACCATTACTTAATAAAAAAGCAGAGTGACATTGTATATTATTCTGAGTCACTTGAAAAGTTTGAGTAAATTGGGTGTTTATATTTTTGCTTATTATTAGAACAAGTGCGAGGACATTTTAATTGTAATAGTCAACATTTTGTAATAAAGCACAGTGTAGACGAACATGATAAGCCACCTTAGATTTAATAAGCATTTTCTTAAACAGGCACGCTCATTCCACAACCTAAGACCCTCAGCCAGAAAGCTGCTGATAAGTGAAAAACTGCTGCTGGCACATGAAACTGAACACTCCTAAAATGTAAAGCATGTGCGGGCCTATTCTACAGGAACCATAGACAAACAGACCATGAGAACCCAAGCTCTACATGACCCTGGACACCATTAATAAACTTCTCCATGACTGTGTCATGCAAACGTGATACCACTCATAAAAATGTATATTTGTCTGATTGCACCTGTCCCACAATGCCGCTCCCTGCTGTCAGTGCCCTTGGGCACATATATATGTGAGTAAATTTGGATATCATGAACTCTGAGTCTGTTGCAGTAGTCACTCAAACAGGCAGCAAGAATTATCTGTCAGACTTGAGCACAGACAGACACTACCTGTAATTTGTACACCGGGAGCTTAGCTTTCCATTGCCTCTGGGTTTATGTGTGGTTTTCTGAAGCACGCAGTAACATTTGTAATTCAATTAACTTTGTATCGCTTAGCTTAAGTTTCACATTTTGCACAACATTAAGTCCAAAGAACCTGCAGGAAGCCTGATTAGTCTAAAAAGCATCAAACGGGAAGCTCAAATATAAACATGTTTCAATATCAAACCACTGTTAAACAAATGTAGTTAATATACTATTCCCACATGTTAAAGAGACACCAGTCAATGCCACTTTAAGTTGCCATGGACAGCTGGAGGTGAGTAAAGATAATGTGAACAGCAATGCACCTCTTACTCACTTTAAACAAAGCTGCTTTTCAGAATGTAACCGCTCTATGTCCAAATGGCCAATTCTGGTTCTGATCAAGTGAGCGCAAACAGGACCAGAGGCTAACCGAAGCACGTGGTCGAGTCCACACTTATGAGCAGTTGTGCATGTACACACACTTAGGACAGGAGGGAAAGTGCTGGCTGAGGCTGAATGTGTTTCTTTGCTTCAGGGCGAGAATGAAAGAAAGGGAGCAGGGGAGCTGAAACAAACACATGCTGGCTTCTATTAGTCAGGTTGTGGAGAAGGATGGAGGGGTGAGGAAACATGAATCGCTTCTTTTTCTGCCCCCCTCCTGTCCATCCTTTCTCATCCCTCCTAGAATCCCACCCATTATCTCTCTTCTGGAAAGGCGGTGGATGAAAGGTACGACCCAACTCCCCCACTCACACTCCCCGTGGCAGCACTTCTCCCTCCAATCTAATGCCGACGGATTCTGACGGGTACTTAATTGTACGTGATGCAGGCCAGGTTCCTTTTTCTTTCAAATCTAAAACAGATTGCCTCTCTCTGGGGAGGGGATTATTGGACAAGAGACATGAGGAGGCAAGGAAGGACGGTCCAGCCCTCTGGGAGGTAGAAGAACGAGGGAGTAGACTTGTACAAAGACCTGTGCATATACATGGCTTTTTCTAGGTTTCTCTTTGTACGTGTGTGTGCAAAGGAGATTTCCCCCCTTTTTTGTCCGTTTCTAATCCAAGCATCTGTGGGTGTGTGCACATGGCTCACCTGAGATTACCCTTTTTCCTCCCCTTAAAACTTTTATATTCTTCACCTCTTTATCACACCTTTAAACCTCCCTATTTAATCTTGTTCTCTTTTTGATCTCATCCCTGTTCTACTTCACCCTCCTGACCGAGCTTTCTCCTTCTCCTGACAAATCCTTCCCCTTCACTTAAACAGTAGTGATTAAAATACCACAAAAAGTAGTTAATCCATAGTCAAAATGTCTCAGACTCATTTAGAGAACATTCAGGGTTATTTCTGTGTACAACTGACAGTTATGAAGAAACTAGAAGCTAAGCCACTATAAATATGCGGTTGAGACTCTTTATGATGTACTCAGAGTTGGATCAGGGTCTGGAGGAGTAGGATCCCCTCCAAAGATGAGCTGGATGCAATGTTTGCTTGCCCTGACCTTTCTTGCTCAAATGACAGGCTGAACAAACACACTGGGGTATTACTGTGAGCTCCCAAATACCTCAATGCCCCGACTGTGTGTCTGTGCACACCCAGATATGTATGCCTGGCTTGGGTATCGCCCTCAAAAGTCAAGGACAATTTGAGTTTGGAGGCTGTTAGGTGGTGGAAACTCAAAAGCAGTGTTTGATCTGCAAGATCAACAAGGAAACTGAGAGTGTCTGACTCATCTAAACATAGTCTTTCTTGATCCCACATGAATAGGAGCATGCCAAATGCTCTCTGTTCAAATACTGGTCATTTGCAGAGATAGGATAGTGCAGTCTAAGCCACTGCTACCATGCAATCAGGCTAAGGTGAGGAACACTATCATTATGTTGAAGAGATAAATAAGTGCCAGAAAAGAGGGTGGTTGAGGAAATCTTTTAATATTCTGGCAAACAGGAGAACACACACAAGCTGAGCTTTTAAAGCTAATATTCCTATTTATTAGGAACAGTGTATTACCACAAAATGTATTTTGATTTTTTTTTAAAAGTTACACTTTTCTCCACTTCTGCACACATGCATACACAAAATTTGTCAAACTGAAATCAGTTTGAGAAGGTGACATGTAGCACTGGTAAAAGGAACAGAAAAAATGCCTTTCATCAAGATCATTAGATAACTGGTTTTGTGATATTCAGAGAACTTTTAAAGCAAATATGTGATTTGGAATGTATTACCATAGACTAAAGGAGCGCATTTCGATTAAAAAGATGTTGCAGATGAGGCTCTGGACCAAACCAGTGGATCATTTTGTTGTCATTTGAAAATTATCCAAATTGTAACTGTCAGGAACAAAAACCAGTCGTCTGCGAACATCCTACTTAACACAAACAAAACAGAGAGACTTACCTACATTTTTAGAAATTAAATGCAAGAACTGTGGTCTTCCTGAGAAGTTTAAAACTATTACGAGTTTATTTATCAGATCATGATATATGTGTTATTCAGAGAACCTTTGAAGCAAAGATGTTACATTGTTTGTCACAATGTTATTGCCACCAAGTGATTAAGTGTATTTTAATCAAAACAGGTTCTAGATGATGTTCTGGATCAAACATGTTTCTCCAGTTCTAGATTTGTTAATTTCTATTTCTATTTTTTATCCTATCAAAGAAAACACAAGTCAAAGATCTATCAAAGTAACTAACAAAAAAAGAAGGTGAAATGTAGCCTGAGTATAAGGTTGGAGTTCAGGTAAGGATGAGAATGAATGCTTTTTATTAAATAATGAGGTGTGTGTTATTCAAGAAGCTTTTTAATCAAAGTTGCCCATTCATCTGTTACAGTATATTAACACCATCTGATTAAGTGTATTTTGGCCAAATCCATAAATGCCCTGGATAATATGAGTTTTTCTTCATTGTGGATCGATTTATTTACATTTCAAAATAAGCCTAACCTGACTCTCATGAACATCAGACAGTCATATGCAAACCATTATATTTTATAACATTCATTGTAAAATGAAGAGCTTTGCCTAACTTTTAAATAAATTCAAATGTAATATTTGTCAATGAAGGATCAACTGATCAAAAGAGGGTAAAATCTGGCCAAACTAAAAAGTTAGGAGTTCACCTAAGGATAACAATTAATGTTTTTAATGTAAAAGAAAAGTTAAAAAACAATTATATATTTTGATCAAAGACATGTTGGTGATGTAGCCCTGGATTATTATTTTTCTCTAGTTCTGGATCTGTTTATTTCCAATTCAGAATTATCCCAAGTTGACTCCAATGGACATTGAAAAGTAATTTGCGATGCATACTACTTTACTGCTACAAAAGAGAAGTTTTCCTAACATTTTTAGATTTCAAATATGAGATTTGTCAAATTAGGATCAACTTGATAATGTGAAATGTGGCTTGAAGATAGGAATACATTACCATTATTCTTGTTGAGCATCATTCTGAGATCTTTTGAAACAAAGTTGCATAGTTTTTAGACACAGTCCATTAGCATCATGTAAATATATTTTGAATAAAAGCCTGTTGAACATCATGTTCTTGATAAAAAATGTGTCCTGTTCTGCATCCATTTATTTCTTTTTTTAAATGTATCAAACGTGGACTCTCTCGGTTTAAAAAAAAAAGTCAATTTGCAAGCTCTTATATTTTATTGCTACAATAGAAGCAACTTTACCTCACATTTTTAAAATTTCAATGTTAGACTTTCCAAAGTTAAGTACATTGGAGACAGTAAAATACAGCATGAGTACTATGTTTTTACTTTGTTTCTTTGATAATAATGTATGACTATTTGTGGTCATTTGTTAGAGAGGAATGTGAAACCGAGGCAGCTTTTGAAGCAAAGATGCTTTAGTGATGGTGTATTACAGCCAACTGATTGTTTGTTTTGGTCAAAAAAACATTTCAGATGCTCTGGATGTAATATGTTTGACCGGTTCCAGGTCCATTTATTCCAATTCCAAGATTCTCCCAGCATTTTTTGTTTGAACAATGTAAAGTCATCTGCAAAGTGTTTAATTTTATGGCTACACAACAGATTGCTTTGCCCTAACAATTTTAGAAGCCAAATGTAAAGTTTGCTTTTAAAAAGTGTTTTTGAGCAAGCAAAATGTAGAATGAGTAAAAAACAGAGTTTAGTTGATGATAAGAATGAATGCCCTTGATCAGCGTCATTAGACGATGAGATATGTGATTTCTGTGACATCTGGGAAATCCCGATTCACTGTTGCTGGCATTTAAAGGACCCATGCATGCTGTTAGTGGAAAACGGTTATAACCGCAGACACCGCCAACTCTTCTCCTTTCATTGCACTCAGTCACTCAGCATCCTTATCAGGAGAACAAATTACTCCACTTATTACCTTCACACACACATTGACCCACACACACACACTCACGCATACATTCCTAAGTAGATCTCAACGATGGCAAAGCTGCTACTGGAACAACGTTTGTCTTGGCAAGCGCCTTTCGCTCTCAGAATCTAATTATTTGCAGCAGCTGCTTGTGCTCTTGTTTGTAGCACAGAAGAGCTAAAAACTCTTTAAAGGATCTCTCTTCTGCTCTCCTCTGAGCTGGCAGGAAGCTCTGTGTTTTGAAACCCCCCCGAAGCCAATTCACTGTGCCCTGGGAAGGCTAATCAGAAATCGAATCCAAACACTGCCGGGTGAAACTCGAGTGAGGTGTTGGATTTGTAGATCAGTCTTGTCATGACTGAAATTTTGAGGTAAAAAAGGCTATCCATCATTTTCCACACTTGCCTTTCAGTAACGCGCTCTGACAGTGCCAAAGCATTGAAATGTAAGCCAACGGTTTTATAGTTATTGTGCCTGATACAAGCCACCGACTCTGAATGGAGCCACACCATAATTTTGCCATTTAGGAAATCTAGGTCAAGGGATAAATGCTCTGGGCTTTTTGTGGACCGGTGAGTGATCAAATACAGTCAAGAACAGAGGGAAGCTTTTTACTTGATCAATAAAATGTGTACCACACGCGCATCTCAAACTTTATACGATAAACTCTGGTTAAACTTAGAACTGAATGTACTTCGGCAACAAATCTTTATATATATTGTAAATATATAAAATCCTACTTAATTAACACCAAACTTTTAAGAAAATATTAAACTTTACCATTTGTCTTTGAAATTTCTAAAACATTTCATTTTTCCCTCTCAATCTGCCTTGCCATTATGTGCCGACCTAATCTTAAACATGTGGACAATCTCATGGTGGTACTTTTAAATTCTCCAAGTATCAAGCAACAAGTGTAGCTCCGGCTGGTTTACCAAGATAAACACACAATCTCACACAACAGCAGCTTTCACCCATACAACACCCTTCTCCTCTCAGACTTTCACAGCTGCACAATCTCCATTTATAAAACACCTCATGCATGGTGCTTGGAGCTGGGTATAAATACTATACATCATATTCCCACTTCACTGGCAGGTCACTCTTCTCACTTGACTTGACTTAAATACCCAACATGAGTAGTACGTTCCAACGTTCTGCCTCTCTGTTCATCTTAGACAGTATCTCCGGAAAAAGCTCTTCAACAACTCATCCATTTAGTCTTTGCTGACACAATTCGCCAGAACTGCACTCAGAATAAGATTTACGACAGAACTTATCATGACTGAAGAAAGGGTATATGTATGGTGCACCCAAAGTTTTGGATAAACTACACAGACTGCAGCTCTTTTTAAAAGTAGTTAAGTCCATCTTTGATACCATTTTTGGATATAAAGGATACATATTAGGAAAAACATGCACAATTAACTATAATTAGAAATGCTCCAATCAAGCTTTTGCCATCCGATATTGACTATTGGTTTTATTTCAGGTCTGACCTGTGGATTCAGATTTTTTTTTTTCTCTCTGGGGCAGTGGTGTCCAAAGTCAGTCCTCAATTGCCGGAATTTTGCATGTTTTAGTTCTTTGCTGATTCAATACAGCTGAATGAAATGATGAACTTTGACTTGCTGATGAGGTAGTTGGACCATTTGAATCAGCTGTGTTGTAGCAGAGGCACATCTAAAACCGGCAGAACAGCCCTTGAGGACTTGGGCTGGATGATCTAAAGACTATAATGCTCACTGCACTGCAGGTTCCCTAACAGAATTCAAGAAAACATGAAGGAAATTCAAGATTATCCCCATTTATGAATCAAAGCATATTTCAAAGCAAGATTTCTGTTAATTTCAAAGAGTGCATCCTGTTGGTTGATGTGGTTAGAGACTGAAAATACTGGATGTTTTTTAGATTTATGTATTACAGTATTTGACCTGCCAATAACTTATAGGAGTCAATTAAGAGAAAACAGGTCGATTCCAATCTCTCGGTAGATTGATAAATGCACCTCTAAGAATTATGTTCAAAATCTCTACAACTATTAGAGACAGAAAATCAACTAAATATGCTTTTCTTGTCCTTCTCTCTCTCTCCCCCCCCCCCCCCTCTCTCTCTCTCTCTCTCTCTCTCTCTCTCTCTCCCATCACAACACTCATCTGCTTTAGCAGGGAATCAGGGGTGGTTTGGGACCATATGATTGAGTGATACAGTGTTGATATTGATAGTTTGACAATAATGCACTTAGAGTACATTCTGTGATTTCTATCATATGTGAAATTATGTAAAGTGTGCAATTGCCTAAATACAATAGGAATTTCACACCTTTTGAAACAGTACAGTCAAAAACACTTTTGGACTCCACTTTTCTAGATGAGAAGGGTTTACTACATTACCAAAAGCTATCAATCAGTTTTTAGTCCTTGTCCTTTCGGAAATCTGAAAAATTAACAGGTGAATGCGTTTGCATTGAGGGGAAAAAAATGACATTAATGGAATGTGGTGCCCTCTAATCCCTTGAGACGGAGGAATTTGCGACTGAGGGAATTCCTGTCATTCAGGGGGAAAACTATGAGAACCTGCACACACACACACACACACACACACACACACACACACACACACACACACACTAGGGCTGCGGTACAAGCAACACAGACAGACTGCAAAAACAGCGCTTCCCACTGCCACTACAAATCCCTTTTTACAGAGTGACACTCTGGTAACTGAGTCAGAGATGTACTGCTATCAGTATTTGTGCAAATGCTTCACCAAAGGGAGGAGAAACTCTGAAAAATTTGATTAAAAAATAGTGGGAAAGTTGTGTAGTACCTGTTAGGCAGTTGGCAAGGAGTCCTTTCTGGGCTTTATCCTTACGTTCTTCACCAGACCTTCCTTTCCTCATAGAGGAGTTTGTCTCCTAGTGCTGGGGTTTTAGTTTCAAGTGTAGAGGCAGAAGGGGGGGGGGGACCACACAGCTCCTGGAAGACAACCTCTCTCCTCTAATCCTCGCTCCGATGTGATGACACTCTCTAACCTCGACCATCTGTTGAAACACGTCCCAGTGAAGTCAGCACCACGCTTGTGTCAAGAACCCCACTCCCCCTGCCCAATCACAATCCGGCTGCTGGGTGGCTCCTCGCTGCCAGGAGGCAGGGACAAGGACACGGGACAGCGCAAAGGGGAGAGACAAACACACACACTCACACACACTACCACCCCCACCTCGTATGGACACTATGAACTGAGTGCAAGAAACCCCCCCTTGCCTTCCCTCCTTCCCCAGTCATCGTAACCCGAGAGGCAGCGTAGACCAACAGGAAGAGTGAGAGGAGTGGAAACAGGGAGCAATGGGAGGGGAGCAAGAGTTGGAGGAAAAAAAGGACACATTCAAATGCAAACAGTAGAGGAGGAAAAGGATGAGCAAACTATTGGTTTCATCTATATTATCTTGATGAAAATCTAACATTGGGGTACACACACACACAATTTCACCCCCAGTATATATTGACCTTTCCACCTCTCACTCTTCTCTCAGCAGCGGCAGGGTATGTGGTCCTGAGAATAAAAGTTAAAAATGCCATAAAAACCTCTATTGGCTCCATGGTGGGAATGCTGTTGGCACTAAACTGTTACATCTGCAGGCACAGGAGCACTCGCACCTTTGTGTGATAAATTCTTACAGTCCCCAGGCTGCATTCCTGCCCTTCACCACCTTTTGCCTTAAATTAGAAAGAAGGTTGGAGGAAGAGACAATTAAATTATTAAGCTAAGCTAAAGTAAAAGTGAAATAGAGAGGAAAATAATATGACATAGACAATCACAGTCTAATAAATTATTTCCAGTGCCATTACTGCAGAATTATTTCAGCATATCAACCCGTTTTACAAACTATTGTAGGAAAACAAAGGGGAATTATTAGGTGAGAAAAGCTGTTGCCTTAATCATTTAGTAGAACCACTGTGCCACTCAGTGGTCCATTAAAAGAGGATTACGAGAACCTGAGGACATTCAGGAACAACTTCAAAGGCAAACGCTGATAAAGTAATTTCCCTTGATAAGCAACATCACCAGCAGTGAGTTAATCAGAGGTGTAAAACACTCAAAAAAGGAATTTTTAAAAGTGTTTGTTTCTATTCTGTAAACACAATGTTCTCTGTTTCAAGTTGGTCTTTGATAAAGACTGGAAAGGCAAGAGTCAGAGATTTTATTAATAGCAAGTCTTTAATAAATTATTATTTTTATCAAGCTCTGATAGAGTTTTTTTGTAACATGACATCATTGTGTTCTTCATCAAAGTATATTTTGCCCTTGGCCCAAAATCCAACACAACAACCACAAAATTTGGCATTACTGGCAAAAAGTACACAACTGCCTCTAACCAGTAGCAGAGATCGTGCCACGATATCAGTGCTTCCGGTTTAAAAGAAGTTCAAAGACAGTTGCTTCTCCCTTCAAAAGGTTAGGAAGAGTGCCACAACACTTTTACTGAACAGAGTTATACTGTATGGGACAGCTTTGTTTTACTCACAGATGCCCACAGAAGATTGCAGAACATTTCACACACCTCTTGGCTGTGGCTCTTGAAACAAAACATCTCCACTGTCAGTTGCCTTGCGTAGAAGGTACAGAAGAAGCAGGAAAACAGCTCAGGAGAAGGAGTGTACAAGTAGCAGCAGCAGGTGGAGCATTATACTGAAATAACGAAGCCTGAAGCTCGCGGCAGTTTGACTCATGCTCAGGATTGTGTGCCAAGCCATTTGTATTTGCAAAAATTCTTCATTTGTGTTTGTATTTAGAGGTTCCATTATAGAAAAATGATTTGACTTGTTGGTCTCTAACTGTCCTTAAAGTGCAACTCACCCCAAAATCAACTTTTTGTTTACTGATAAACTGCATAAATGAGTGTCTAATAGTGCTGCCTACATGTCTGGTCATTACTTTTTTTGTATTTTAGTACATTTTAGTAAAAATACAAATTTTCTACCATAAACCATCAGTGGAGTGCCCTCTTCAGGTTAAAACTTTACACTACACTTGAATTTGAATCATGCATTGCTACTGGCTCAGCCTCTACAGCTGATGTCAGCCATCCTGCCGCTGTGGAGTATAAAACAAGCCCAGTCTCGGCCACTCCTCTATAGCGAGTGGGAGTTGGAATAGCGAGGAAGAGTTCCCGCTGCCCAGCCCTCTCCCCCCGCGCATCCTTCGGTCCTCCAGGCAACGCCTCCTTTTGCCACATTTTTCAAACCGGTAATGTAGGTGGAGTAAGACTCTGGTAGGGTGGTGAGTTGCTCTTTAAAGGGAATATATTATGCAAATTGTTACTTTTTTTCATCCTCTTGAGTTGTCATCTGGGTCTCTGCTGCCTCTACTCCAAATATGACTAAAAACCATCCTTCTTTTTTCAGAAATCTTTTGTTCTACAAGCTGTTTCAAAAAGTGCCTTATTGTGACATCACAATTAGCAAAATTTGCATATAATCACCCCTTATCTGTCAAAACCCGCCTATCACCTGTTAAACGCCCTATAATTCCAAATCTATACCATTCCCCTGTGGGGGATACCCACAGCTTAGCAACAAGATTGGTGGGCGTGCTCTGCAACCACATACAAGTGAGAGAGCCCTCTGAATAGCTCATTCTGAAAGGGACTGAAATTGTCAAGAATTGACCTGTGTTATCGCCTTATGCAAGAGTGATTTTGTGCGAAGAACTTCATTAAAGCTGTGGGCCATAGGTTGACGTCATCAAAAAGAGGAGGAGAATTTTGATGTATGAACGGCTATACCTCCCGCCCCTGCTCCCACTCCCCTTCTGGAAGCTATAAGCCACGCCTCATACCGAGCACATGCAGGGAAAGCAGAGTCAACAGAGAGAGCATCACTGCATTGACCTATTTTTTACAATGCAGTTTTCCTAGGTATGATTTTTTTTTTTTACCAAATCCCTCCAGTTTATTCTTTTTTTCATTAGTGTGCTAAGCCGACTAAGGTGCGTCACCCTGTAGAGCACGCTGGGGTGCATTCTCGTTCATTACTCCCTCTTGTGGATAAGCGAAGATCTGGATAAGTGAATATATTGGTCAACGCTCTAGGGACGCGTAAATTATTAATTTTGCTATAGAGACCAGGGAAGGGAGTTCGAGAAATATATACTCTGAAAGATTTCCTAGTATATAACATAGAACATGGTCAGATAGACAAATTAAAGCATTTTTTAAGTTACTTAAAAAAAAATTGACTACGTACCTCAGCTTTGACCTGTTTTGTACAGACCATAGACCTATCATAACTTGTTAAAAATTAACCATATGCCCCCTTTAATACCAGAACTTGATTTATACTTTTAGTGTATTGTTAGTGGAAAAGAAAGCAAAGAATAAGGAACAAATGAGTTAATACTCATAAATATGTTAATCACAATTTTCAGCAGAGAAATCATTGTATAAATTTTTAGACATATCATATCTTTGCTGTAATATGTTCAGCTTTCCTAAAATCTACTTTTGGGAACTGCTGTTTTTTATACTCAACTTTTTCTAGTACAAACAACAAAAACTGCAAAAGTACAAAATAGTTTATGACTGAAATGACCAGCACCATTCCAAGTCTCAATTGTAGCACCCTGAATAAACATGTAAAATACCTCACTTCAATTAGCTTCTTACTCCTTTTGTACTTCCTCTGATATCCTTAATCAGCTCCTTTGTGACCAAGGAAAGAGTTAAATTTGAGTTTTCATCCTGAAGAAAAACTTCCACTCTGAAAAGTATTATTGTGGTCAAGGTGAAAAAGCAACTTATTCTAGTTACTACCCAATATATGTGTGTCAATAATAAACACCAATAGATTCTGATTAATTTACAGGTATTAGTAATTACTTTTAATATATTTGAAATCTTTTATACATTTTTATAATCATATTTGTGCAATACCCTTTAAACTTTTTGATTAGTCAGAAGGAAAAGTCACATATTATGTAGTGAAATTCCTAAGTTTGCACATGTGGATCAGCTTAATTGCTTTGTTTAAAAATAAGACATAAAAAAGCACAAAGATAGAGTCCTTCTTTAAAGTGGATGCTCACAGTTACATTCCCTTTAGGCATACATTAAACTAAACAAGACCACATGAAACTTTCACCAGCTTGTACTGATGTTAGAAACAGAGACAGCAGTGTGAATGAGTTAGGCCCTTAGGGAGAAAAAAGTGCTCGAATTAGATTACCTAAATTCACAAAGACCAGCCCCTCCTGCACGGCTACACACAGACTAACCCACACCTCCAACCCCAAGCCCCCATTCTCACGGCCGAGAGGTTTCCAAAAGGGCCTTCAGGCTGGCCAGGGGCGACCAAGATCTCTGTTCTCTTTACTGGATTAAAGATGGCTGGCCCACTGGGGGTGAGGGGCACATCTGTAAACATCTTAAACACACACACGCACACAGAAAAAAATAGGTTCTATTTCAGTAGAAAAAAACACCCAAGCCTTTTCAAGAATATATTGCTTTCTGGCATTTTGATTTATTAACATGCTTATCTTTTTTCTGGTTTATTTTCTATTTTCTCCTCCACTGATGGGCACAAAAGCAAAAGCAGAAGGTGGTCTATAAAACTGAACCATATGAATGACTGTATGACCTGCAGTGGTTCACCAGTACTCCTGTTCACTCTCCTCTCTGCCCAACACACAGTTATCTAACATTTGACATAAATTTCCATTAGACTGAATGATTTCCTCTTATTTAATATTTCTTTGATTGGGTGTCTCACTTAGAAGCTCATTTGTCTACCTTGTGCTCTACTATTAGGCTGAATCCAGGCTTTCACTGACCCAAGTCTCTCTGCCCAACACCCCCCCCATAAAAACTGCCTCCCTCCAGCTCTTCACCGGCCATCGGTTGGGCTTGCAGGTGCAGGCAGAGGCCAATGTTGGGGGGCTCCTCGGTTCACTAGCCCCATTCTTCATGGCTGAATGAGATACATAGGGCTGTCATAGCTGTGATTCAGCCACTGTGCCTGTATGGGCTGCCAGAGCTGAGGCTTCAGGATGCAGCCACATCACGAGTGAGTGACAGAGACTTGTTGTGTGCAGCATTTTGAGTTCAGAGCCCTGTAATCAGTCACTGCATGGCAGCAGATTGAATTCATGAAAGATGACTGGCAGGACGTAAGGGATAAAAAGACAGAAAGACAAAGAAAGAGAGACGAAAGGAAGTGTGACAGAAATATCCAATGAAAGGTCAAACATAGTAAAAATAGAAAGTATACAAAAGAGGAGAAAGAGCACATGCTTAGAGAAACCTGAACACGCATGCATGCGCACCTACACACACACACACACACACACACTTTAGGCAAGGTCTTTAAACCTCACTAGTACAGTGCCAAACATTACAGTGTTTTGCAAATATATTCATACCCCATTAATTTTATGGCTATATTATCACCACAAACTTATTTTGTTGGGATTCTATTTGATAGATCAACTGAAAGTAGTGCACAAGTGTGAAGAAAAAATACATCATTTTCAGTATTAAAATAAAAATCTCAGTGCACTGTATCTGCATTTACTCCCCTTTATTCTAATGCCCCTGAATAAAACCAAGGGCGGCCAATTGTCTTTAAATGTCATCTTATTAGTACATGGAGTTCACCTGTGTGTAATTTGATCTCAGCATAAATGCAGCTGTTCTGTGAAGGCTTTAGAGGCTTGCTGGAGAATATTAGTCAAACAAAATCATGAAGATAAAGGAACATAGTACGGTCCAGTTAATTATCTGAAAAATATAACGCGAATGGAACAATGCAAACTAGAGATTAATAATCTGGCTTTATGTTTTTTAATCACAACATATTGAAGTATTAGCTGCACTAACAGTAAAAGGGCCCCACTAAAACAAAAACAGATCTAAAATTAAAATTCATGTATCATCACGGAGGCTGCATCAGTACACCAGGGACACCAAGTGATGCAACTGTATTGGTAAACAACCCATTATAATTATCTAAATATATTTTTCAACCAGCAACTGTAACACTAAACTATACTGTGAGTTTTGGGGGGTTCCCAGACGTCAATAACTAGAGTTTATAATTTACACCATAAATCAATTCAGATCACAATCATCTTTTGTTGCTGATCACAAAAACATACTAAACCAAAACCGTCCACCTAATCGGTTACACTGAAAATACACTGAAGGTATGTTGTACTTAAGGCTTGGAAAAGGAAATCTTCATTATTCTTCACTATTCCTAATCTCTATCACTAATCTTTCATTATCTTTCTCCAAACTTGCACAATGTCTGATGAAAGCTGAAACATAACCAACCATCAATCATGCAATGCAAAGGAGGATTATGAGCTTCAAGGAATTTTTTGCAAAGTTGTAAACAGACAGGAAAAAGCAATATTATCATTGCCCTGACCTGTTTATTCACAAGATGACTAACATAATTTAGGACAGCACTAAGGTTCAGTAAAAAGGTAAAAAGGTTAGGAACAACACTGCAATCCACATTTCAGATAATTAGTGAACACATGATCACAAATCTTGGAGATAAAACGCATTCTAACATTTGAGACTGATATTCCTGTTGTGACCATGTTCCACAGACAAAGCCTAAGGGAACTTTACAAAGAATGCACCAGTTTGTGAGGGGGATGCTGGAAAGAACACAACATTAAACTGTTGTGGTAGTAGGGAGGATACAAAATAAAACTCCACTAAACTATCTCCAGCAAGCTTTATACAAGTAAAGAATCAGGCAAGTAAAAGGCAAGCCAAGGCAATTTTACTTGTATCGCACACTTTCAACAACAAGGCATTCCAAGGTGCTTTGGGTGATTAGGGGATAGAGTAAAAACAGCAATAAAGCATAAATCACAAACAAAACATATGACACATTAAAACATTATTTTACTCAAATGGAGCTCTAAACAGATGTTTTTTTAGCCTTGATTTAAAGCAGCTCAGTATTTCAGCAGCTTTGCAGTTGTCTGGAAGTTTGTTCCAGATAAGGGGAACATACTGTAGAAGCTACTGTAAAAGCTGCTTCTCCATGTTTGGTTCTAATTCTAAGGATGCTGAGTAGACTGGAATTAGAGGACCTGAGTGATTACTTCAGTTTTACTTCAGTTTTGTTTCTGTTCAGCTGGAGAAAATTATGGCACATCCATTCACTGATTTTACTTAATGCATTACTTGGGTTTGGATGGGTTCAAAGTCACCTGGTGACATTGTAATGTAAAGTTGAGTATCATCTCCATAGTTATGATAACTAAAAAGAAGAAAATAAATTAGACATGGTTCAAGACTGTTGTGCCAAAGAGAAATGGATAGAATTAAATTCAAATTAGCATAGGCACAAAAAATCTGCAAAAACATAAAAAACCTTTTTAATATGCTGTCATTGTATGTGTTTTTGCAGCAACTTTAATCAATGTTCCTGTGTATTTTTCTAGTGTTATTAAAGAAGTTATGTAAACTAATCAACTGGTTATAAACCAAGATTATAATAGGGTGTAAAAATATGCAGAGCAATATAACCATTAACAATTAAGGCAAACAATTAAGGCAAAAACCAACTATGCTATAAACCAACTTCTGAAGCAATACATGCTTTCTGTTTGGCGCATTTCCCAAAAATAATTTAAATTGATGAAAGAGGCAATGAAAAAATGAAGGGATCAAAAGAGGCAAAACATAAAACTGTTTATGTAGTCTGAAAAAATCTGTATGCATTTTGAACCAAGTGCCTCAAACTGAGAGTTATATTGTAGGCAATTAACAATATGAACAATTTAACCATGATTATTGTGTTTTGGGTTTGGGTTTTGCTAATGTATGTAAAATATGCTAAATTATAATTACAGTTGTACGTATTTTTTCTTTCCACACATTCCAAAAAAAAGAAAACAAAAACAAGACTGTTAGGTCATTCTGGTATAATGCTGGTACATCAAGTTAGAAAAAAATTCCCAATATATTTAGCACTTTTTAAGACTGTAGAGACCTATTGAGTGTTGTTGCAGTAACAGATTGATGTAGCTGTTGCTAATGACATCTTCTAGCATTTTTGATTTATAAAATTTGGCCATGGTGTTTAAATGAAGACTTTGCGAAAAGAAAACCTCAGTGCAATTTTACTGAATTTTTAATTATTTGTGTTTTTACATTTTTTTAATGCAAAATTGATTTTACTAACAATTTAATTTATTCAGTCACATCCATCATTGGCTCAGATTATTACACAAAGCACAAATAACTAGACGGCCTCGCAACTGTCCTCTGTTTCAGGATCCTCACAGCTGTCTTTAACAATGGGCAAAACAACTTGCCTTGCTTATGCAGCTAATCCTGGTCATTTACAGGACATAATTACATCTGGATCTGAACTCTTCAGCTACAGAACAAGGTTGATTTTGACCTCTCAGAACTCCTTTTCCACTTGAAAAAAAAATGCAGTGGAAAAGCAAATCACTGACACCTCTCAAATAGTTCCTCTGTAGCTACAAATCAACAGTGTCCCCACCACTAAACAATAAGGCTTTCAACAAATAATCATTTCCCTGCACAGCCTTTACTTTACAGTCCCCAAGCAGTCTCTGGAGGAACCATATTAAATAAAAAATCTGCCCAAAAAGTGTTTGTTTACACTGATACTCTCCATGAAACACAAGCCGACATTTTGTTGACCGCTAAAAACTTTGACCCCTAAAAGACATGAAGAGGGGAAAAAGAGGTAATTGTTGCCATAAAGTCAGAGTCCAGCTCCTTCCTGTGAGAGGCTTGTGGAAGTCTCATCCTCAACGGGGTTTTGCCCCGTTTCCGTAAGCCTAACTTTCTAATCCTCTCAGGCGAGAAGGTGAAAGGCAGGAACAAGGAGAGAAAGAAGGGGGGCATTCAATGGGACGGAAGGGGCTATGTATACTACTACATCCAAAATGCCTGGTTGAAAATAATCCCATAAAGCATGCCGCCAGTAGCCTGTTGAGAGGGAATATAAGGATTTGCGTTGAGTAGATTGGCTGTTCAGTTGTCTCCTTAGAGGCCCTGAATCAACCCTAGGCCATCATGAAGGCAGAACCTTCATCTTTCAGTAGCCTACTAAGACAGCCTTGCAAAAATCCTCAATTTCAATAAATAAATACATAATGGGCGTTACTCACCAGCAGCAGCAGCACAGATGTCCACATGGCAAACTTGGCAAACAGGGCACCTTCATTAGAATACAAACTATGTTTTCCATGACCAGTAAGATGAAACACTGGGATGTGGCTGTGGCTTTTAACAGGGTATTTGTTGGGCTCCTGGACATGGGGGGGAAGCAGCAAGGCTGCGTGTGATTTGTGATTCGCACGCGGGTGGGAAGAGAAGCCTTTTAATCTGTGCCCTGGACTCTGTTTCCTCTCACTAGGAGAAAATCAGGAACACAAACGTTTTCAACCGCTGCCATGTTTATGACCCAACTGAGGGCCACAAAGTGCCACAGATTATTTGTATAGGAATAGACTCAAACCATCCCCTTAACTAAGCTTTATCATCTAGTCCATTCGACATCCCTGGGCCTTCACCTCATAAAGCAATCTTTAACCATCAGTTGATGTTTTTTTATGTCAAAATCCGTCCAACCCTACTGTGAGGACAGTTCTTAAGTTTTTTTTTCAACTGTAAGGCTCAGTAGGACAGCTTTTAAGAGGAAAGACCAAAGGAGTCAGGTCTCAAACAGGTGCAAATTCCAGTAATGCCTCTGCACACTTGGACGCTATTGTGTCTGTAAAACTCAGGCCAAACAGTGCCTTGAAGGTGATACCAAGCAGAGAGATCTGACAGGTACACCTGCATTCATTCACCAGGAGAAATTATTTTCGTATTGTTTGAACTAAGGGTTTGTGTGTGGGAAATGATCAAAAAGGCAGACAGTGTCAGGAACATTCTAAAAGTCATGATATAGTCATAGGTTTTCATTTATGCTTACTTCGCAGCTGGTACAGTCGTGGAGAAAAGTTGTGAGACTCCAGTGTGATCACATGTGAAAAATCTTTGACCCAAGTGAAATTCACATGTGAAAACATGTAAAAAAACATTAGATGTATGAAAAATATATGGCCACCTGTGTTTTGCACACATTCCCTGTGTGAATTTGGAACATTTTCCTGGTGATAAACTGTGAAACCCATGGACATTCACATATGAAGCCTATGGGATAACATGTGAAACATGTTATTTTCCACATAAAGCCTACATGTGAAAAAAAGGTGTGGTCTCTTAACAGTCCTTTCTCAAAATGTACAAAACAGTCTCAAGACAGGGTTATCAGGGGAAATAATCTTACTCCAGCCATTTGCAGTGCCGTCCAGGTACTTGACACCTTTCTTGGGGTAGAGTGGCTTCTTTGCAGTTCTTTGTGTCACCAGGCCAGCATCCAAAGGTCTGCATCACTGTATGCACAGAAACATATTCTACAGACCCTTTCCAAAAAATATGAATATCATGGAAAAGTTTATTTATATCCATAATTCCATTCAAAACATTAAACTTCCATAGATTATAGATTCAGGGCCAACAACTTAAATGATTTCAAGTATGTAGTTGTTTATCTGTACATAATATGGGCTTTCAGCTCATAAAACCCACAAAAACAGGAATTAAAAAAATTAGAATACTGTTAAGAAATTAGCCCAAATTTTGCATGGCATGAATATTTTAAACACACCACTCATCTACTAAACTCAAAGCCCCTGCACAGGTTTTCCCAGGTGTCATTAAATTGCTTCACTTTGGTTTAATTGTCTCAGATAGGTTCAATATTGGGAAGACTTGACAACTGGCCAGAAGACCATCATTGATACCCTCCATATGATGGGTAAGCCACAGATGTTCATAGCTAAGGAGGCTGGCTGTTCATAGAGTGCTGTGTCCAAGTATATCAATGGAAAATCTAGTGGAAGGGCAGAAGAGCTGACCATGGGCTTCAGTGGATTATCAAACAGAGAAGATTCATGAATCTGGCAGAGATCCAGAAAGAGTGGAATGAGGCGGTAGTCACAGTTTCAAAAACCACCACATTCAGACGTGTGTCAACTGGGCCAAGGAGAAGAAGGACTGCACTGTTGGCCAGTGGTCCAAGGTCCTCTTTTCTAATGAAAGTAAAGTGTGCCTTTCATTCGGGAATCAAGGTCCAAGGGTTTAGAGGAAAACGGGTAAGGAACAGAACCCAAGCTGCTTGAGGTGCAGTGTGAAATATCCACAGTCAGTCATGATTCGGGATGTCATGGTGCAGGGGTTGGTAAACTCTGCTTTCTTAAATCCAAGGTCACCACATCAGTCTACCAGAATGTTTTAGAGGACTTCATGATTCCTTCTGCTGAGGATCTGTATGGAGATGCAGATTTCATCTTCCAGCAGGACCTGGCCCCTCCCCATACCGCCAGAAGCCCCAAAACCTGGTTTGATGCCCATGCCATCACAGTACTCGACTGGCCAGCCAACTTGCCAGACAAAAACCCTATTGAGAATCTATGGGGTATTATCAAGAGGAAAATGAGGGGCACCAGACCCGAAAAACAAAGAAGAGCTGACAGCAAGCATCAAGGAAATCTGGGCTTCCATAACTGCCAGACAATGCCACAGACTGATTGCCACAATGCCACGGGGCATCGAGGCAGTCATTAAGGCAAAGGGACTCCCTACCAAGTATTGAAAATTTGCATATCATTTTTAAAGTACCATATTTTGATTGATTTGATGTGATCCTAATTTCTTTCTTTTTTTTCTGCAAAAACTGAGAAGTAAATGGTGATTTCTTTACAGTATTCAAATTTTTTGAATTTCTGTTTTCATGGGTTTTATGAGCTGGAAGCCCAAATTATGTACAAATTAACAACTAGAAACTTGAAATCATTTAAGTTGTAGGCCCTGAATCTATAATCTATGGAATTTTAACGTTATGAATGGAATTATGGAAATAAATAAACTTTTCCATTATATAAAATTTTTTTGGAAATGGTCTATACATGTTCCCATTTCTAAGCAAGCCCGTTACAAGTGGCAAAATGATGCTTCAGTTCAATCATCTTTAGAAGTTCATCCTTGTACTTGCTGTGCTTTTATGGGTGTTCTCTCCTCTTTAACCCCCAATTTCCACTGCATGCGCTCCGCTCCGCTCTGGTTCCGCCACGCACGCAGCCGTTAGCAATTTCCACTGCATGCGCTCTAGATCCGGTCCGGTCCGCAGCCCAGAGGTGGTCAAAGAAGCATGCGCGGGAATTGCGAGATCTCGCGATAAAAGCATTAATATATGCGGAAGTCAGAACAAAATTCTTCATTCCGTGGAAAACGAATAGAAAAGAACAGTTATTCTCTGTCAAGATATTCAATTCAACTCAATTCAGTTTAATTATATAGCGCCAATTCACAACAGATGTCATCTCAAGGCACTTAACAAGAAGTCATTTCAATACATTTATACAAACATTCCAATCAGTTAAAAAGTTTCCTATTTAAGGAATCCCAGCAGATTGCGTCAGTCATAGGCGTGAGGTTGGGCCCCGTTGTTGCAGACTTTCCAACCACAGCAATCCTTCAGCAATCCCTCATACTGAGCAAGCATGTAGCGACGGTGGAGAGGAAAAACTCCCCTTTAACAGGAAGAAACCTCCAACAGAACCAGGCTCAGTAGGAGCGGCCATCTGCCACGACCGTCTGGGGGTTTGAGAAGACAGAGCAGAAACACAGAAGGAACAGAAGATCTGATATAAGAGAACTTTCTATGTTACAGAAAGTAAAAAGTTGATAACAGGACGCAGTGGATGTTCAGTTACTGGGAGCATCATCCCAGTCGATGCCTCCCGTCCAACAGGGCATTGCAGCCAAGCAGGATACCAGACCAGGTATATCTTCTATGGAGAGAAAAACACTGAGAGAAAACAAAGTTAACAGTCGAAATAACAGAATGTACTGTAATACAACTGGAGAGTCGTAGGAGAAAAGGAAGTAGCAGAGTGAAGAAAATTGGTAAGTGTCCTCCAGCAGTCTAAGCCTATAGCAGCATAACTACAGAGATAGCTCAGGATGACCTTAGCCACTCTAACTATAAGCTTAATCAAAAAGGAAAGTTTTAAGCCTGACCTTAAAAGTAAACAGAGTGTCTGCCTCACGGACTAAAGCTGGGAGCTGGTTCCACAGGAGAGGAGCCTGATAACTAAAAGATCTGCCTCCCATTCTACTTTTAGAAATCCTAGGAACTACAAGTAAACCTGCAGTCTGAGAGCGAAGTGCTCTGTTAGGAACATATGGAACAATTAGATCTCTGATGTATGATGGAGCTTGATTATGAAGGGCTTTGTATGTAAGAAGAAGGATCTTAAATTCTATTCTGGATTTAACAGGGAGCCAATGAAGGAAAGCTAAAACAGGAGAAATGTGATCTCTCTTTTTAATATTTATCAGAACTCTTGCTGCCGCATTTTGGATCAACGCATTTTGTGGACTACCTGATAGTAAAGAATTACAGTAGTCCAGCCTTGAGGTAACAAATGCATGGACTAGTTTCTCAGCGTCACTCCTGGACAGGATGTTTCTAATTTTAGCGCATATAGTCCGGAGGTGAAAGAAAGAAATCCTAGAAACCTGTTTAATATGGGATTTAAATGTCAAGTCTCTGTCAAAAATAACGCCGAGGTTCTTTACGTTATTACTGGGGGCCAATTTAATGCCATCCAGGTGAAGTGATTGACTAATCAGTTTCTGTTTAAGAACTTCGGGTCCAAAGACAGCAACTTCTGTTTTGTCAGAATTTAAAAGCATAAAGTTTAGGGTCATCCATGTTTTTATGTCTTCCAGACATGCCTGCAATATACCTAACTGACTGGGTTCATCAGGATTTATGGATAAATATAGTTGTGTATCATCTGCATAGCTGTGGAAATTTATCCCATGCTGTCTAATGATTCTACCAATTGGGAGCATATATATGGTGAACAGAATTGGTCCAAGCACAGAACCCTGTGGAACTCCACAAGTAACCCTTATCATTAGTAACCTTCACCAGTGCTGTTTCAGTGCTATGATGAGCTCTAAAACCTGACTGAAACTCTTCAAACAGCTCGTTACTGTTTAGATGCTCACAGACTTGATTAGCAACAATTTTCTCAAGGACTTTGGATAAGAAAGGAAGGTTAGATATAGGTCTGTAATTCACTAAGTCATCTTGATCAAAGGAAGGTTTCTTGAGTAAAGGTTTAATCACGGCTATTTTAAATTCCTGTGGTACGTACCCGTTTACTAAGGATAGATTCATCATATCCAAAATGGGGCCAGGAACCAAATGGAACACTTCTTTAAATAATTTGGTTGGAATTGGGTCCAACATACAAGTTGAAGGTTTAGATGAGGCTAATATTTTTGATAATTCCGAAAGCTCGACTGAATCAAAACAGCCTAAGCACAACTGAGGTTCTACAGTTCTTTCCGATACTGCCTCATTTACTGAGGAAGAAGTAATCATGTTTGGGAGGATGCCAATGATTTTATTTTTAATAAAATTAATTTTATTTATGAAGAATCCCATAAAATCATCACTGCTAAGAGCTGGGGGAATAGTTGGCTTAACAGAACTATGACTCTGTGTAGGTTTGGCAACTGTACTAAAAAGAAACCTAGGATTTTTATTCGCCTCTATTAATGATGAAAAATATGCTGTTCTAGCTTGTCGAAGGGTCTTTTTATACAGCAGTAGACTGTTATTCCAGGTTAAATAGGAATCCTCTAGGTGTGTAGAGCGCCATTTTCTCTCCACATTTCTAGTATTCTGCTTTAAAGTACGCAACTCTGCGTTGAACCAAGGAGTCAGCCTCCTATGGCTAGCCACTTTCTATTTTAAGGGGGCTACACTATCTAATGCCAGATGCAATGAGGACGTAACGCTGTGAACCAGACCATCAATTTCTGAAGGGTTGGAGATAGAATTGCTGCCATCCACTGTGTTACCCTGAGACACTAAGGAAAGTAAGAATGGAACAGATTCTTTAAAAATTGCTACAGCATTGTCTGATAAAGCTCTACTATAATGAAATTTTCTTTCAGATTTAAGATGGTCAGTTAAAGTAAATTCAAAAGTTATTAAGAAGTGGTCAGACAGGACCGGGTCATGTGGGTGGACTGTTATTTCCTCACACTCAATACCGTATGTCAGTACAAGGTCCAAAGTGTGTTTACCCGAGTGGGTCGATCCCTGTACTTTTTGAGTAAAGCCAATTGATTCTAAAATAGCACTAAAGGCTGCATTTAGGCTATCACTTTCAGTATCCACATGAATATCAAAGTCCCCCACTATAATAACCCTATCAGTATTTAATACTAAATCAGATAAAAAATTTGAGATCTGATCCAAGAATTGAGAGTAAGGGCCTGGTGGACGATACAAAACCACAAACAAAAATGGTCTTAATGTTTTGCAACTTGGATGAGGAAAATTAAGGGTTAGATGTTCAAAAGAACTGTAGGTATCAATTGGTCTGGGACTAATTAGTAAATCAGAACGAAAAATGGTTGCAACTCCTCCTCCTCGCCCAGTATTTCTAGGAATGTGAAAATTTAAATGACTGGAAGGAATTGACTCATTTATACTGACATAATCCTCCTGCTGCAACCAGGTTTCTGTGAGACAAAGGAAGTCAATGTGATTATCACAAATCAAGTAATTTACTAACAAAGTCTTTGAGGAGAGAGATCTTATGTTTAATAAATCACATTTAATAAATTTATTTTTCTGTTCAGTCAAAGTTGTATTTATTTTTATGAGATTTCCATAATTTGCTTTAGTTGGCTTAACTTTTAATCCATTTAATTTTGGCCGTGGGCAAGACACTGTTTCTATAGGGTAATGGGTGGGTAACAGTACAGAAGCAGCAGAGAGGTGGGTTAAACTACGACTCTGCTTACTGGTCTGGACCCTTGGTTATCAGTGTTTTGGAGGACTAATAAATTCGGCCATATTCCTAGAAAGAAGAGCTGCTCCATCCAAAGTGGGATGGATGCCGTCTCTCCGGATCAGACCAGGTTTTCCCCAAAATGTTCTCCAGTTATCAATGTAACCCACATAGTTTGAAGGACACCACCTAGACAACCATTGATGGAATGACAGCATGCGGCTAAACATGTCGTCACTGGTCTGATCAGGCAGGGGACCAGAAAAGATTACCGAGTCTGACATTGTTTTAGCAAACTTACACACCGAAGCAACACTAATTTTAGTGACCTCCGATTGGCATAACCGGGTGTCATTACCGCCAGCGTGAATAACAATCTTACTGTATTTACGCTTATATTTAGCCAGCAGTTTCAGGTAGGATTTGATGTCACCCGTTCTGGCCCCTGGTAAGCATTTGACTATGGTCAATGGTGTCTCTAATGCCAGGTTTCTGACTATGGAGCTGCCAATTACCAGGGTCGGCTTCTCAGCGGTTGTGTCGCTGAGCGGTGAAAATCTGTTAGACACGGGGACCGGTTGGTGGTGGCCCGTGGGCTGGGTCCTAGAACTATGCTTCCTACGTACCGTCACCCAGCCGGCCTGGGGTCCCGGCTGCGCGGGCTCTACCGGAGGACAGCTAGGGGGTTCTATCCTTGTTGGCTCCGCGCTGGCTAATGGGCTTCGGCTATCTGCTGGTTTTTCAACAGCGCGGAGCCGTGCTTCTAATTCTGATACCCTCGCCTCCAAAGCTACAAAAATATTACATTTATTACAGTTACCATTATCACTAAAGGAGGCAGGGAAGTAACTAAACATCTGACAGAGAGAGCAAGAGAGAAGAGTTAGAGACAGGAGAGAGAAGAGTAGCCATAGCCGCAATGAAGCTAAGCTAACTGAGCTAGCGAGACCTTACCACCCCAAGAAAAGCTGTGTGAAACACAAGGAGTTCCCAAAACGTAAAGTACACCACCACAAAACGTGTGTTTTAGTGTGCTTGTGTGTTAAAATAACTTAGAAAGGCCTCAGCACAGAGAAAATAAGATCAATTCAAGAGAGTCTGAACACCAAACAGCTTACAGGGAGCACAACAGGAAATTACGCAATACGGCTTACCCCCGTCGAATATTTTGGACAACATATGTATAAAATATACGCAGGCTTATATTAATATAGCTATGCATAAAAAAAATGTCTAGTCCGTCTTTACTAATTTATTTTGAAAAACACCCAGAAATGTGGTTGTTCTCTATCCGGTTGGTGCTAGTTATTTGTGTAGATTGACTGCGGACTTGATCCGGTGTCCGGCAAAAATAGAATCAATCCTATTTTTGCCGGATGGCGAAACGGCGGCCGGCCATCTAATGTGAGTACTCTTGTACTCACATTAGATGTGTGTTTTGTAATGTAATATTTCAATGTCAATATTTGTAATGTAAGTAATGTGAGCTTTTGTCCAAAAGACTGCCTGTGCTAATTCCAAAATGAAATTCATAGTCAGAGGCTGTGTGGGTGGGTGACCATTCATTTAAAGAAAACTCTGGATAATCCAGTTAAGGAGGATAATTTCCTTTAGTACTCAGGAACTGCCAGAAAGCAAGTCAAAAAAACTGAAAGGAAAGTGGACAGAAGGAGGTTAAAGTTTTTTTTGTGTGTGTGTGGGGTGTTGCGTGGCTGCAGAGAGCAAAATACAGACAAAGCTGTTTTTAAAAAAAAAAGCTTTAGATCTCTGCAAACATGTCTGGGGTCCTTTGCTTCACTTTGTGACTGTACTGTTTGGCAGATAATTACCTCTTTGTTGAAGGTTTCAGAAAAGCTCCCCTGACCAGGAGCCAGAATGCCTTTCACAGAGTGTGAGTGAGCGAACACGTGCTTGAATATGCATGAGAGGAGTGAAGGGCCTTCTGATCTATTCAGTGCTCTTTAGCCGGCCTTGTCCTCTTTTGACAAGCAGAAGGCGTACAGTGCTGGTCTCATTTACTGGCACCCCTGGTAAAGCTGTGGAAAAAGTCTTGAATTTTTTTTAATCATTCTTAGCAGCAGAATAGACTCACTGAAAAATGTGTAAAGTATATTTCTGCAATTTAGGATATAGGGTGGGGGGAGAGGCATGCGAAAAATATTAAAACCCTTTTTAACAAAATCATCAATGGCAAAACAATCAGTATTTCTAGAAACTCTCTATAATCACTGTTAAGTATGGTAGACAATCAGTGAGTTTACATGCAGTGAGACAAAATCAAATTATTGCCTTAGTCAAATTGAAGTCGGACTTTTGAAATGCATGTATAGGCCTACGTCTTAGCCCAACTGAATTCGAACTGAACTAGAGATAGAGTAATTGAGCTAAGGGACCCAGATAATGTGATTGGTAAATCGAATTTCTCTGCACATAAACTCCTAGCCCGCCTCAGTCGAGTTTTTCACGAGAAGTGAGGAGAACGCAAAAGAGACACAACAACACAGCAGAACAGAGTGTAACACAATCAAGCAGTACAGTATTTACAAAATTTAATGTGCTGCAGCGTTTTTGTCGTCCATTTCTTTGCTCATTGTGCATATCCTGCTTTTACTCCATCTGCTTCACTGCTGTCAATATTTGTTTACTATCTGTGACTCTAGGCTAGCCAAAACTCAACGTGAAAGGGCGCATGTAATCACCTAGTGTCGCGGTGGCGAACACACTTCATTCCATAATTAGATTTTTGGAGACATGTAAACTGGGATAAAAGCTCCCATTCTTGTTAAGTTATTAGTCCGATTTTTTTTCCAAAAGCTCAATTTAGATGTGCATGTAGAACCTCGGACAAAACAAACTTTTTTGCATTTTTTTTTTGGTTCAAGGACATTTTTTAAAATCTAAATCTGGTGTCCACTGTCAGAAAACATAAAGTAGGCTCTTACAGAGTTGTTCAACAGAATGATTAAAATCATTTGACCCAATAAGGACAGAAATGTCCCACTAGAAAAAATAAATTTTCTTTTATAGCCACCAAAGTCCCCAGACCTAAATCCCATAAAAAATCTTGGTAAAGAAACAAAAAGGAACGAGCATGAGCAAGGCTTCATGTCAAGGGTGCCTCTATCTGCAAGCACAGACTTCATTAAACATTGTATAACACTAAGTTGTCTCCTATGAGAAAACAGGGTTGTACAAGGTATTGATGGCAGAGGTGATAAAAAATTGTAAATACGGTATGTATTACCATAAAATGACATCACAGCCAGAAATGTATTTTTCTACTCTAAAAGAAAAAATTGTCAGAAAAAAGAATAAGGGTCCATGACAAGTTCTGGCTCTATTATAATCAGAACTGGAGGTTACTGGATCATTGTGTCCCTTTTACTTTCTTGGACCTTAGGAGACTGCTAATTTGAAACTGATTTGAAGCCTTTTAAGTATTTTTACATAATATGCAGCAAGATAATATATGCATAATATGCATCATGGTAAATGATGTTCTGGGAAGCTGTGTATATGTTTTTTCTGTATTCTGGAGAAACACACTCCCGTTCATTAGTATCGATACCCCTTGAACGTATTTTACTCGATTTTTAAAATACAAGTAAAAGCTTCAATGTATTTTATCGGGCTTTATGTGCGAGATCAAAAGCAAAATATTTGTAAATTAGAAGGAAAAGAATGCTCTTTTTCTTTTTTTTCTTTTTTTTTTACAAATAAAAATCTTTTGCGTGCATTTATATTCACTCCCATTACTCTAATGGCAATAAATTAAAGGCAACCAAGTGGCTTTAAAAGTCACCTAGCTAAACCTAATAAAGTCCACCAGAGTGTGATTTAGTTTCAGTATATAAAATAAAGGTTCTGTAAAAGGCCCCAGAGGGTTGCTAAAGAACATTACTGAAACAAACAGAATCATGAAGACCAAGGAGCACAGCAGACACATCAGGGAGAAAGTTGTGGAGAAGTTTAAACCAGGGTTGCATTATAAAACAAAATCCCAATATTTGCAAATTTCACAAAGCAATGACTATGACACAACTGCAAGCCTAGCCAGCCACCTAAACTGGCAGCCTGAGTAAGAACAATATTTATCAGAGAAGCAGCCAAGAGTTCTGTGGTTTATCTGGAACAGCAGCACAGATCCACAGCTCAGGTGGGAGAATCTGTTAGTCGGCATCATAACTATTTGCCACAAACCTTGCTTTTATGGAAGTGAGGCAAAAAGAAAACAATTATTGAAAGAAATCCATGAAAAGTAGTGTCCAGTTTGCCATGACGGGAATACAGCAAGCACTGATCTTAACCTGAAACATGCTTAATGAAACAGCTCCATCTACTTGAATGCTGTCTGTCATGACTTGGTCACTATGGTAGTTAAGGGATTGAAAAGAATAGAACAAAAGTATCCTTTATTGCCCTACATTACGAAATTCGACATAACAACAGCAAAGTGAAAGATTCAAAGATAAATATAAAAAAATATATACTGCACAGTCAGGGGGAAATTACAACACTAAAATATCTTGTAGGTTTTTTTCAAATAGCAAACATAGATCTAATAAATGTGCAACTGATCAGGATAACAAAACATATTTACAAAATGTGTTTGTGCATTAAAAAACAAAATATTTACAAGTGAGAAAAAAACTATACAAAACAGAGATGTGCAATAACACCCGAAACGTTATCTAAAATGAGAAAACGAATTACAGCAGGGATGTAAACATTCCTTAAGTTTCATGGGAAGAATTATGATTATACAGTTTCACAACTGCTGGGAGGAAAGATCTGCAGCAACTCTCCTTCGTGTCCTTAGGATGCAACAGTCCGTCACTGAAGGAGCTTTCCGGTTTAGCAACAGCTTCATGCATGGGACACTATCTAACAGCTATTTTAGCCAGAGTCTTTCCATCTCCCACCACCTGCACTGGATATCCAACCACAGAGCTGGTTTCCTGATGACCTTATCTAACCGCTTCCTTGCAGCTGTATATAAGCTGCAACTCCAATAGATTACACCATAGAAGATGGCTGATGCGACCACAGAGTTTTAAAAAAAAGTGTCCGTTAGTACACCACTCGTTACAATCCAGACGCTTTTTTATGCATTATTCTCCTATAGTGGTTGTGGTATAATGGTTGTGTTATGCGGCTGTCTAGCTGATTCCTTAAAGGAACAGGGGGCAGGATTTGTAAATAAAGTAAACATCCATGTCCAGTTTTTTAATGCTGTTAGGTGATGAAGCGTTATAAACCAAAAAGAATGAGCCCACCCACGAATCACTCCATTTTCTTAAACTGGCTGTGCGCTGCAAAATGTGCTGCAGTTCGGGGCCCGAATTTCCCCCGCTGTCGTACAGATGTGACGTCAATTGACACGGCTTGGGAGTTCTCGACAGCTTTAAAAGAGGAAGAAAAATGGTCGCAGACCTCCATTGATTTAATTGTGAGAATGGATTCTTCTCTTCTGCAACTGGGAAACGACCAAGGACGACTCACAGCCCACTAAAAAGTGGCACTAAGAAAAAGAAGTATGTCACTGTGAAGAGGTATGTTTTTTTGTGAAGCGTATGTGCACGCTCCCGTGCGGCTGGCTGCAGTTACTTGCAGTGCCGGCCGCGTCGCTCGTGAGTTTCGTTTCTTCATTCTGCCCCATGCTCCTTTAAATGGCTGATTTCGTATGGAGACATGGCGGCTGAGAGGAATGGGCCAACAGATTACCTGGTCAGAAAAGGATCTGGTTAAATTACCCTGAAGCTCCAACAGCGGAAACACGCCTTATGGTGAAATGACACATAACAGAACAAGGACACAACAGAACCACCTGCCGTATCTTTCACACACTTTTTCTGTGCTATCCACACTGCCACCTCTGACTGAACCTGACTAGTGGTCCTCCTAAGTAGCAAATTGTTAGCTTTGAAATCAACTGTGTTGATCTCTTTAAAAAGTTCCTGCCAAATGCATAAACTTATGGAAGATAGTCCTCTGGTCAGATGATACCAAAGTTGAATTTTCTGGACTTAACACAACATTCCCACAGCCAATCAGTGAAACATGGTGGTTGCAGCATTCTGCAGTGGAGTTGCTTGAGCAGGAAGAGGAAAGATTGTCAGAGCTAATGGGAGAATTTATAAAGTAAAATAAAGGAGAATCCTTAAAGAAAACCTGTTTGAGGATGCAAAGGACTTGAGACTGGGGCAGTGGTTTACCTTCCAATAGAACAATGATACTACATAAGATACAGAGGTACAATGGAGTGGTTTAAATCAAAGCATTTGCAAGTGTTAGAGCAGGTTCAGTTTCTAGATGTGGAAACCTGGTAAAGACATACCACAAAAGAAGTGCAGCTGCGAAAGGCATTTCTTTTATTGGGGGGGCTTATTCCAGTTCACAATTAAGCAATTCTTTGCATTCGTTTTTCACATAAATTCTTAAAAATGTACTAAAGTCTTTGTTTGTAGGGAAAAAAGGTTCAAGGAGGATGGATATTAACCTGTGGTTGTGAGGCCCAGGTTTAAATAGTCAAGTGAGTCAAAACCTCTCAGAAATTGCTCATAAATTATGCTCTATGCCCTTAAACATCACATCAGGTTTGAACCCCATGTTTCTGGCATCTTCCATCGTGATATTAAACAATAGTGTTCCATGTCAAACATTAAGTTGGTCTTCTTGCACCAGCAGCCAAATACAAATCACAACCTGAAGGTTTTATAACCAAGAAGTCAAAGGAAAACTTTGCTGCTGGCACTGACAATACAGAAACCAAGATCAATGCAAAGTCAAAGGGCTTTCACTTCTGTGTTTTTGCAACCTCAGTTAAGGCGTCATAAATTCATCCCAGAGCATAAAACACCAAAATGTGAGCCCTTTTGCACAGCATTTGACTGGCATTTGACAAGGCCTCTGTGTTTCAAATTACTAGCAGGCACGCAGCAGGCAAATGGAGCACTTGGCTTAAATGTGTTCGTATGGCGAGTATATTGCACGAAATTGTACAGGAGATGCAAGTCTTAGTCATGAAAGCCATCTGGAAAGGACCAGAAACGCCACTATTAAAGGCTATAAATAGAACAAAATAGGCTCACAATCAGAGTGATAATCCCTCAACAATGTAGTGGCTTTGTGGTATTATGAACTGTTCCACATTGAGACGAGGAAAACATCCTGTTCCATCTAACAATCACGCTGCCACTGACCCTGAGTACCCTCACTGTATCTAGAGTGTCTTCTGGGTGGCAAACATCACCTTTGAGCTAAATGTGAGGAGTCATAGGTCTAGGATAAAAGGGATATGACGCCTAAAATGCTGAGTCCCACTAAATCCATCTGCAAGAGTCTTCTTCAGTATACAGTGGCTTGCAAAAGTATTCGGCCCCCTTGAACTTTTCCACATTTTGTCACATTACAGCCACAAACATGAATCAGTTTTATTGGAATTCCAGGTGAAAGACCAAAACAAAGTGGTGTACACGTGAGAAGTGGAACGAAAATCATACATGATTCTAAACATTTTTTACTAATAAATAAGTGAAAAGAGGGGTGTGCGTAATTATTCAGCCCCCTTTGGTCTGAGTGCAGTCAGTTGCCCATAGACATTGCCTGATGAGTGCTAATGACTAAATAGAGTGCACCTGTGTGTAATCTAATGTCAGTACAAATACAGCTGCCCTGTGACGGCCTCAGATGTTGTCTAAGAGAATGTTGGGAGCAACAACACCATGAAGTCCAAAGAACACACCAGACAGGTCAGGGATAAAGTTATTGAGAAATTTAAAGCAGGCTTAGGCTACAAAAAGATTTCCCAAGCCTTGAACATCCCACGGAGCACTGTTCAAGCGATCATTCAGAAATGGAAGGAGTATGGCACAACTGTAAACCTACCAAGACAAGGCCGTCCACCTAAACTCACAGGCCGAACAAGGAGAGCGCTGATCAGAAATGCAGCCAAGAGGCCCATGGTGACTCTGGATGATCTGCAGAGATCTACAGCTCAGGTGGGGGAATCTGTCCATAGGACAACTATTAGTCGTGCACTGTACAAAGCTGGCCTTTATGGAAGAGTGGCAAGAAGAAAGCCATTGTTAAAAGAAAACCATACGAAGTCCCGTTTGCAGTTTGCCACAAGCCATGTGGGGGACACAGCAAACATGTGTCCCCCACCCTAACATGTGCTCTGGTCAGATGAGACCAAAATGGAACTTTTTGGCCAAAATGCAAAACGCTATGTGTGGCGGAAAACTAACACTGCACATCACTCTGAACACACCATCCCCACTGTCAAATATGGTGGTGGCAGCATCATGCTCTGGGAGTGCTTCTCTTCAGCAGGGACAGGGAAGCTGGTCAGAGTTGATGGGAAGATGGATGGAGCCAAATACAGGGTAATCTTGGAAGAAAACCTCTTGGAGTCTACAAAAGACTTGAGACTGGGGCGGAGGTTCACCTTCCTGCAGGACAACGACATTAAACATAAAGCCAGGGCAACAATGGAACGATTTAAAACAAAACATATCCATGTGTTAGAATGGCCCAGTCAAAGTCCAGATCTAAATCCAATCGAAAATCTGTGGCAAGATCTGAAAGCTGCTGTTCACAAACACTGTCCATCTAATCTGACTGAGCTGGAGCTGTTTTCCAAAGAAGAATGGGCAAGAATTTCAGTCTGTAGATGTGCAAAGCTGGTAGAGACATACCCTAAAAGACTGGCAGCTGTAATTGCAGCAAAAGGTGGTTCTACAAAGTATTGATTTAGGGGGCTGAATAATTACACACACCCCACTTTTCATTTATTTATTTGTAAAAAATGTTTGGAATCATGTATGATTTTTGTTCCACTTCTCACGTGTACACCACTTTGTATTGGTCTTGCACGTGAAATTACAATAAAATTGATTCATGCTTGTGGCTGTAATGTGACAAAATGTGGAAAAGTTCAAGGGGGCCGAATACTTTTGCAAGCCACTGTAAATACAAATGTATCTGCAACTTGCTCTAACAGAGATACTTAATGATATTGTAGTTTAGTGTTGATTTCATAAACTATCTATCCATGAAGAGCAAATAAAACATCAACTTGAATTGATTTGAGCTGCTTTAATATCTTGTTTTTGTAACCGGCAAAACCCATTAGCAGTTTGTTTATTAAATGTTAGGCTTTATCTCTCCACATGTCCTTTTGTTGGAGTGAAATAAAAAGGAGGCAGTGTAATTCCTAACCTGGGAACGGTTGTCTCTAGTTCTATTTACACAAATACATGGCAAAAAATTGTTTTAAGAAGGGGTTTTAAAGCCAGTTCTTTTTTTCCAAAGCTTTTTCTCTGTGGCATTGTGTTTGTTCCTTCTTGCCTGACATGTGGCAAAATGTATGCGGCTTTATTACTTCCTGTTAAAAATCAAAATCAAGTCAGGTTCTCTCACACTTAAACATAGAAAGCAGAAGCATGTAAGCCCAGAGGAGCAAAAAAGGTACCAAGAAGGTACCAGACAACTGTGGGAAAATTAAAGAGCAGCTATTTCAGATAGTCAATTTAGTGTAAAATCCTCTCAAGTTAGCAAAAACATTAATTACCCTCATCATAGTTTCTGCATAATTTGGAGCTGGAAACGATCTAAGGCTTTCAGGATAAGGTTTCTTACCCTTGGTTGATTTGTTATCTGTCCTCTAACACAACATGTATAAAAGGGAAAACCCTTTTCATCTTTAAAACATTTTAGGGAGAAAATCATGTTCAAGCTTACCTAAAAACATACTAAAGAGTAAACTGAGAAACAACATATTTTGAATATTTATTAAACATGCCCAGTAGGGAAATTAAATTTTTTTTTAAATAAAGAAATGCTTTAATCTACCCTGATGCAAGGCAGCTGCACAGATGTGGAACAGTTTAATTTGAACATTGTTCTGTTCATTTTTGAGACATACCAATCATTATTGGCAAGTTCTTTCTGGCAATCTATTAAATACCTGCAGGCTATCAGTCCTATATGGGGAAAAAACCCTGAAGCATGCCGAAATGAGTTATAACATGGATTTATCTGGTGCATCGTCAACTTCCACTCACGCCAACATAACATTTAATACACAAAAAGTTATCATTGTAGAAGTGAAAGCTTTACATTTAGTCATTATTCAAACAGAAAGAATGCAGACACCAAGTAAAAACGCTGTAGGAGCTATAAACTGTAACTGGATGCTCAGAGCAGCGGTGGACCCAATTTGGGGTCTCAAAATAATTGTAAGATCTTCAGATTCTAATTAAACAACTAATTAAAAAGCAGTTTTGCACTATAAATGTAAATTGAAGAGCCCATCTGGATCCTTGTTATCATTAAATTAACGAACCTTTTTAATAACCTAAGCAGGAGTAGCCCTTAACATCAACACACACTGATGAGAAAAAAAACGTGCTCCTTTAAAGAGGCTATATGCAACTTTCCCCCAAAAATAAACGTAACAATAACCTTTTTATTTGACCATTTATGACTCAAACATCTCCTGATGAGCACACTGACACCTTGTTAGCTCACAGTGGGTGCCCTTAAGGACAACTTTGACACCGACAGCAACTCCACATAAGACTAAAAAAGTTAAACCCCTGACAAGTGCCCGAAGACCGGCGTACCAGTGCGCGCTGCGAGAGCGAGCAGAAAGGAAGAGCAGTTCCGTCTTTTGGCCACAGGTGTCAGTCGCGAGTTAAAATTTCAGAGAATTGCATATAGCCCCTTTAATGACTTATTTTTTTTATATTTGGCACATCTAAATGGTTCAAATCAAGGAATTTTAAATATAAGACAAAAACAAGTAAACGTAAAATGGAGTGTTTTGATGAAGACAAATGCCCCCCCCCCCCAAAAAAAAATAACGATCCATGGCCCGGTGTAGAGAAGCAATTGTCCCTGAACCTAATAACCGGTTGTGCCACCCTTAGCAGCAAAAACTGCAATCTAGTGTTTGCTTACAATGAGTCTTTTACAGTGCTGTGGAATAATTTTGGCCAATTTATCTTTGCAGAATTATTGTAATTCAGCCACACTGGACAGTTTTCGAGCATGAACCACCTTTTAAAAAGGTCATCCCACAGGATTTCTATTGGATTTAGGTCAGAATTTGACTAGGCCACTCCAAAGTCTTCCTTTTGTTTTTTTTAAGCCAATCAATATGATTCAGGTGAGGCAACGAACAGATCACTAGACAATCTTCTTCAGGATGCTTTGGTAGACAGCAGAATTCCTGGTTTCTTTTACTAAGTCCTCCAGATCCTGCTGAGATTTGGATGTTCTTCTGAGGTTTTTAGCAATCTACTGGATGATTTGTTCCAGCGCTCTTGGGGTAGTTTTGTCTGCCGGCCACTCCTGGAAAGGTCCCCCACTGTTTTATTTTTCAACATTTGTGGATAATGACTCATCATGCTGGCCGGAGTCCTACAGTTTTAGATATAACTCTAATCTTTTCCAGATTACCAAATCTATGACAAAATTACCAAGTTTGGGGCACCATCCTTAGATCCAGGAAAATAATAATAGCCAAATAGTTCAGTCTCAGTTAATGTTTTTGATTACCTGATAAGGCTGAGGTAAATAAACAACAGAGGAAGGAATATGTTTTTAAGTTCTTTGAACAGCAAGTTACTACATATGTATGTGGAATAACAGCAAAATAAATTTCCAAAATGTAAGAGTTTATAACAAAAAGAATTCAACTTTCAGTCAAAATGCTTTCATCAACAAATTCAGTAAGCTAGTAAAGCACAACTAAACTACTGAGTAAAAAAGGAATGAATGATAAAACCACTACCAAAAGTAAAACAGTAAAATGGACAAATGTGCAAAGAAGTAGGAACAATAACCAGTAAATTGATCATGATGTCACAGTTCAGTATGAATGTTTATGCTTAAAGACCAAGACTTGTATTGAAGAATTCTGGGAGTGAAGCTAAGTTAGTTTAAACTAATTGTAATTAGTCTAAGACTAATTAGTACCTTATGGTTTGTGTTCAAACAACCAATTCACAATGTAAAGCAGATGTGAAGACAAAAACCTTCTTTGGATGAAGCAATGTTTCAATAGATCATTTGCGGAATTAGAAATCAATAACCCTTCGAGAATTGATTCGATTTTATAGATCGCTCACCGCAGTGATTGATCTAATTTTGTGTTTTGACATTCTAAGAAGGCAGTTTCAAAAATGACATACGATTCATTTTCAGTGTTTAAACAATGTATTTTTATGTTAGTCTGTATTTTGAGTTTCGTAGGTAGCAATCTTTATTGTTTATGAACGCTAGCGGTTTGCAAAAAGCAGGCCACACCAATCAGAACAAGTGTGCGGAGCTAATGTATGTAGCACAGCTAACAGCCACTTTGTTTAGCTTAGCACCAAAGAACAAGAGAAGCTCTGGTGGAACGAAGTAACTCATGTTGCATGATTTCAAACGACTCTATCGGTCAATAACCTTTGGAAAACATTGTTTATACCCAAACAATTGAAGAATGAAATCATAAAAACGCAGCAAAAACACAGTGAAATAAACAATCCTAAAATTGTTTATCCTAAGCTAATTTATCTCTGCCGAGACAATAGACTGTATATAAAAATGGACACAGCCTCCGTGACATTACCGGGTTCATACAGCTTTCCAGTTGACCAGTTTACCAGTTTAACCTTTAACCAATTTTCCATACCCAAAAATAACGCATTTGTGCATCAATTTAAAGTGTTATCCGCATTTACTGGTTGATTTTGAGTCTGTTTACCTCCAGGGTTTTGCGGCACCTTTTTGTGATTGTTGCATTCTAAAATGCCTGATGTTGTAATAAGTGCATTAGAAGGACGTTTGACCAACCAGCAGAACACTCTTCCAATTGTAGCTTATTGCTCTAACACAAAAAGAACAGAAACCTGTCCGTAGGATTTTGAAGAGCTGAATTGAAGCCAACTGGGCGGTTCCCACCACTGCCATCTTGGCCGCGCACCCATCTCATCACGTCCGGAAAATACAAAGAAAAAATAAATGAAAAATGGGCAAAGACGTGGAGCTAAGAATGGGGCTGTGAGGGTGGGGGCGGATAATTGACCTGAGCCGATACCTACGAACTAACTGAACTAACCCGGTGTACGTACTAGATCTGCTCGGGGGCCTGTGCCTAATTATGACATCATATTACATGATAGGCTGAACTCTAACATCACACTACATGATTGGCTGGACGTTAGCACATTGACGTGGTGTGCATTTTTAAGAACTTTATTGAACAAATAGCAAGTATACAACACACGAACAAAGGAAGTATACAGAAGAATTCAACAGATGCAAACAGTCAGGGGTGTTATATAAATACTGCACGTGCAAACATCTACATATATGAATTGTTTTGGGAGCCTTTTTCTTGATAGTCTGATATTGATTTGATGTAGCCCATAGTTAAACATTTATCAACTTTTTGGGGTATTCTTGAAAAAAAACTGAATAAAACCTTTTTCCATCGTAAGGGAAAATCTGTCAAAATACGGTAATAACAACCTTCTAAACTCTTCCAAAGCCTATGTGTGAAAGAGCAGTAACAGAAATAATGTGTAACGTTTTCTTGATGATCCCCACAGGAGCTGTTATCAACATTTATGCCTCTTTTAAATTTCACTGTATAGTGCTTGGCAGGGTTAAAAATTGGGCGCAATGTAGTTTGTCAGAGTGCCGTTGCCGTAGTGTGACGCTATCGGCAAACGCAGGGCCCCCGAGCAGATCTGCCTACACCGGATACCTACCGGAGCTACCCGGAGCTAACCAAGGATAACAGAGGTTAGCGAGTGCTTTTAGACTGACAACCGCAGTTGAGCAACTCTGCTACCCCTCTGCCTTCTCGGCAGGGTCAGTAATTTTGTCAAATAAAAGCATGAAGCCTTGTTGGTCCATAACTTTCACTAAAACTATGTGAATTTTAATTAAAACAAGTTAATGATCAACATGTAAAGAAGAAATGTGATAGTTTGAACCAATTTTTGACCAACCAGCGTTACCTTAAATGTACAGCAGAAATGTAGTTTTTACTTCTTGGACCGTCTGTTAGTGCAATCATTACCACAGCAAGCCATCTTTCAATCAATCAATCAATCAATCAATCAAACTTTATTTATAAAGCGCTTTTCATATAGGAGTTGCAACTCTAAGTACTTTACAGATTAAAATGGCTCTACATAAACTATATTATCATCCCTCACCCACAGATTTAAAAGCATGATCACAGTTAAACCCCTCTCTCTCTAACCCAACTCCCATGCACACAAACACTTAAGAACAACAATATAAAGGACATTGGGCCAAGTGTAGATGACTCAGGTAAGTCCAATAAGTGCATGGTTAACATTCGACCACCAATAAACATAATAATAATAATAATGGCTTGCATTTATATAGCGCTTTTCAAGACTCTCAAAGCATCCCTCTCAGTGTTGTCATGACAGTAAACTTTACCTATTAAACCTAAAATGGCTTTTTGAACCATGCTGTAAACATGTTTATTTTTGGTGTATTTTCTTCCAGAAAGGGCGTTGTTCCTTGTACTGATTTATCTGCCACCAATGTCAACCAAATCCACCAGAAGCATAAAATTGAACATACTTAACAATGCAGCACGTTCAACTGTTTCAACATAATTAGGTGAAGAAATGTTAAATTGAATAAATTATTTTTCAATTTCATTTGCAGAGTGACTGAGAATTAGGTTTCTAACAAGTTCCTTAAGTTACACTTGAGATGTATGAAGTTAGCAGGGGGTTGTTGTTGTTACAGGCTGAAGTTAGCTTATGATCTTTAGCTTCTGACACAGCTTTTTCACATTGTGTTCCACTAATATCAGTCCACCTGTGAACTGATATTAAAACAGCTTTATACCTGTGTACCTGCCGAATGGTTGTTGGAATGTATTTCCTCTGAATAGGTCAAGAAGTGGTCATATCAGGAAAAAAAATAAAGTTTTTTTTTCTTAATAAAATTCATAAATCTCTTTACTCATCGGACCAATTAATCTATATATAGTTTGCATTATCTTAAAATGTTCTTCAATCGGAACATTACTCTCTTTACAAGGACCATTGGGATTTTATATGTGATACATGTTGCAACTATACTCTTACATTGAGCAACTGGTTTTCTTAAGCTAGCCAAGTTAAAACACAGCAAGGTGGTCTGAAAAAGCTCATGCAGATACTGTAGCTGCTCTGTAATTATGTAAGTGTAATGCAACCTCTTATTTTGTAAATCCATAATGCCAACAAAGTGATTTGTTATGTTGAACATATTCAGTATATTTCTGCTGCAGCTCCATTTTTTTTTCTTACTATCTTCAACAGGTAAATCTAATCAAAATCTGTCCTTTGCCACATCTGTACACACAAGATTGTTGTGTTTTTACTGTGCCAATAAAATCAGTAAACCTTTCACATTTCTCAACATCCATAGATAAAGAACAATCTGAACTGTAACATTCAAATGGATTAAAATTTTATTTTTAATACAAATTTGCCATACATTTGGCTCCCCTAAAAAACTACTTGTATGTTCAATCTAGGGTTCCAAAACAATTTGTACTTCAAAATCCAATCATTTTTCAAAACCAAATTTTTACTTCTTTGTTCTGAGCTATTTAATACAACTCAGGACATATGAAAACTTGAACTGCTTGAAAAGTGGTTTTGTCGCAGGTTGCACAATTCAAATGTGGTCGCTTAGAGTCACTTTGGTTTGATCAGGGGTCATTATCTGTTGTTTCATGAGATTCGGCTGGCTAAAATTAGGATAAAAACTAAAATAATTGAAAATACACTATAATATGAAGTTTTCAGAAACTAATATAATTTCAGTAAAGAGCGGCAATTTGGGGTCACCAAGTCTCCTTACACCATGTGTTTTCAGCTTTTAAAAAAATCTTTAACAGGATGGGGGGTAAGTAATTGGGGAGGGTTCTATAGCTCCAGCAAGTTATTTCCTCACATTACGACTCATGGCGAGCCAGTGTATTGAGGGCCTTCTCCTTGGGAGATAAGTCTGGCAGTAAAAGAAAACTCAAGGTAGGCTAAGATGATTAATTGTGTGAAGGCTGATTTATCTGTAGCCTAAGTTCTTTTCATTCCTCTATACCTCCTGGTTTCTTTGAATCCAGCAGAGCTGAAAGATGTTGTGTTGAAATAACACTAAATCATGTCCACCCCTGGTGTAGAAAAACAATCTGGCAAAAGATAAACGTGACAAAATGATAAACTATGTGAGTAAACCATAAAATGCTTTGTTAGAGACTGCTTTGTTTAATAATCTTATCCAGTTCCCATTTTATTTTGCTCATGCAGAGATGGGTAAACTTTTAAGCTTCAAATATTCAGGTTTTCTGCTCCAAATTTCACTAATTATATATAACGTTTTTTAAGGAAATAAAGTCGTACTATTTTCACTGAAGGTCATGCATAACAGAGCAATGACTGCTGTTCTTGGCACAAGTTTAATTTTATTCTCAGAAGGACCACACATTTATACAACTCACATTCTTTCATTAAATCTAGATTTTAGTTTTGAAACTTTTTGGGTATGATTTTTTACTTTAATGGTATATTTTAAATATATGTGCACACACAAACACCACAAAGACGTCCATGTACTGTATGTACATATTAAAATATTTATCCTTTACTTGGTCAAACAAGTAATACCGTTAACTGAAAAATGGATGAAGATAACCACTGGGCAATCCTCAAAGACAATCTGTTCAAGATAGCAAGCTACTTTAGACCGCTGGATGTTCAGCTTCCAGTAGAACAACATTAAACCTAAAGTCAGAGCCAAAATGGAGGGGTTTATAAAGTGGTGTTAAGATCCTCTCCATCTAATCTGGGAGACTGTATTTTGTAAATAAGAATGGATAGAAATTTCAGTCTTAAACCCGTAAAAAAATCTCAGTTGTAATTACAGTGAAAGACAGTTCTTTGAACTACACATTTCAGATTTTCAATAGCAGAAGTCTCCGCCTTCCATTATAATACTGGGGCAATTTGACTCCAGAATGACATCCCCCATCCCACCCTGAAGGTCAAGTCGTTTTTATTTTCTATGTAGCGCCAGATTACAATAAAAGCCATTTAAGGTTACCTGTTTTTAGAACAGGTTTGAACTTTGTCCAATTAATAAAGAAACAAAACAGACTTATGTTATCCATCTTATTTACAAACCAGCTTGACATTTCTGTCTTTACTAGGATGACCATATTTTGATTTCCAAAAAGGATGACACTTGACCCAATCATGAAACAAATTCGTGCCTGGGACAAGACTTTTGATTTTAACATATTCAAAGCATGCAATCTCCATGTGGTTAGAATGAATAGTTAAATAAACTTCATATAGGCTTTTATAAGAACATAAATGACTTTGAAATCTCTGAAAAATTAATTAATAATAGAAATAATTACCATTCCAAATGAGAAAATTTACCAGTAACAATAATATTTGACTCTTTAAGTCATACTGGACAAAAATTAAACATAAATCTGAATTCATATTCTGAGAAATTAAGTATTTTATTTTTATTGTATTAACGAAAGTAAAAAGCAGTAGTCTCAAAAAAAGAGAATTAAAAAGTGTATTCTCCAGACTTTAGTTCACATCTTCATTCTCAGTCAATTTATAGATGAACTCTCACTTTGCTAGTTTCTGAGTCCATGTGACCTACGGCTTCTTTGCCACTTTTGTCACACACGGAAACACACATGCAAGCTATGCCAGCAATGTTCATCTGTAAAGCTACACTTGCGCTTTGATATTTTGTAAATAGCCATAGCGCAATGCAACGCTGCACGCAGGGCAGTGTGGTGCATCACAGCGCAGCAGAGCCCACTGTCTGTTCTGTTAATGAGCAGATCAGAACCACACACTAGGCACAGCTATGGGAGGACGTCAGATGAGTGAAAGGCTGTCTTATTAATGCATCGCACCAGTCAATTTAAAGAGCAACTCAGCCCCCCTACCAGAGTCCAACTCCGCCTACATTTCCTGTTTAAAAAATGCGCCAAAAGGAGCTGTTACCTGGCAGACTAGCGAACGCTCGGGGGGAGAGGGATGGATGAGGTCTGCGCTGTGATTGACATGTTGACAGCAGCACTGCTGCAATGGCACAGACACAGACAGCAAGAAAGGTGATCAGCAACGTGAGCTCCTTTGTCTCATAATTATCTTTCTGAGGTGGATTCACTAGAGGAAAGGGGAAAGGGAGGGAGGTTCTGTGGAGGAGGCATGGGCAAAACTGTTTTATACTCCACAGTGGCAGGGTAGCTGCTATCAGCAGTCATCGCAGAGCAAATTCAATACCCGATTCCAATTCAAGTGCAGTATAGAGTACTATCCTGAAGAGGTATTAAAAGCTACATTGTGTAAGAACTTCTCCCATCTAGCAGTGAAACAACCAACTGAATATTATGTTCTAGCGCCAACTCCCACCCCCCCATTCCGAGCGCGTTTTAACTCCTACAGTGGCGGTTTATGCCAAGGTTAACATGACTTCCAGTACTACGACTTCGTCCAGTGTTCCTTCCAGTGATACTTTATAAAACTACATTGCATTTAGTTATATAGTCAGACGTCTGCCGCGTCGCGAGTAGACAATCTCCCTCTGGCACTCGTCACGGTGCAACTGAGTGTAGCCAAAGCTCGAAAGGCGGAGCTAGAATTTCCAGGAATGTCCGTCGTTGGCGAATGTATTTCAAAGATGGAGGCTCAACATGGATTCCTCCATTTGCTTGACTCGCGCATATGTATTCTGAATAGCAAATTCTACAATTACAAGAATACTTTCATTAGTAGGTGGAAGTAATTACACATGAATGAGCACATATTTTTGAAAGAACAAAGGTTTTTTTTGCTAAGAATTAACAAACAAAGAAAAATCAATGTAGCTTAACGTATGCTTATTTGTCCCCTGATAAAAAATAAATCCCCCCCAGATGCTCTGGACAGCACGTGTCTACCCACCTGTAAGACTTTCACCGCAATTTGTAAATATAAGACTGGTCTCAAGATGTTTTTATGGTCCCTGTCCTTAAATGCCCGGGAAAGTTTGCTTGGTGGCCACTCGTCACCCCTTACATACTTCTTTTGCCACAATTTTAGTATATATTTATATCCTGTAATGATGCTTAAGTAATCCTGTGTTCATATAAGAGTTGTACCAATTGTTATGGACTGTTGTAAATGTTCTGTGTTCCAGAGATATAGAGAAATGCCCCTTTAAGGGAAGGGCTGTTTTGGTTGGGCAGTCAGCCATGTTGGACAGAGACTGGGGGTGTTTCTCAATGTCAAGGCGCCTCGCCTACGAAGGCAATGCCTCTGTAGGCCAGGCGCCTTGCTTACGAGGACACTGTCCTTCCTTGGTCAAAGAAAACTGTTAAATGGAACAGACTTACATCACGTGACTGCGCCTGCCCAGAGCCCATCTTTTGCTTAAGTGCTCTGTTTATGTCCTGCCCATCGTTAGATTATATACATATAAGTTTCAATATAGATGTATGATGAGAGTTGTACTTTTTTAATTGTGTATATATTGGTTAAATCAAATGTGTAAGCAAGTTAGTACCTGCTAGCCACCGAAGCTGCAACTACTAAGCAACTAACCAACCATGGATAACTGCTTTGGATCTAAAAAACATTTTCCAATTTCTACAATTACTTGACTTACATTTAAATTGGAAATTCGCTCCCGAAGTTGCTGCTGAAAATACCGCACTGTATTCTGGGAAATTTTTGACTGAGGGAAGGCATCAAGGAACCTCCCATGTATCCTTGGTCAGTTAGCTAAACGGCAGACAAACGGAGGACAGACGCCTCGGTAGCACATGAACAATGGAACACGCCTTGGCGGTCCCTGATGACGTATCTCCTAGGCAACCGGGGCGGGACCAAGGCATCAAGGCGAGGTTCCTTGCCATGGAGAAACACCCTGGGGGTTGTGGCTGTGAGAGAGCGCTCGTTCATGTTGGCGTGGGAACGGCCTAACAGTTCCTGAATTCTAGAAAGTTGTGTTGTTTAATAAACTCGTGAAAAGGATTACACCTGCCTCCTGTGCTTCAGTGAGTGTTACAATACATTTCTGTTTACAGCAATTTGAAATTCATGATGTGGAACTGAAGTACAACTGCTCATTGTGGTTATTAAGGTGATGCATATGCATATATGTGTCGAAACAAATACATATCTGACATTATTATATGTGTTAAGGTCAATATAGTATTTTAACAGCAACAGCTTTTTTATGTTTTAGGTTAAACCAAATAGATTTTTTTCTACATTTTTGTTGTTCTGTTCTTTATTCAAATAGTCTTTGGCTGTTACATAACAAAATGTAGGATATTTCTCCTGGTATACTTACTCTTGCAAGGATAAAGGTAAATATAACTTATAAAGGTAAAAGATAACAACAGACTGTCCTGAAAACCAACCCACATGATGATCAAATATTAATGCCAACTACAAAATACATCAAATGCTTAAAATCCCTTCATATATGCAGAACAGAGATTTTATGTTGCTTTACTTACAACTTGTTTTCACTTAGGGCGTCTGTCTGGCAGCATTTATAATATTAGTGGGACATAATCATTTGCAGTTCATGCAGTCTTCTTGGTAAGCCCTCTCTCATCTAAAACGTCTTCCAATGAGAAGCAGATTTCACTGGGCACCAGTTGTGGTCCAACAGCTCTCAGTGATTTTGTTTTAACCCCGGTGCTTGTTTTAAAACCTCCAGGGGGCATTGAAAAATGAAATGCAAGTGCTGTCAAACACCCCCCACCCCTCCTTGCACATTGCCTTTCTTAAGAGAGCCCACGCGGCCCATGGTGGGGAAGTGAATCTCACTTAGCTAAATTGACCGTGTCTCATCCCTCAATACCTACTGTTCCCATGGGGAAGATGAACTCGACCAGGTGCCATTCAGGGTTTACAGAGTCCAAAGAATTCTCTTAACTTCTTCCACACTCACATTCCTGCTGCAGAGGTGGAGACTGGTCAGTAATGCCTGTATAGTTTCAGTCAACACCTTACCAGCACCAAACCGTGACTCAGAAGCACATTCTCTGAAGTGCAGCAGAATTATTTGATGAGTGATACTAAACTACTGGCATGAATCTTCTGGCAAGTGCACCCTTTACTCGCTCTCTATTAAACATTACAATTTTAATAATTTGTAAGAAGGGCAAAATGTCCAGCTGGCCCCGACTTAGCAGTACCCATATTGGCTTTTCCAAATGTCACAGTTATGTACTCAGTTACCATTTACCTGAGACGGTGGGGTACTTCCCTTTAGATTCCAGCACAGTTGCTCTGATCTGTCAAGCAGAAAAATAACCAGAGGCTACTTCAAAGGCCAGGTCTCCTCCCGGCGGCTACATCTTAAATGCTTCTGCCTTCATGCATCCTGGGAGTAAAAGACGTCTTTATTTCAAAATTGGTTTCATTAAGATTACTGGAATCCTTTGAGGGTTAGTAGGAAAATGGAAAATGTCTGTACTTTTCTATAAGCATCAACTTCAATAACTTTCATGATTCTTTCAGTCATTGTTCCCTCCTCTTATTTAGACGCTAACTCAAAAAGCAGCTGTGAAAATGCTGAAAATATTAAAAAGTGGAGCACTTCTCTGAACAAGAGCCTGCTCTCACATCAGGAGCTGGCATTTGTGGTTTATGTGTTGGGGAAAGCTCACCCTGTGTGCAACAATTTTAACCTAAGGAGGTATTTTAAGGTGTTCGGAGGGAGACTGAAAGGCAAAAGAATCAATCAACAGTGCCCTCCAAAAGTAGCCATAGCCCTTTTATACCAACATTTTTCTTACATCTTGTCACTTTCTAGTCCAAAACATGTACAGTAACTGTATTTTAATGAGATTCAATATGAGAGATCAACACAAAGTAGGGCAAGTTCTTTTTAAGTTTTGTTGCACCATACATTAAATGCATCTAAACTAAACGTGCATACTATGTTAGTTTATAAAAACATAAACAAAAAAGGTACAAAATAGCAACAAAAAAAAAAAAAAATATATATATATATATACATGCATACATACATACATACTCACACACACGCACACACACATACACACACACACACACGCACACACACCCACCACACACACACACACACACGCACACCGCAGGGCAAGTTGTCCGGGTTAAAAGGATGAGAGGTCTGTAGTTTTCTTCATAGGTACACTTCAGCTATGAGATACAGAACAGTCATGAACATTGTAGGATTTTTAAAGAATTTACTTTTATAATGGGTCAAAAGAAAATGTTGTGCCATACAAGCAAGCAAGAATTCTGGCCCTTCCAAACCAGTTACTTCTTCCTTAAGAAGCTCTTCTTGTCTCCAAGAGAATCTTCTTGGCTCCAAGAGAATGCGTCCGCCGAGAGGATCGCAGCTGATCAGCCTTGTTCCAAAGGGTCTATCTCCTTCAGAGGGACCGAGGCTGAGTCACCTAAGCTCCTGGCTACATCGCCTTCTGTTGGTCTTCCAATGACTCGACATCACCATCTGTTCTCCCGGCATAGTGGCTGGCCTCTGGACCTGTCTCAGCAACTGTTTTGGCCGCATGGTCAGCCTCCAGAGTTGTTTCTACGTCTTTTTAGGCCATATGGTTGGACCCCAGACTTGATTAGGAGCCACTTGCGGTCTTACGGTTTATTCCGTTCATGAACTGTTTTTTCTGGTGTTTTGATTTCTGTGTTCCATATAACAAGAACAACCTACCCACTGTGAAGCATGGGGTTGGAAACATTATGCATTATTATAGGGGGACAGGACGACTGATCTGTATTGAGTAAAGGATGAATGGGGCCATGTATCATGAAATTTTGGGCAAAAACCTCCTTCAATCAGTGAGAGCATTGAAGATGAAACGTGGCTGGATCTTCCAGCATGACAATAATCCTAAAGGGCGACTGTGGCTCAGTGGAGGGCGACTGTGGCTCAGTGGTAGATTAGAGTTGGCTTGCAATCGGAGGGTCGTAGGTTCGATTCCAGCTTCCTCCAGTCACATGTCGATGTGCCCCTGGGCAAGGCACTTAACCCCAAAATAACATCGTCCTACCGAGCCATGTTGGGTGTCGGTGTATGAATGCGAGTGTGAGTGGGTGAATGTGGCTTCAATGTGAAGCGCTTTGAGTGGTCAGTATGACTAGAAAAGCGCTATATAAGTTCAGTCCATTTACCATTTACCATTTAAACACACCGCCCAGGCAACAAAGGAGTGGCTACATAAAAAGTATTTCAAGTGGCCTAGCCAGTCTCTAGACCTCAATCCAATAGAAAATCTGTGGAGGGAGTTGAAAATCTGTGTTGGTCTGCAACAGCTCCAAAACATCACAGCTCTAGAGAAGATCTGCATGGAAGAAATGGCCAAAATACCAGCTACAGTGTTTGCAAACCTGGTGAAGAAGACCTACAGGAAAGGTTTGACCTCTGTCATTGCCAACCAAGTTTACACTACAAAGTATTGAGGTGAACTTTTGTTATTGACCAATTAGTTATTTTCTGCCCCATTATACAGTTAAATTCTTTAAAGGAGGGGTGGCATGTTCTTCTTATGTAGAAAGAGCAATTCTGAGGTCCAGTACATCAATAATTTTACCTGAAATAGATCTGTAAGTTCAATAAATGATTTATACTACCTATTTGACATTTTGCACTCACAGCATGTCCGCACTGAACACCTTGAAATTAGCTGCATGTCTCTTCAAGAGTCTAAGACATGCCCCCTTCAACACGCTGCCGTCAACGTCATCACAACATTCTCCAGTCACATGGGGACGAAGAATTACAGTACTGTAGCATCGGTGCGCCTGACTTTTGGAAGACAGGCATATCTTTCGGTTTACTATGGCCACGCAGGACATGGTAAGTCCAACCATCTCTGACAAATAGCCTCATCTTTAGGAAGACTAAAAAAGGGCAGTCGTCCTGGCATCCAAATATAAATTTTTTCCATGAAGGCATTGCGCAATTAGGAGAAATAAATACCTGTATATAGACTACTACTTTCCACAGGTGCTACCTGATTGCTGTTGACGACGCTCTGCTTTAGTGCTCTGGGAGCGGGGGAGGGAAAGCTGTGGAGAGACGTGGGTGGTAATCAAAATTTAGGGGTGTTGCTGGGAGGGTTAGGGCGTTCCTACGAGGACCCTGGCGTTCAGTGCTCAACATCGTGGCCACGAGAATTTATAGATATTACTCAAACATACATAAATTAACCTAAGAAACACTTGAGGCATGTTTATAAGGAGGGAATGGCATAAGAATGTGATGAAAAGCTTTAAAAAGTGGATTTTACATGCCACCCCTCCTTTAAAAATCATACAATGTGATTTCCTGGATTTGTTTTTTTAACATTCTGTCTCACAGTTGTAATGTACCTATTTTCAAAATTACAGACCTCTCGTCTTTTTAAGTGGGGCAACTTGCATAATTGATGGCTGCTAAATAGTTTTTTGCCCCACTGTATGTATGTATAGTGGCGGGCCGTACATTTCACCCCTGGGCCTTCAGTGATATCCTACTTAGTCCTCTACTTAGCCCTTAGTCCTACTTACGCCTCATAATACCATCAATATGACTTCGCGGCTCGAGAATCCATACAGAATCACACACACATTACATCACTGGCTGGTCAAGCAACAATTTCCGGAGCATTTAAAATCAATAAGCTTGCATAAATAATTAAGAGTAGGAAACTAAGATCACGGATACTGTCAAATCTAAAAAATAAAAGCAAATTTTAAAATATTAGTCAACAAAGTTTTTATAACTCCACCAAGTATATGTGAGCTTAAACAAGTTTGTCCAATAAAATGCGCATTGTCGCCATTTCATATAAGACATAAACGAGGCGATGACAAAACCAACAATGAAAATAAAAAAGAAAGCAAACCGTACTTGCATTTGTTTTGCACAAAATGCAACAGCTAAACTATTGAACATGTTGAAGCAGCTGCATGTACCACATTATTTACATTATAAATTACAGTGGATCAGAATTTATTTTTAACTTGTAGCAATTTTTGCAGTTTCATTTTGTCACCATTGATTGATTACTAACAAAATAAAATGACAAAAACATAAAATACAAAGAAAAGGCTTCTACTTACCTACATGGATCTTCTCATCGCGTGTTTATTTGAAAATAAATATCAATCCTTTCTTTTCTCAAGAAGACCTCAATGGCTCTGCTGTACAGTTTTTCTGTGTGCTTCAGGTAACAAGTAACTCCTTTTTGTGGACATGAAGGCTAATTTTGAAAGCCGTTTCTGTCATGTTTCTTGAAAGATCCGTCTTGAAAATGGTGTGGGAAGTATATCTGCAACCAAAACAATCCCTTCTCCTTCAGCCATTGTGGGTATAAAACATACACCGACAGCTGTTGGTGGCTAACAAATTTCTGGGTTTAGTTCAGATATTTTGCAAAATTCCGCCTTTCAGGCTGTCACAAATGCTTATCCAGTCACAGGACGTGTACATGTCAATTTCATAATAAGACTTTCCAGCTGGCCTTGGTGTCGCAGACTCGAGAGCTGATTGGACATCACAACTGATTATGTACCTTCACTTACAGTGCAAAGGAGCCTGCTCTGTTGATTCTGATCTCAGGCAGATTTTATACATCCAGACAACACAAGCTAGCTGAAATATTATTGGATGAAAACTCCACCATAACATATAACATTGGAAGCAGCACAACCAAGTGGATATAGTATGACATAAAGAAGACAGACTGGGGGGAATAATTTTATTTAGAAATATTTTTAAAAAAGGTTTACTTTTCCGAGTATGTTTAGGCCAGCAGAGAGGGCCTTGCTGGCCCTGAAGCCCCACCAATTGTATGTGTATATATATATATATATATATATATATATATATATATATATATATATATATATATATATATATATATATACCAGTTAAAGATGTGAGGGAAATCAAGCTGTTTTATACTGAAGAGTTCAAAAGACAAATTTTGGCTAAGCTGTAGGTCAATTGCTTATCCTTACTGTTCAGGTTAGGCCGCTAAAGCTTTCCAGCTGCAGCTTTGTTGCGGTGACACATCCAAACTCTGTCATGTCAACTGATATAAAAGCATGGGAATTATTAGAGATCCCACGCAAGAGAAGATGGGAGAACTCCAAGAGAGGAATTTTATCACACTCAGGTCCTGCTGTGGCTGTTCTCGCAGAGTCGGGGAGGAGTGGACTACAGGCTCATGAAACACCTCCTTATCTGGTCAAAGATCAAACCCTCTGGAGAGTGCTCTAATTTCTTGAAATGGCTTTGACAAGCCATGTCCAGTTGCCTTGAAGAGTGCTAAGTAAGCAAGTCAAAGGCTTTAGGAAACTGATGGTCAAAGGACTAAGAGAAAGGTTAGACGTCCAAAACACATGAGCTGACTACTGTCACATTCAAATTTTTTTTACAATAAGTAAGGTGGCATTTTTTCTAACACAATTGCCACAAGGATTTGGCTTTGCAGCAGCTGTTGTTGCAGATAATAGTTTTCAGATAGGCCACCCCACGATAATAGCTCCCAGCGAATTCGTTTTCAGAAGAGACGAATGCATTAAAGTCATCTGTCTCGGTCTCTGTGGATGCACTTCGGAGGATGGTTGAGTTATGAGTTTGGCTCGTGTTACCTGGCTCTGCTTGAGCTGACCTGAGCAGGACCTTCAGATTAAGGGACCATATGGGAGCTGATATCTGAGCCTGAGAGAGAAGAAACATTGAGGCCTCGCCAAAACAGTATTTTTACTTATTTACAGTGATGCATGATGTGCACACACACAGATATCAGCCTCTAGCACAGCCTAAAAGTCACTTTGTCTTCCTCTGATAATTTTCAGGAAAAATGTATGTTATTTGTAGTAAACCACAAAAAGCTTAGCTACAATTTCTTTTAGATCTGATGTAGAAAGACTAGCAGTATTTTCAAGAAAAGGGGTATAAATTAGTTTGATCTTTATAAAATTAATTAAATCCCATGTTTGGGTAGAGAAGATGATAGTCATGTTTCAATAAACAAAGTAGAATTTAAAGACGTACAAAAATGATATTTGAGTAGAAACACCAAACTAAAACTCTACATAAAGCTGGCTTGGTTCTGAAAGATTTTGTTTAACATGTCACATCAAACAGATAGGCTACTGACTTACTGTATATTTCAACATTTTATATTTCCCATTGAACCAATAATAGGAGGACCTTTTTCATGTCTATGAAAAACAATCTGTCTTTAACATTACCTGCAATTCACTGCTAGGACAGCTAAAACATTAAATTTATTTTAAGAAGCAAAGTATCGCAGGCCTCTTTTGACCAAACTGACATGAGCTGGTGATATGTGTTTGGTCTTTTATCCATAACATAATGTGCCTGGCTTTTTCTCAAAATAATTTTCCTTCTGAGGCCATGTGAAATTAAATTATGAGTGTTGTGGACTGAATGAGCTATAATAAACCCTATACTAAGTTACTTTCAACATTTATTTTGTCACGTTTAAAAATCTCTCAAAAATGAGACATGAGAGAGTTCCATATTAAAATATCTCATATCAATATATCAAACAACTGACCTTTCTTTAGGATTCAAATGATCCTTGAGAAGCTTCTTTAAGTCCCAATGATGGCCTTCCTAAAAAGCCTGAGAGCTAGGCCGGGTTTCCATCTGAGAAAACAAAAAAGGACTCCTAATGCCATCATCAGGACCCCTGTCCTGGCAGACATCACACACTGATGGATCGATTTACGGCAATTACTCCTAAAAAGAAAAGAAAAACATTACTTAAAAGACCCATTCTTAGGACAATCTATTGTCAGGGATCAGGGGTCAGGGATCGGGCCACATGCAATGTCTCATCCATTGAGACCGTGTTTTAAATCTATGCCATTTCTGCCAAGCATTTCTTTCCAAACATTTCCCCTCAAATTAAACAGACAGGAAATTTTTCAGCAATTAAAAGCGTCAACACAGTTCTCTTGAAAAGTCCCAAACATATGTTTGCCCACAGCACAGTTCATTCTGAGGTCTCTGGAGGAGAAAAACAGCCACTAGAAACATTTATGGACTCATATCCAGAAAGTCAGAAGTGATAGCGGTCCATTTTTCCAACAAAGCTCTTCAAATGACAGCGCAGAGCTCCACACGCTACAGATAAGCACACACTTTACAGCTGTTGAATTTAACAGCTCACCAAAACAAGAAATCAGCATCCCATCTGCTGCTCATTTCTCCAGCACATCGTTAATCAAACTCCAAAGATCCTGTTCTCACCACATTAGAGATGTACACGAAACCATGCTGTTCTCTCTGTGACATCATCGCACATTAGCAACTGAATTTAAACATGTCCAACCTATTTTAATTTATAATCCATCAATGCATAACACGTTTAGTCTGTGACTTTAAAACTAATGACTTGTAAATTATGTCATTCACTCAGAGTTGAAACACCTTTCACTATCCATCAACATCAATGATTAACATCAAGCAATTAAATAATGTTAATAAACTTTCCAAGCAGTGAACACTTATTACCAAATTAAAAATTAGCAGAAAGTCCAGACAGTTGTAGTTATTAAAAACTGTCCAAATCTACCCATGTATACAATATTCAGACTTGAATTACTTACAGGTTTGACCTATTTAGACATTTACCAGAATTTAATGTTGACTTTAAAAAACTATGGTTACAACATTGTATGGGAATATGGACCATCTTCCACGTACAGCAAGACAATACTTAACAAAAGCTGCGTTCAGTTTGCATTTCATAAAGATTTCACCATCCAAATTAAATGCTCAAAAGCTATGTCCCCTGGAGAATGTAACAGGCTGACAGATGGGTAAATGTTAACATTTGCAAAGTTTCGACCAAGAGTCTTTGTATGTGTCTTTGAAACAAACTAAGGGACTGTTTACACAACAACGTTGCTGTTTTTGTTTGAATACGCTGGTGAAAATACACCACGTTTACACAACAGGGCGCGCGATGGAAAACGATTTAGTACATATGCCCGGCCTTTAGACGGCAGTGTGCCCCGTGTATGCAGTGTTCCAAGGTTTCCCCCTCACAACCCGGAAAAGAAACATTTCATGATAACTAACAATGGCGGTCTTCTTGTAGTTCTCGGCTTAAATAAAGGCGTATTGATTATTTGACGCACGTACGGTATGCTTTTCCGTTTGCGATCGCATAGAAGCCTGATGATCTCTAAGTTTTGCTTACAGAGACCAAATAACTCCAGAAGCTGCATCAGTAGTAACGGCATACCTGGATCCGCCATTGTTGTTTTTCTGTAGAAAGGCGGGGTGCGCAAGTGCAACACGTCCGTAGGTGGCTGGCAATGACGTCATTGTATTCAAAAGTCTCCGGCTTGCGTTTGCATGACAACGTATCACCCAGCTTTTTCAGAAGTCTCCACTCTGGAAGCCGTTTTCAAAAAGATGCGTTTTCGCCCCCCCGTTTTCCCGTTGTCGTGTAAACGAGAGGCCGAATCGGAGAGAAAAACCTCAGTTTTGATGAAAACAGCCCCTAAGGCTAGTGTTATCACTCCAGGTAATTCTTTCACATGCAAACACATAAACAAGGTGTGACTATCCTACATAACACCAAATATATATGTATTTGTTAGATTGCTCCAGCCCATTTAGTTCTTTGTTTATGGCTGTTCAGGAAACATTAGAAATGTCTACAGCTGATTTCTAGGCATAATTAATCAATCATTTAAGATTTTATTGTATGCTGTTAAACAAAAATCTATAAGCTACATTGTTCTATATAATGAGTTTAACATGTTCCAGTGGTATACAAAGTTGTAACTATTGTTCTTCTGCAAAACAATCAGGCGAATGCAATAAAGTACCGTTCAGCCATAGTAAACTGCATTGGTTAAAATAGACCATAACACACCAGAAACCCGAGCCACCCAGGCTTGTAAACTCTGATCAATGCATGCTCGTTTAACCACTCCAGCTAATTATATAATAATCTCAGCAGACAGGGAGGTTGTGTCATAAATCTGTGCTTTGAGACTTGAGAAAATATTAGAAAGAAAACAATGAATTCACAATACGACATCACTGAAAATCTAAAAAGCCTGGTGGGATGCAGTCTTTGCTGGGTGGTATATACCTAGGCTCATGCATTCACACTTTAACTGTACACTAACACAGAACAGTCAGTCCTTTGGTCCAAGTCTCATGGCAGTACTTTCTTTAACCTGACCTGGATTGGACTGCCCAAAACACTAAAGATCAAACTGAGTGATAAAAGCCACTTCATGACATGTGAGAAAAAGAGGAAGAAGGAAAAAGTTGATTACTCACAACAGAGCAGAGAAATTTTCAACAACATTAATTTCCAACATTGTCCCGTCCACGTTTAAACAAAAATTTTAAAAGGTATTTGATACATGACCCCCAAAAAAAGAAAAAAACCTCAATCACATTTTAACTGACCAATTGATCTTTAAATACAACAATTCACATGTTTTGCTTAAATCCATAAGCTTATAATGTTCTGTGTTTAATGAGGAAAAGATGGCTTGTTTGAAGACAGCTTTTATTGCAGTTTAAGCTACTTTAACTCTTTAAAATACAATACTTTTTTTCTAAAAAGAAGCACTAATTACCAAAGGATTAACTACATGGAAAAATAAGACTTAAGAGGTCTTTGACTTGGTTGGGGAGTTGAGAAGATGTCAAGTGCTATAATAGCAAGCATCTGTGATTCCTAGATGATAAACCCAATGACCCTTCATCTGCATGTTTCCTCCAAATCAGCTTTTCTGGGAATCTACATCTGCTCCTAATATACACAACATTTGTATCTCTAATCAGTTAATTTCTGATGTACCAAATCAAACTGTTTAACAAAAAACAATTCTTACTTTAAAACATCACTTTGCTGTGGATCTGCAAGCAGGTCTGAAAATAATCATTTTTGAGTAAAATATAGGCATCCAGCATAAGGGCATGTTGAATTTGTTCTACTACTTAACTTTATTTTCATGTGCTATGTAAACTGATGCATAGCTTTTGCAATTTCGAATTTGTATAAAAACACTTGAAGTGGGCCGCTGTGAGGAGGTGAGATTAGAAAACCACAAATCCCAGGCAATAATTCTCAGCAGGAGGACAGTAGCAGGCATGTTGTAAACTCAAAGACCGTGTTAAGAATAATGTAAATGGAAAACACCTGTTATTCCAGGTTTTAAAAAGAACTGTGACTAAAGAACAAAGTGCTGCGATAGGAGGGCTTCTCAGAATTGCAGTGTTTAACTAAAAACCACTCTACTGCCATCTGAAAAAAAATCATTTTCCCCTCTTCTTCCCATTTAAGAATTTACTGCTTCTTCAACAATGTGCTCACAGTTTAATAAGCCTTGCAGAAACATCTGGATTCACTGCCTGTCAGATTCATTCAGTCTGAGTATTTATTCATGATAGGAGATAAATTTTATGCATTGCAGACCACCATCACCAAAACATAAGTAGTGGATGGGTTTCTGCCCTATAAATATGCTCCAGACAGGATTTACAAAACTCTCTTTATGAACCTTTTTAGCAGATTAGCCCTTAAATTGAACAAGTTGTTGAGGTCACTATCAACACTAAAGAAGTAAAATACATTTCTAACAGTATTGTTTAAATGCAATGAGAACCGCTTAAATTTAAAGGATTTATACAAACTGTTCTATCATATTACCAATTACTGCTGTATTCGGCTGTATTCATATAAATATCAGTAATATTTTAGTATATTTTAAATTTGGACCACAACTAGAGTCCAACATATTTGTGGAAATCTATCCCAATTCGTTGATCTTTTTATTGAGCATATGTGAAATATTGCCAAAAATTTACTTGACTCTGTATTGGCTGGTGCTTAGCAAGCAGCCAGTCCAGGAACGGCATTTATTTTCCCCTGGCGCTGATTGGCTGTACCCCTAAGAGCAGAAATAAAGAAGACAGTGTTGACATTAGCTTCTGCGGTAGGGCCGAGATGGTGTTCACTGAGCCTATAAATGCATACCGAGGTATAGATGGCAAGTGAACTATCAAAATAGGAGGTTATGAGCATTTTTTAGAGGAGGTCTCCACTATTCGTAGACGGCTGTGGTCCCTAAACCCCACAAATACCAGTTCACTGTAACAAGGTTTGAAATATTTATGGTTTCAAAATTCCTTACATCATTACATTCCAACAGCTTAAAGTCCTTTTAATGTGATGCCAATGGATATTGTAGGTTTTTTCAGGTTTCTTTTTCAGTATGCAACGTAGAGCAAATGCTGTGCTGTATTTTCCCACTTGTTGCTGTGCACTGCCAGTCAGCCAGCTGAACAAAAGGCTCCTATAGCCTTGCACCGCTTAAGTAGAAGAAATTTTGATATTTAAAAGGATTTCTGCTCATGAAATAAAACACCAGCTGTAATGTTATTGAATGTAAAGCAGGGACCCCCATAACTCCTAAGACAACGCTGTTATATTTTAAAACTAGTTGGTACCCTACAAATAGCATGACTGCTAAGCAACCAGCTACAGGCTAGGTACCTGAGCAATTAGCCTTAACAGTTAACTATTAGACTACTAATTGCAGTTTGTTACACTTTTGTTTTCTAAAAGGACAAGAATAGAAAAAATGATAAATGTCATACCCGTCCATGCCCAATCTGTATAGACCTTTCAGGCAAAGCCTGATCTGCTGATCCATCTTCAGCTAGCCCCCAGAACTGGGATGATTTTACTTTGAACTGCAGACACATGATATAAAGGGTTAACAAAAAGTGGCTGCTGGAAAGGAAACTAATAAATATATCACTATGTCTGCCGTTACAGGGTGCCATATAAGAGGGGACATTACAAGTGTAACTTTGAAGCAAGACAGTCTTGCTCAATGTACAACAAAAAACTGCTGTATGCGTTTAAGATATTCAACCTGTTTTTGTGGAAATGCTGTTTGCACTAGTAGGCCGTATAACAAGCTGTAATTGTTTTATTGAGCAGTCAGACCCAAACACAGACAATGGAATGGAAGCCTAAAATTGGATGTGATGATGATTTGTTGAGAAACTGATAAAAAGACAAGAATATTGCATGAGAGGAACTGGAGAGAATCTGACAGGTGCAATAATTGGAGCGGAGGCAGGAAACATGGCACAGAAGAAACAGATGAGGTAAAGAAACTGATTGGCTTTTGGCTACTGGGGAGGTAACAGAGGGACATGAGAAACAGGTGAGATAAATCTGTGAAATGCAATGCAGCTGGGTGAGGAACTAAACTGAGGAGCTGCAGGAAACTGACTAATAGATGAATGATCACGCAGGGATCTAAATGGTACACAAAAGCACCTTACTAAACTAAAAGCTAAATACCAACACTAAAACAGGAATTTAAACCAATTACACTAAGAACAATATGGGGGGCGGGGGGGAAACTAAGAATCTTATTGCAAAAGAATAATCAAAAAAATATTCTCCATAAAACATTTAAAATATTTGGTTATAACTCGCAACTGCCTCACTTTGTAAACAAGAGTTAAGGCTAAAACTGGCCACTGAGATGTTGGAGCTCAGATATTTATAAATAAGACGATGAAAAACCTACCGCTACTTCACCACAACCCAGTGAAACATTACAGGCGGTTCCTGTAGTTATTTGGAACCAAAAAGACCACATTAACCTGACAAATCAATATAAAAGATGGAGAAATATGGACTCTTTTACCCGTGACGGTTAATATGTCTCAACCTCAAATACACCGTGCATAATTCCTGGCGAACAGCGAAGTTAAGTTGGCATCAGTACTTGGAAATGTTTATTTTTGTGGCCTTTGGATGCAAAAAGGGCTGAAAGACTGCTTGCCTTCGGAGTCAGAAAATACTGAAGTAAGATGGATTCAGACAAGCTGTAAAAAAGCAGGACAGGCTTGATGAAGGTGGGAAAAAAAGTCAAGAACTCATCTTGATGGAGAGTAATTAGCTCTTAAACACACAAATGTAAGTTTTGGTTTGAGGTTATCATTTGTCAGCCAGCTCACACAGCAACAAGTATGTGTGTTTCAAATAAAACTAACTCCTGCCATTGAGGATCAAATTTATTAGAGAGACACAGATTTAGAGCAAGTCATAACATTTTTACTGCTTTTGCCTTTATTTGCATTGCAAAGAAAATATTAACAGCACTTTAAAAAAGCCAGTTGATGTAATATTAGATCATAGTGTCCTGTCATAACAGGCCTGTTTAATCTTCAACAGGTGGATGAAGATCATTGTAACTTTCAGATCCCTCTGTGTGGTTATTAATTTGAACTGTAGGAAAATTTCTAGGTCTAATGACTTTTCCATATCACTAGAACCATGCTTGAAAAGCAATCAAAGCTAAACTCACAGTTTGGCACAGGATTAAACTTGGGATTCAGACAAGAATATCTCAAACTCTGGGATAGATTTTGATTAAATCTTGTGCAACCATCCATGGTCCATTTGGATGAATAGCCAACCAACCATAAAGATGAGTATTAATATGTTTTATTTTTGCCTTTTCATTTATTGAGTGTGATTACCTCAGCTGTGCTGTAGGATGGCCACACTGCCTCAAGGTTTTTTCTTCATGGCTCTCTAAAAAATACATTCCATTTTTGTTGCCATCATTTCAAATTATTTACATCCTATTTATCTTTTGGCTGGCATCACCCGGTTCCTTTTCTACCTCCCAATTTATTACGCCCTCCATCATCCCAGCAATCAAATTTTACACAAGTTGTCCCACCCGTTGGTATCCTTATATCAGGACTCACTGAGGATCTTGTGTTTTCCTTAGGAAATGACTCATAAATTAACAGAGTTTCCAGGCTGGCTGTGAAAAAGCCAGACAAGCACACAGAAGGACCCCCGATTAGTTCGGCTGGGAGAAAAGGCCAGACAGGCTGAGTCTGTAGAAACAATTTAGCATCATTGTTGTCTTAAAACGTTGAAGGAAAACACATTGATCTGATGGCAGGGGTCTAGAACTGGAGTCTACCTATTTCAGGTAACAAGTCATTTGGAAGGATAAAAAAAAGATCTGGTATGACATTATGAATAAAAAAATAGAGGGGTCTTCATTGATGCTGGTGATCATGAAATCAAGAGCTGCAAAAAGAAATCATCTTATGAAACTGGTCAATTTTATGATTTACAAGCCCCGATCTGTGATCTGCTGGTCAGAAACTAAAAGCCAGATTTTTACCTTTTCAGAGAATGTGCCAAAGTGTAAAATGTCAACCGGGTAAGAAATTTTACCTTTAAAATAATTACAAAATCATTCTTAAATAATTCTGATACATAGAGTTTACATCAGTAGGGCTTTGTAAGGCTACTCTATACTGTAGTTACAAACATTTAAAGGTTTGTACAGTTTTACTTTAATGTGCCTAAAGAAGCTGTTAAAAAACAGCATGTCCAACACATGTTTTCAACTGCTCTTCATTAATTGCATAATAAAAAGTAGTAATGTGTTTATTCTGCTAAATTTCCACAGATGTATCTTTGGGTCAGTGTAGTTCTCGGGTTTATTAAGTCTAGGGCTGATTGATATTTTAAAAAGATGCAAAAACAATAAAGTTTGCAATGACATTAAAACTTGGGATTCAAGACAACAACAACAAATCCATCTGTAAAAAGTGGTAAAACTCTTCCACTTTGGGTTCACTGTAAACAGAGACCCCCAGATAGTAAGTAGCCAGTGCAGAAAAGAATATATAAATTGCAACAACATGGTTTTGGCATACTATGAATCCATGGTGCTGCTATGATCATCTAATATCTGTTTGCTTACCAACCAGTTCTTTGTGGTATTGATATTGCACACACTCACATTGGGTCGTATTAAAGTATTAATACTGTACAGGACTAGTTTAACCAACAGAAATCCTTAAACATTAATCCAACAAGTATTTGACCACAAGCCCTCAGGGTTGTACCCTCTACCACATATGACTTGCATAATGTAGCACTACATTTTTTTCAAAAGTTGGTCTAACCACCACCTTATAACCACTATTTGAACAGATCATCCAAGTCAGACCTAAACCATAAAACACTCAACACCCAACAACTGTAACCCTTACATTTAATAAACAATGGATGTCCTGTTTTTCCTCCAGCCGAACATTTACTGCAGAGAACAGGGACAATTTTTGTAGGTGAATATGTGTTTATGTGTACTCCCTAGGGATAAGTAACAGTTAAATTTAACATTTTTACTTGGGATAGCTAAAACCCAAATATTCAGACAGACATAAATCCAGCTGAGTAGAGAGTCTGTTTTTGGGTGTCCAATACACAAACTAAAACTCAAATACGACATTCAGCAGAGGTGTGTACATGTCTCACAACAGTGGGTCAGTTTGCCCACCTTCCAGTTTTACACCCCCACTTTACAAAGAGCTAAAAGAAACTCACTGAAATCTTTCTGTTTTTTTTATGAGATATTAAAAACATCAATGCAAATGCGTTTCACACATAAAAAATTAATGTAGACCAGACAGCAGTTAAAAAAAGACAGACAAAAGTCTGAGTCTTCAGACACAGAGCTACATTCAATCTCATTAAGATTGGTATTTTAGGCTGGGTCCGAGACATCTTTTTGGGACAATTACCCAAAAAGCCAACAACAGCAGGACTTTTGTTATTGCTAAGGAGGCTTTCTGAAAGTAACATAAATGCAGAAAATAGTGTTGTTCCATTACAGAAAACCTCTGGCGCAAAAGAATAGAAAAAGCCATGAAGAAAGTCTCAAGATTTCCAATTTCTTTTGAGAAATGCTGATAATTATCTGTGATTCACATAATCTCAATTCTCAGCTTCACTGAGTATAAATGCAACAAGGTAGTAGGTGGATAACATGGCAGAAACAAGGAAGTCTGAGCTCTTATAAAGAGATAACCAAAAGAACTGACAAAATTAAATTAAATTAATAAAATAAATCTAAATCAATAACAAGAAGTCTCACTATCGGTAATAAACGTGGAACATGGATCATGCCAGGGTGAAAGAAATGAAATGAGTAAATACAAACTTTAAAGGGAGAAGAAACTACAGCAATTCAAGAAAACTGTTTCCAACACATTCGTCAATTACATTAAAGACAAGTTCCAGCAAACTTTTTTTTCAAAAACAGCCAAAAACAAGGAAGCTGTCTTCAAATCAATTAGTCACTCCATATTTGTGGCACTTCAACAATACTTGCTATTATATATTTATAATGAACAAACAGCACTTTTTCATTCTCACTAACATATGAATAAGCTGGTAAATTAAAGTCAAAATGCCAGTCTTCCAATTAAAGACCCACTCCAATAAGAAAATCGTGTTTTTCGTGTTAACATGTTCTTGTGACATTTTTCTCATGCCAGAGGACATATCTTAAGAAAATTAAGGTCAGAATTGCATTTCTGAGTATTTCTGCTTTCAAATCGCTGTGAATCAGTAGCAGACGCTAAAAGGGCGTCTAAAACAGACTGCGTTTGTGACATAGCAACCGCACTGCGCGGGTTACAAGCTCCTGCCCCATCCGCTCAGGTTCTGATGAGTAGAGAAGACGATGGCGGATCAACACCTGTGTGCTGTAGCGGGTTGCAATGCTAAGAAGAATGATATGAGCTTTCATACTTTACCAACACCATCTGCAGTGAGAGAGAAATGGATTAAGTTTCTTGGTCACAGCAAGAATAAAAGCCGCACTTCGGTTTGCAATCAACATTTCAGAGAAGACTGTTTCACCAACTGGCAGGAAAGAAATGGGCTTCGCCAGTAAACTGCTTTTAAAGCCGGGTGAAGTGCCTTCCATCAAGACACCATCAAGTGGACAGCCTGTATCTTTACCGGTAAGTTAAAAATTTTTCTATTGGGAGCTAATTCAAAAATCCACTTGTTGGCAAGCATTATATCAGCTTTTTCTGGGTCCGCACCAACGGTTCCGTCCACAACACAGAGGCGAATTGCTAATGAGCTACTGCCGCTCTTCTGAAACTATGTCCTAGAAAACAGCACAGGTTGTGCGATTTTGGCTAAAAACGGCATAATCATAATTTAAAGACCACTGAGAACATTTTAAAATAGCTCAAAAAGATGATCGGAGTGGGTCTTTAAGAGACAAAACGCTACAGTCACTCCTGTGAAGGAGTCTATTACTGGAAGTAAATAATAAAGCAGTTAGTAGTGATTTAGGAGCTCAAACGTCCACAAATAATTCAGATTTATTTATCCCAATGAATAAATATACAACATGGCTTGTGACTCCAGATATTGTCTCAAATCTCAACAATCTAAAATTAAAACAAAGACATGTTTTGTGACAACCCTAAAGTGATAACACATCTCAATTTCCCTGGCTGGACCTCTGATAAACCTAGCGTGAGGGAACAGGATAAAATCCATCATGTATGGTTGGATGGCAGGTAGAAAAATGTGATACAAAAGATTTACATGAAACAAAAACAAACATGCCAGAAATGTGGCAGAGGTCTTAATCAGCAGCAGCTGGTTTATTTAAACAGTAAAGCAAGGCAGATAAAAACAGTCATTTAGCACAGCTTTGTTGAGACAAGTGAGACAATGTTTCTTCAGCTGTTCCTAACGTTTCTGACTTGTAAATTTAAAAAAGGTGCAAAAACAGATTATAATTTACTGGCAACAACGGCCTCTTGAATTTTTACTAAACTATCAATGCACCTAGCACAGCTTTAAAGGAACTCGCCAGGTATTGAAAAAATAAAAACCCATATGGAATAAAAAAAATAATTGCAATTAAGTTGGTATGCAACATTTCTTCCATCAGTGTTACCTGCATACAGTCTAAAATTTCTGTGCTTTGTTAATATACACATGAATCAACTGATGCTGGCCAAGAAAAAGGTTTTAGCAAGAAACGTTTGTATGAATGTAACAGGACAAGTCCCTGCTGATCCCACAAACTTCCTGGTTTCACCTGTTAAGATAAAAAGGAGCAAGAAGAATTTTGCTGTGCACCAACGAAGCTAATGCAAACACATGCAGGCATTCACGAGAGCAACACCCCTGCATGTTTTGCATCTACCCGCACTCTCCCTGATGCTCTGACATTCTCATCACCTTCCCCCGCATTGTGTGACATCCTCTATTTTCCAAGCCTCATTAACAAACACTCCAAATGCTAACATTGCATAACACGGGCTGCAGCCATTGCTAAATGTCATCCCTGCCCACGCAAACACACTTGTCGTAGTGTGAGGAAAACTAAGTGGCAGCACCGCAACCTCTCACTGGAACATCTGCCAATTTGCTTATCATTTAACAAATCTGTGAGTGAGTTTTTCCACCCTCATTCCCATCATCCCCGTTTGCTTTCTTGGCCTACAGGTCCTTCCATCTGTTAGCCAGCTGGTGAAAGCGGAGGATGGAAAAGAGAGGAGGTTCCTGCTCCACCCGTGTTTTTGTGACTCCCAACAGTAAACGTTTCTCCCGCTGACTGGATTGATTCCTCTCTGGGTCTCACTGGGGTCTGACCCGACCTGGGCGCTGCTTTCAGCTCCCTGCATGATGTCACATTCCACCCTAAGACACCACAATGTTAAATACAGAGCAGTGTAATGAATTACTGACAAGATCCTTCATCTATTCATTTGCTCTCTTTATTCTGTATGCAGTATCTTAGAAATATTAATACCCCATAAACTTTTGACATTTTGTCATGTAACAGCCATTGGATATTTTTTACATTTTATATTAAAGTAGAAGGGTAATGATGCATAATTTTTCAGGTTTTCAACAAACAAAAAAACATAAAGCAAATAAACAACCCTCCCCCTTTTTTTTTTGCTGATAGCCCAAAATAAAATCCAGTGCCATAAATCCCTTTCAAAAGTGTTAGGTTATGTAGAGAGGACCCAGGCGCAAAGAGGCGTTTAGCATTTTGGGAACGCATTTTTAATGAAAAAAGGTCCACACACTCAGGAGTAGAAGACTGAACTCGACGACAAGCAGAGAGGGAAGATGTTGAAGCGATGACGATCCGACAAAGACATGAAAACACAGAGGGGCATATGTACACAGGGAAGGTAATTAGGAAGACAAGGAACGACTGGGGTCAATTAGGGCACAGGGACGGACAAAGACAGAGACAAGTCTATGGAGGACTACGGGGGTCACTGGAAAAGCAATACCGCATTTTGACGATGAGTGCTTAATTGTGAATTAAAAATATAGATGGCTAAATATAATTTCAAATTCAACAATTAATCCATACCAAAACAATACAAATTTGAAAAGCATTTTGTAATTACACATTTTAAATAGAAATACTAAAGAGGAATTGCAAATTGTATTTATTATTTGATTATTACATACTGTGATTTGAAAAAAAAATTCAAATCCTATTTCAAAATGGAGAATTAAATGACACAATTAATAAATGAGATTGTAAATATCTTTCCTTTTCATACATTTAAAGAAGTATTCCCTTTTCTACATTTGTTTTCTCTGTCTGGCTCCCATTTTCAAATCCTTTTTGCAATTGCATTTCCTAAATGGTTTACCCTCTCCTTTTAGCATTTGAGTGACCCACCTGGTCCCTGAGCACACTGAAAACCAAGTTCAACCAATCACAGCTGCTCCTCGAACGTAACCAGCTCTCTCATTGGTTAGACAGACACATTTGGGTGGACCTTGCCAATCACATGAAAGACCTATTAAAAACATTTAAACATAACATTTAGTTAATGATTTGACTACACAACAACCCAAAAGTAAGCCAAGGAGCTGACCTGAATGGGGGCCACTGAGCAAAGCCTGTGTGTCAAAGCCTGTCACTCATCAATCTTTTCTTCGTTTTCCTCCTCCTCATTCTCCTTTCTGCCTCTGACAGACATGTTCAGGTTAAAGCTGATAGTGCGTAACCCGACCCTGCTGAGCACTCGCGCTCTCGCTGTAATGATCTTGGCTCTCTCCCATTCCTAATGTTGGTTTAACCTGATGTTAATGTGGTCTTTCTGGGTTGCTGAATCAAAGCTCTGTTCCACTCGGTCCAACATATGTCTAACCTCTGTCACCTCTGCTGTTCAACGTAGTTTTCAGGTAGCACTATCTTAAGCAAGAAAGAATGTATTTGTACATCTGTATTCACATATGTTATTGCTTGTCACAGCAGGGGAAAGATGTGAGTGAGCGGCAGAATGGCAACCTGATAGTTCTTAGAAAACATCAATGCTACCACAGTCATCTTTCTAGAAATACTGAAAACACTTTTCACTCAGGAAGTTTGGAAAAATATAATTCCTGATGAAATAGTAAATTGATTTAAATTTAACTTCTTTACCTCAGTCACAAAAATAATAAATTCTGAATAAAACATTTGTAATCACAACATGAAAACAAAAAAGCAAACTCCACATTCATATTTTTAGGATTTGTTTGTCATTCAACAAATTAATCAAAAGACATATCTTTGCAATGAGATAATTAAGTACTTTGAAGGTAAGACATATCTGAATATTTTTAGTTGAACATTTTGTTTCAGAAACAGACTTACCAATGTTTTCCTCAATTTTGCTTTGACAAAATAAAAACCAGAAACACGTGTTACTACAGAGTTTCTTAAGGTCACCTGGCTTCACTAACCAACAATCCTGACACTTTAAGATACAAAGCTTATGAACTGTGAAATAACACAGGTCATCTGATCCATGCTCATGACAAAGGGATGAGGCTAGCATTAGATGAACAATTATAACCACAAACCAGGGAAAAAAACACAGTGAATGTATGATTTAATCACTGCTTATAAATGTTACCACCACATAGTTAGAGCATAAACTAGGCTTGCGATGCCTGTCTGAATGACGTGAAAAGGAACATAAATATACCTGATCTTCATTTATGAAACATGTTTACAGTAGAAAAATAGGCGTCACAGAAGTTTATTTCACTGAGGACCTGAGATGCAGCAGAGGAATTCAAACTTTTCAACTTTAAAACTCTTCAATTTACTTCGAAACTTAGAGATACTTACAGCTTAAACATTTTACAAAGGACATTTAGGCAGAAAACAAGTTCATATACTTTTTGAAATCACAACAATTTCCTCATCAAATCATAACCAAACAGTAGCAAATGTACTACTAAAAAAATATTTAAAAAATCAATCATCAAGCATCTCTTCAGGTTCTTCAGGGTCAACTTCAGGTGCTTGTGTGTTTAGTAAGAATCAGCTCCAGGCTTTAAAGTTGCAACATATATGTTGCACGTGCGATGAAAAAAAATGTGTTTGATAAACAATTTTTCCATTTTGTTTTTAACTGTAAAGGCCAGTTCATAATGTATGCATTTCGGCCATTTCAAAGGACTGCTCCTTGCCAAACTGTGCGACCGCCACTGAGCTCTAGAGGTGTGTCACACTGAACGGCCCAAGATTTCAGCGGATCAAACTGCACGACGTCTCATTCTAGCAGGATGCGCCAAAAGCCAACATCATGAGTAGACTGGGGTAACAGAATTTCTGACACTGCCTAAAGTCAGTGTTGCCAACTTAGTGACCTTGTTACTATTTCTAATGACTTTTCAGGCCTCTTAACAAGTTTTTTTTTTTTTCAAAAAGCGCAGAGCGACAAATCTAGCGATATTTCTGACCACCCTTAGCTACTTTCTGTGAAACTTTGTCGCTGATATTCGCTGCAGATTAGAGACCGGGCCTACTCTGCATCCAGACTGACCTTCCAGATGCTCAGAATGGGAATGATCTGCGAATGTACATGCAGCATGATCACACTACATGGACTACACGGAATTGTAAACCTTTCTAAGTTAATTTCACTCACTCATAAACAAAGTTGTTTTCCATTTAAAATTAATTCAAAAGTAAAAAAAAGAAACCCTTTCCAAAAAATTGGAATATGTTATACTTCCATCGATTATAGATTCAGGGCCCACAACTTAAACGATTTCAAGTATTTAGTTGTTTATTTGTAATTTGGGAAAAGAGAACCTTGAACCACTGGCCAACAGTCCAGTCCTTTTTCTCCTTGGCCCAGTTGAGACACGTCTAAATGTGATAATTTTTGAAGCTGTGACTCCCGCCTCATTCCACTCTTTCTGGATTTCTGCCAGATTCATGAATCTTCTCTGTTTGATAATCCACTGAAGCCCATGGTCAGCACTTCTCCTGGTGCATCTTCTCCTGCCACATTTTGCCCTTCCAATAGACTTTGCATTGATATGCTTGGACACAGCACTCTATGACCAGGCAGCCTCCTGAGCAATGAACTTCTGTGGCTTACCCATCCTATGGAGGGTATCAATGATGGTCTTCTGACCAGTTGTCAAGTCTTCCCCATATTGAACCTAACTGAGAAAACTGAACCAAAGTGAAGCATTTTAATGACACCTGGAAAACATGTGCAGGTGTTTTGAGTTTAGTAGATGAGTAGCGTGTGACACTCTGTTTAAAACATTCATGCCCTGTAAAATTTGGGCTGATTTCTTCACAGTATTTGCATTCCTGTTTTTGTGGGTTTTATGAGGAGCAAGCCCAAACTATGTACAGATAAACAACAAAATTCTTGAAATTGTTTAAGTTGAGGGCCCTATGGAAGTTCTATAGAAGTTTAACATTTTGAATGGAATTATGGAAATAAACTTTTCCACGGTATTCAAATTCTTTGGAAAGGGTCTGTACCGACTTTTCTTTTATAAGCCACACACGAACATCAGGCAGAAGCTTTTTCGTACTATGCTGCATCGCACACCTGTGGTGCATTCAGGGAATGTTCCACATACATTTATATGATGAGTTCAACAATGTTGGACTTTTAAAACTTAGAACAAAAACCACTGAAAATAATACCATAAGCCATAAACTTCTGTTTAATGGCGGTTGGCAAGCAATTTTTGGTTCATAATAAATATACCCTACTTTTTTTATAAAGTTCTAAAATACAAACAAAAACTATGTTCTTTCTATTAATATGGTCTTCTTAACATATCTCAGCAAATGTATTTTTTTTCAGAACTTGAGATTTTGTTCAACTTTTTAGAGATTTTTAGAGATTTAGAGAAACAACTTTTTTGTCTGTGCTACAAAACCAGCAACCTCTGAAGCAGCGGTGCTATAAGCTAAAAAAGTAAACGTACAGCCCTGAGCTCCTACCTTTATTCCAGATAAATTTTCGAGATCATCTGCAAAGAAGTGAAAAGAAATTGTATGCTTCTTAAAGTTAGATCCCAAGGGCAACACATTCAGGGCAAAAAGAGCAGGTCCAAGAATCGAGCCTTGGGGTACACCACAGCTGAGGGGAGAGTCCTCAGAACAAAAAGGCATGTTTTAAATAAAGTTTTCTACCAGACAAGCATGAACGGAACCATTGAAGGACTGTGCCCTTAAGACCAACATACTGTATGTCTCTAAACAAGAAAGCAAATTCTCAAACAAATTTCTGAAGCAGAAGATTCACAGAATAACTAAAAATGGTGACTATTTATTATTTAGGCAAGGCAATTTTTCTTTTATTTTTTATTTGTATTGCACACTTTCAACAGCAGGGTAATTCAAGGTGCTTTTAGATGACATCTGAAGGCAGTTGCATTCACTACAATTTAGTTAGGGGTATTTGAGGAAGGAAGGAAGCTGAAAATACACCTTATCTCTGTTTTTAAATTTTACTGTAAAGTAAAAAAAATTAAAAATCATGCACAATGTTCCTTCCACTTTACAATTGTATGCCAATTGGCATTGGTCCTTCACATAAAATTGTAATGAAATGAAGTTTCAAGGACTATGTGTACATTTGCTAGGAATTGTAAAAACCCTTTTTAATTGTATGATAACTTTACTAAACTGATTGATTTGGGGCTGTCACCTATCAATTCCTTTTGCATTGAATGAGAAGTCTCAACAGTAGTTTTAAAACCAAAATACTGTTACTGTGGTTCTCAAAGAAGACAAGAAGCTAGTAAAGTTAATATAGCTAAAAAGAAAAAGAAAGAAAGCAGATAATCTTACCTCCAAAACATTTCCAGATTTTCCCTCCAAGATTAACCATTTTATCAAGGTAAAAAGAAACTTGGAGAGACCTTTGGAGCTGAGCTGTCTGGATCATTTAGCTTCTTGCAGGGTTTCAAATACCAAATTGTTCTCAGACACAAGGCCAGACAACAAGCCAGTGACTAACACCTCATGCGTGACTGCAAGATCAAAACGTGTTGCAGGTACTTTCAAGAAGGAGAAGCTTTCTGAAACCATTAACCTGCTTTATTTGTAACACAATCTGAAAGCTCAGAATTTACACTTCACTTTTCCTTTCTGCCTGCTGCGTGGTGTTACAACTGTGTGCTTAGAAGCATCGGCAGAGCGGTCACGGAACATGTGTTTCCGCCACCTTCACTCGTATTACAACATATTGTTATTAACTTATGATAACAAGTTTGCACACTGATTTAGAGCCAAAAGCTGTGATTCTTGGATGCAGTTCTTGATGTGATCTTTGTTTCCCTTTGGAAATGTGCTGCTGTTTAACAAATCTCTTTAGAGTTCTCCAGAGAAAAGAAGAAGTACTGGGCTTGGTGAGAAGCAAACCCAGATGATTTGAAAGTCCAGGCTTTGAAGTTTTATGGCGCATTAGTTGTATGAATGCTCTGAGAGGAAATCCCAGCTTTTTCCTATCGACCTTCCTATGCTCTACATGTAAGGCTGCCAAGTAGGGTGGTAACCATGTATTGTACTTGTACATTTTTTTTGGTTCTGCATTCAAAGGTCCTGAATGAATACTGGTAGTTTTGAACCTGAACACATGCTGAATGATAGCATGCAGAACTGGTAGAACAGCGCGCTCAACTCAACTTTTAGAAGGTTGCACCAAACCAAGCTCCCTAAAGTGTCCAAGCAGTATTTTTCCTAACTTTTCAGATAGAGGCAAATGTTTGAAAATGCCATAGTAGTAGTAGCAGCAGCAGCAGACAACGTGAAAGCTACAGGTCAGTTCACCCCTTTGCCAAATTATTCCCATTTTGCCATTTGAGACCATAGTGCACTGTCCAAAACATCGGCTTTAAACGGATGCTGAACGTAATGGAAGAATATATTACAAAGGTCCTTTTCATCAACATTTTATAACAATAGGTTTAAAATATGTACTACAAGCTAGAATTTTCTGCAGTTTATCCAAAGCTTCTGCTACTGCCCTCAGAACTGATGCAAATGGAAATCGGAACAAAAACAAGTATGGATTTGGGACACCTCTTTTTCTAAATGTGCTCTCTAACATCATTACAGCTGCAGTATGCTTTAAATTAACTTTAGAGAACACTTTCAACCATTTTTATTTCGTTTTTGAATTTATTCTGTTAAATCTTCAATATTATAAAAGTATTAGAATATAGAATAATTAAAAACAAATAACAGACATTTTGGTTCCAAAAATTTACTTAAATAAGACTTTAAAACCAAGGCAGAGGTTGAGCAGTGATTTCTACTGTGTGAAATTTCCAAGGTGTGATAACCTTCAATATCAAAACAAATTGTATAACATGATCTCACTGCCATAGATAGATAGATATACAGACAGACAGACAGACAGACAGACAGACAGACAGACAGACAGACAGACAGACAGACAGACAGACAGACAGACAGACAGACAGACAGACAGATAGATAGATAGATAGATAGATAGATAGATAGATAGATAGATAGATAGATAGATAGATAGATAGATAGATAGATAGATAGATAGATAGATACTTTATTTATATTTATTATCAAAGCACATCTATATGTGTAGATATGCTTATGCATACGCTGTTATCAGATAGTTATCAGGCTCCTCTCCTGTGGAACCAGCTCCCAGCTTTAGTCCGTGAGGCAGACACTCTGTTTACTTTTAAGGCCAGGCTTAAAACTTTCCTTTTTGATAAAGCTTATAGTTAGAGTGGCTTAGGTCATCCTGAGCTATCTCTGTAGCTATGCTGCTATAGGCTTAGACTGCTGGAGGACAGACTTACCAATTTTCTTCACTCTGCTACTTCCTTTTCTCCTACTACTCTCCAGTTGTATTACAGTACATTCTGCTATTTCGACTGTTAACTTTGTTTTCACTCAGTGTTTTTCTCTCCATAGAAGACATACCTGGTCTGGTATCCTGCTTGGCTACAATGCCCTGTTGGACGGGGGGCATCGACTGGGATGATCCTCCCAGTAACTGAACATCCACTGTGTCCTGTTATCAACTTTTTACTTTCTGTAACATAGAAAGTTCTCGTATATCAGATCTTCTGTTCCTTCTGTGTCTCTGCTCTGTCTTCTCAAACCCCCAGACGGTTGTGGCAGATGACCGCTCCTACTGAGCCTGGTTCTGTTGGAGGTTTCTTCCTGTTAAAGGGGAGTTTTTCCTCTCCACCATCACTACATGCTTGCTCAGTATGAGGGATTGCTGAAGGATTGCTGTGGTTGGATAGTCTGCCCAACCTCACGCCAATGACTGACGCAATCTGCTGGGATTCCTTAAATAGGAAACTTTTTAACTGATTGGATTGTTTGTATAAATGTATTGAAATTACTTCTTGTTAAGTGCCTTGAGATGACATCTGTTGTGAATTGGCACTATATAAATAAACTGAATTGAATTGAATTGAATACAAATTTACTGTCACATTAACTATTAATCAGAACTTCCTCAGAGGCTAATATAATTTACTTTGTCGTTTTATCTCATTTATTTTTATACATATCTATGTACTCCTTATATTTTTTTCTTGAATTGTGCGATATTTTACTTTGTTTAATTTTTTCATCCTAGCCATTCCACAAACTCTCTCCACAAACTGATATCCCTATGGTTTTAGCCATCTTGTTACACAAGTATTTGATATGGGGTTTTCGACAGAGCTTGAGGTCCAAAATTACACCCAGAATTTTGTTTTCATATGTTCTATTAATTAATGGGTCATTTATTTTCTATTTATTATTTGTATGAATTTCTCTATTTACAAACAACATAAATTTGGTTTTAGATTAATTTAAAGTTATCTCATTTCTATCAAACTATCCTTTAAGTTAATCAGTTTATGTTCCTACAACCTCCAATAGCTGATTTATAGCCCCCCCAGAACAGAAAATGGTTTTATCATCTGCAAATACAGCACACCACATTATTCTTGTCACACCACATACTGTAAGTCAGTAATATGCATAACAAACCATTTGGGACCTAGTAATGAGCCTTGTGGGACACCACATGTAATATTTGAGCAAGCAGATTTAGAATGACCAATTTGCTGTCTATTATCAAGGTAACGTTTAAACCAGTTATTTGCTTCCCCTCTCATGCCATATCTTACTGTTTTATGTAGCAGTATTTTATGATCTATTGTATCAAATGCCTTTTTTATGTCATTAAATATCCCCTATGCATTTTTTTTGTTATCTATATATTCAGTTTTGTGTTCCACTAAATCTATCATTGCCATAGATGTTGATCTAGTTTATCTAAAACCATATGGACTTTCCATTAAAATGTTTGTTAAGTCTAGCAACAAATGGATTTCCTATTATCTTGGAAAACTACTTGAAACAAGTAAAGAAACTGTCTCGTAATTTGCAGAGGTGTCAAAAGTATTCATATTCAATACTTAAGTAGAAGTATAGATAGCCTACAAGGGTTTGAAAAGACTTCTGTAGAAGTTGTATCAAGTCAAGTTTTTAACTCAAGTTTTTGCTACTGACTCACAGGTTCACTGTGAGATCTACAAAGAGAGAATGAACACATATTAATCAACTCTAAAAAAAGCAACGGAAATGTTTTTTTCCCGAAATCATCAACAAAAACATTAATAACCCGCAGACATTATTTAAAACAGTGGAAAGACTAACTAACTATTAAGCTGCACCACAGCAGTACCACACCTCCCCAAAAATACTTTTAAGAAAGGTCATATGACTATAATGTTATATAAAAGTGTTAATTTTGACAAATCTGGGATACACTAGGCTACCTGTTTCAGATGCATATGGCCCACGCTTGGTACAGTTACACCCTCACTAATAAGCTTAACGTTCATTAAAACCGTTCACTAACCAGAAAACACTTAGTGACAGAACAGATCATCCATTTTAGACTGACTTCATCCCAACAGACCCACCCTCTTACGCTGCCTGTCTCTCACATTCTATTCATGCCGTCTTGGGTGAAAGACTTAAGTCTTTCCTCATTCAATAAGATGCCTGCTCATTCTAGCGGAGGTTTCCATGTCTCTCCAAACACAGCGAGGCTTAGGTCTGAAGAAAAGTCAAGCGAGAGAGAAATCCCATCTGTGTCCTCATCCATTCTACAGGTCTGGACATGAGCAAACAACATGCTTTCACCACCCTGGCAACCCTTTTTCACTTTACACTGGCAAACTGCAAACACGCACACAAATCAAAGTTTGTGACAGCAGACCCGGCACCCTCCCATGGACTGATCGAGACTTCCTGGCTCTTTGTGAATCTAAGAAGCCTGAAGATGTAAACAGGAGAAGAGTAGCATGTTTGAGCTGCATGGACCACAGAGCTTTAAACACTATTCTGTTTAAATGAAAAGCCTTACAACGTCAACACTGGAGGATACCTTTGCTCTTTGGATATGGTAATCATTGGCCAGACAAAGTATTAGAAATACTATTATGTAAGGAACTAAGGCAAAAGCGTTGGAGATCGGAAGATAAACATGAACTGAATTATTATATCCATCTTGAATGCTCAATTGAAAAAAAAAAATCTATGAAGCTCTGCCAAATCATCATTTCATAAACAACTTTCTAATGAGGCAGACAAAAATACATTTCACATGTGAACCTATACCAGAGTTAAATTCTAACGGCGCATGTGCTTAATTTCTCAGTGTTCATTACAGACCTGTTTTTAAATGCAAAGCCTGTCTCCTGTTCAATTCAAAGCTCCTAGACTCTTTCCATTGCATGTCACACAGGCAGAGTGATGTGATGGGAAAGTTCAGTCGTCAATTGGGAAGTTTGCTTAGATAGATTGGACAAATATTTATTTTGTAGGGTTGTATCCTCGCCTCAGTCCAGCCCTGACAGCCACAGGAGGAGGAGTGGATAATTCAAACTTTAATATATTATGGGTTAGCAGCTCAAAGGCATTGGGCCCATTTACCAGGAGTTTGTTAGCAGAGCACCAATATACCCGTTTGTATAAATTAGGTTTATGGGGGAAATGGATTAGCACTAGAATGATTAGGAGTTTTAACTACCTTTTCTTATGCAAAGTGATTTTCTTTCTTTTAAGGCAATTAAAACAGTAGAAAAGAAAACTGACTAGCTTTACAGTACAAGTCACTGCTGTTGAAAATCCGCTCAAAAAAATAAAACCAAAGCTCAGTTGTTTTGAATTGGTGAGGAGGAAAAAAATTACCATCCACTCAGCCCGCTCATCATTCCAAAGCAAACTGAGCGAATACTTTAGATGTCTTCTGCACCATATGGGGCCCTCTCAAGAGTCAAAGGCTCTGTAAGAGCACACCAACTGCAGCCCAGACCACATGTTCTTGTAAATCAAACCCTGTCTGCTCTTTCGTGTCGGTGCCTGACAGCAAGCCCTGAAGAGTAGGTGACGGCATTATGGTCGCTTCATAATGCTGTTCACAAGCCTGTTCGGCGAGGCAGACAAACAAATATGGTGCCCCTAAGCCTGGGGAGCATTATCTTCAGTTAATATAAGCATGTGCCAAAATTATAAATACATATGGAGGCCCTGTATTCATGATTTTCTTTCCTTAAGATACTGTAGTTATTCACTTAAGTTTTCTTAAAATGGAAAAGGAAATGGAATACACAATTAAACGTGGTTCCTGTAGTGATTCGGTGGCTGCACCTCCTGTTGTTACCTGGGGTCGGGCCTCCTTTCCACACAGACAGTTTAAATTGACCAGCAATGGCGAAATAAAAAACTCGCCGTCTTGTGGAGGGTAGGCACATTTGACCTTCTTTAACTGTCTTCCCTCCCTCTGGATTTTTAATTCCCCGTTTTCTCCATCTTTTTGTACTTCTTTCATTTTAAACACCTCATCTCAGCTTTAAGGAATATAACAAACATCAACCAACCAACCGGATGTCGTCTACTTTGATGTACTTTTTGGAGATGTATTTTAAAAAAACATAGCGGTATAGAGGCATATACAAAAATTATAATTTCAACCCTAACCTTTTATTTTCTGAAGGAAACTACTGCCTTGATCTGAGAAATCAGCAGGTCAGACAAGCAATTACTGTCAGGCATGGACAGCAAAAAAAAAATTACAGCCCATGTTATACATGTGTTGTCTATTTATCAAAAAGTTTCTTCAGGTTAGAAAAGCTAACCAATGAATCCATCTTATTGCTACACTTCAGCAAATGACATCATTTAGAGTGATGCCTCCCTGCTGTGCATCTTGTAAAGGCATTGCCTGATCCATTGCTGTTAAATGCCATAAATCACACTTAGGAGTGCATTAACTTCACATCACTGTATAGTCTTATTCACCCACTGCTCTACGTTTTCCCTGGAAAATGAAGACTGATTGGGTCCAAAACCTGTAACTTTAGGAAGTGCACCAGTTATAAAGCCATATGATCCAGAATTTGGTTGAAATTTATCACAAATGTTTGAAAATAATGTTTGAAAAGGATTCCGTTTTCTAAAACCTTCAAATTTACAAGTTAAACAGTACTTGTTAAAACATTTTCAACAAGTAGAGCTGGAAAATATGCTGAATCACAATTATCACAATATCAATGTGTGCAATATCGCAAAAGGACCTCTTTGACGCAGTGGGTAGTAAACTATGATATTTTAGGACACTGTGCAATACTACTGATTCCCAATTATGTGTGTGGTCACATGGAATTTATTTAATTGTCTTTCATGTTTCCACTTTACATGGATCCAAGTGATCTAGGTCTTAAAGCTCAGGTTGAATAGTGGTCATTTTTTGATGATGGGAAAGAAAGACTAGTAAGGAAAATAAGGGTTAATTGTAATGTTGAGCAAAATAACCCAATATGGTACAGCCACAAAAAATAACAATGTGCCTTAAATGGAGGATTGGGAAATAAAAATATTTGTAAAGATGTAAGGTCACATTTTATTCCTTATTCCAAATCATAACTATAAAACCCCCCAAAAAAAAGAAAAACATTGTGTGCTGCTATTCAAAACAAACCCTATTAGTCATGGCCATATTTTTCACTTCCAAAGCAAACAACAACAATTTCCATAACAACAAATGTGTTGTGTTACCGCTCCATTGTGTTCTTGCTTAGTCAAACGAAAACAAACGTTTTATGAAACCGAGAGCAAAAAAAGAAAAAAAAAAAAATTCACATCACATTGCTGGGAAACTGACATCAGAGTCTTGGCAGCATGAAGCTTTGATGAGGAGAAACGGCATCATCATAGTGATTGGAAAGCAGGAGAACCAAACAGTTCTAATGTTACTCATTCCTTGACAATTAATCTGTTCTTCGCTTTTTACAGCTTCATAGCCTCAAAGCCAGTGGGCCAGTAACTGGAACTCACTGAAGCTGAGGATGACTGTGAGAAAAGGCCACTCACACACTGTTTGCCAACTACAGGGACATGATATCCTCTGAGAAAGCAGAAGAAAGGAAGACAGAGAAAATAAGCAGCAGGTGTGAAGCAGCTGAAATCTGTCAAAATTTTCCTCTGGCATCACTACAAACATTATCTAGCCTCCAACGGTAAAGGATCCAGTTGAGATTTTACAACAGGGCCTATCAGGCAGCCTTTCCCCTCCCATAAGGCCACTAACTGCATTATCGTTCATTCCTACTCCACCCTGTTCCGGCATGCTGTCCCTAGGAGAGCTGATAAAACAACAGAAACCAAATCAAAGTGTTCTCTGTTTTTGGAACTTTTGTATTCTGGCAAAGGTGCCTTTAAAGCTTGAAAGGCTAAATATGTCTTATCAGAAAACCAAAATAACATGTTTCCAGCCCATGTTGTCATTGAACATAAGCACCATTTAAATCATTTTCTGAATCAGAGTAGAAACCCATGGGGTTTCCTATGCAGTTTTTTAAATAATGCATCATACATCATTTTCATGCATCATTTTCCAGTTCTGGGAAACTATGGAAAAAAATAGAAGTTAGTGCAAAAATATGTTTGATTTTAAAAGCTTTTTTGTCTTCAAAATGACAAAATTTGAATAATGTTTAATGCAGTGATTTTTAACTTGATTTGACATGTCCCATCTTTGATGTACCAAATTACACATTGATTTTTTTAACCACCTGTTTTTATTTTGTTTATTAACTGACTAATTGCACACTTATTCCATTTTTTTTTTAAGGGTCATTTTATTACCTTTTATGTCCCTGGACAACTTCAATTTCATGTTGGATTGTATCAATGGCTCTTAAACTATGGATAAACTGACAAAACACAAAACCTTCTATTTTTTAAAAACTTTTTACAAACAATGAATATACTTTACAAATTGTTTAAATAATCAATATTCCATTCTTTGCCAGATAACCTTGAGAAATACACGTTTTGAAATGGTGCTCATCCAAAGAGGCCAGATGCCATAAAGCAGTGAAATTACCTTATACCACACATCAAAAATCAGAAGCCAATTTTTAAAATCAAGAAATTTGTGTCTGGAAAAGCATGGAGGAACTCTGGATGCCTTCAATGCAGTTTTTTAGGGCAGTTTCAGTTTCCAATTTTGATGATACCATAACTTGCCAAATCTGATTTTTGCTACTTTTAGAAGATTTTACTTTCTAAAATTCTAGCCGAACTAGATTCTCTTACTGTAGGCTCATAACAAAATGGTTACAAGAAAAAAAAAACATTGAAAATAAAAGGTAAAGCTGTGTTAAAATGTTAAAATAACCCATCCAAACCTGAAAATATTGGAAAATCTTAGAGTGATCATCTCTGGCACAATTTTGACATACCTAACAGTTCTTTAAAAGTTAATGTATTATTTTTTGAATTTGGTCAGTGTGTCTATAAACTTTTTAAATACTAATCCCCGACCTACAGTTTCACTGAGGTATAATTTTCATATTACAAAGACCCATTAATATTAACCACACTTCAAAATTAGAAAGACAAGAGAACATGGAAATTAAATGAGCAAGATTTGATAATCGTAATAACTAAGCAAATGGCTATGAAAAAAATAGCTGTTCACCTAATTGTGCCTCTATCAGTCAGAGTATTAATTAAACCCTATATCAGTTGTGACAACAAAAAACAACAAGTTTATCATATTACACAAGTTCTCATTTGTTCAATCAAGAAGGACATATTAAAAATAGTTTCAAAGTAGTAAAACAAAAAGCAGACATCTCAATATTTAGTCCGTGCAGTCAGCTTTAAGTCCTCTTGTGAGTCCTCTGACTTCATTATTAAGCATATTTATAAAAAACACAGAGCTAATTTGACTCAGATTTAAAAAAAAAGATGACATGATTCTAGAAAGAAGTGACCGTTTAGCTTTGTGGTATGTTAATGGCTCAGAAAGAAAATAGATCATTAAAAAAATTAATTAGGCAATAGCGGAACTCCCTAAATTAAAGAGGAAATAAACCACCTCATCCCCATATGTTCCACAATGTAAAAGACACCCCATCACACACAAAAAGATATTGATATTCACATTTGATCTAGATAATCCAACTGTACAAGAAAATGAATCAGTTCAATAATCATTAAAAACAACCAGGCAAGCAAAGACTGAAATACATGAAGAATTTGACTGAAAGAAAAAATGAAGGAGGGGTGCATTTGATCATGTTTCAATGAGATTGTAGATTGTTATTAATAAATATTAAGGATATGCCATACAAGAGCATATAGAAGTCAGAAGCTAGAAGTGGAGCTAAAAACAAAAATAAGACTCTAGCAATTTTATTTTCCCAGCCAAGCACCAGCAGCCTGTGACAGAAGGCTTGACAAATCGGTGACAACACAAAAAAGAATGCCGGCAGCTAATCTGAATAAAGCAGCACGAGAATGTGTAATAAATCACAATTATGTGGCCATTATAAATTACCCTGGAACTTTATATGTAAATGGAAACACAAAGAGTAAGACAGCTTGTTGGTGCTTTCTAAATAAAAAGGGATTGTAAGACAAGCCTAACGTTAACTATAGCAGGGAAGGTGTTCCAAAATACCTAAAGGGACATTCTGTGGGGAATGATACAAAGGAACTTGACAATAGGTATAAATATGATCAGGTTAACAAGTTCTTTGTGTCCCTGCCACAATATTTAGTTTCACTCCAAAGTCAAATAAAAAAAATCTACTCAATTAAACCCAAATATTTCCAACACATGATGAAACCACTCAAACCAAGATTAGGTTACTGTGCTTGAAAGATTATCAACAAAATACGCATACAAAGATTCCCTGGAAACAATGACAGACAGTTTGGATGAGTCACCTGATCCAGGTTTAAGATTCGCCCCACAAGGCCTTTCTCTGTGCAAACTGACAAACACAGCACAGCCTTTGAAATGATTCCCAAGCGTCTAGAATACTGACCACATCACGTTCAGCCAACAGAACCATAAATTAGTCTGTGTGAAAGGAAGAGGGAGATCCAGACAAGACAGCTCAGACTACCGCTCTCACGTAATGAAGTTCTGAACCTTAAAAGTTCTGCAAACTGTCAACTCTCTGAGTCTGGTGGAGCCTATTACTCAGAAATCTGACATAATAAAACTCACAATCATAACAGGATTTATGTTCCTCTATCAACAAGGTAGTCCTGCTTGATTTTATCTGAAACAAAATTGCACACAGTGCTGATCTACCAGGGGTTCTGAGAATAATATGCTGCTTCTGGTGGGGATTGTTTAGATCAAATAACACATTTAAGGAAGATGAGTCATCTCGTTCTGTTGTTTATCACAGACATTTAGCCTTTACAAATCTTGATCACTGTGGAAACACATCAACCAGGTCATTTTATGAATATCAAAGTGCACTTAAGTCCTACAACAAAAACATTCAAAGAGTTTGGAAAACAGCTTAGCACAAACCAGCCACGCACTTGTTTAATACAGACAATATGTCCCTCAACAACACTCCAGATTTCTGTCCAAACCCAGCAGCCTCCACTCTCCGCAGAACAATGATGGATATCTTCTGGTTAACGATGTTCAGAGCAAAGATGGCCAAAAACCTCCCGAGGTAACAGTGTGAAGTTGAATAATGAATCTGTTTCTGTAACGTGTTCCAAATGTTAAAATAAGGCACAGACAAGAAAAAAAAGAGATGGATAGGTCGTACTCTTACATTTGATTTTTATTCAGGACTGGTGTTTCATGGATTTACTTTTCTGTGTTAATACTGCTAACCTGACATAAAAATCAACACAAACGATTAAAAAGCAATGATAAAATAAATTCCTGGAGGTGTTTTCTTACTGAAAAAAGTTACAAATAGGAGCTTTACATTCTTTATATTAGAAACAAGTTGTACAACTTTAATATATTTCTTCAGAAAATAACATCCAACCAGCTATCCATCCATTGTCTCTAGCGTTCATTGGCTGAGAGGCAGGTTGCCAGTCCAACACAGAGACATACAGCTACACATACACCCTCTCATGCCTAAGGACAATTTAGAGAGAACAATAGAGATGTTTAGGACTGTTGGAGGAAGTAGGGAGTACCCAGAGAGAATACAAACATAAACAATAAAGCAAACATGACATAGATTAACTTACCTTTAATAATTCATTTAATTCAATCATAGTTTATCCTTTACGTATAGTGTGCTTCTATTCACTCAATTATCGATTTGTAGTCAGCAACCTAAGGGGTCGACATTAGGTTGGTCACCAGGGGTCTTATTTATAAAACTTTGCATGGAATCCTTATGTAAACCGTACTTAGGCTCAGCAAAAAAAAAAATTCTTACACCAATAGGTTTCAGATCTATCAAACTTTGAGTACCCACAGCTGCACAAAATTTCCGCTTAATAAATCACACTCTCCCTATTAATGTGCTCAGGTGATTTTGGACCATATTCCACCCACTATACACCCAATTTCTGTCATAATGAATATTCTACATAGACTTGAGCTGACTGATATGGGGCAGTTCATGGGTAACCATGGAAAGCGAGAGGCCAAGAAAGCGCATTCCACTAAGACTCAAGGAGGCATGTATACTGTTTTATTTCAATCAGTCAATCAACATTTATCTATATCGAGCTTTACTCAGCCAAAAGGTGACCAAAGAGCTTCACAATAAAAGACAAAAATGCAAAGTTCCAGCAGGTTGGTAGATATAACACCGGGCCAAGTTCAGCACATACTGTAGATCTAATAGGACCGCTTAGGGAATCCAAATTGGCTGATCAGCCAGTCATCTTCTTGAGATCTCTAAAAACTCCCCCCATCCAGATGATATAATTCTTAAATCCAATATATTTTCATTCAGATTCTCATTTGAATTCTTAGTGAAGGCTGACTGTTGTGTGTGTGTTCGTGTGTGTGCGTGAGGGTCTACAAGTCTGAAAATGTGGCTTAAATTTAACATTTTGCCATCTCACCGGCCATGCTGCCAGTGTTCTCCGTGTCCAAATTGTGTGTAAGCAAGGTCCTTAGTGTGCTTAAAGTTGTGCACATTTTACACTGCATTTTTTTTCCGATAAATCCCAAACTTGACATAGAAAGTGACTTATGCAATTTTCAGACCCTGTTTTGTGTGTAAGCAAGCTTTATAAATGAGACCCCAGATATTTTCATTCACAGTATAAAAATTTTATTGAATTCAGTTTATTTATATAGCACCACTTCTCAGTGGTCTCAGTCGTCGTCTCAAGGCACGTTAACAAAACAAAGTAAACGGAAATCAATCATATACAGACAGATTTCAAGTCAAGTACATAAATTCCAAATTGTTCCTAGTTAAAAAAACTAACACCCCCTAGAATATGATACTGCCACCCCTATACTTTACAGTTGGGATGATGTTCTAAGCATTGCAAGTTTTCCCATTCCAAATTTTCATTATGGTCAAACATTTTAGTTTTAGTTTCATTACACAACAGTACTTGTGTCAAAAATTGCATTTTGTTTGTCACTGTGTACATTTGCAAACTCAACTCTAGCATTTTATGTTGCATTTTAGCTAATGGCTTCTTCCTCTCTGAGTGGCCTTTCAGCCCATGTCAGTACAGGACTTGTTTCAATGAGGAAGACAGTCTCCCCCCCCCCCATTTGTTACAATTAATACCAGAACATGTTAATCTCTGGGACACAGAATGTATATTCCTCCCTTATGGTGTGATAATTGGACACTACAATGGTGTTTATATTTCAATATAACTTTTAGGCATCTGGAAATTGTACCCAACAAGTCTCGTAGAAATTCACACTTTTCTCCCTGACCTCTTAGCAGATTTATTTTGTTTTTTGTTGCTGTTTTTTTGGATGTCACACTAGGAAGCAGTGTGTTTGAGTAGTTCCATTCACAGTGCCTCTAATTTACTCAGATGATGTTAATTAACCTGAAGCTTACAAAGCCATTGCGTCATCTGGGCTTTCTCAAATTACTTAATGGCATAATAATCTTTATGTATGCAAAGTTCTGACTTTGAAAATGTAATAAAAAATGTCTCGCTCATCATTCTGGTAGTTAGGAAATTATTAATTTTAGTAATTCTAACCATCAGGAAACATTTTGTATTATCTCACGGTTGTTTTATACACTTTATGTAAAATTCTGTTTTCAAATGTGTATAGATAATATACAAGTATAAAACTATGGCATTCAAACAAATCAGGACATTTAGACTCCAAAAGAGAGTTTAAATTGTAGGGTTAATTACTTACTTTTTCACCTCACACACACCTTACCACTTTCCTCACAGAGATTTCTCAGCAAGGTCCAACATTTTTGGCTAGATAAATGACATTGACTGAACGTTCCCTCAAAGCGAACCCCTCCTTCCAGCATAAATATATTTATGCTGTATGTTCAGATAAATCCCAGTCTGTTCATTTGTAAATCAAGACCTGGGTCAGTCTGTTGACCATTGATGGTGGTCTAGCTCTCCCAGTTAGTAACAGTGACGCCTGACCGTCTTCCTGGGTGGCCCTTACAGTGGCTCCCAATGGCCCTGTGAATAAAGCCTTCACATAAACGGAAGGGGATTTCTTCAGAGAGATGCTTTTAAAAAAACAAAACTTAATCTCTCTGTGTCTACCACAACTAATTTCATTCATCTGTGACTAAGTGATGATATATTTGCCATATAAAACTGTCCCCACCATTTCTTTTAAATAAAGTTCATATTTCAAATTGACTTGTCTTAATTTAAAACTCTTAAGTCTTCATATTTAGCTGCCATACAAATGAAAGACTGACGGAGATATATGAGCTTAAAGAAAATATTGATTGTAATGCAGAGTTAACACGCTGGTGATCTGAGGGACAATGGCAGATGGCAACTATCCCAAGCCCATTTTAGAGAAATGGCAATGTGAAAACGGTATTAAGCAATGTGAAATTTTTCCCTTTTATGGGAGGAAAATATTGTTTATGGTGTTATAAAGAGTATATCATGGCACTGCAGCAACTAAATTATGCCATGTCCTGAAATTCCTCCACATATTTTAAACCACATCCCTTTTTTAATGAGAACGCTATGTGCTCATTTACATGGAATATTAATCTACATAGCATGTTTTATAGGATGAGGTTTTAAGTGATCAGTCTTCTCACACATCCTTAGGAGGAGAAACACATAGTAAAATAGGACTCAAGATCTGAGGAGTCTGTTGACCACATCCCGAGGGGCAGCATGAAAAAAAGCTTGGGGACTCTCACCACATGTCTCAGTAGGTTTTTAATGTAGGGATCAGACCGTGTCCATGATGTGTTTGTGCGTCTCTGGAGCTGACGTCGCCTGTGTAACCCTCAGACAACCACAGTTTAACAGACGCATGCCCAGGAAAACATACAGCAGCACTGTAGTCATGGATAGAACCCATTTCTCATTCTCTGTCAGCACTTTAGAGTGGGCAAGAAAGTTAAAAAAAAATTTGATTGAGCAACAAACAAGCGCAGATAAAACCAAGTAAACAACTTTGGTTTATATGTATATTTACGATACATTTAAAATAATCTCGTCTGAAAGGGGAAAAGAATGTTCAGTCCTGTTTGGAACATGTGAAAATAAATCAGAAGCAGAAGTAAGATTAACTTCAAGAATTATTTCAAGCAAAAAACAATGTAAATCTGGTATCGAATAGCAAGAATAGCAAGAAGCCATATTTGTTCTGATGGAAAGAAAATAAGTCTCTTCTCATGAAGGACAGTATATCCAAATAGTTAAACTATTACATTGTCTAAAATTGGATTAATTTTTTTCATTATTTTTGTAACATATCAAAAAATAATTTAATCAAATCAACTTTAGTGTCATTTTATTGTAAAACTAGTAGCATGCAGTATGTTTCTCTTGTGGGACTTTCCGGTTTCCTTTTGAGCTCCTCTCAACTTCTTCTACAGGTTCGTCTTGTATTGCAGCTGCTGTACCGTTTCCTCATCCTAATGGCGTTCTTCAAACAGGTAAGATCATCAGTACTCAGTGTGGTTGCAGTCATGTGACGGACTCCAGTCAGAAGTTCAGAATCCAGAGACAGGTAGCAGTGTTTTCAAGACAAGTAGAACATGTTTCTCTATAACTCTCTGGAGGTCAATGGCAAAAACACAAAGCTAAAAGCAATCCACAGAATTTTGACACATATCTTAATTGTCCAAATGACTACTTTGTCAGAGCTGGTGGGTATTGCTTCCTCAATAAAAGAAGTTGGTACAGATCAAAAGAGGGTAGCTAGCTCCATTATAATATGATAATATTACTATATTACAAAATGCTAATATAACCCATCCAATTCAGAGAACACCACAAAAGGACTTCGTTTTTTCTTTTTTTTTACAGGTTTTGCTTTCTTTTAATGTTTTATTCCTTTTTTGGTTAGATCTGGAGACGAAGACCCAATTCCTATTTATTCCTTCAATCTACACGTAGTCCTAGCACTACAATTACAAACATGCTATAAAACACCTTTCCTAATCCTTTTGGCAAGATTTCAAAGGGGCGAATGGCCCTTCAACTGTAAATCATTAAAGCAAAAAGAGGTGAAGGTTGAACCTTCAAATATACTAACAAATGTGTAATTGAAGGTATTATTACCTTTTTTGTTGGCATAAAAAAAAAATTCTAACTTAAAACATTTTAACAAATTGGTCCTCAAAATCCTCATCTGATCTGCGGCCGCATGTTTTAGACACTCGGGTGAGGAGAGGGGCAGAGCTGTCCACTGACCACTACCTGGTGGTGAGTCGGCTCCGGTGGTGGGGGAGGATGCCAGACAGACCTGGCAGGCTCAAAACTGTTGTGAGGGTCTGCTAGGAATGTCTGGCAGATTCTACAGTCAGAAGGCGCTTCAACTCTCACCTCCGGCAGAACTTTGAACAAGTCCCGGGGGCGGCGGGGGACATTGAGTCCAATTGGGCCATGTTCCGTGCCTCCATTGTTGAGGCGGCTGACAGGAGCTGTGGCCGCAAGGTGATCGGTGCCTGTCGCGGTGGCAACCCTCAAATCTGCTGGTGGACACTGGCGGTGAGGGAAGCTGTCATGGTGAAGAAGGAGCCCTATTGGGTCTTTTTGGCCTGTGGGACCCTGGAAGCATCTGATGGGTACCGGCAGGCCAAGCAGAGTGCGGCACGGATGGTCGCTGAGGCAAAAACTCAGGCTTGAGAGTAGCTTGGATAACGACTTCTGTGCAGCTTTAAGACGATTCTGGTCCACCATCCGACGTCTCAGGAGGGGAAGGCGAACCGCCACAAACACGGTTTACAGCGGGGGTATTGTGCCTCTAACCTAGACGAAGGCCTCTGGGTCGGTGGATGGAATACTTCGAAGACCTCCTCAATCCTACTGGCACGCTTTCCAATCTGGGTCTGGGGACTTTAGGTTGGACTCTACAGTCGTGGCCAAAAGTTTTGAGAATTACATAAATATTAGAAATGGGAAAAGTTGCTGCTTAAGTTTTTATAATAGCAAATTGCACATACTCCAGAATGTTATGTCCTTCTTTGCCATGAAAATTCAACTGCATTTCATTGCTGTCATTAAAGGACCTGCTGAGATCATTTCAGTAATCGTCTTGTTAACTCAGGTGAGAAAGTTGACGAGGACAAGGCTGGAGATCATTATGTCAGGCTGATTGGGTTAGAATGGCAGACTTGACATGTTAAAAGGAGGGTGATGCTTGAAATCATTGTTCTTCCATTGTTAACCATGGTGACCTGCAAAGAAACGCGTGCAGCCATCATTGCGTTGCATAAAAATGGCTTCACAGGCAAGGATATTGTGTCTACTAAAATTGCACCTAAATCAACAATTTATAGGATTATCAAGAACTTCAAGGAAAGAGGTTCAAATCTTAAGAAGGCTTCAGGGCGTCCAAGAAAGTCCAGCAAGCACCAGGATCGTCTCATAAAGAGGATTCAGCTGTGGGATCGGAGCGCCACCAGTGCAGAGCTTGCTCAGGAATGGCAGCAGGCAAGTGTGAGCGCATCTGCACGCACAGTGAGGCGAAGACTTTTGGAAGATGGCCTGGTGTCAAGCCACTTCTCTCCAAAAAAAACATCTGCAGAAAGTGTGGTGAATGGACTGCTGAGGACTGGGGCAAAGTCATATTCTCCAATGAAGCCTCTTTCTGATTGTTTGGGGCATCTGGAAAAAGGCTTGTCCGGAGAAGAAAAGGTGAGTGCTACCATCAGTCCTGTGTCATGCCAACAGTAAAGCATCCTGAGACCATTCATGTGTGGGGTTGCTTCTCATCCAAGGGAGTGGGCTCACTTACAATTTTGCCCAAAAACACAGCCATGAATAAAGAATGGTACCAAAACACCCTCCAACAGCAACTTTTCCAACAATCCAACAACAGTTTGGTGAAGAACAATGCATTTTACAGCACGATGGAGCACCGTGTCATAATGCAAAAGTTATAACTAAGTGGCTCGGGGACCAAAACGTTGAAATTTTGGGTCCATGGCCTGGAAACTCCCCAGATCTTAATCCCATTGAGAACTTGTGGTCAGTCCTCAAGAGGCGGGTGGACAAACAAAAACCCCCAAATTCTGACAAACTCCAAGAAGTGATATGAAAGAATGGGTTGCTATTAGTCAGGATTTGGCCCAGAAGTTGATTGAGAGCATGCTCAGTCGAATTGCAAAGGTCCTGAAAAAGAAGGGCCAACACTGCAAATACTGACTCTTTGCATAAATGTCATGTAATAGTCAATAAAAGCCTTTGAAACATATAGAGTGCTTGTAATTATATTTCAGTACATCACAGAAACAACTGAAACAAAGATCTAAAAGTAGTTTTGCAGCAAACTTTGTGAAAACTAATGTTTGTGTCATTCTCAAAACTTTTGGCCACAACTGTAGAATCTCTGGTGCCAAAGGTGGTTTTGTCCCACACATTAAAAATATTACTAAAATAGGTTTTTATCACCTAAAGAATATTGGCAGAGTCCACCCCATTCTCTCTCGGCCCAATAAGGATACACTGATTCATGCTTTTATCACCAGTAGAATTGATTACTGTAATGCCCTGCTTTCTTGTCTTCCCAAAAAGAGTATATCAGGTTTATAGCTTCTACAAAATTCAGCAGCACGTGTCCTGACAAACACCAGGAGGCGGGAGCACATTACACCGGTCTTAAACTCACTGCATTGGCTCCCCATATGTTTTAGGATCAATTTTAAGATTCTTTTAATGGTTTTCAAGTGTCTTAATGGACTTGGGCCTTCTTACCTTTCAGAACTGCTTTTACCTTATGAACCTTTGCGGTTTCTACACTCCTCTGGCAGGCGTCTCCTAAAAGTCAGGACATACACTCATGGTGTGTGGGCCATCTTTCCAGTTCTACCTCTGGAACAGGCTGCCGGAGGACCTCAAGACTGCAGAGAAAGTTCGTCTTTTCAAGAGCAGGCTCAAGAATCACCTTTTTTAGCCAAGCTTTTAAGTGATTTATTATTTATTAATATCTGCTTAATTGCTCTGCATGTTTTTTGTGATTAAATGTTATCAATGTTTTACTCTAAATAAATCTAAATTTTATCAGTGTCTTACTATTTAATCTCATGTTTATCTACTCTTTATTTTAATATTTGAACCTGTTATTTTAATCTTCCTTCCAGTGTTTCCTCTGTGGGAGCCCTCTGCCCTGGGATGAGACTTGTCCTGAGTTCCTTAAGGCTCTGGATGTTGTGGGGCTGTATTGAGTTGCATGGACATCAGGGCAGTACCCTTGGATTGGCAGACCGGGGTGGGGACCACAGAGTGTGTTCTAACTACAGGGCGATCACACTTCTGAGCCTCCCTTGTAAGGCCTATTCAGGGGTTCTGTAGAAGAGGGTCCGACGGATAGTCCAACCTCAGATTCAGGAGGAACAATGCAGTTTCCGTACTGGCCGTGGAACACTGGACCAGCTCTACACCCTCAGCAGGGTCCTGGAGGGTGCGTGCGAGTTCGCCCAACTGGTCTACATGTGTTTTGTGGACTTGGAGAAGACGTTCGACCATGTCACTCGAGTGTCCTGTGGGGAGTACTTCAGGAGTATGGGCTACCAGGCCCCTTGATACGGGCTGTTAGGTCTCTGTGCAGCAGGTGTCAGAGTTTGGTTCGCATTGCCAGCAGTAAGTCGGGCTCATTTCCGGTGAGAGTTGGACTCTGCCAAGGTTGCCCTTTGTCACTGCAGGGTGTCTGGGGTCTCCCTTAGAGATAGGGTGAAAAGGTCAGTAATCCGGGAGGGGCTCAGAGTAGAGACGATGCTCCTCCACATCAAGAGGTGTCAATTGAGGTGGCTCGGGCTTCTGGTCAGGATGCCTCCTGGACACCTCCCTGGTGAGGTGTTCCAGGCACGTCCCACCGGGAGGAGGCCCAGAGTAAGACCCAGGACACAATGGAGGGATTATGTTTCTCGGCTGGCCTGGGAACGCCATGGGATTCCTCCCGAGGAGCTGGACCAAGTGGCTGGGGAGAGGGAAGTCTGGGTATCTCTGCAACAATAACTAAAGCGTACAAAAAAGGTGGAGTGTCTAGTTTGATGTATTGCACGGTATCAGACCTGTATGAGTCATTGTCATTCTTCCTTACAAGTAATAACAAATAACATATGCAGATGTAAGTATTGTGTTTCAAAACAAATGAGTATACATATATGGGCATGCTGATGTGTACGTACAAGGAATTGGAAGATCATGTGCTAGGTTCTTGAAGTGGCTTTCTATTTTGAAGATAAATACTTAAATTGCTCCTATTTGAACTTTAAAGTACCTGCCAACAGTTTGGGACAAGGAACAGCGAAAAATCATTTGGATAACCTTCCACAATGTAACTACTTTCAAAGAGTTTGGGGGATCCTGTGTTGGTTTAAGGTAAAAATCAAGATCAGTTTGGGACTTTCCAAAATCAATAAACTTTTTACTATTTACCAAGTCTCCTTTCTACCATAATCAGTTAAATACAGGTTTAAAATGACTGAAATTTTTTTTAAACATAACTGAAAATTGTAGGAAAACTTCAACAGGCACAAAAACAGAACAAGTGCACTAAAACATTTTAATTCATTTAACAGCATTCCATGTATTCCCTTCTACAACTTTTTTATTTTCTATCTGAAAAGCACAAATACTTTTAACAGTCCATGTCGATAAACACTTTTATTATATGGATGTGCTGTCCTGATAGTGTAAATCTGTACTAGGCCTAGAAAAGGAGTCCATCAGGAACAAAATGCTTCTTGTCACTGGTCTCTATACATAAGTTCAATATCATGCTTTAATGCAAACAAAATAACAGCATATCCCTTAGTTTCAAGTAAGATTTTCTTAGTTGATCATTCAGTTACAGTACAATGTTTATGAAACAGGGTGAAAAAAGTATACAATCTTTTGTGTTATATTCATTCATACGCTTTATAAAAATAATTATCTTTGAACAGTTATTCAAAATATCCAGTGTGTTGCATAATTGTTTGATTGGATCAGGTCTTCTGGTCTTTATCCCTATAGGCCTGTGAAAAACAAAAAGACAAAAACATCAGTTTCCTGGAAACCTGAATGAGCCACATTTAGCCACGAATAGTAATAAAAACTGAGGTAATTATAATAAAAGAGGTATTTAATATATGAATAGAAAAAATGTTAGGTGGAAAATGAGGCAGTTCAGTGGAGGTTCCAGTCTCCAGATTTTACAATATGGAAGAGTTCTGGGACAGCACTGAGCTTTGGGTTTGGTTGCTGTGGCAATGTTCGGGCCTCTCTGATAGCCAAGCAGCAGCAGTAGCAAAACAGCAGCAGCCAGTTCTCTGATCTCCCTCCAGACTGGCACACTCACACTGGGAACTGTGGGCACCTCTGAAACCACAAGAAGGGGAGCCACAGACGACCTCAAACCAGACAGACTTTCTCCTTCTCCCAAATGTTGATGCTGGGAGTCGACGCTGTCTGTCGCATGTAAACTCAGAACCAAAGTGACTTAATGGAACCGAGCATCAGTGTTCTCGGCACCACACACAGGCAGTCTTGACCAATCACGTTTGAGAGCGTCTGTGTCCTCCATTTAGCCTGTGACGGTAATCCACTGGGCCATAAATGAAGGTGGAGGACGGTAAGTCAACCATCGGCAGTTATTTGGGTAACATGTGGCTCCACAAATGAGGTCATGTAAAGACGCAGAGGCTCTCTCATTTTAAGAGTCTACAATAGGAGAACTTTAAGCATTGGTTGTCTTTTTTATCTCAATTTAAATACTTTTAGAAGTCAGAGTGACTTTTCAGGGTTTAGGCTGTGGTCCCCAAGCAAACAACAAAAATCCTTACCTGAAAACACAGATCTTTTGTTGGGATCCCGTGAACTACCTGTAAAAAAATATATATATACACCAGAGTCACCAGAACTCAATTATGCTTAGGAATAGTTTAAACAGTGTTGGGAAAATGTTTCACACTGCTCTACAAGAGAAATACAACAAAAGTCAGATCATATTAAAACAACGCATTAAACAGCTCATTTACTTTAGCAATACCTTTCTATGCTTTTTTCACATCAAGAAAAAAACTAGTTTAAGAAGGGCATGAATCTTCTCATGCAGATCTTAGTACTCTAGAGCCCCTTTCAAACAGGCCATGAAAAACTGTAATTTTCCAGACTTCATCTGTTTCACTTTTGAGTCTGAAAGCAATCTTCCGGACTTTGTTCGGGTATCCTTTACCGGTAATTTTACGGATGAAGACCTATTAACAAGAGCGGACTTTTCGCGGTATGGTGTTTGCGTTCAGACTGTCCGGTAATGTTCCGGGGTAGCTGGAGGGGTGTGGGGCGGTGGGGAAGAGGGGAAAGGGGCAGGGAACGCTGTGAGCGCACACATTGATGACGTATAAATGTCACTATTTTCCTTTTAGCTTCTTCATCGATGTCTCTTAAGCGTTTCCATGTGCGCAAAATTGCACACATCACAAAGACGAGCACTGCGAGTAGATCTGCTGTTTCGTCGACCATCTTTGCAATAATGCATTTGTTTGGGGAAATGACATGTATGCCCGCCGCACTAACTTTACGTCATATCCACATACAACCCCCCACTCCCCCCACCCCACACCCCCCAGATATTAATTCGGATCCTCCGTTACATTTCTTGCTGTGTGAAAGCAGCCGAAAGGCAATGTTCCGGAAAAAAGTGGTGTGTTTGAAAACACAACTCTGGTTAAAGACCAGACAGAATTGTCCGAAAATATTCCAGAACTTCTGTCTGAAAATGGCTTATTTATACCAGATTAAAACTACTCCATGGTCTCCAGAACCTCCAGACAGTTTAAATGTTGCTGGATAAATTCATATGTAAATGCAATCATGGCACTACTCAGCTCTTGGTACTTGTCAAAATGTTCTTTTTCTTTTTTTTTACGTCTGCTTACCTGTCCATCCTATCACAATGCTACTTTCCTGGGCATTACACTTGCCCCAAGATGTTTCTTCACTGGCTATAGAAATTTCTTATAACTATGGGAGGATTTTGTTCCTCAACCATCAGTTTCAGCATTGCTATGGAAGAGTAAGCACAACCATTGTTTCTTAGCAGTGTGAGAGCATGCAGATGAGGGGTTGCCTTTGCAATTGACGCTAAGCAAAAGTCTCCACAACTGCATTCAGAAACAATAACGCACACAAAATTCTAAATTTGTGGATTTTGTTTTATGAAGCTCTGAAAAATAGAAAACTACATTAACCTATGAGCTGCTTTTTTCCACTTCTGATCGCTAAGTAGCCTGATAAACTGCCACTGCAGCAAAGAGTTTTCTTTAAGCAGCACCGAGAACCAGAATTTTACTATTAAAAGGTTCAGTTTATGCTTAAAACTGTCAGGGAACTATCATGCTACATCAGGGACAGATAAAGTTTTTATTAAATTGAACTTTCGAAGCAAATTGTTCTTGATGCACCCCAAAAGACTCTGCAGAGAGCATCCACTTCCTGGCTGATCCTCAATGTTATGACATAGTGTTAGTGTGAAGGGGGCCAAGCAAGATATAAAACAGGAATGACAGAAGCACACACAACTGTAATTTGTTGCCAAGAATTTAAGCTCAACAAATATGCAATTGGAGTATCCAAAGCAAAGATTTTGTGTTTCTTTCAAGGACTTCAATGATGTTTAACCTCAAGCAACCAACACTGTTACATATCCAGCAAACCTGTTTCTGATAACTGCCAAATAAAATAACACAAACCACTTGTGAACAATACTAATGAACACTATGCAGGATCTCAACAGGTCTATAAAAACAAACAAAATTATTTTCACTGTGCATGTCATGTGGGTTATATTTATGGATGTGTGGGAAATAGCTATTTTTGCACACAGCTTGTGAGAAAAATCAATTTTCATATGTAATCTGGATATGTGGTTGACACGTGGAAGTTTGTAGAAAAACAGGAAAAAACAATTATGGATCTCTTAATTTAGACAAGTCAATTGTATCAAGGTTTGAATGCACTAATGATGTGAAGTGATGTTTTAAAGAGAAAACTAGTGCCTGGAAAGTTTAGATTTTCCTCTCCCTTTCCAGAATAAACCAATAGAAAGTAATTTGATCGTTGTTGCAACAGGTTATTACTTTTGAGTATTCGGAAATAATTTCAAACAAAAAAAGGGACAAAAGATACGGTTTTTTTCTTACCTTGTTTGTTCATTAGTACTAATTTTACCACTCAAAAGCTTCAGTTTTTAAAGATAAAATATAAAACAATGATGTATCCTCCCAAGTCCTAATTAATTTAAATAAATGTGACAACATATTTTAGGAACAAAAACATTGTACATAAGTATAATTGACCTGCCAAGAGCTTACGGTATCCCATGGGACTTGTGGATCACTGCAACTCCTCTAGGGTTACCATGGCCCTCTTGGCCATCTTAACTCTTGGATCTACATAAAATACCATAACAAAGCATTTGAACACCAATGAGGTGAGTATCTGACAATTTGGAATAAAGTTAATGGACCAACTGAAGAATCAAGCTTCTCTGTGTCATGGCACAAAATTAGTTATAGTCTAAAAACCTAGCATGCATCTTGATCTTGAGCATTTTATATTTAAAGATGAAAAGAAACCCCAGGCACAGATTCTCATATCAAGCAGCTATCCTTACACCATTGGCATGAATTGATTATCCATAGCAAGAGTTATGCAGAATATATATTATCAACTGACAGACAGAATGGGGCTGCCTTGTTTGATATTGCCAAACAGCAAGTCACATAGAAGAAATTACCAAGACACAGCATAGAGCAGCACGTCAAAATGAAAGATTTTCCTCAACAGTCTCAAATGTCTTATCTTTTCATCAACTTCAAAGATTACACAAAAGTCTGAGCAACTTACATTGCGGGATGTAAAACCCTTCCACTAATGCATCCGACTCAGAAAACAGAAAGAATAAAGTTTTTAGCTATGGGTGTCACAACCCATTGAACCATAACAATTACTTTGAAAACACTATGGAATCTGAATAAAGGGTTGAATGTGTCCTCTAAAGACGATTTTCTTGTTTTCCCCTGACTAATAACATCCTTCTCATGCACTCACACAAAGACATACAAACCAGATTTGATCCAACAGTCCTATGGGGCTTTTCTCACGCCATAAGGTGCTTTGTCACGACTTGTGGCTGGCGGGTTTCTCTCTCTGACTCTCTGAGCCACATCTAATTCAATGTGTGCTTAATATCCTTTCTCAACATGCCACTATCACTGCCAAGGGCTGAGAGCAGGCCCCCAGGGACTATTAGGGAAACCTATCTATTTATTGTGCAAGATACACATTTGGCAAAACAACGACTCTCCAGAGAAACTTGTCAGAGGGGTTATATTTCCATGTGACAACCACTCGCCAGCTTGATCTTTCCTTTGGCTAGAATTCTTGTGTCATAACGTCAATGAGAGCTGCCCTTTCGAGTCCCACATGCAGTTAATTTTCAGTTTGAGTAGCTGATCATTGTTTACTGTGAAAACATGGTTTCGCTTTATTCAAGGACAATTCTTATTCTGTGCATACATCATTTTTTGGACTCATTCATTAACAAACCAAAGTCATGAGACAACGTAAATGTGGAGATACTGGTCAGGCTGATGGTTTATGAAAAAAATCCAAACATCCATGCAGAACACTGGTTCAGGACAAGAGGTGCTGACAAGCATGTTAGATGACTGTGGACGCTGGTTTTAAAATTTGCACTAGTTGTAATTTCTTCTTGAGAAAAAAGAAATAAGGAATGAATTACATTGAAAATGTGAAAAAGATTAATGTTTTTACTAACCTAAGTACTTGGTAAATTTATAACAAAGGTGTTCCATTTTAGAGCCGCTATTCAGTGCCTCACAAAGGTACATTTTCAGATTTTTTCACATTATAATCACAAACCGTTATGTATTTTATTGAGATGTTATGTGACAGACATACACAAAGTAGTGCAGAATTGTGAAGTGGAACAAAAATAATGCATTGCAACTTACAACATACCAACAAGTGTGGCATCCATTTGAATTGACCCCCTTTACTCGTATACAAACAAATAAGATCCTGTGCAACCAATTTGGTTTGGAATTTAGACTAAAAGTAGAATACAATAAAAAGTAAATAGTCAGCTGTTTGCTAAAGGCCTAAAAGGTTTATTAGAGAACATTAGCAAACAAACAATGTCATAAAGACAAAACAAAAAAGATGAGTGCTAAACATGTGGCAAAATTTTAATTATAATTAAGATACTTAGCATTGTATCAAGCTTTTAAGATCTCACAGGGCAATGCACAATTCATCTTCTAAAAAGGGAAAGAGCAAAGCACGTCTGCAAAACAAGAAATGCCCATCACCCTGAGCTGACAGGCTTAAATTATCCAGAGTAGCAGCCAAGAGGCTAATAGTAACCTTGGAGAAGCTGGAGAGATCAACAGCTCAGGTGAGAGAATATGTTGATGGGCCAGCACAGGAACTGCATCTGCTTGCAATACATTGGAGCCCTGCCTATTTCACGGTTCAGTTTTAAGGGATTTTTTTGTGGAATGCAACTCCTAATTATTTGCAGAAAACCCACCTATTCACAGATTCTTCGCATAGAGTTTATCAGATTGTCAATTGTGGCCTGTGGAATGTTGGTCCACTCCTCTTCAATGGCTGTGCGAAGTTGTTGGATATTAGTGGGAACTGGTACACGCTGTCGTATATGCTGGTCAAGCACATCCCAAACATGCTCAATGGGTGACATGTCCGGTGAGTATGCTGGCCATGCAAGAACTGGGACATTTTCAGCTTCCAAGAATTGTGTACAGATCCTTGCAACATGGGGCCGTGCATTATCTTGCTGAAACATGAGGTGATGTTCATGGATGTATGGCACAACAATGGGCCTCAGGATCTCATCACGGTATCTCTGTGCATTCAAAATGCCATCAATAAAATGCACCTGTGTTCTTCGTCCATAACAGATGCCTGCCCATACCATAACCCCACCACCACCATGGGCCATTCGATCCACAACATTGACATCAGCAAAGCGTTCACCCACACGACGCCCCACACGCTGTCTGCCATCTGCCCTGAACAATGTAAACCGAGATTCATCCGTGAAGAGAACACCTCTCCAACATGCCAGACACCATCGAATGTGAGCATTTGCCCACTCAAGTCTGTTACGACGACGAGCTGGAGTCAGGTCAAGACCCCGATGAGGACGAAGAGCATGCAGTTGAGCTTCCCTGAGACGGTTTCTGACAGTTTGTGCAGAAATTGTTTGGTTATGCAAAACAATTGTTTCAGCAGCTGTCTGAGTGGCTGGTCTCAGACGATCTTGGAGGTGAACCTGCTGGATGTGGAGGTCCTGGGCTGGTGTGGTTACACGTGGTCTGCGGTTGTGAGGTCGGTTGGATGTACTGCCGTATTCTCTGAAACGCCTTTGGAAACGGCTTATGGTGGAGAAATGAACATTCCGATGCACGAGCAACAGATCTGGTTGACATTCCTGCTGTCAGCATGCCAATTGCACGCTCCCTCAATGCTTGTGGCATCTGTGGCATTTTGCTGTGAGACAAAACTGCACATTCCAGGGTGGCCTTTTATTGTGGGCAGTATAAGGTACACCTGTGCACTAATCATGATGTCAGATCAGCATCTTGATGTGGCACACCTGTGAGGTGGGATGGATTATCTCAGCAAAGCAGAAGTGCTCACTATCACACATTTAGGCTGATTTGTGAACAATGTTTGAGAGAAATGGTAATATTGTGTATCTGGAATGAATTTTAGATCTTTAAGTCCATGTCATGAAAAATGGGAGCAGAAACAAAGGTGTTGCGTTTATATTTTTGTTGAGTGTATATTCCTGCTGACTGGATGTAGCCACAAGAGTGGAAATAAGGAATGCTAGCATCTGAAGTAGTGCTAAGACTATTTCTACTGTGTTTATTAATGCATAGCAAGGCATGTTTGGTGTTCAATCTATCAAAGTAGGCAGTTATAGCATCTTTACAGAGGGTCTCAAGTATTCACAGATCTCAGCTATATGTGCATGGCATTGGTCCCTAACACCTGCAAATACCAGGGGTCCACTGTACTGCGGTATGAAACCTAATTTGAAACATAATGGTTTAAATAAGTAATATTTCAGCAATACCAAAATCAAATAAAAGTTGAAAGGATGATTAGTTTTATTGTATAATCGTAAATAAACTTAGGCATCAAAGTGTGAGTCTTTGATGCGATCTTCTAGATGTTCAACTCCTGGCCCCTGACCATTTGGTATATTCTCCCGCTTCAAGTTCTGCCTCCTTTCCTTTCAGATTGTTGTAAATAAAGGTCACTAGCAACATACATTTTGTTAAATCAGCTGCTTAAGGCTAGCATAGTCATACACTGAAATACTATGCATTATTTCTGTTGGAGAAAAAAAATGAAAAACTTTAAGGGGTCTGAATACTTCAGCAAGGCACTGTAGGCTTTAAGAGTCTGACAATATGATAAACATTGTTAGCAATATCTTTAACTAATAGAAGTGTCATAAGTAATTGTTTAACAATTAAGCACAAGACCCAATTTCGTTTTAAAGTCATTAAGACCTTTCTTTTAGCTCCCCTACCAGGGCAGGTGTTGCACTTACAGGCTCAGCTGTAAGGCTTGAAAACAACCTTCTCCATGTGGTTTTTGTTTGATCAAATAAATCTGTTCTCTTTCAGAAATAAGCTTCGGAGGAAGAACTTAAATAATGTTGACATATATAATTTTTCATTGAGAGCGTGTCCAGGCTGTAAATTCTTACCCATATCTCAAAGGATCAGAGATGTTTAGCTAAATGTTAACCAGCGCTAAAACAAGCACAAACCTGACAGCTCTGGTTGGATCACAAAAAACTGAGAAGTACTTTGTTTTCCTCTGCCGAGGCCCTGTCTGTTGGACCATATCGCCTCATGCGTCCTTATGATTTACGAACCAGAATAATCGAGGAGACCTGGTCTCATTTGAAGCTAGTGGATTTGGGATTGTTATGCTGCAGCCAGACCTTTACTGTGAACAATTTATGATCTTCAACAATAATCGTTTACATCGATTGACTAGATCTTGATAGAGACATTTCACCAATTATGCCAAAATAGGACATTTCTCATGAAAATCTTCCCTTTCTTGTTAGAATCCCCAACAGTGCAATAAGGAAACAATCTGCTCGTGTTCCAGCTAAAAATTTACAATGGGTAATTTTGTTTTGCTACTTTAAAGCAGTGGTGATTAATTGGAGTACAGTGACATAATGAAATAAACCTCACATCTTAAGAAGATGAAAAATAAGGGAGCTGCAGGAAGGTAAAATCATTATAGGAGCAGATTTGTGAGCTGCAGGTTCTCATGAGAGACCAAAAAATTTAGCAAACCTGTGAATAACTGCTTCCTATTGGAACAGGAGCCTTGATCAGCGTACAAGAAACTGAGTGCAGAAAAAAGCAAAAAAAAAGACAGAAGGCGACTCACTCTTATCCTGTTCAGGAGGCTCCATGATGTCACTGTCTGTGTCACTGGGAATATGCCAGGGCTGTCTGATGGCCTGGAGCTGCTGGTAAAACTCATCCTGAATAGGAAAAAAGACATAACACAGGAGTATTGATGCGAGACAGAAACATGGATGCTAGGAGGTAGACTGTTATTAGCCAAAGTAACTCAGTTTGTTAGGCCACACATGTTAAAAGCCATAATTAAGGTCAGACATACATATAACTTTAGTCATTAAATCATAAACCATAGGCCTAAAGCCTTGTTTCAAAAACAGCTGAGATTAAGTGTAAAATGCAAAAACTAGTTAATGTGAAGACCTTAATGCTACAGTGATATAAAAAAGTATTTAGGCTATACCCTTTTCTTTTGTTTTCTGAGTCAATACAAAAGGCCATTAATGATTCATCAATAAGAAACAGACTAAGCAGAAATGGCATCTATGGGGGAACTCCAAGGTGGAAAACATAAGTAAGTTGAACATAAAAGCATGTTGGCAAAAAAAAAAAACATGTTCAGTTTTTGAAACCAACAGCAGTTTAGGAAAATGACATAACAGTCAAGCATGGTGGTGGTATGATGGCCCAGGGCTGCATTGCTTCTTCAGAACCTGAAGAACTTGTAATTGGTTCATAAACAAAAGAAACCATGAATTCTACTCTGTCTGAGCTGCTGCTGTCAGTGCAGAACTACTAGGTAAACCTTGCTAGTAGTGGGTTGGACCCCTTCTTTGGTGTAGTGTAACAAGGTGTCAGAAACATTGCTGATTCATTCTGACATGACAGCATCACACAGCTGCAGCAGATTTGTTGACTGCAAAATCCTAATGATAATCTCCTGTTCCATCACATTGAAAAGATGATCCATTTCATTGAAATGTGGTCGCTGTGGAGGCCATGAGGGTGTCACGAACTCAATGTGTTATTCAAGAAGCCAGTCTCAGAGAAACTATGCTTTGTGACATGATGCATTATCCAGATGGAAGACGGGTAAATTGTGGGTATAAAGGAATGGACATGGTCTGAACAATACTTAGATGGACTTTGGTGTTTAAATGATGCTCAGTTGGTGCTAAAGGGCCCAAGTGTGCCAAGAAAATATCTTCCACACCATTACACCTCTAGAAGCCTTTAGCTAGCCTCTAGGCTTCTGGTGCTTTGGTTTAAGGCAGGATGGATTAAGGCTTTCGTGTTTTGTTTTGTTTTGTTTTTGTCGAAATTCTGACCCTCCAATGTGAATATTGTAGCTGAAATTGAACCCAATCAGAGCAAGTAGGGTTTTACAGACAATCATGCCAAACAACCATGACACTCAGACCTAAGGGAAATTTAGAAAGGCCTATTACCTAAAGGTTACGTTTTGGGATTGTCAGAGGAAAACAGGGTCCCTGGAGAGAACACAAATGCCTGGATTCCAGGCCTGAAGTCAAATCCCAGACCTTCTTTTTGCAAGCCAATGGCATTACGGTACTGCTCCAACATGCAGCCTACTTTCTGAATAATAAATGGAAAAGTTCTTATTGGCATTACAGTAATCAAACCATTCATATAATTGCCAGCTAACTTTCTGCATGTTTCCAAAAGTATTTTGATCAATAATCTTTGGTGATGCGCTCCAAATTATGACTTTGGAAGGCCTTGTTGCCATCACCCTAATCTAAAGCAACCTCCACAGATTATCTATCAGATTTAAATCAAGACTCTGATTGGGTCACTCCAAAGTGCTAATATTGCCAACACTTCAGAAAAAAACATGTTTGTAAAATTAAAACATCACTTTAAACCTCAGACTGCCAAGGTATGAATCATTTCAGGCTTACAGTAACTGTATCTCTGTAGATAGGTTGTTACAAGTCTATGCTGCTGCATGATACAGTGGCTTGCAAAAGTATTCGGCCCCCTTGAACTTTTCCACATTTTGTCACATTACAGCCACAAACATGAATCAATTTTATTGGAATTCCAGGTAAAAGACCAATACAAAGTGGTGTACACGTGAGAAGTGGAACGAAAATCATACATGATTCCAAACAATTTTTACAAATAAATAACTGAAAAGTGGGGTGTGAGTAATTATTCAGTCAATACTTTGTAGAACCACCTTTTGCTGCAATTACAGCTGCCAGTCTTTTAGGGTATGTCTCTACCAGCTTTGCACATCTAGACTGAAATTCTTGCCCATTCTTCTTTGCAAAACAGCTCCAGCTCAGTCAGATTAGATGGACAGTGTTTGTGAACAGCAGCTTTCAAATCTTGCCACAGATTCTCGAATGGATTTAGATCTGGACTTTGACTGGGCCATTCTAACACATGGATATGTTTTGTTTTAAACCATTCCATTGTTGCCCTGGCTTTATGTTTAGGGTCGTTGTCCTGCTGGAAGGTGAACCTCTGCCCCAGTCAAGTCTCTTGCAGACTCCAAGAGGTTTTCTTCCAAGATTGCCCTGTATTTGGCTCCATCCATCTTCCCATCAACTCTGACCAGCTTCCCTGTCCCTGCTGAAGAGAAGTACCCTCAGAGCATGATGCTGCCACCACCATATTTGACAGGTGGGGATGGTGTGTTCAGAGTGATGTGCAGTGTTAGTTTTCCGCCACACATGGCGTTTTCCATTTTGGTCTCATCTGACCAGAGCACCTTCTTCCACATGTTTGCTGTGTCCCCCACATGGCTTGTGGCAAACTGCAAACGGGACTTCTTATGGTTTTCTTTTAACAATGGCTTTCTTCTTGCCACTCTTCCATAAAGGTCAACTTTGTGCAGTGCACGACTAATAGTTGTCCTATGGACAGATTCCCCCACCTGAGCTGTAGATCTCTGCAGCTCGTCCAGAGTCACCATGGGCCTCTTGGCTGCATTTCTGATCAGCACTCTCCTTGTTCGGCCTGTGAGTTTAGGTGGACGGCGTTTTCTTGGGTAGGTTTACAGTTGTGCCATACTCCTTCAATTTCTGAATGATCCCTTGAACAGTGCTCCGTGGGATGTTCAAGGCTTGGGAAATCTTTTTGTAGCCTAAGCCTGCTTTAAGTTTCTCAATAACTTTATCCCTGACCTGTCTGGTGTGTTCTTTGGGCTTCATGGTGTTGTTGCTCCCAACATTCTCTTAGACAACCTCTGAGGCCGTCACAGGGCAGCTGTATTTGTACTGACATTAGATTACACACAGGTGCACTCTATTTAGTCATTAGCACTCATCAGGCAATGTCTATGGGCAACTGACTGCACTCAGACCAAAGGGGGCTGAATAATTACGCACACCCCTCTTTTCAGTTATTTATTTGTAAAAAATGTTTGGAATCATGTATGATTTTCGTTCCACTTCTCACGTGTACACCACTTTGTATTGGTCTTTCACCTGGAATTCCAATAAAATTGATTCATGTTTGTGGCTGTAATGTGACAAAATGTGGAAAAGTTCAAGGGGGCCGAATACTTTTGCAAGCCACTGTATATGGACCACTTTTCCTCATACTATTCCATCATTTTACTCTCCATTCATTATTTTATACAACTGCTGCCATTAATAGTGAATTCTCACTCTGATTTAGCATTTAATTGAAAGCAGGCCTGGCCCCATGCTTCTGTGTTTGGCTATGTGTCTTTCCTGGAAAGGACCATTGACTGAGGTATAATAACATTGCTATTGACTTTATATTCTCTCTTTCTTCTTTCCATAGAAGATACACTTACCCAGGGATTTTGTGCTTAGCTGTTTCTCTTTCCTGGACAAAATCACTGACAGAACTATTGTTCCCATTACCTCAATGTATTCTGTTTTTCGTTTCCATAGAAAGTACCCCTGGCCATACCCCTGGAATTTGTTTAAGATAAGCTGTGTGATCTCTGGCCTTTGTGCTAAATCAATTAATGAATCAAACTTTTTTATAGCACAATTTTCAAAGAGCCATGTACGAGAGAGTGCTTTACAGAGGTTAAGAACCAAAATAAAACCACTAAAATCTCACACAGTAGAAATTGTCAAACTAAAAAAATATTATTAACAATAGGATGATCATGAAATAAAAGAAAAAGATAAAAATCAATCAATATCAAATCAACAAATCAATAGGGGATAAATAACTGTGTAAAAACTACATATAGAGATATAGGAATATAACAAAAAATCATTTTGGAAAAAAATTTTAATTATTGCAACCTAAAAAGGAATTTATGAAGAAATAATTTCAGTTGTGTGTCACCTGTTTCTTGTTATTTTTCTGATGCAAATATTAAGGCATAGAGTTACATGTGGTCTTAAATTTTATATGAGATAGTGAAGCCTAGATTAGGGCTACAATACATCAAAAGGTTAACCTCATATTACTGCTCAAAATAAACATAAAGCAAAAAATAATTTTAAATTACCATTTTTCTTTTCTTTTCTTTTAGTTCATACTTCACCCATCATCCAAACATTTTTCGACATTTAATTATTTCTGTCAGAAAATTAAAAAATGGATTACCTTTTCCACAAATGAAAACATTTATATACAAATTATGCCAGATATTTGATACAATTTTGGAATTTATTTCCTTTAAGGAAGAAAAAAAATCTTGTTAATGAATAATAACTTAAAAGAATAAAATCTGACTTCATTTAGTATTGTATGTGGTTTCAGCCTCTTCTCAGTTTCTAACCAGGCCTTGCTTTAAGGATTTGGTGCTACATGGGAACAGGTGGCCCCAATAAAAACAGACTGGGTGCCCTGGAATAATGTTTTGGATAATGTCACTAAGTGTCAACTGGCATAACTGTCAAACTGCATACAAAGGGACTGTAAAACCCCTCGTCATTAAGAAAGCCTTCAAAAAAGGGCTCGTATTTAACAGGGCTGCTGTTAAGTAGATCATGAAAGGAAAATAAGAAGGAATTCCTTTTGAAAGCACCTCTTTAATGCCAGGCTCATTTTTCCACAATGAAATGACATCCTACTGTACAGACCTCCACGACTCTGCGTGAAACCCCACACGAAGCGTGTGCATGTTTTCGGCTCATGCACATACTCAGTCATAATCCTGTCTGTGTAAATTCTCCCAGTTTTTCTCACTCTTAGTATTCTAAAGCTTTAAAGTGGAAAGAATTCTTAAGCCCATGACCAATAGCTGCATCCTTTGTTTTGAACAGTGTGTAAACCAGATCTATTTTACACTTCTGTATAAAAACAAATTTTCCATTTAAACACTGACGTTATTTGCTCTCTTGAGAAGCTGTGCTCTCCTTCAGTATCTACTGTATGTGCCACACATGGATCGACTCACAACAGACATAAGGATTGCTAAAGAAGCAGAAGTAAACAGCCGACCCGCCTCTGTCAAAAGGTTAAGAAAATATACAAAAACTAAGTGCAAAAATAACAATTTGTGGTCCTTGTGTTGGACATTTTGTTTGCCTAGCCTATACTTTCTGGAGTCTTGTGATGATTATTTCCAGGAAGTTCCAGTGCAAACCCAGGGATTATCCTGTCTGTCAAGTAGGAATTTTCATTTATAGTGTTTTGTGCAAGTGTTTAATCTTTGTCATATTTTGTCACGTTACAACCATGAAACTTCAGCAGATTTAATTGGAATGTAATTTTTTTTGTTTACAAATAAATGTCTAAAAAATGTGGTATGCATTCCTCTATGTAAATCACACTTCAACCAATTGTAAACCAAATGCAGCTGTTCTTTGAAGGTTAGCTAAGAACATTAGTGAACAGAATCATGAAGACCAAGGACTGCAAAGAATAGATGAGGGCTAAAAGACGTGTAGAAGTTTAAGTCATATTCAGGCTATAAAACAATATCTCAAGCTTCGAACATTTCATAGAGCTCTGCTGAATCCATTGTTGAAAAATAGAAAGAGTATGGGACAAGTGCTCACCACCTCGAAAATACAATCCTTTCAATGAAGCATGGAGATGGCAGCATTATGATGTAGGAATACTTTCCTTCAACAGACACAAAAAGCTGGTCAAGTTCATAAGAAGATGAATAAGGCTAAATACAGGGCAATTCTGGAGGAAAACCTGTTCAAGGTTTCTGACGGGAGATTTGGGCAGAGGTTCACCTTCCAGTAGGACAATGGACTTAGCACACAGCCAAAGCTACAAAGCAAACTGTTTAGATTTATGCATGGTCATGTGTCAGAATGGCCTAGTAAATGTCCAGACCTAAGGTCAATTGAGATTTGTGGCAAGACTTAAAAATTGAGGTTCACTGATGGTCTTCATTTAATCTTTCACTCTGTGAGCTATTTTGTAAAAATGAATAGCCATATCCTTCCGTCTCTAGATGTGCAACTTTGAACTGTATTTGCAGAAAAAGGTGCTTCTACAAAGTATTGACTCACATGACCTGGATACAAACCACACTTTTAAGATATTTAAAACCTATGGGCTACTTTGACTTAAAAACTCATCAGAAGATGACTGGCTTCCATCGTGGTGGGGAGGGCGAGGTGAGGAGGAACGGTGAGTTGCCGACAGTGTTGCCAACTTTGCTATATTTGGCATGTTTTTAGATCCCTCTAGCCATTCTTTCAAAAAAAAAAAATTATATATATTTTTAAAAAACTAGCGGCAAATCTAGCTAATTTTTATGGGGTTATTGGAAACTTTTGGGTGAAGCATGTATGGGCTACTTTGACTTAAAAACCACAGCAGTGGCTATAAAAGTAGAGATTATGTAAATGCAATGGAAGGCAACTTTTTTTACATTAGAACCTCAAGTTAATCTTTTTAATGCTTATAAAAGAGATGACACAGCAGTTTAATTCAATTCCCTCTTTCTTTGACATTTGTAGCTTAAGATATGGATAGACATTGAAACAAGTGTGCTCCAAAGTAAAAATCTCAGTTTGTTTACGTGTCTTACCTCAGAGAGATATGCCCGAAGGCTGGCACCAAGGCTGTCTGTGGTACTTAGTCCCGGAGGGGTAAGCAGTGGTCGAGGAAGCGGCGGCTGACTTGTAGGTGTCACAGGTCGGCTCCTTGACCTCCGGAATGTTACTTCTTTATGAACTCCAGGGTTAAAGGAGGAGCGGGTCAATAAGCTGTTCGGGGTCAGGGGTCTGCTGGGTGTTCTGGGGGTTTGAGTCCTGCTACCAGGGTTGCTGGGGGTCCGGCCCATAGACATGGATAGGGAGGTGGGCTTGGGGCTCAGCAAGGGGAGGCCAATACCACAGGACTTGCCTGAGAGGCCACCGGCTGGAGACTGAGGCCTGGAGATGAGGCTGGTGAGAGGAAGAGTGTCTGGTAGCGTTCGGTGCCGTAGAGGGGTATGAAGTAGACTCCCATGTGGATTGTTGGTGTTCCGACTAGTCATCTTTCCTACTTCTGCCAGCTTGGCCAGGTCTTTCTCAACCTCTGGAAAATAAAAGGAGTTAACATTTGAAGGTCATTATTTAAACTTAATGGAGACATGTCATATTACATATAATAATCAAAAGACAATCTTTTAAAAATCTAAATGACGACAACAAAAATAGATGTGAATGTGTTATGTGGTTGAAGATTTTTTCAAAAGTCAGATACCAAAAGCACAATATAAGGTTAAAATGTCCATTATTGTGGCTTGCATCAGCAGTTTAAAGCTTGATATTTTACTAATTTAAGAAAGGCTTTTAAAATAATCCATCATTATTATCTATCATCTATGGACCAAAGACTATTGTACAGGAAAGAAAAAAAAAAGAGTTAATCTTAATCTAAGAAAGAAAATGGCCCTGTTTGTGTTGCAAAGTGCCTTGAAATAACTTTTGTTGGGAACTAGTGCAGTGGAAATATACTGAATTGAAAGTGATTATCAAAAAAGGCGCCCGTTACAGTGCTGTATGCAGTGTTTTTGTAGTTTGAATGCAATGAAAAAAAGGTAACAAATAACATTTTTTAATGGCTTTTGGTCCACATATTTTTAGGATGGTTCAATGTGTGGTAGCTCAGATCATATCATAACATCAGCTTTTGGTTGCATTCAAATTGAACTAAAAAGCAGCACTCTAGTTAGCTGACACGCCTGCACAGCTACTGACCGTAAGACCAAACCCATTAGTAGATCTCAGTGGGTTATTTGTATAATACTACATTAAAAGTGGTACAATTTGAGTGATTCCAAATAATCTTAATCTAAGAAATATAAAAAATCTCCTTCCTTCTTTAAATGTGTTTTTATTGAAATTGTTTAATGGAAAGTGAAAGATTAAATAATTCCAAACAGGTTTCAGAAAAATACTATGACTGATTTATTTACATCATTTAGTTTAATTTAGTATTAGTAATTTAGTAAGTCATTTTACACAATGCAACATCTTGGCTTCTTTTATTCACCCATTTATGACAAGTTGGATTAATACATATATTATAACACATGGAGAACTTTGATTTAAAACAAGTTCTTATCTTCTTTTTTCTGTATTCAAATCCTTCTTTCACAAACTGAAATTACATTTGGATTCGGTTTGCAGATCTGTGTGATAGTGTCTGTAATGTTCTGTACAAATCCCAGATCACTAACAAATTATCTTCCAAGATTCCATCATAACGTCAGCACTGCTTTTGATCATAACTCAGAAGGAAACAAAATTCCAGGTCTGCGTCCCACTGGACCGATGATTCACAAATTTTACTGAGCATTAAAGAGGGAGAGACTTGCTTACTTTCATCCTTCTTCTGGTAATGGATGACAATATTTACAGATCTTGTAAACTGTGGTAAATTCAGCTTCCCCTTATTAAAAAAGTCCCAAGTGAGCACAGAGCGCAAGAAGCGTTTCTACCCTTTCATGACAAAAACTAATTTGTTTGCTTCTCTGCTAGTTTTAGGAACAATTTTTGTTTGTGAAAGACTAAATTCTGACAACTTGTGGGATCAACATCTGGCTAATTCTCCCCTCCTCGTTTGTTATGTTTCTGATACAAATGTTGGCAATCTTGTCTTCAACAAAACTGTCTGGAAATTATCATGTGCGAGGCATAATTTCACGAGTGAGTCATCAAGAGTGAGTCCTTCTGAGGATCTGTGTATGTGTGGCGTCAAATGAATAACAAAAGGAAGCATGACAAGTATTCCATAAACCTTGACTTCCTTGTTTTTGAGCAAATGGTGCATTTGCTCCCATGCAAACAACATTTTTCCACAAGCTTATTTGAACCACATGTTGCCGCTCGCTGACAAATGTCCATTTAATATGCAAAGCAGAAGATGTCTGCAGTGCTACCCATCATTAAACTGGGGGGAAAAGCTTGTTTACAGATGTTTTCCAGACAGTTTTTAGGGTTCATATACATGTTTATTTGACAATAAGTTTATGCTTTTAAACTTTAGATGACCTTTCCGTGGAAGGTAGACCTGACTCAGTGCTTCTTCTGCTTGGCTAAGTCTTATTTATAGAAAGGCTTCATTGATGTATGCATTCCTGTTCTCTTTGTTTTTAAGAAGATATACTGGACCCAATGTAAAGGAAAACAGAAACAGCTAAACAAAAACAGAGTCATTGACAGAGCTATTACTGCAATTAACATTTAGTATTTTTTTCCTCGGTCCTTGGATAGTATCCCTTGTCCAGTGACTCTGTTTGTCTATGTCTGATGCTTAATGGATTTATTGCTGAAGTTAATTTTATGAACTTTGTTTTTCTCTCCATAGAAAGTACTCCTTACCCAGTGGTTCAGTATTTAGAAGGTGTGTGTGTGTTCTAGAGATAGTAGTTCTGTCATGAGATTAAAAAAAACTTTGAGATTAATTAATTATAATCTGTATATAATTAATCTAATTAATCACTTTTTTAATCTCACCTAATAATTGCTGAGAAAAGCCCTCATCTTGAGGTATTTTCTTTTAAATTCATTACATTATTGTGGTAGAACAAAAGTTTGATACATATCATTAAAAAACTGGCTTTATGAAGTCATTTATTGTATTTAACAGACTTTAACAGATGCAGTCCCAGTCAATTACATTTTTGTGACTAGTCCCAAGCGGCGCGTGCAACCTTCTCCTTCGAGCATGCGCGATTAATTAGCGTTCTGGACGTGGTGGGATAAATATTTTCTCTGAGTCCAACTGTGTTACGGGTTAAAACAACACTTAATATGCGCATTATTTTTGATACCGATGGCTTGCCATACCAGTGGACCTGGGCGGCCAGGTGGAGCTGCAGTGTGCGGTGCTTCATAGTTGCCTGCTGCAAGTTCTGAGACGGGAGAGCAGCCCGCTGCTCGGTGAGAAGAGTAACAGCGTTACATGCTTCACCCAAACGTTTCCAATAACCCCATAAAAATTAGCTAGATTTGCAGCTAGTTTTTTTAAAATACATATATTTTTTTAGAAAGAATCGCTAGAGGGGTCTAAAAACATGCCAAATATAGCAAAGTTGGCAACGCTGTCGGCAAATCACCGTTCCTCCTCACCTCGCCCTCCCCACCACGATGGAAGCCAGTCATCTTCTGATGAGTTTACAGCCAACCGATGTCCACTTTAGGGTGTGGTTAACCCCGAACAACTCATGCACAAGAAGCCCAGTGCATAAAACGGGTTTTATTTAAAGGAAACTCGCATGCAGAAACTCTAAAATTAAAGATTAAAAATTAGATTAACGCGATTAAAAATCATAGCGCGCTAAATATGGCTGTAATTAATTGATCGCAATTAACGTGATAATTTGACACCCCTAAGAAATAGTATAATCGTTGAAGGAGTTGTTGCTGCCATTAAATGTCATTTTCCCTCTCTTCCATAGAAAATAGTCCTTGCTCAGTGCTTCTGTGTTTAGACATGGCTGGTTCTTGTCTAGAGTCATTGATGGAGCTATTGCAGCCATGAACTGAAAATATTAATTCTCTTTGCTTTTCATTTTCATTGACAGTACTGTTGATCCAGTGATTTCGTGTTTAGCCATCTCTGCTTCCTGGGAAGCGTCATTTACTGGGTTATTGCTGCCACTAACTTGATGTGCTTTCTTTGTTTTTCTTTTCTATATAACGTAGTCCTGACTAAGTTCTCCTGTGTTTACTATATTTTGTTTTCTAGACAGAAACAATGACAAAGCTTTTGCTGTCATTAACTGAATTGATATTGTTGGTTTTTCTTTCCATAGGAAGAACCCTAGGCCAAGTGGTTCAGTGCTTAGAATGGGTCTGTATCCAAGACAGTCATTGGCAGAGCCACTGGTGCCATTAACTCTATGTAGTAATTTCTTTCCATTAAAAAGTAATCCCTTACCACGGCTTCTTTTTTTCTGTCTCTTTCCTTTCCTCTCAACCCCCAATTGTTTGTACTGTAGGAGATGGCGGCACATACCGAGCCTGGTTCTGCTTGGGCTTTTTCTTCTTAAAATGAAGTAATCACATGCCTTCTCATTAAAATGGCTTGCTGATCAACTGAATTTTACTCTACAGTATTATGATTTTGACTGAATGCATACAATCAGATCTGAAACTGTATATCTGGACTGAATTGGTTTGAAGTGAACTGGATTCTACATAGGTAAATATCAATTTATGTTGTAAAGTGCCTTAAAATAACTTTTGTTGTGAACTAGTGCTATGAAAACAGACACAGCTAAACAAAAACAGAGTCATTGACAGAGCTATTACTGCAATTAACATTTAGTATTTTTTCTTGGTCCTTTAATAGTATCCCTCTCCCGGTGACTCTGTTTAGCTATGTCTGATGCCTAATGGATTTATTGCTGGGGTTAATTTTATGAACTTTGTTTTTCTTTACATAGAAAGTACCCCTTACCCAGTGGTTCAGTATTTAGAATGTGTGAGTGTGTTCTAGAAATAGTATAATCATTGAAGGAGTTGTTGCTGCCATTAACAGTGTCCCTTTTCCCCCTTTTCCATAGAAAGTAGTCCTAGTTCAGAGCTTGTGTTGAGATATGGCATTTTCTTCTTAAAATGAAGTCGTCACATGAATTCTCAGTAAAAGGGCTTGCTGATCAACTGAATTTGACTCTACAGTATTATAATTTTGACTGAATGCATAAAATCAGATCTGAAACTGACTGTATGATTGGACTGAATTGCTTTTAACTGAACTGGATTCTACATAGCTAAATATAAATTTGCCCTGTTTGTGTTGTAAAGTGCCTTGAAATAACTTTTGTTTTGAACTAGTGCTATGAAAATTTGTTGAATCAAAAGTGATTATTTAAAAAAGGTCAACAATTTTTTTAATTGGTTTTGGTTCACATATTTTTAGGATGGGCAAATATGGAGTAGCTTAGATCATATCATGACATCAGCTTCGGTTTCTTTTAAATTTAACTTTAAAGCAGCACTCCTATAAGCTGACACGCCTGCAGAGTTCCTGACCGTAAGACCGAACCTAGCTCCAGGGAAACACCCTTGTGTCACACTGAAATAACTGTTACAGAGTTCAAATACAAAAAAAAAAGTTTTTTGTATGAGTTTCTAGTTTGAGTTCCTAACCACCTACACTGTGTTAATAGATTCTTGTGTAATTATTATATTCTGCTGTAAACAGGATATGTTCGTTAGCTGTCTGTTCCCGTAAAGACGATATATTGGACTGAAGATTATTTACAATTCTAATGATAACACCACATGTTTTTGTTTCGTAAATCTTCCTCCCTTCCATAAACGGTCTCAACAGTCATGATCTTACTGTAAACCAGTTCTATCGACTTCCTAACATTAAAGAGCAGCCTAATAAAAGCAGCATATTTTAAGATTCTTTGCTGCTGGTATAGTAAACACAGTTGTACTTTTACAGCAACTGATGCAAAATGACAGCTTCTGGTGATCAAAGATGTAAAAAAATACATCAAAATACAGCTGGTTTTGAGTTTGCATCGTTGTGATCTGAATTTCAGATTAAGGAGACAGAAAAAAAAAGCAACGTGGAAAATAAGACAGAGAAGGAGACAAGAAGAAATGCAAACAGAGCAAATCTATTAAAGCCTTTGATCAAGAAGCAGATGCACGTGCTGAGAGTACACGGCCATAGCACGCTATAAAACCATTCAGAAATCATGAAAGCTTTATTGGGTCCCTCCTCTGAAAATAAACAAGAGCACTAATGACATACTTGCCTGCAGGCCTAGAAGTATGTAGAATAAAGCTTGCTGGATAAATTAAAACACCACTTACTGAACCTAGTAGAAACAGACAAAGTATACTTTCCTAACACTGCAATGTTAACAGTAAAAAGAATGATTCAATTTGGTACATTTAGAGTACTTCCAGATGCATCTATAAATGCATCAGATTATATCAGAATCTTTGTTATTTACCATTACCTTCAATTAAATTTTTCTCAAGGCAAATTGGCAAAATTTCTCCAACAACAATTGCTTAATAATCACTTAGTATAGTTTTTTTCTTTTAAAAGCTTCTCAGAAAACTATAGACCCATCCTCTACAGATGATTACAAAGAGCACTGACCTGCATGTTTTAGATGCTTTCCTGCTTTAACATGCCTGCTTCAGATGAATGCAGCTCAGCAAAAGCCTGTTAATCGGCCAACAATTTAAATCAGGTGTGCTGAAGCAGGAAAACATCTCAAACATGCAGGGCAGTGTGCCTTGAGGACAGAGCTATCTAACACATTTTCTTCTGTATAGAAACATCACTGCATTTCTTACTGACATTCTGATGTGACTTATAGAATAATAAATTCCCACTAATGTTAGGTAAATATGTACAGTATTTAAAGTTTACAAAATTATCCGCAATATTCTGGCTACTTCTGAGTAATTGTAAAATTATGTTTTCACTTGATGATTTCATTTACAAAGACTGAAAAGCTATCCAAATCCATCTGGATCCATGTGAAAAAGTAACTGACCCCTGAACACAATAACTGGTTGTGCCACCCTTGGCAGCAACAGCTACGATTAAGCATTTGTTATGAATGGCAAGGAATGTTCATCACTATGGAGGAATGTTGGCCCACTTTTGTTTGCTGCATCATTTTAATACTCCTACATTGGAGAGTGTTTGAGCAAACTTGAACTCTTTAAGATCATCCAACAGAATCTCAGTCTGATTTTTTAAAGCTTTAAAAAAATGTAATTGCTGTTGCACTTTCAATAATTTTCCTGATTAATAACCCACATATTTATGAGCCTTAGGTAATTTTTTTACACAGAGACAGGTTGATTTTTGGAAAGCTAAAATGATCATTTATTTAACAATTTATGTATTTAATCAGATTATATATTGCATTTGTTTGATGGTTTGAAACATTTAAGTATGACACAAAAAAAGACAAAAAACCTAAAGAAATTTGTAAGAGGGCCAAAGTAGTTTAGTTCACCTTTACCTTAGTAGAAATAACAAAATTAACTTTAGGTATACTTTCTTTTTGGTTCACCTGAAAGCGAAGATCTGATTTCATTTTATTTTTTTGAACAATAATTTATTTGCATGTATCAAAAACAAAGTTCAAATCAAACTTTATTTATTTATTTATAAAGCGCTTTCATACAAGAATTGCATCACAAATAGAAATTGTCTTTCGCAGTCATAACACAGTGTGTATAAACAAGTTGAAATGCTTACATTATCTTGCTTAACCATTGTTCAATATATATAAAAGAATTAGAAGTCAACAATCTCTGCATTGCTTACGGAAGTCATTGTCTTCTGTGTCGTCTTAAAAACACATGCAACTTTGTTGACAGAAAAACCCTCAGTTCACTTTGCTCACCACTATGCTTCAAATAACTCTAGTATGTGACGATATGTACAGGCTCTTTACACAATGTGATGCTGTCACACTGAGTGGGAAGACATGCAAAAACAAACAAGTGTGTGACACATGACACTAAATGGAGCCTTTCCCTCTGGCCTACATTCCAGAATACAATCTGTTTCATAAAGCAATACATATGTGATTTTAGTGACAAAAAGCAGCCTCCAACTCTTTCAGATGTCATATGTATCAAAGATGAGAAGTGGATTAAACCATGAATAATAGAGACCAAATTGCAAAACAATTAAATTTTCCTAGAAAATGTCTATCTATAGCAAAGGCTATAACCAGTTCAGCAGTTTCATTAAATAAACCTGAGCTCTTGGAGTTAAAAAAAAATCATTGGCATGTGGAAAATATGTTTTCTTTTTTCTTTTGTCTTGTAGCATTTAGTTGACAAAAAGGTTTAGTAAGCAATGATTTCACCAAAGGAAGCACATTCTTTGGCCAAAAGTAACACATACTTGGACTCTTTCTCCAAGTGTAATCTATACCCCAATAAATTCCATTAAAAATAATCGAAGGTATGTATACATGTGTTGAACAGCAGATCAAATAATTCTTTATTTTTTATTTTTACAACACCAACTTTTTGGTAGGCGAGTTTTAGACCTGGGGTAGATTATGTAATCTGCAATTATGTATCCTTTATTTTTGCCACTTACCAGACACAGGTGACAATGAAACAAAGGCAACTCAAGTCCCAGTGTGAAACTGAAGTCCGTATCTAACAGTTTGCTAAGATACTTGACCAGAAGCTCATTGGATCTCATCACTGTCAGGATTTTTGGAAAGCAAATATGATCAAAAGGTGTAAGTATAGTGAGATAAGTAGAGTGCAGTTCCCAGTGTCCTGCTATAGGTCAAAACCTATTGCTGAGATATATGAGACACATCTGAATTGTATTTGTAGTAGTTGCCGATATGCCGAGAATAAATTATGTGAGAGAAGTGGCACTCGTGGCAGAATTTTTAGACTTGTCAAAAAAATCCAGAGTAGCCTACCTTATGTGATAAAGATGTGGACTTTGATACAGTACCAGCATAGGTCATATTAACCTGTGGCAAAATTTTAAATGAAAACTGAACCTGTTACTTTAGAAAAAACAGCTGTGTAAAACTTTTGCTTCCAAATTATTTTGTTGTGTTTTCTTTACTTTGCTTCATTTCGTCTGTTCTTTTAAAGTGCTGTCATTCTGTTCTTTAAACTACATCTGGGAATAGGCTTTGCAAATTTGCATTGGCTATAAATGTTTTGGTATTTCTTAAGTGTTAAATCCTCGTCCCTGTTAGAAATAAACAAATGAACAAATGAATAAAAAAACAAAAAGACCATTTGAAAACAATTTACCTTAGATGTTTCTAAAACAAGCACAGACAAACTCTGCAGGCACAAGAACATGCCTGTCACAGAAGCACGCATACACACACAGACTGCCTACCAGCAAGCTGTTTGCCCATGTTCTCCAGCTCTTTGGAAAAGAGGGAGTCGCCAAGCAGCAGCCCCGTCTGTCCGACAGAACTCCCACCTCTCGCAGACTTCAGATCAGCCTCCCAGACAGCCTGACGCTAGTTACAGAGGGGAACAGAAAAAAGAGCAAGTCACATTAGAAGAAAGACCCTTCAATTAACTCTTTATATAATTTTCAGCTATTGCTGAAAGTATCTGAGCCATATCTGCTGGGGGGACAAAAAGCCAATTATTATTTTATGGGCTTTAGAAAAACACAAGAAACCACAGCAAGTGTAGATGAAAGCATCTAGCATGGAGGGAACTCTGTTAAGTGAATGTGGTCCGCTAGACAGTCAGTAGTGGTTCAGGACTTTTTTCTATAACCATCAGCAGAGGCCCTTACCCTTCGCACACTGGTGTTAGCATTAGGTTTGTCAGCAAAATTATAACTCAAAGCAAAATTAAAGTTATTTTATTTCAGACATTTCTTATCACACTATTTCTGATCAGTTTAGGGAAAAAAAACTGTTGACATACTGAGCTTTGCCTAGTCTTTTGATGGAGGCTTGCCTAATCGTAATTTTAGTCTATAGTGTGGCCGGATGATGTATAGAGTTAATGCATTTTATGTTCGTGAGCTCTAAGCACAGGTGAGAAATAAAACTTGGCAGTCATAATCTCACCACCTGTTTGTTTAGTTTACATAAGATAAGTTATGATGCATTGGATGCCAGCACTTACATCACTTGATATGCTTAGCTTTTAATGAGAAGCAGAGCTGACTTGACTGAGTTAAGATGTTCTGAGACATCTGGTAATAGATATGTGCAGCACACTCTTGGAGTAATACTCAGGGATCACTCTGTTATATGCATGCGCTACAATGATAAAGTCAATAAAGTATTTTTTTTCCCACTGATCCAGCCAACTGGTAGAAAAGTTATTAAACCTCACTAAAACTAATTTTTTAAGTTGTATCTCATCTAACATTAGCAAAAGATAATAGAAACTGTAATAGTGGTGTTAGATAGTCATACTACTAATAAAAGCCGTATTTTGTTCCACATCTTTGACCTCAAAATAGAGATAACAAATTTATCCTGACATTTCTAAATAACTATTAGTAAAAGTGGCCTTGTTGTGAGTCATTTGGCAAAGCAGAGGCACTGCCACCCAGTGTGGTTGGTATACAAAAAGAAAACCATAAGTTTTAAAAGTCTCAATCACATTAAGATGGCTTTCATTGCAGGGACACCTCCCCCCCCCCCCCCTGTGTTTAGGCTTATCTCCTACGTAGGTTGGTGTTCCCCAAGCTACAACTATCTTACATTTCTCCAGACTTTGTTCTCCTCACTGGATAAATGTTTATATAAATATTATCTCATGAACTCACATTCCAGGTGGGCACCTTTGGTTTTAATACTTTAAGTGGCCATTCTGTTATGCATTGATTCCTAGTTTCTACATTCCAAATGTAATTACAATGATCTTCAGCAACTTTCACTTTTGTTCTCAGTTGTCTTGTTCTCGCTTTCTTTCTTTCATGCTTTTGTACATACTTTTTTTGTACAACTTTTCACATTAAAACTTATGACTATCATGAGCCACAAGCCTGAACACAACTGAAAGGAAGAAAAATGTACACATTGAATCTGGCATCTGGCATCATCTTCCCAGCTGCATCATGGCACTCATGCCCTGTTGCCAAAGAGTACAAAAGCTGGCAGTTCTGATCTGATTTATAAGCTTATGATTGAATCTCCACATGCTTAATAAAAATATAATTCTGAGCTCAGGGAATATTGACAAGTATGGTAGTTTTGACCAGACTGTATTTCTAAACACGCTCCAACCATACTTTTTTGTTTAAATTGTTGAATGGCCAGTAATTTCACTTTAGTCCATAAAATTAGTTTTGGGTACTGTAGTATTATAGAAAGAGAGCAGCTCCAAATAATCTTTTGTAAATGTATCTACTGTACGTTGTAAAAACAAAAGTCAAGGAAAGAAAAAAACCTCAAATGTAGATTTTGTTTGAGAAGTTGGTCTCCTTTTTAGTTTCTTGAGATCATGCGGAGCCTTTACTTTCTATGCAGCTTACCTGTTTTTCCTGTTGTACATAAGGAACAAATATCCTAAACTAAACTTAACAATTAGTTTAACCTTTTAAATTTCTATAGCAGAGAAATTTACACAAACCTGTTCAATAATAAACACATAAAGTAGACTTAGTACAGTGCTTATAAAACAATACCTCTTCAACGTTTTCAAGTTTTTCTATTTAACAACACATTTCATATTATTTTATTCCACAAAGTAGTGCATAATTAATTTGTGGAGGGAAAAATGCTGTGATGCCCCAAAATACAATCTAGTGGCAATAATTACCTTCAGATGTCACTTAATTAGTAAATATGGCTCATCTGTGTGTGATTCAATCTCAGGATAAATCCAGCTGTTCTGTGAAGGTCTTAGAGGTTTGTTAAAGAACATTTGTGACCAAACAGCATCATGAAAATCAAGGACCATATGAGAGATCATGAATGTAGTTGTGAAGAAATTTCAAGTTAAATTAGGTAATGAAATAATATTAGAAGCATTAAGCATATCACAAGAACTTTTTAATCCTTTATCTGAAAATGGAAATAGTATGGTACAGCAGAGGAGTAAATCTGGAGGAGTAGCATAATGCTGTAAGGATGTTTTTTCTTTAGCAGAGACATTGAAGCTGGTCAGCTTGAGCTTTATATACAGTGATAATGTATAACACCTGTTAGAGGCTGCAAAAGACTTGACATTGGAGTGGAAGCTTACCTTTTAGCAGGTCATTGACTGTAGACACACAGTCAGAGGAAATGCAATGGGTTAAATAAAAGCATAATCATGTGTTTGAATGATCAAGTCAAAGTCCAGACCTACATCCAGTTGAGAATTGATATCCACAGAAGCTCTCTCTTCAATCTGAGTGAACCTAAGCTACTTTGCAAAGAATAGGAGACTGAAGATTTCTGTCTCTGAATGTGCAAAGCTGGTAGATCCATACCTGACCTGCAGCTATAATTGTAAAAATATTGCGTTTGTATTCAGCACTCCAAGGAGCTGAATATGAATGCATGCCACACTTTTTGTAAAAAGAAATATATGTATTCTTTTCCCTTTGCTTCACAATTAAGAACCACTTTGTTTTGCTCTGTCTTATAAAATCCCAATAAAACCTACTGACATTTATGGTTTTAACATGTCAAAGGGGTGTGACAACTTTTGCAAGACTGTACTCCAATTTTACTGAACATGTTCAGGAGAAAAGAAGGAAAATTGATATTCTCTTATATATGGCTGACCATTAAACTTCAAGTTCATTACATTGATCTTGGTGCCCGTCAGACACATGAAGCATTTTGTGGCAGCACAACCACATCACCACAAGCCAATCTTTAATTACAGCCCTCATAAAGCAGCAATGTGAGCTGAACATCATAGCTGCATCCACTCCCCGACTATTTCTTTTTCTTTGGTGGTATCTCCCCAAATCCAAAAGCATTACATCATCTTCTCCGCCTCTCGCTTTGGGTCTTCTTGGCTCCAGCACACAAGGCCACCAACATGTTGCGATTTTATTTTTATTTTCCATACACTGTAAAATCATTACTAGACTGTAACTTATTAAGTTTAAAGGCGTTGCAGCTAAAATTCTTCCGGAAAACCAGATGCATATTTGAAATTGTTACTAAAGAATCAAATATGTTTTACAATCCCTTCTTGTTCTTAATCTTGCAAGGATCATAAAGTTAATCCCAGGGATTCCAGACTGAAGGCTAAGGCAACTAGTTCTCGGAAGCCCTGAAGGCCTAAAGATCAAACAAACAAAAAATACCAACCGGATACACATCTGGAACAATTCCTCCAATCACATAACAACCCATAAACAAACATCCATCCATCCATTTTCTGTACCCGTCATTCCAATGCAGGGTTGCGGGGGGGGGGGGGACTGGTGCCTATCTCCAGCTGTCATGGGCCGAGAGGCGGGGTACGCCCTGGACAGATCGCGAGTCCATCACAGGGCAACACAGAGAAACACAGGACAAACCACCATGCACACACACACTCATACCTAAGGTCAATTTTAGAGAAACCAATTCCCCTAACAGTCACTCTGAACATTGGGTAATTTTTTTCTGGTTTTTCTGCTGTTGCCATGGGGATCCCTCTCAAACAAATTGTGCCTTCAGAGTTTTCTGGATTGACAGGGAAAGCAAGTTAAAGTTCCCTTCATGAGCTCTAGGCAAAACTAAGCTCCCAGTTAACTGAATGTAGACAGGAACGATTGCTATAGAAACTTATGATATTGGTGATAGCCATTTTCATAGCTCAGGTGGATTAAATTTTAAAATATTTCACATATCAATATATAAAGCAACCCAACCTGGCGTATTCCTTACTGTGCCTCACTGGCCCCCAGCATTTGTAATCTTAACCTCATGTTGACTTCTCTGTTTTGTCTTCAAACTGAGTACACCAAACACTGATACTTTGCAGAAATGGAAATCTGAACTGCACAAGAAGCTCTTTAGGCTTACTGAATATGACTGAGGAAGCGGTTTCTGGGCATAGATGTTTCACGCTGCCTTCTAACAAGTTTTCAATGTTTAATGCACAGGAAAGTAGGTATGGGTCAACAGCTGGTATTAAGGTATACAGAGGTTTAAAAAATAAAGTTTTATGAGACACTAGAGAAAGTGCCTGAGGGGCTGGAGTTTACTCCAGTTGAAAGCAGCATAGAGTAACATAGTTGTAGCTCACCCCCATGTGCTGCTGCACTAATATGCTTTTTTGTGACACCAGTTGCTTTAACTACGTTAACACTTTTTCAAATCTATACTTTGCAAAATATGAGTGGCAGGTCTGTAAAGAAATTATGAGACTATTTTTGTTTTTACTTTATCAAAGAAACAACAAACCCACAGACTAAACCATCTGTTTTTTTTTGACTAACGTGCAATCTTTAAAGCATATTACTTTATAAAACAAATTGCAATATTAAGCTTCAGCGTAAGATAGCGACAACCCTGTTTTCTACCCAACAATAGTTGCTGGTGTAGTCTCTACACCCATTACAAGCTTTCACAGTAATGAGGAGCTGACAGGTTATAAGAGGCCTTGCTCCACTTCTAATGAATTCCTGTTGTTCTGGCACACAGCAGATTCACCTAATGAACTTTATTGACTTGTGTACCAGAATCAGATGCTTCACTGCAGCCAAAAACAAATAGCATATTGACAATAACCCCATTAGAGTTTCATTTGGGCATTCCAAAGACATGCCGTATAACACAGTGCCAATTAATCTTTAATAGACTATCAACTAACACACACATCAATAAGTTAACATTATAAAAACCCAATACTTTCCCATGTCAATTAGTATTCCATAAGTGTGCATTGTTGTTTAAAGAGATCACTGTTTCAAATCATAGAAAGATTTTAATTGTCCCAAGCTAATAAATTCAACTAGATTTGAGATTTGTAGTACCTTTGCAGATCACTGAAAGAATGCTTAATTTCTCCTAAAAAGAATTTAGTGAATAGCAATTGTCTGATATTTCCTGCGTGTCTTTATTATGTGATAGAAGAGTAAATATTTGTTGTGTATATTACTAAGAAATAGTGTGGACTAATTTGTTGGCACACTCAAAAAGACTACATTCATTATCCATGTTTCACACAAAATATTTAAACTTGAATTAGTATCTCAGCTGCCTTCATGTTTTCATTCATTCTGCCTGTGTTAATGGAAAAAAACATCCTCCATGATGATATGGATACAACATATTAGAAAATCATACAACAGCAAAGATTGAGTTAAATACTGCAATCGTCAAAGTAAGGTGTGAAAACTGCCCTTTTTCTTTCTTCAGATGGTTAGTGAGGATGACAGAAAAAGAGAAAAAATAAACCAACCAAACCCATTAAAACATAACTCCAACGTCAAGGTACATCATGTTTTACCATGTCTTTAGTCCCATTTTAATTCACAGTGGGATCTATAGAAGAACTACAAAGGCTTTACTCCTGAGGGAGAATTACGAGGTGGTGAGGAAGACGGCAAGAAGAAAAGCAGCTAGGTTAAAAATACATTAATATTTGTTCTTAAAAAGCTCATAGATGTTGTTTTGGTCAAGATATGATCCGTTTGAAATCTTCAGTGATAAACCTTGGTGTGAAGATTGACGCTCAACTAAAAATGGATGATCAAATTAATTCTAGTGTTGAATCCTTTTTTTCTCTAAATTAGGCTTATTTCTAATTTGAAGCCCATTATTAGTAAGGGCCAGTTTGAAACTGTTATTCATGCCTTCATCACCTCCCGACAAGATTATTGTAATGCTTGTCTCTTTGGAGTGAACAAATCTTCTGTTCACTGTCTGCAGTTGGTGCAGAATGCTAGTGACAGGCTTCTAACCGGTCTTAATAAGCATCAATCAATCTCACCAGTTCTGAAATCTCTACATTGGCTTCCTATTGAAGTCCGTTATCTCTTTTAAGATTTTACTTTTTGTTTTTAAGTGTCTTCATGGTCTGGCCCCTGCCTATCTTGCTGAACTTCTTTCCCCATACCTTCCATCATGGGCACTCAGGTCAGCTGACCAGCTTCTCCTGTTTACCCCGAGGTTCCGCTGTAAATCCCGGGGTGAGCTTTCTCGGCTTGTGTGCCCAAGCTGTGGAATGCTCTCCCTCTTCAGATCCATCAGGCCCCATCTGTCACTATTTTCAAGACCCGCCTAAAGTCCCATTATTTCTCAATTGCATTTGGTTCTTAATTTTGTTTTATCTCTGTCTTTTAAACATGTTTCTATGTTTTTTGGGGGGGATTTTTTTGTTTTGTTTTTATTGTGTTTTAATATCTTATTTGTTTGTCATTTTTTGGTGCTTTGATGACTGTGCAGCACTCATTGACTGTATAAATAATGGACAGCGTTTCCGCACTCCTCCCCGTTTACAAAAATGACCACGTTCATGGGGGAAATCATGGCGGATTTACAGACTCCTCCTCCCCGGTTCTGACGCAGCATATTCCTAAAAAGGACATAAGGGCGGGATCTTCACTGTAGACTCGGCCCTGCTTGGCCCCATAGACTGTATATCATAAATACCCCCAAAATGGCAAAAAAATGACCATTTCACTTGCCAAAAAATGATTAGAGCGTCCTGTTTAGTCACGAAGGGTTAAATATGCCTCAAAATGAGTTTATTTATTATCTGTTGATGTTACTGTACAAATTGCTTCAAAGTCTAGAAGAAGTATATAAAAATAGTGGCTTGTCAAAATTTGCCATCATTTGATTATGCAGGGTTGCATCCATGTTCAATTCAATTCGGGTTTTTTTTACATAGCCAATTTACAACATGACATCTCAAAACACTTTACAAGAAAAGTCATTTAAATTAAATTATCCATACATTCCAATTAATCCTTCAGGTCATTATTCCAATCAGTTTAAAAGTTTTCTCTATAAGGAAACCCAGCAGATTGCATCGAGTCAAGAAACCTCCAGCAGAACCAGAACCTGGTTCAGTATGAATGGCCATCTGCCACGACAGACTTGGGTTTGAGAAGAGAGAGCAAAGACACGGAAATAACTGATGAAAGAGTACTTTCTATGTTAAAGAAAGTAAAAAGTTGATCACAGATGAGGAAGAACATTCAGTTACTGGGAGCATCATCCCAGTCGATGCCGCCCTCCAAGAAGGTTTCACAGCCGAATAGAACACCAGACCAGGTGTTTTTCTCTATGGAGAGAAAAACACTGAGAGAAAACAAAGTTAACAGTGGAAACAACAGCAAATAATGCAGTTACAGTAGTAGAAGAATAAAAGTAGCAGAGTGAAGAAAAGTGGTCAGTCTGTCCTCCAGCAGTTTGAGCCTATAGCAGCATAACTACAGAGATAGCTCAGGATGACCTTAGCCACTCTAACTATAAGCTTTATCAAAAAGGAAAGTTTTAAGCCTGGTCTTAAAAGTAAACAGAGTGTCTGCCTCACGGACTAAAACTGGGAGCTGGTTCCACAGGAGAGGAACCTGATAACTAAAAGATCTGCCTCCCATTCTACTTTTAGAAATCCTAGGAACTACAAGTAAACCTGCAGTCTGAGAGCGAAGTGCTCTGTTGGGAACATATGAAACAATTAGATCTCTGATGTATGATGGAGTTTGATTATTAAGGGCTTTATATGTAAGAAGGAGGATCTTAGATTATATTTTGGATTTAACAGGGAGCCAATGAAGGGAGGCCAAAACAGGAGAAATGTGATCTCTGTTTTTTTATTTTTATTGTAATACTTTTGTAATACAAAATAATCTATTTATGCTATGCTTTGAAGCAACAGATGCTAAATTTCCAATTGAGGGTATTGACCAATGAGCAGCAAGCAAGGAAAAACTTGTTGACCTGATAAAATTACAATGACAGTATAACAGAACGTTTGACAAAAAAACAACATAAAACTTAAGCAAAACACTGTATTAAATAAATTATCAGAAGCTAATATAAATAGTGTTAATACTAAATGGAAAAGGTTACAGGGTTGGTAAATTTTTTGGGATCAACCTAAACTTGATTGTATTTTAATTTGAAAAGCTCTTTAAAAACTTTAATTTGCTGTGATGTGCACAGTAAGAGAAGGGGAGAAACAAAGTAATTGTGAGGCAAATTTCACCCTTCATAAGTAAACAGGGTGCTACAATCGCTTTTTGACAAGTCCAATGGTTCTTTTTCGGCAATTTATGGGTATTTAAGATGATGCAAAGGTCCCAACATCTTCTAATGAGAGCAACAACATCAACAGAACATTAAGGTAATTCGTGACTAAACAGGACACTCTAATCACTTTTTGGCAAGTAAAATGGTCGTTTTTTAGCGATTTCGGGGGTATTTATGATCATGCAAATGACCCAGTGTTCTGGGATGTGTACAGTACCTGTAACAGATAATAAATAAAGTCATTGTGAGACATGTTTAACCCTTCACTTGTAACCAGGACTCTGTAAACAATTTTTGGCAAGTAAAATGGTCATTCTTTGCCATTTTGGGGGTATTTATGATCATGCCAATGACCCAGTATTCTGGGATGTGTACAGTAACAATAACAGATAATAAATAAAGTCATTTATAGGTAATCTAACCCTTCGTGACTAAACAGGACACTCTAATCACTTTTTGGCAAGTAAAATTGTCATTTTTTTGCGATTTTGGGGGTATTCAAGATCATGCAAATGACCCAGTGTTCTGGGATATGTACAGTACCTATAACAGATAATAAATAAAGTCATTGTGAGACATGTTTAACCCTTCACTTGTAACCAGGACTCTGTAATAAATTTTTGGCAAGTAATATGGTCATTCTTTGCCATTTTGGGGGTATTTATGATCATGTAAAGGACGCAGTATTCTGGGATGTGTACAGTAACTATAACAGTTAATAAATAAAGTCATTTATAGGTAAATTTAACCCTTTGTGCCTAAACAGGATGCTCTAATCACTTTTTGGCAAGTAAAATTGTAGTTTTTTTGGGATTTTGGAGGTAATTATAACGATGCAAAAGACTCAGTATGCTGTGATGTGTACAATAACATCAAGTGATAATAAATAAAGACATTGTGAGACATATTTAACCCTCCGCATTTAACCATGATGCTATAATCAATCTTTGGCAAGTCCAATGATCCTGTTTAGCGATTTGGGGGTATCAAAGATGGTGCAAAGGACTCAGTATGCTGTGATGTCTACAATTAAATCAACAAGAAATAAATAAAGACATTTTGAGGCATATTTAAACCTTCATAGGTAAACAGAATGTTATAGTCCCTTTTTGCAAGAGAACAATCACAATTCTAAGACGTTCTATGTGCGGAAATTTACTATTTATGCTTAAATTTTATCACCTTTAAACAAAAAGTCATTTATAGATACTAACACTGTGTATTTGTAAAACCATAGGAGCTTGATCAGTTTGGTCACATTTTTAGGTTCATGTCAAACTAAATTAAAATAAAAACAACGTAAACAGTATAGCACGTTGTTGGCTATGACATTAAAATATTGGCAAAAAATCCAGACGAGATTGATAAAATTGTTGGAAACTAATTTATATTAATTTTCATAACTTTTCCCTTTACATTCAATGCAGCAGAGTTATGTTACGCTGATTATAAATTAATATCAAGGCTATAGCATACACATATCCAATTCTTAGCAAAAAAACATATTTCAATTGCAAATGTTACATCCAGGCTTACATATTGTGACCGTGACATTTCAAACAACTTCTGAAATAGAAAACACAGTCGGTCTCTGGAGAAAATTATAGAATTTAAATGGAGGCAAACATCTGCAAAAGTATTTGAAAAGGATATTTGTGCTTTTTCAATGTCGATAATGTTTGATTTGCCGAATTTTGAGCCGCCACTGTTGTGAGCTATGTCGAGAAACACAGTTGCCTAACCCGTGCGCGCTCCCGTGGGGGCTGATCAGTTTTTGGCAGACCATCACTTTTTGGCAAAACACCGGCTACAATGACTCAAATATCTATACTTTCATACAGCACCTCAAATCCGTGCGCACGGTTTAATAAACTGAGGGTATCGTGGGATTATTACATCTGAAAAGTATTTCTGCTGGGTTCCAAGGTGATTTTTTCACCACAGACATACAGAGAGAGTTGTGGGTCTGAGAGGGCAGACAAGGTGCTGCTGATGCTGCCACGGGGAAATAATAATCTCACCTGCTATGACTAGATAAGTCAAGTGAATTCTTATCTTTAATTTTAATCATCTTAATATATTTGATCTTATCTTAATTTTCTATGTCAACAATAATAAAAAAAAATTCCCCCCTCTGCTTTTGTCACAAATCGCACAGGTCAAACAGACAAGGGGAAAAAAAATTATACATTTTGTAATTACAAACATGTTTTACTTAGGTTCACACATTATTCAATAGTCTAATATATCAAACTGAAAAGACTCAGACAGAATGCGTTAAGTTGAGCTCAGCTCCACAGCCAGATAGCCTCTGGTAGCTTCACGCGGCTGCGCAGCCAACTATTAGCCTAGCCGATGGGCCAGGCGGCAACGTAAACGACCTGTCAATCAAAGTCCGGCCCTCATTAATTATGCAAGATTTAGAAAATTTATCCTACGTTAACCAGCATGGTGCCTCTGGGTTTTTTTGACCCAGCGTAATCACAGGAGCAATATGTAGCTGTAGACAGTAAAAAAAAAATTGGCAACAGGCATTAAAGTTGTTTTTAACGTGTCTAAAGTGCAATGTATTCCAATGGGGGACTAGCGGCTGTATGGCGGTACTACAGCAGTGGCGGAGCAATGGCGGCCCCCAGTGTCGTAGTCAAAAAGCAGAGCAGCCAGCGGCCATTGGCAGCACTTTGTGCAATCCTTTTTGCTCCTGAAAGTGCTAGTATATAAATAACAGAGAGCAAATCTTTGCTTAATTTTTTGACAGTGTTCTTTTCAGTCTGTTGCTCCTTTTAAAGATAAATTGATGATTTCATCATTTACACCAAATGGAAAAACCAGAAGTGTATCACTGTTTTGATCATCTAGCATTTTAAATTATCTGATTGTTATTTTACCAAATAAATTTATAAAATAATTTGAGGATTTACCACTTTCTTATTGTTATTAGGATTATAGAAATTTGAATTAACTACTAAAGAACATTGATTTTTGCCAATGATTAAATTTTCTAAGACAAAGCAAAAAGATTTAATTACTTATTATAACTTTACTGCCAATACGTAGAACATCTGCAAATGTAGTTTTGTTGTAACATCTCCCTCTTTGTCAGGTTGTTTGTGCTTTTTGGATGAAGCATAGCATTCAGGTCTGCTCTTGTTGTATGCTGAAGGCTTGTTTTACTCCAGAACAGTTTGTTGGTGATGTCTGACTACAAAGATTAATGTGTGGTTTCTGCTCTGAACTGTTGTACTGGGAAGGACTCACTTTAATCTATATAGATGAACAGATAAGTCAAATAATAAAACTTCTGTAATGAAGAAAAGAGTTTAGAGAAGCACATGTCTCTTGTATAGGTCTGTACAAGTCAAAAGGTCGACTCCTCAGTTATCACAACATAATTTGCATCTGGACAATATGAAATAGTTCACTGAATTACTAAATGTGTTAATATAAATGAAAATACCCACAAAAAACAGTTTTTAATCTGGCCCATTTTAACAAAATAAAGTCCAGTTAAAGCCACTCTATATGTGATATCAACCTGGCCTTAGCATGTATTGAAAAACTTGAGAATATCTGTTCTATAAAAATTATGATTTTATTATTGGTTCACTTGGTGTTTTTGTTTCCTCTGTTTTGGATTTGTATCATTATAATAATGGCTTCTAGCCAGTAGTGCAAGGGTAATGTGTAAATTTTACAATTTATGACTGCATGTAATAAGAAACAAATGTTGTGGTTTAAAAATCAAGAATTTCTACGCAACTCATCCACAAAGCTTAAATTATGCTGTGAGATTTCCCTCAGTGAACAGAAATGTATTCAGAACTGTATAAGGAATTATGCTGATGCCAAATATTTAAAGGCCAGGCAGCATATCAACCGATGCTGGGCCAAAACTCTGCTGCAAATGAAATAAAACCATGATAAAATTCCTGTTTTTTACCATGCACATAACAGTGCAGCACACTAATTATCTTATTGCTATCAGAGAAGTGAACACTTTACCCTCTCAAGTGTTATGGCCATAACAGGCCTGCCATTCACAGCTGAAACGTGAATAAAATCAATCACCCAACTCTTACAAAGAAGGTCATAGAAGAATTGGGGGGGGGGGGGGGGTTGCTCCGGCTCTTGCTTTAGGAAAGTATTTGTCTTTATGAGGCAATTATCACCTAAAAGAGCTGGCAGAGGCAGGGGGTCTGTGAGCCTAATAATAATAACTATTAACGGTGTTTGCTTTCCAACATTACCAGGCATTTAAAGCCCAAAATAGCACTGCTTACAGTTTAAAATTGTGCATTTTTTATGGACAGACATAAATATGCTCATAATAAAATATGCCAAATTGTCTGTTCTCATAAGAAAATTATCAGGTTTTTCTCTTCAATGATAACCAGTGGAGTAACCAAATGCAAACTCTACTTTTGTTCCTATAGTATATTTAATTAGGGGCAACTGTGGCTCAAGAGTTGGGAGTTCATCTTGTAACCGGAGGGTTGTCGAATGGAGCCCCAACTCCATCCGTCTCAGTCGTTGTGTCCTTGGGCAAGAGGGCCCGCTGGCGCCAGTGTTTGGCAGCCTCACTTCTGTCAGTGTGCCCCAGGGCAGCTATGGCTACAATGTAGCTTGCCATCACCAGGGTGTGAATGTGTGCGTGAATGACTGAATGTAGTGTGAAGTGCTTTGGGGTCCTCAAGGACTAAACAAAGCGATATACAAGTACATGCCATTTACCATTTAAGTACATCCTGCCTTAGGGTTCATTTAAAAAAAAAAATAGTACAGGATTTTTATAATGTTACTGACTTGTTCAAAAAGCAACAGAAAGTTATTCAGTTAAACATGAAATGCCCTGCTAATAACTTTTGTCTTTCAAATAAGCAGTTAATCAGAAGGATAAGAAGTCTGCATCAGAAAAGTCTACATCAGAAAGTGTCACATTGGGTTTGATTTATAGTGCCTTGAATTGTGAAGCGGAAGAAACAGAATATTTTCTATTGTTGATTAATAAGAATCTGAAAATTGGGTTTTAATTTGTTTCCAGCCACACTGGATTCTTAAATACACCAAGGGGATGTCTCTACTATCATTACACATCTGGATACTGACATTTTTGCTAATACGTGCCTCAAGTTCAGTTAGGCTGGTTGGAGAATGTCAGGGAACACCAGTTTTCAAGTTTTGCCAGAGTTTTTAACTGCATTTAGTTCTAGACATTGATTGGGCCGTTCTAACACATGGATATGCTTATATCTAAAGCATTGTTTTAGGGTGAACTTTCCCCCTTGCCTCAGGTGATTGGCAGCCTTCAATGTTCACTAACAAGTTCAGAGACAATGACCTAGTAATAGTTACTGAATTAAATAAATTTATCAGTATTTTATAATTACTTGAATATGACTGTATGCTAAGATTCAATTACCTATTATTTAGCAGATAGGTGACTTCTGAAGGCAATTGGTTGCACTGGATTTTATTTAGAAAAAACACAGTAAAATGGGTTTGAATACAAATACACACCACACTTTTCAGATTTTTATAAAATCAGACTCCTGCTTTGTTCATTCAGCCTCTGAAAGTCTGCTCCCAGATTGTCTGGAGCCACTGCATCTGCTCCACACACGGAGTGATGCCTTGGCTCCACACCGTTTTCACTCTTTATAAAAAAACTCTACAGTAAAATGCCTTGTCTAACAATTAAATTGGCCGACCATGAAAAAGGTATTAGCTTTTATTGTACTTATGAAAAGGCTCTAGCTTCTCAGCCGAACACTTTATTAACAGCATGTGAGCGTCTGCTTTTATAGAGGTCTGGTTTGGGCCAACTATACATTGCTTGCCTGATGTATGTGAGATGAACTGCATAGTAAATACCTACCACCACCGAATTAATGTAAAGGTTTATTAAATCATTTCAGCTTGAACAGAAGCGCCCTAGGACGCAACTAAAGTAATATAGGTAGATGTCTAATTCAGAGTATCAGTTGTTTTCCACTGTCAATTGTTCCAGGTAATTGATGGCTTGTAAAGTGATCCTAATTGTTCGGTGATGGGCGCAGGGAAGGACACTTACAGAGCCTGACACTTGAGATAAGGCCTCACATTCCTGAAGTCGACCCGCCACAGTGTCCACCCCGGGCATTGGCGCTGCTCCAAATGAGTCCATTCATAACGAGCGAAGGAAAAAAACACAGCACAGAGGAACAAAAACATACAAAAATGCAAAAAAACAAAAATATTTAGATTTTATTCCACTGTGTTATGAAACTCACAGGAGATGTCAGGCACAGCTTGCTCAGATATGTGAGGCCTGTGATCCTCTTCAGATCGGCTGTCTGATAGTGTGTCTCCCTGCAGCCTAGAAACAACACGTAAAACATACACAAAGCTGTAGACAAGGGCAGAGAACTATGTACGCACTGCATGTTTAGAAGCTGAATGTCAGATAAGGATGAGACAAGTTGGTTTTTATCATTCTGAAGTAATAAGACAAAGAGGAAACGTTTACCGAGTTCATAATCTTTGCTACAAATGTGGGATGGTGAAAGAAGACACATAGGGGTTAGATTACAGGATTTATTTCATGTAAAACCAAAATACTATGTTTATAGACATCACAAGGGAGTAATTAATTATTAAAAATTATAAATAAGGTCACCAGCAGTAATAACAAGAGCCAAAAAGGTGTACAATGATGAGAAAAGATTTTGTCCTTTTTTGTTAAAGTTAAATGTATCAAAAAAATTTTTATATCAGATGAAGAGAACCTGAACTAATGCAAAAAGCAGTCGAAAGTTCACCACTGTTATATGTTTTCTCTATTTAAGGATAATGACCGTCACTGTGCTGACCTTTAGCTGAAAAGGCTTGGAAATGGTTTCATCACCAAAGTACATCTGGCTGCCAGGACTACGGATGAAAATTAGCCTTTGGCTAACTCTGGCATGTTGCAGTTAATGAGTTGTGAATATGCACTGTCCTGGTAATAACAAATAAATAAACTACTAAACTAAAATAAAAAATAAAATAAAAAAAATCGCTCTTTCCAGATAATGTGTCAATGGCTTTGTTCTGATGAGTTCTTGAATGTTCCTCAGATTGGGCATTATGTGATGCTTTTTGAGTTCTTTTAGTCTACGTCATGTTGTCAGACAGGTTTTATTTAAGTGATAAGTTTCTACAGGTCAATTAAAATGTTAAATGTTAAAATGACTGAAACAATAATTTTACATTTTTGCTTCTTTTGTGAAAGTCGGCTAATCAAATGTACAACATCCACCCTTTTTAGCATGATGGAATGTTAGTAACTTTGAGCTCAAATTTTTATCTTCTGTTTTAGCCTTTTTGCAACACTGGCATGTTTTAGATCATCTAACTAATTTAAATCTTATACAAAGATAAGAGCAAATACAAAATCAATTTTCAAATAGTGATTTAATGTATAAGGCAGTATAAACAATCCAAACCAAGCTAACCCCGAGTGAAAATTCTGTTTCTCACAGGAACTCAATTGTTTTTGTTATTTTTAGCTAAATAAAAATTTTTTTTGCATCTGATTTGCTCTTTTACAATGCTTTAATACTTTAATTTACATTGGTTTGACATTTTTAGGCATCGGTTGTTTTCCCCACAAGTGTTCTGAAACTTTATTTTAATTTTTTTAATCAAGCTAAAATAATATTTTCATGGACATCTGGCAGTGAACAAGTTATTCCACTTTATTAGTGCATATAGAAATCGGCAGCTGCTCTTTGCGCACCAAAAAATACTATAAAATGTTTCTCAGATTGTTTAACTTTAAGACAGGCTGTTGCTGCTTTTCGTCACATTGAATTCCAAGTCCCTATAGCTTTGTTTCTGATTTTATAAAGATATGTTTGCAGAGAAATATTAGCTGGTCCCAGGGATTTGGCTGTTTCCTCAAGGCAGAAAAGGATTTACATTCCCAGATACTAAAATAAACTTTGGGGTAAAAACATAAAGTAAACTATTAATAACCTTCTTCTGGCTTTACAACTAAAACATTGAAACAAACCTCCTCCTTGTATTTTGTTATAAAACTACACATGACAAGATACAAGCAGCAGGTTTGTAAAGACTGAATGCAAGCTCTACCTAAGCAGATAGCCTGACCAATTAAACAGCTAATGTCAGCTATTTTTACCTGTGTTACTCTTTAATAGCAGATTGCCAAAACAGTTTAATAATCTGTACAATGAGTACTTGAAAGCTACATCTAAAAGGTGTATATTCTATATTTTTCTGTTAGATCTGTATCAAAATCATGACTAATTTACTATACATCAGCAAATAAGTGTTATATTTTCCATTTTTGCAAAAATAATTGATAGGTTAAATTTAAGTAGCAGGACGAATAAATGTTGCGTTTCTTTTTTAAGTATCTTTGTTTTAATCTTTTGTGTAAAACTGTAAAAGTGTGGTATCTTTATACAAGGTTTTCCTACTGGGAGAATATCTTACCGGTCCATACATAATCTCAATGTGAGGTCATATGTTTACAGCTTTAGTTCACTGACACTTGTATGTTTCTGAGCCATCCAGTGAGTCGTCATGGAAAAGTGTTTGTTTAAAAAAGGGCATACAGTAGGAGCCCTTAACAAAAATCGTCCAAAAGGTCCAACAATTTACTAAGCAGACAGTTCACTGTCCAGCATTTGGATACCCTTGAGTGTGGTAAACACTGCATGACTGTTTCCATTACAGTTTGGAGTTTGGGGTATTACCTTTCAAAAACATAAACATACCCATAATATTAGCAGTTATCAGTTCATCCAAATACCCTGTTTTGTAATGTTCTTTAAATACCTATAGCATACAGTACACTGAAAATGAACTAATCACCGGATACTTGAACACATGAGTTACAAACAGTCTTTGCATCAAGACAATATTCTCTTTTATCTGTTTTTATTGGTAAAATACTCTACATTAACAAACCTAACATAGCCTATTGATTGGAATAAAGTATTGTTACAAGTCAGTTAGCTCACAGTTATTTGATGCAAGTCAGAAATCAAAGCTCATTTGTTGAATGTTTTTGTAAATATCTGAATAAATTTTGTAAATTTATTAAATAAAGCGTTGTTCTTGATTTGAGGGTGACAACAAAATATTGAAGCAATGAGGAAAATAGACAAAAGTAGCTAGATTACATTTTTGGGTAATATCAAACACCTCTAACCTAGAGCTAAACGATATGAGTAAAAAACACAATTTGCGATAATAATAGTAAATACTGCGATGATAATATCAATTAAAACAAATCCACAATTTCGTGACTCCTCTTTCTATTGCATTATTAAAATTTTAATTACCATTTTTGGTAAACTTCTTAATTTCAGCCACGTAAAAAAACAAATAATGCATCCAAGCTGTCATTTGCAATTCTGATATTGCTAACCAATGCCCATTCGACATAAACACAGTGCAGTTTGTTAAAATTTTAAGCTGTTAACATATTTGCAGTGTAATCCTGCTTAAACTACAAAGAAGCCGTAGAGAAAACCTTTTATTGTTACACAAAGCTGTGGTCCGTAGCGTGACATCATCAAGGAGAGGAGGAGGAGATTATGAAATGTGAATGGCTATAACTCCCACCCATGCTCCCCCTCCCCTTCTGGAAGGAGCTGAAAGCCATGCCTTATACCGCGCATGCACAGAGAGAGCATCACTGCATTGATCCAGCATTGACCTAATTTTTACAATGGAGTTTTCCAAGGTAAGGATGTTTTTTTAACCAAAACATTAGCTATTTACTGTTTAGCTGACTGAGGCGTTGTATTGCACGCTGAGGACCGGGGTGTATTCTCGTTGATTGACAGCTCCTTCTTGTGGATACGCAACTCTATTGGTCAACGCTCTAGCCTCGTATAAATGATTCATTTTGCTGTAGAGGCCAGGGAACAGACTTAAAGAAAATATCAATTCTAAATAAGTACATACATAATATCATAGAACAGGGTCAGATAGTAAAATATATGCATTTTTAAGTTACTTAAAAAATTTATTTTAACTAAATACCCCAGCATTAACTGAAATTGCCAAGTTAACCAGTCAGACAGTTTCAGCACCCACAGCTGCATCTTTGTTTCAAGAATGTTCAAGGATTCAAATCAGCTAACTTGATGAGAGGTAGCCTTGAATGACTAAAAAGCTGCTAGCTTTAACCCTTTTTCAAATGTGCATTGAATTAATTATTGTAAATGAATATGCAAATATTTTTATTCATTTACAACTCAGCTGAGAGATCACAATGCGCTTGCAGGCCAGATAATCTCAGCGGTCACCAGTTGACAATCTTCTGACACTGTTACAACTATCAAAACTGATCCCTGACCTCTGTCCATGTCTGCTCTGAACAAGCATGGTTATGTTTTCATGTCAGGACTGAGACTTTTCTGTAAAACATTAAAAAAGAAAATGTGAGCTCCCCTTTTCCAGCTTGCTGATCTATTTATGAGTTTTACATTACCCCAAAAATGACAGACAAAAACCAGGACAGCTTGGTTGATAAAACTGAAATATTTGGTGGTCAGCTTTAAAAGGAACAAAGCAAGAATTTGCCTGGAACGTAAAGGAGACAGTAAAACAGTGAAGATGAACAGATGGCTGACATGAAAAAAGCAAAAATATGCCTTCTGAAAAAAAAGCATACAGAGGATCAAAACAACCACTCATACAGATGTTACTCTATTTAGTCACTACTGTACCCACGGGACAAGGGCATAAACAGTTTGCTTAGAAAGATCACGCAAATAAACTGCCGATAAACAAAATCCAGAGATACAATTCCTATTCCAGGAGAACCTGTGACAACATTTTGCAGCTTGTGTTTGGAACAAAGCTGATAAGCAGCATGAATGAAAGAAAAGTGGCAAACAAAACCAAAACTTTAAAGACTGCGCAGACATTTCTGTGCCTGGCATCTCATCAAGGAGATGCATGTTTATCTCTGACTGGCATCAAGGGAGAACTATGCCCACACCTGTCTGAGGCGTCGCACCCAAAACTCTGAAATCTGAGTACTACACTGATACTGGAAGATGCAGGAAATGTGTCAGAGGAGAAGACAGCGATAAAAAGAGAAATTACGATAAGCTGTACGATTATGCATGCAGGAATCACAAAAACAAGCAGCACAGGAACGGACTTAAGTTATCATTGTCATTTCAGCTTTATTCCCTTTAGTTAGTTAGTTAGTTAGTTAGTTAGTTAGTTAGTTAGTTAGTTAGTTAGTTAGTTAGTTAGTTAGTTAGTTAGTTAGGTAGGTAGGTAGGTAGGTAGGTAGGTAGGTAGGTAGGTAGGTAGGTAGGTAGGTAGGTAGGTAGGTAGGTAGGTAGGTAGGGGGAAAGAGAGAACAGGAGGATGATATGAAGAAAGGAAGGAAAGGATACAATTTGGAATGAATAGTAGGATACATGGATGGAAAGAAAAGAAAGAAAGAGTAGCACAAGGAAAAAACTGGTTGGTTAGTTGGTTGGCTGGTTGGTTGGATGAAGGAAGAACACAAATTGAAGGAAAATAGGACACAGGGAAAGAAAGATTGGAAGGTAGGACAAGAAAAGAAGGAATGACAAGAGGATCATTTGGGAAGAAGACACCTCATCCCTGGGCTGCCACTTTATCGCAGTGGATGGATTTTTGGTTTCCCAGTGATCCTAGGAGCTAAGTTGTTGGGGGCTTTTTGCCCCTGGTAGGGTCACCTATGGCAAACAGGTCCTAAATGAGTGATCAGACAAAGCAAAGCCCAAAAGACCCCTGATGACAATGACGACAAACGGACTCGGTGTTTCCTCGCCAAGATGTGGGTCATTGAGGTCCCCCGCTGGAGCCAGGCCTGGAGGTGGGGCACATTGGCGAGCGCCTGGTAGCCAGGCTTTCACCCATGGGGCCCAGGTGGGCTCAGCCCGAAGAGGTGACATGGGCCCCCCTTCCCATAGGCTCACCAATTGTGGGATGGGCCACAGGGGTCAGGTGCGATGTAAGATGGAACCAGTCTCCTTGAGAGGGGATTTACTCTCTTCCACTCTAGAGTTGCCCCAGGTGGCAGGTGCTAAGAAGGGGTGAGCATACTTGTTGCCCCCAATCTTGGTGCCTGTACGTTGGGGTTTACCCCCGTGAATGAGAGGGTAGCCTCGCTCTGCCTATGGGTTGGCAGATGGGTCCTGACTGCTGTTTGCGCTTATGCACCAAACGGCAGATCAGATTACCCTACCTTTTTGAAGTCCTTGTAGGGGTTGCTGGAGAGTGCTCCTCCTGGGGACTCACTTGTTCTGCTGGGGGATTTCAACACTCATGTGGGCAATAACAGTGAGACCTGGAGGGGTGTGGTTGCCCCCCCCCCAATCTGAACCCAAGTGGAGTTTTGGTATTGGACTTCTGTTCTTGTCATGGATTGTTCATAATGAACACCATGTTCAAACATAAGGGTGTCTATATGTGCACTTCGAACAAGGACACCTTAGGCCGTAGCTTAATGATCAACTTTGTTGTCATTTTATCTGATCTGCGGCAACATGTTTTGGACACTTGGGTGAAGAGAGGGGCAGAGCCGTCCACTGACCACTACCTGGTGATGAGCTGGCGCTGATGGTGGGGTAGGATGCCGAACAGACCAGGCAGGGCCAAAAGTGTTGTGAGAGACATTCTACAGGGAACGTCTGGTGGACTCTCCTGTCAGAAGGAACTTCAACTCGTGCCTTAGGCAGAACTTTGAACACCTCCCCGGGGGAGGCGAGGGTCATTGAGTCCGAATGGGCCATGTTCCGTGCCTCCATTGTTGAGGCGGCTGACCGGAGCTGTGGCCACAAGTTGGTCAGTGCCTGTCACAGCGGCAACCCTCAATCCCGGCGGTGGACACCGGCAGAGAGGGATGCTGTCAGATCTGGAAAATACTCAAAAACACTTCCATACTTTTCCAGACTATGTTGGAACCCTGGAAAACCAAAAATGTAAGAGTGGTTCCAGTTGTATTACACAGATTGTTAAACTGGATTGAAAGTTTCCATTGAAAGTTTGACACATTTCTCCTTTGCTTAATGTGAAATAACCAAGTAGAAAACACATTTAAAGATGACATACATCTATGTTGGAACTTGCTTGACTGTTGACATTTTATCGAAATGTCTTTCTGGTTCCATGAAGGTAAGTTACAGAGTGCTGCTAACTATTTTACATAACTACACAGAAATAGATTTTAACTATCCCTAGAGAAAATGAAAGCTATGCAAGTGCAGCTACTATGATTATTTAAATCTAGGAAACACACAACCAAACCATGTCTACAACCACTTAGTTGCTGGGTCAGCCAACAAACCAAAGAAAAGCATCTCTGACATTATCAAACTATGTCTTCAATATAAATAGCTAGACTCCTCAAACTTTTATAGCCTCCAGATCAGAGAAGTTGAAGATATTTACCTGGCACACCTTGAGCAGATGTTGAGGGTAACTTTGGCCTGTGGTTCAGGCTGATAGGAGCTGCGTCCCTGGCTGAACTTACTACCAGACGGGGCCAGCCCTGTTACACCCTCCATCCGCAGGTCATCCAGGTCCTCTGGGAGCAGAGCGAGCAGCATATAGAAAGGGGGGTGGGACAGAAAGGACAGCCATTAATCATATTTTGGTATTTTTCTTGTCAACATAATGTCCTGTGATGACAGTCTGCTGGAAGTCAAAGGAACATCACAGTAGGTAAACATTGTCAGCACAGTCATTCCGATGAGTTTCCACAAGAACATGCAGATTTTGAACTTTTAGACTGCTCTCATCGCTGTGAAATCATTTACAGTGAGAATTATGTCATGTAGCCACAACAATGGTGATGGCGGCAGAAATGTTCACTCAGTGAGGAAAAAATTGACAAGTATATGGGGGGTGAAGGGGTTTTCTTGATATATTCAGTTGATGAGCCTTTTTTTTTAGCTGAGAAGCTTTCAACATGGAGCAACTGAAAACCTAACATTTGAACAAAATCCAAGCCTCAACAGGGTCAGCTGTCATATCACTATGATTATTTATTTTTTTACATCAATACAAAATCCTGTACATATTTCCAAACTTCTGTCAGAGCCACGCTACTATTGTAATAGAGAAATCATTGGCTTAGCCACGGGTGTGCCAGGATGTGCCAGTGCCACCCACACAGCCAGCTGGCACACCCAAAAATGAATGCATTTATATACATATATATATATAGCTTTTAGTGACATGTTTGACTCACCAGACGATCAATTAGTAAAAATTGCCACCAGGCGATGCAATGCGACACCTGCACTGGGCACGTTGACTCGATCAATCAATAATAAATTGTAATCAAGCGGAGCGGGTTGTGACACCTGCACCTGGCAACACAACCAACCTAACCTGACTGATCTGCGCATGTGTATTGCAGCATGATCAGAGTATGTCAACTGACCAATCATAAACCTTTTTCAGTTCATTTCATCCACTCACAAACGAAGTTGTTTTGTAGTTAGTGTTGATTCAAAAGTAAAAAATAAATCTGCATGTATATAAGACCGATCTTTTAACGGGAATTACCGGCATCTCACACCTGTGGTGCATTCAAGGAACGTTTGAAATGTATGGTGAGTTCAAAAACGTAGGACATTTAAACTTATGACAAAAAAAAACCCACTGAAAATAATACCATAAGCAATAAACTTCTGTTTAATGGCAGTTGGCAAGAAACATTTGATGAATACTAAATATGCCCTACTTATTTTTTTACAAAGTACTAAAAAACAAACAACTGAACTCAGCAAAAAAAGAAACGTCCCTTTTTCAGGACTGTGCATTTCAACAATAATGTTGTAAAAATCCAAATAACTTTACAGATCTTTATTGTAAAGGGTTTAAACAATGTTTTCCATGCATGTTCAATTAACCATAATCCATAAATTAACATGCACCTGTGGAATGGTCGTTAAGACCTTAACAGCTTACAGAAAGTAAGCATTTAAGGTCACAGTTCTAAAAACGCAGGACACTAAAAAGACTTGTCTACCGACTGTGAAAAACACCCAAAGAAAGATGCCCAGGGTCCCTGCTCATCTGTGTGAACGTGCATTAGACATGCTGCAGGGAGGCATGAGGACTGCTGATGTAGCCAGGGCAATAAATTGCCATGTCCGCACTGTGAGACGCCTAAGACAGCGTTACAGGGAGACAGGAAGGACAGTGGATCATCCTCGCAGTGGAAGACCACGTGTAACAACACCTGCACAGGATCGGTACAACCGAATATCACACCTGCGGTCAGGTACAGGATGGCCGCAACAACTGCCTGAGTCACACCAGGAACACACAATCCCTCCATCAGTGCTCAGACTGTTCGCAATAGGCGGAGAGAGGCTGGACTGAGGGCTTGTAGGCCTGTTGTAAGGCAGGTCTTTACCAGACATCACCAGCAACAATCACCATCGGACTGAGCTTGTTGTCATTGCAGGCAATCTCAATGCCTTGCGGTACAAGGAAGACATCGTCCTCCCTCATGTGGTACCCTTTATGCATGCTCATCCGGACATGATCCTCCAGCAGGACAATCCCACCAGCCATACTGCTCGTTCTGTGCGTGAGTTTCTGCATGACATCAATGTCAGTGTTCTGCCATGGCCAGCGAAGAGCCCAGATTTCAATCCCATTGAGCACGTCTGGGACCTGTTGGATCGCAGGGTGAGGGCTAGGGCCATTCCCCCCAGAAATGTCCAGGAACTTGCAAGTGCCTTGGTGGAAGAGTGGGGTAACATCTCACAGCAAGAAGTGACAAATCTGGTCCAGTCCATGAGGAGGAGATGCACTGCAGTACTTAAAGCAGATGGTGGCCAAACCAGATACTGACTGGTACTTTTGATTTTGAGCCTCCCTTCATTCAAGGACACATTATTCTATTTCTGTTAGTCACATGTCTGTGAAACATTTTTAGTTTATGTCTTATGGTGTTGACTCTTTTAGTGTTCATACAAATATTTACACACATTAAGTTTACTGAAAGTAAAAACAGTTGAAAGTCAGAGGACGTTTCTTTTTTGCTGAGTTTACATTCTCTGTATTAATTTAGTCTTCTTGAGATATCTCAGCAAAATACATTTTTTCCAGAACTTAAAATTTTGTTTAAAAGGTCTTTGATGTCCAGTTGCAATTTGATATCTTGTAAATTTTGTACCAGTTTTCTGAACAGTATAGTTTAGGCAAAATAATAACATGCTCCACAGTCTCTTCATGAAGACAGAAGTCACATTTCCCTGTAGCATGTTTCCCCTGTTTAAACAATGTATTGTTTAACCCTGTAATCCTAATCTAAATATAATTATTTCCTCCTTTCTGTGTCATTCGTCATCACGTGATGACATCATCATTATGCAAATTAACATATGACGTCACCTGGCGACATCTAGCGACTTTCTGGGGCAACTTCAGCTACTTTCTGTCGTAGACAGTTGCCAACACTTGTGGTGAACAGGATTAAAACCAGCAGCAGAGCAACAATGCTCACTGAGAGACTAGTTGATAGCATCTCATTGCTCATGTTCGAAAAAGAGCTTGGAGACAAACTAGACTCTGACGAAATAATAAACCTGTTTAAGGCCAAACCACAACGCCTTGCCTTGTGAAGCTGCAATCCGAAGGTGGGAAGTTCAGATGCTTAAATAATATGTACATGTGATAGAGTGAGTAAGAAATAAATAGGATAAGATAAACAGGTTTACTTATAAATATTACAGGATATGCTTTTGAAAATTGTTAATTTAAATTGCGTTAAAAACATGTGTTTAAAGGTAGAAAAGTTATTATAATGTATTTCAGAAGTTGAGAATGTGTTTGAGTTAATGCCAGCCAGTGATTTTGAATATGTTAGTCTGAATTTATTAGTTTTGCCTGCAGGCCTGTAGGTAGGGGGAGTCCTTCGCAAAAATCTTCTTTTTGTTGAGAATATATTTGGCACACCCAGTGTCTTTTTTCTGAGAGAAATGATGCTTAAAATCACCCTAATGACAAGATTTAAGGCAGAACATTAAATTAGGGATTTTGAATTATATGAAATCAATGTTTTTGTGCCTCAGTAGGGACTTGTTTGAGTTAGCTTATAATCATCAAAGGGGGAAGCTCTAAATCAACCAGACAGTTTTAGTTTTAAAAGTATCCCCCAGTGACAAAACATATTGTTGTACTTTCCAGGCAACAGTTATTATAGACAGAATAAATACTGAGTAGGCAGGGCCCTGTATGAGAATGTAAAAGCTTTAATAATTATGCCACAACATGATGTTATTTAAACAAAGTGTTTAAAAAAAGCTGCAAATATGATCAAATAAATTTTATGTATGCATGATTATTGGAAGCGTGTTGTTATCTATAAAATTTGTTTAGTTTTACTTTTATTCTCATACAAAAACTTAATCAAAAATGAGGATTTCTGAATTTCTTTGAGAATTTACCAGAACGTTTTTTTTTCTGGTTTATTTTTATTTTTTTTGCCGTTTTGCTTGGACAACTTGCCAAACTGCTGTATTATTGAGCCGAGTACAAACATGGTAAACGGCAATGTTCCAGAAGATGCTTTGCTCCAGAGAAAGTTGGAGGCGTAACGTCTCACCTTTTTAGCTTAGTCTTTAACTGATTATTTATTTCAGTCTGTTTAACTGCTCTGCATGTTTTACTTGCTTATATTTTATCAGTGTTTTACTACTTAGTCGTTCCATAGTTTTCCGCTGTTTATCTTTATACTTTAACTTAATATTTTAATTGTCCTTCCAGTGTTTCCTCTGCGGGAGCCCTCTGCCTCAGGAGCATTGGACGGCTGTGGCTGCCTGGCTGCTCTCCAGGTAGCACTTGGGTGGAGGTGGGGGTCTCGGCCTTGCCTCCTTTGGGTGGCCTGGGTCAGTGCCTTGGCTGCTGCTGTTGATGTGCTGCTGCCAGTGCAGATGGTTCCTTTGATGGCGTTTCCTTACCTTACATGGCTCATCTGTACTCGGCCAGATGTCCTTGTTAATGTTGCTCTTGAGTTTGTGTGCACATGGGGATTGGGTTGGGGGGAGGAGGGTATAAATGTGATCATGCTATTAAATCTGTGGGGGACGGATGGGAATGTGGTTTACGTGAGGTAATTTTATTTCTGTAAAGCACTTTGAGTTGCAATCTTTGTATGAAAAGCGCTTTATAAATAAAGATTGATTGATTGATTGATTGATTTGGTACAAATGCTGAGTTTTATTAGTCTTATTATAATAATGTGCGGAATAAAACTCAAATAAATTAACTCTCTCCCATTTGTGCGGGCAGGTATGAAGCACAGAGGAGGTTTGTCTCAGCCAAGAAGAAGTCCGGTATTGGTGCCCAGAGCAGAGGGAACACCAAGCTTTAGTGTCCCCAAGAGAAACAAAGGAAACCGTTTTCATTCATTTAGAGAAAATAACAGGATATGATAATAGTCATCACTGTTTAGCATACAAGAAGCATTAAGTAAAAAAAAAATGGACGATCTGTGCCAAACTTGCAAAGAGACAGTACTGCTCAACCACTTTTTTTGTTACAGCCTGCTCGTTAAGTTTTCTTTGATTTTGTTCATTTTTATAAGTTAAAAGAGTGACCAATCACAGCCGTCCAGCTGACAACAGTGGAACAATGTTTTTATTGTTTGAGTAAGAAACAGGACATCTACATTTCTGATGATGTTTTTGTAACATCAAAGATACTTTAATCATTAAACATTCCAATTATTCTGACATCCACTCAGTTAACATTCACCACAGTCACATTTTATGTCATTATTTTGGCTATAAAACTCTTTACAAGCTTAATTATACAATCTCTATTATTTTATGGTTTCCTGTTCTACACATATTTGATTTTTGTTTTGCTGAGAGCCGATCTGGTTTTATTTTCATTCATGTATTTTTTTCTTCAGATAATGTATCATTTTTATTGCATAACATCCTTCGGTCTCATTTATAAAACTTTATAAAACACCCTGTTGTTGTAGGATAGTCCCATGAAGAGGATGCTCAGCGTTGTCCAATATTAATAAGAAAGCTGTACATACAGAAAATGTTAACCACTTAGTTTGCCTTAGCAACTGGCTAAAAGAGAAATAGGTTAAAAGGGCCGTGTTTAAATTTGATTGTGGAGTTCAAAACAAAAGTTCCATGGATCTCTCTAGTATTTTCTTTAAAAAAAAAGAGCTATGGCATCCAGGTTTGTCTTTTATTTAAACCGAAAATTGTACTTTTTCAGTCATATTTAGGAATTTTAATTAATCGTCATTAATCGTGATTAATTCACATCAACATTAATTAATTTTTTTAAATTAGATTAAAGTTTTTAATCGTTTGACAGCCCTAGTTTATCTATATAGAGAGCTTTATTCAGCCAAAAGGTGACCAAAGTGCTTAACATTAAAAGAAAAAAATATAGTTAGCAATTCGAAAATGTGTAAAAAGACAAGAGTGAAAAAATAAAAATAACAGCAGCAGCACAAGCGATAGACCAAATAACAACAATAAATATAAAGTTTGAATTATATTATTACTTCTTGTAGCAACAATAAGATTGGAATAAAACCAAAAAAGCACAAACTAAATTACAGAATAATGTAATAGGTTTCAGCACTCTTAGACATTTAAAGCCTGGCAGAAAAGGTGTGTTTTAATTCTTCTTTTAAAAAATATCATCTGTGCAAAATATTATTTGGGGGTCACAAATAAGGGGAAGAGCTGCACATGACACATCGCTGATGCAGCAGCGTGCCTGATGTAAAAAAAGAAGAGGGAAAGGGAATGCCACAGCCCCAGAATGTGTGTGTGTTTGGGGGGGGGGGGTTGTGGTGTTCCAGTGGGTTGGTAGATCTGAAACCTGGCCAAGTTCAGCACATAGATCTGCTTTAGGGAATCTACATCGGCTGCCAACCATCCAGATGCTGCCAGTGGCGTGGTCTTCAGTGAGCGCCAGCACATCCATTGTGCAGCATTATGCAGGAGTGTCACTTCAGTATATATATATATATATATATATTTGTACTTCACACAGTTAATGCACCAATAGCTGCAATTGCTGTTTAATCTCAAGACATACATATTAACGTACTGTGATATAGTTCTTAAATACAGCATATTTTTATTCAGATTTTTATTTTAATTAATCAGTCTAGAGGCGGCGGTGGGGAGGACTGTTGGTTGTGTGTGTGTCCGTGTGTGTGAAGCTCTATACGCCTGAAAATGTGGATTAAATTCACAATTTTGCCATCTCACCCGCTGCGCCGCCATTGTCCTACATGTCCAAAATGCACGTAGGCAAGGTCCTTGTCATATCTACTGCTACAGATTGGAACAGAGCTAAATATAAAGTTGATTTTGCTATTGATCTACCATTTTCTATGCTTTCAACTTTATTTGTTCTGCAAGAGATCATTTGCTTACATGTAGATATGCTCGTATGGAAGTTGCCAGAAAAACTCAGCTGATACATCCAGGAATAGAGGAATAAGATTTTTAGACTTGTTGTTTTGAAACGTTATTAGTTTTTTTGTGGTTTTTTTTACGATTTTAATAATTTTCTTAAAACTTTTAAACAGACTATAAGAACAAATTAGCAATCTTTTTGTGGTGATTTTTTTGGAACCTGAAAATATTACCAAAAAGTCAAAGTTTTCTTTGCTTTAAGCCAGAGCAAAGGTTCAAGCACCCTTTTTCTGCCATCTGACCAGCAGTCCACCGCAGCAGGTAGTGGAGCAACAGTGATGAGTTACTCTGTGCTTCATAAAGTCAGAGAAAATGCTGGTCATTCCAGTAACTCCTCTGGCATCTCATTTAAAGATCTTTAAACCTTAGGGTATGAGTATGAAAAAGCTTTGAAATTGTATATACTTTAAATCTTTGTATACTTTTATACCAACAACCTTCCCATGCCTAACTGAGAAGGTGTATCTTGGCTTTCAAAATTCTGGTTTTTTCAGCTATTAAGCTCTGAATCTTTATTTTCAGTTCAGTGCATTCATCAGTGAAAGGTGGGGGTTCATCTTGAGTTCATACGTCACATGTAGTACAGAGCCTGCTTGACTTCCAGTGTAGGCAGATTTCTGAAACCTGCAGTAAAACATTTTTTCTTTGGGATCATGTTACTTTGTCCCCAGATAGAAGAAAAAAAAAAACATAGGTTTGACACCTTGCAAGAAGAAAATCGATGACTAATCACAAGGATTAGGTTTGGTGACACTCCTGAGAACCTTCTCCCTCCAGTCATCCATTATTGTGGGACGAAACAGATCAAAGATCTTATCTATCTGACAAGAAACGATTCTGACTAAACGTAATCTGTGAATCTGCTCTGATTTGCTCTACCGGCTGCATAAGATGATCTCAAAAGGAACAAAGGATATATTTTATACTGCTGAAAAACTGAAAGCCAACAACATAGATAATAAAGAGAATTTTCTTGTTTATAGGCACATTCCCACTATTGGAACTTCAGGATAATGTTAACCGATCTTTATCGGGCGAAGTTATCTTTTGACCTGCTCCTCTCTGCCTTCTTGTCTCCATACAAAATTGGCCCTTTAGGGAAATTGCTTAGATATCGCGACTGTTTCAGCAGTAAGTAGCGTCACTTATCAGCGCCAAAAGGTTTCCAAGGCAGCAGAAACAACAAGAGACCGAAGCAGGGATGGCAACTCTTCTAATTTTATTTCATTTATTTACATTTACAAGGTCTGTTGTTTGGCAACATCTGCTAATTTCCCTCTGAGGCCATGTACACACATAGGCCTATCCAGGTTTTTTTTAAAATAAATATTCTCACCACCTCGTTTAAAAAAAAATCCATCTAACCGCATAAGTGCATTGTTAAGCACATTCATAGACATGCCAAACTTGTAGGGAGCAGTAGTTCCTCCAAATCCTATCCACTCAGAGTAACTTTCTACTTTCTAACTTCTACATACAGCTGTAATTGAGCTTGAAAAAACAAGCAAGTAAAAAGCGTTTGGACAATCGATAATGCCAACACATCCCTGAGGGCATAAATGCTGTTTCTGACTGTGAAGACAGGTCGCACAAGTGATGTTGGAGCATTTTTGTCGCAGACAGTGGCGTTGTGAAACCAAAAACTCTGGTTATTTCTGTCCACAAGCAAACACTTAAAACTGAGGAAATGCAAATCTTCACTTTGGTTGAAGTTCATGGAAAGAATTGTTTTGGTGCCCTCAATATGTGTTTTCGTGTGGATGGCCAAATCGTAGAAAAATATCTTCAATTTGTGAGATAGGGGGCTTCTTGTTGACAAGGCATAAGTTACCACCAATCAGCACAACCTAACCACAACTCATGCCCAGTGCCTCTACCGGGCCATTTCCAAGAACATACCCCAAGACTAGTACTCCGTTGGTTCCTGAAATGGCCTGGAAAATGGTACTGTTAGACCTGAGAAATGATGATCGTCAGCATTGCTGGAGAAGGCGAGGTGAGCATTACACCGAGGTCAACATGGTCCCCATGGTTAGCTTTGGTGGAGGAGGTGTAACAGTCTGAGCAGGCATCACCAGTCAGCGCAAAACTGATTTGGTTATTGTAGATGGCTCAGTCACTGCACGTTCTTACCTCAGAGACATCAAAGAACCCATCATCATTCCCCAATTCTGCCAGCACACCCCCAACTTTCTGTTCATGGATGATAATGATCCACCACATAGTGCCAGAATTGTCACAGCTCGACATCAGGAAGTCGGATTGCCTCATATGGTATGGCTAGCAATGTCCCCTGACCTGAACCCCATAGAGCACGTTTGGGACCAGCTGAAGCAGAGACTGGATGATCGTACCCCACCCCCACGTTACCTGGCAGAACTGTGTGTAGCACTTGTGGAGGAGTGGAACGCATTGCCTCAGGACAACATCATGAGGCTAGTGAGGAGCATGAGACGTCGTTGTCAAGCTGTCATTGTGGCAAATGGTGGAAACACCCGCTACTGACATTGCCCATTTGTGTTATTTGGGGCTACTCTTGTTATTGTCTACAATTTTGGGGTAATAGATATTATAATAATGAAAAGGGTTTTTCTTCTTATTCATTATTAGTAATATCAAAGGAACATAACTCAAGCTGCTTGAGGTCCAGTGTGAAATATCCACAGTCATTCATGATTTGGGGTGCAATGTCTGGTCCAGGTGTTTATACACTCTGCTTTCTTAAATCCAAGGTCACCGCATCAGTCTACCAAGATGTTTTAGAGGACTTCATGATTCCTTCTGCTGAGGATCTGTATGGAAATGCAGATGTCATCTTTCAGAAGGACCTGCCCCCTGCCCACACCGCCAGAAGCACCAAAACCTGATTTGTTGCCCATGCAGTCACACTGCTTGACTGGCCAGCCAACTCACCGGACCTAAACCCAACTGAGAATCTATGGTGTATTATTAAGAGGAAAATGAGGGGCACTAGACCCAAAAAAGAGCTGACAGCAAGCATCAAGGAAATCTGGGCTTTCATAACTCCCAGGCGATGCCACAGGTTGATTGCCTCAATGCCATCGAGGCAGTGATTAAGGCAAAGGGATTCCCTACCAAGTATTGAAGAATAACATAACATTTTGAAAGTTCCATATTTTGATTGATTTGATGTTATCTGAATTTCTTTCTTTTTTTTCTGTAAAAACTGAGAAGTGGTGATTTCTTAACAAATAAATACTTGAAATCATTTAAGTCGTGTGCCCTGAATCTATAATCTATGGAAGTTTAACATTTTGAATGGAATAATTGAATAATGGAAATAAAAAAAAACGTTTCCATTATATTAATTTTTTTTTTGGGAAAGGGTCCGTATTCTACCGAACAGTATCCAACTTACCAGTTTTAATTAAAATCATCCAAAGAGTTGTTTTTAGTCAGCTTAACGACTTGATTTAAAATAAGCAAAACATCAATCTGGTTTTAGGACAAACCACAGAGACAGTTTTTTCAAGATTTTTAATGACCTCAGGTGAATCTTGGATTCATGGAAAATGTCAATTTTGGTTCTACTGATCTAAGCGTAGCTTTTGATACAGTTGACCACCACATTTTATTGCACAGGCTCAAAAGGCTGGTGGGTCTCTCAGGAACTGTTTTAGAATCATTTTACTTCTAACTCACAGATCAACAATGTTTTGTAAGCATGAATACCCACTCCTCATGAACCCATGACTTTCAGCGTGGGGTTCCCCAAAGATCAATTTTAGGCCCAATACCATTTATGCTCCCACTTGGGGATGTCATCAGGAACCACAGCATTGATTTTCACAGCTATTCTGATGATACTTAGCTTTACATTGCCATGTCCCCTGATGATGTTTAGCCAGTAAATGTACTTTTAAACTGTATTTTAGATATAAAATCATGGATGGCAGAGAACTTATTACAGCTCAACCAGGACAAAACTGAAGTTTTAATCATTGGTCCTGAAGACAAGAGAGAGATTACTTTATCAGAACTGACAAATATTAAACCCTCTCCTTGTGTAAGAAATCTGGGTGTGTCCTTTTTGACTCTCACCTAAATTTTATTCCTCATGTCAAAAACGTAACTAAAGTAGGATATTATCATCTTAAAAACATAGCCAGAGTCTGCTCATTTCTCTCTCTTGCCAGCATGGAGGTGTTGATGCATGATTTTATTTTCAGTAGATTAGATTTTTGTAATGCACTGCTCTCTGGTCTTCCCAAAAAGAGCATCTCAAGCCTAGAACTACTCCAGAACTCAGCTGCACCCACTGACGAAAGCCAGAGGGCGGGAACATATTACACCAGTTTTAAAGTTGCTGCATTGGCTCCTTGTGCATTTTAGGATAAATTTTAAGGTTCTTTTATTAGTTTAAAAATGTCTGAATGGTTTTGGTCCATCATATTTATTTGGCCTTCTTTTAAAGTATGAGTCCTCACGGTCCCTGAGGTCCTCTGGTACTGGCCTTTTAGTTGTTCAAAAAGTCAGAACTAAAGCCGCGTTCACACCGGTCAGCGCGTCCAGGCAGCAGGGCAGCTAGATTACATGCAAGTCTATGGTATCTACGCATCTAGTGGGCGGCAAACTGCCAAGCAGCAAGTCGCGCGCGTCGGCGCAGCTGGCATCAGCGCGTCCACGCAGCTGATGCCCGGACGCCCCGACGGTCCGTCGGGGCGTCTGCTGCTCAAGTTGGGAAAATTGAACTTTCGGGCAGCAGACGCGCGGCGTCAACCAATCAGAGCGACTCGTTGTACTGACAGAGTAACTCCTTCCATGGGGGAATCGGCAAATTTTTTATTCAAGATGGAGGACAAACTGATCGTCGCTGTATGTAATGTCCGTGAACTGTATGACCCGTCTTCGTCTTTTTACAAAGACAGGAAGAGATCGGATCTGATTTGGAGGAAGATATCGGAGGATATTGGAGTGCCAGGTAAGCAGTTAAATATATTTCTTTTAACTTTCAACGTTGTGTGGCTTCATTAATTAAAGCCCAAGCCACTCTCTCGACAAGATCCGCCATGTTGTAAACAACTAGCAACAGACAAATCCATGCCCGCACACTGACGTAATGACGTGACGCGCTGATGCCCCGACGCGCCGACGCAGACCACAAGTGTGCAAGCAGCTGGGTTTTAATTTTAAAGCGTCGACTTTCGTCCGTTTGAGCGATTTGACGCCTGGACGCGCTGACCGGTGTGAACGCGGGTTAAGACGTATGGCGAAGCCTCGTTCTACCACTACGGCCCTTGTCTGTGGAACACCCTGCCGGAGAACCTCAAGGCTAAAGCCAGTGGTAAACTTTTTAAAAAGAGGCTCAAGACCTACCTTTTTAGCTTGGCTTTTAATTAATTTATCTATTTTAGTTTATTTTATTTTTTTAATTCTTTTTATTTTTATTGTTCAATGTCACCAAAGTGTCTTTATTAATTCTTGTATATAGACTAACTCCAGTGTTTCTTTCATTGAGATCCTTTATGCTCAGAGCCCTGCCAGTTTAGCCATGGGGGTCACTGCCTAATGAATCGCTTTTGTCGTGGTGGGTGGGGGACCTGCAATGCAGCCTTCTGGCTGTGCTGTGGATACCTGCCTGCCCTGATCCTGGCAGTCCTGGTGGTGACTCTTCTGTGACTGTGGAGTGGCTTTCAGTGTGGATGATTCTCCAAAATATTGTTTCATCAGTAGTATCATTGTAAAAGTTTATTTTTATTGTATATTCAATTAAAGAGATAGGAACAGATTAAGCAATATTTGTGCAGTGAAGTGGTGGGGGGTGTATGTGCTTTGTGTGTGCTGGTTGTGTATTTTCAATTTTGCTTTGAATGTGTAAAGGCTGTGTTTTGTTTTTTTAAACTGTTTTGTTTTTTCATCATGAAAAGCACTTTGTTCTGATTGTATCATTAAAAGTGCTCTACAAATAAAAATTTGATTTGATACAATAGTAATTTATACTTGAAACCCTCTAATGTGGCAAAAATAAACAATGGAATAGACCAAAATTCTGCCAAAATACTGTTAAGGAGAACTACTTATTCCACATATCGCCAGGTGGCTATGGATAGCTTCCTTTCCTAAATAAATGAATTCATCATTTGGGAACTGCATTTTGTATTTAATCTGGTTCTTTGTCTGATATTGGAAGTTTGCTTGATGATCTCACAAATTTAATGTGATAAAAAAGCAAAAACAAGAAATCTGTAAAGTGAGAAATATTTTTTAACATCATTGTATATTTTTAGTAAGTTTTAAAAAATACATTTTAATGAAAAACACCTTAATTTCAGTTCCTGGGTAAGAACGGTCAGATATCCAAACAAATAATTATTTTCTTTAATACAATCTACAAACAAAAGATGCAGATAAAATTAGAGTATTTTAAAAAGATGGAAATTACTTTGTTACCTCATCTTAAGTTTTTGACATCACAATGTCTCTCCTATAGATACTGCCAGAGAAAATGTGTTGTTTTAGAGTCCTGAGAAGAACAGATAAGCAGCATTCCATTAATACCCCTAAGCAGAGCGATATTAAATGTCCCATTCATCATGGAATGCTTTGGAGGCGTGGAGGCAGATAGAGCCACCAGCGATTTGGGCAATTTTCTGGTCGTGGGAATTGCACAGTTTGGTGCCTTTCCTCTTTCCTGTTTTCTCTTGTTCCATTCCCACTTCTTTTCCCTTCTAACTATTACGCTGATCTTTTGGCGACCCACAAATTCGACATACCGGATTTTCTTTGGGTCATTGGGTGTGATACAAATCATTACTTGGCATTTGGAAACATATACTTGTGAAACTACTGCTTGTATGAGATACCAAAAGGATCATTTTAAGTGGCCCTGACCCTGATAAAAAACATGACCTCTGTGTCCCCAGCTGCTTGTCACCTCAACTCCTTTGTCTTTTTTACTTGTTTCCTTCTAGTTCAGACAATATCAGCTCACTGAGGAAGAGAAAGGCCTCAGTGTCTAAAGAAGTAAAAAATTTAAAGTCTGACACTAAAAAAGGTCAACCCAATAAACATAGGCTTTGTCTTATATTGCAGGGGCTTAAAAGTCAAGTAAAACACAGATAAGAGATAAAGCTGGAAAAGTTTGGAAAAGTTTTTTTGCTGGTTTATAATTAATAATAAGTATGTTTATGGACTCGAAGAGAAATGTACATACTATGACATAAAACCACTTTATGCTTTATCTGCTGAAGAGTAACTGATCTATTCAGTGTTTATACCCACACACACTGTTACACTGTATTGACTGGTGTTTCAATTGTGTACAAGAATAAGTACTGTAACTAAGCATCCAGCACTGCCTTTCTAAACATTTGATAATGTAGTATACATAAAAGCCAAACTGTCTGATCTTTTAAAGAAAAATTGTGACATGAGCAAAGCAACTCCTAGCCACTTCTTCTACATTTACATGACATCTGGAGTACCACTAACCGAATATATTCCGTATTTGACAATTACTATTTACTAGGCATGGGCCGTTTACCGGTTTCAAGGTATACCACGGTATGAAAAAGTCAAGGTTTCAAAACCACAAAAATTTTCCGTCATACCGTCCCTGCGGTATAAGCGTTTTTTTATTTATTTATGTGACGTCTCGCCAGGGAGAAAGTAAAGATTCCTCATGCTGTGTGAAGCTGCAGCGTCAAGCGCCACTCCCTCCTCCCCCCTCCCCCGCACACCTGCGTTTGTTGTAAGTGACAAACAGGCAGGTCTGCAGGCTGTGTGATGGCTGATGGAGGCGAGGCCCCAGAACTTTTTCCACCGTCTCTAAGCAGATGTTTGGGAATACTTCGGCTACCGTAAAAAGCAAGACGCTCACAGCTTGGAAGAAGAAGGTCGCCCGACGTGCAAAACGTGCTTGAGAACAGTGGCAGCCCGAGGAGGTAATACATCAAATATGATAGCGCATGTTCGGGAGCAGCACCCATCGTTGTATGCTAAATTCAAGGCAAAGTTAATGCTGTCTTGGAATTAACGAGCGTATAAGCGTCTGACATTATTGAAGTGAGCTTGTTACCTTAACTACCATATGTTATCTTTTCTTCATCTCTATCCTTAGTAACTCTTTTTTAAACTGAGGCAGATATGATAACTAGCATGCTAATGCTAATTTATCTTAGCATGCTAGTTAGATACCATATCTGCATCAGTAAAAAGTTTTTTCCTTTAAAAAAAAATACAGACATTCAAAATACACATTTTAGAGCTGTAATAATACAGTGAAACCGAGATATTTTTGCCTACGGTTATCATACCGTCAGAATCTCATACTGGGCCATGCCTCGTATATACCTTAGTCTGGCTAAAGTCGAACCGAACAGATCTTCTGTTAATTGGACAAATGCACCCAGACAATGCGGTCAGAAAACGAAATGGCTCTGCAAGTAAATGCCAACACACCTTAGCTATTACCAGCCTAGGCCCTCCCCTTCGGGAAATGACAAAACCGCGGAAGCTGGAATAACACCGGAATGAGCAGCAACAACGAGTGAAACACAACCACACAGTACTTACAAAATGTACTGGGCTGCAGTGTTGTCGTCATCCATTTCTTTGCTCATTTTGCATATCATGCTTTTCCTCTGTCAGCTTCACTGCTGCTAGCATTTGTTTACTATATGTGTGACTCTGTAGGCCAACTGGAAGAATGGCAACATGTAAGGTCGAATGTCACCACCTAGTGCCGTGGAGGTGAATGCACTTTTCGGAATGACATGTACGCTGGGATAAAGGCTCCCATTTGGGTTAAGATATTAGCTCGATTTTTACCAAAAGCTTGACTTAGATGTTCATGTAAACTTACTGGAAAAATCTGGCCATCTGTCATCTGCCAATTTGTGCATGAAGTAGAAAATGTCTGCACATCTGCACCATATACAGGAAACTAAATCAGTTTAAAAAAAAGATTCCCATGAGAGTATCTGAGCATTGTCTCAGATCTAGATACCGTACTTAATGCATCTGGCTACCCAGGAGCTGACAGTGTGTTCAAGAGTTGAAGAGTGCATCTGCGACCACAACAGGTCCCAGACCAGTGCAACTGAACAAACGATGCAGAAAGAATGCAAGCTGTGGGATTTTCTCCCTCTATGAGGTCTTGCGACAACAGGAAACCCCTGGTTTAGAGAGTCTCGCTGAATTCTGATCACTTCAATTTGAGAAATGTTCACTGACTTCAAAACCTTGGCTAAATTGCACTTGTATTTCAAGTCTCCAGTGTGGCAGAATTAGTCTCCAGAACAACCTTAACCCACCCCACCCCCCTGGAAAGTCATCTGTAGGAGGCAAAAGTCCAAATCCTCATGACAATAGCCTCCGCAGCAATCCCACTTAAGACATTTGATTACGCACAATCAGGTGCGCAATTCAGGTCCATGTGGACCAGGAGGAAGTTGTGAAATTGTGTTATGTAACATATGTATTAATTTGTCTGATGTGTGATGACATGATGTGGATTCTCTGTTCAGCTTGTTTGGATTAAATATTAATAAAAAATTGATACAAATCAAATACTATTAAGTATGTAATTATCATGATTTTAAAAATTGATGGGTAAAAATAAATTATGATGGGATTTTTTTTTTTATCCAGTCAGTCAAAATGACAACAAAAAAATATAGCGCAACCTCTGCATGGCACTACTCAAATATCACAGTAACTCCCCAGTAATGTTACTTAATCTCATGCAACTTCAAGCAACATGGTTATCGCTTTCTGATCTGGAAAAGCATGTGATTCTCCCTTTCAAGTATGACGACACTGAACTTCTTCCTGTATGATGTCATTATTTCCAAGACATGCAAAACCTTTTTTCTGTTTATCAAACTTTTGATAATTTACGATAACAGTCAGGTCAAACTTCAGTTTGTTTTATTTCATGTTTGTATCTGTATATTATGTTCTCTAGCAAACACTTTAAATGGCACTAATAAATTATAAAAATGCAAGGATTTTTAAGAAGCATTATTTGCATTTTAAAAAATTTTTCCAAAGTAAATAAAAAAAGGTTTCTTTAAAAGAAAACTTGAAATCTTAAGGGGTTAAGAAACAGCGCTTGCAGCCCCTCTGAGTCTAAATCCTAGCCTTAGCTGAACTCAAATGTAGACAGCATGACAGATTATGTCTAAGTATGAGTTGCTTGAGTGGTGAATCATGGAGTGGATTTGCTGTGTTAACACATGTCCATGCGAATCATTAAGCTTATGCTTATTCTGTGTCCTGCCGGTGTCCTATGAACGACACCAGAAATGTTTGTGTTCCCACAAAAAAAAAAAAAAGATAAGAAACAGTGCAATCTTGTAATCACCAAACATGGATTTGTGTCTTATCAGGTCATATTAAAGTCAGAAGTAAAGAAATTCAAAATAGAAAAATTTCACAGTTGTCTGGATTGCACATAACAACTATAACAGTAACCACACGCCGAATAAATCCACTTTTATACACTATGTAAACTTGGACTTAGCAGTCTTTTCATCTGCACATTCCCAGCTCCATGCTCCCTTTAAAGTCTATGTCAACATATAGTATGTTTGGTGTGCAGAAGTGCTCTTTTCCTCTGTATTTTTAGCCAAAATCATGTGCATGCTTTTTAATGTTTACATTAGAGTTCAGCATACCTCCAACACAATGGAGCTATGAGAAGTTTACAGTACGTCTCCCACGAGACCAGTTTACCCTGAGACCATGACTGCCTCCTGGGCCTACAACTAGACACAACAAATGTCTGTCTACACTTGCCATTTGAAGGGCTATTATGGCAAGCAGTTTGTGTAAGTATTCGATATCCTTGATTTCAGCAGTCATTTATGCCTTCTGGATTACAACCACAATCCACTAGTTACCCATTTGCTTGCATTAGTGCCATATTCTTCTGCAAGTAAAAAAAATAAAAAAATACCAACTACACTTTTGCTTACTAGTTGCATTTTTGTGTTTTTTTAACTTAATTTTTAATGATTTTTAACATAAGCGAACAGAACAAAAAGAAGAGGATCACAGGTACATTCAGAGAACTTTACATAGAGTCAACATCGTACTGTTTGCCGTCCACTGATTTTGTAAAGCAGTCCCATTTTCTCCAATAGTCTGTCCCTTTGTGCTGTTGTGGAGGGTGTGTAAATGTCATCATCTCTATGAAGCGGATATGCTTAACAGTTCTTATTAACATTGCCATTGAGGGAGGTGCTTGTTTGAGCCAGTATTTGGTAATCGTTTTTTTTACATGCAGCAACTATTATCCAAAAAAGTATTCATCTTGTTTACATAGACATTCTGGATTAATACCAAGGAACAATGCATAGAATAAGAAAAAGACAAATCAATTTGGGTCCCCTGGACTGAAGACATTAGTTTTATCAATTTTTTCCAGGAATCAATAATACATACCTGGGCATGACCAAAATATATGGACATGCTCAGCTTGGAATGATCCGCAGTCCCTTATTTAAGCTTTTTCACCATACCAGCTCAATGAAACAGCTAACAAGTGTCAAAATGTCAGTAACTAGTTAATTCGAGTACAAAATATGTGGTAGTTAACTAGCACACCTCAAAATGCACATATGTTGACTATTAATATATAAGTACTTTATACTATAAGTAAATTAATAGAGCCTAAAATGTGCACCGGTTAACTAAAATAAGCATTTCTAGCCATACTAATAAAATAGTAATCAAAATGTCATTCAACTAATGAGCTTTTTAGGCTCCACTCTTCGTCTAGCTGAATTTTAAGATTGCATTAATAGACAAATAGAGCCTAAAGAGTGCAGAAATAAACAAACTGATGTATTTTAACCAAAAAGGTTAACTTCTACAGTCTACAAGCCTGCAAATTGATGGTTGGTTAGATGGCTTAAAGAAGATGACAATTTCTTTTGAATGTAAGATTATCTTATTTCTTGTCCCTAATCAAATACATACATACAATGCATGCACTAAAAAAATAAGTGAACAAGTTGGATTTGTAATATTACTTTCGCTTCCATGTTAACAAGTACAGTGTAAAATGTGCATTAACTAACTCGATTGAGCTTTTTGGCCAAATTGGAGAATTAGTCCATCTAAAAATAAATATTTACCAATTGAATTTTAAAGTCACTCTGGCTGATTATCAGAGCCTGAAAAGTGCACTAGTTGACCAACTTAATCTTTTTTTTCATTACAGCAGGTAAAAGACATCAGCTAGTTAACTAATGCATAAAAATGTTCAATTGTTACCTATTACAGCCCAAAATTGCTTATTAGTTGACTTATGGTACTTTTGTTCAACTATGTTAACTGTTACAGTCATAAAATGTGTGCTGGTTAACTGGCTATAGTTTTCTGGCCATGCTAGTGAGCAACTGCTTCTACGAAATGTCCGTTAATGTGAATTTCACACCCTATTACTCAACAAAATTGGTTGCTTGCTTACTACTTGGCAGAAAGCATTTTAAGGACCACACGTACTTGTACAGTAGTTAACTTCTTTTTAGCTACACTGGTGTAAGTAGGGTATCAAAAGTCAAGAGAGCTTTTGAGGCTCTGTTAGTCAACTTGTTGAATTTCTAAGTTGCACTAGTCAACCAGGATGTGCATTTAAGGGTCACAAGAAAACTAGTGAGTAGAACCTGTCAACTAGGTAACATTAGAGTATTTTTATATCAACTAGGAATCTAGTAAAACATCATATTTGATTAGTTTGCTCTTACTGTCGACAAGTGCATCAAAAAGCCTACTGGTTGAAACGTTTGTGCTAATAGTGAAGTACTTTGGGTACTATTTGGAGTTCTGCTCCAACTTGGACAAAAATGATATTAGAAGGCAAAAAGTTTTAGTAGTACAGCAAAAGACTGAACTAGCGTGAGCAAGTGTCTTTCTTTTGATGCATAGAGAGCAAAAATTATAACTGATATCAAGAATATCGAATATATACAAAACATCTTGCTATGATCCGTTAGTTTTCATGCATCCATCAAAGCAGCCATGCATGCTCATTCGGTCTATGGACCAGACATAGCAGATAAATAAAAACGTGTCTGCTCTGACGGGATGAGGGGGGGTGAGAATGGAAACTATTCAAGCGATGCAGTCCTAACAAAAGGCCTGCGAAATGTAGAATTCCGTGCCGCAATCACTCACTCACAAGAATAAAGCCAGACAGGAGTAGGAGGAGGAGTGCACAGATAAAGTGTTTGTGTGCTCTACTCTCCAAGTTTCCATGTAATTTAATGTTGTTTAAACAGCGACGGTCTGACTGACTCTCTGCTGCTCTTGGTGAAGTTAAAAACAGGGCAGGAGTCATAATTAGTGCAGCAGCTTCACAAATAACTTAATGTACACCTTCTCAAGGGATCCGCTGACAGATATATAGGGTGGAATCATCCAAAAGCACCGCCGCACAAGTGGAGAGTTTGGGAGACACACATGTACACACTCTCAGCATCGCATCCAATCCAGTGCATTTCATCATGTGCCGTATTCCACCACGTCTCATCTGAGCGAAATAATTGAATTTTCCATTCTTTCATGTGCAGAGACGACGTGTAACCGCAAAAACAGTGGTCCCTAATTAATCGTTTGTATGGGACAGACGCTTCGCAGCCAAACACTGTGCTCTCTCTCCATTCCCAAACGCAGGGGGGACCCACATCTGCAAACACGTCATGAAGCAGCACCGGCGGACCTCACAACTTCTGCTGCCCTCGCAGCCTGCCATTTGTGTCTCATTATACGCCTCAAACGCGCACACGTCTCCACGCAGCGGTTAGTCGTCACACAGACATCTTTTGAAGTGATTCTCAACAGAGACACATTTGTTTGGCTTCGTAATAAAAACAATATTCCACGTTACATATCATAATCATGTTTCAGCTTTCACTGGCACCGCGAGCTTTGAAACCCCCCTCCTCTCTCCTATAAGGGCACTGCTGTAAAGCTGTAGGCTGCCTCTGCTCTGAGCACAGCAGTAAAAACCCTGATCAGAATCAGATGGGGGGAGGGGGGGTACACATATGACTGGGGTAACATCACAGCTCTGAGGTCTGTGGAAAGTCTTATCGCAGATCTTGGTGCGAGCCTTCTTTTAACTTTCCCTCAAACCACAAATACTGCTCAGATTAGAACATTGCTGTAGACGCAGAACCTTGATGTGTGGATGCATTACAGTGCCGGTTATTATACTTGGTTGCTGAGCTTTTTTCCTCAGGATATATGACTTTATAATTTTTACTGCATGAGTAGTAACGATACTTTAAATCTGTCACGATCAATGTTTCCACCTACAGTTTAAAACAATAAATCAGGGTAAGAGAATGAAGTAAGCAATCAAAAGTAAAATGGCTTTTGGGTGAGTTGGGAGGAGCTCCTGAGAATTAAACAGTTTTATCTTTTACAATTCCTTGAAAAGGTAATCCTATTTTATGTGACTGACCAACACATGCAGTGTATTTCTGTAAAGTTTAAGAAAAAGGAAACTTGCTTTTTAATTTTTTAGTTTTTACAACCACCTTGTACTGCAAAGTCTTTTGAGGTATATCTCTGCCAGCTTTAGAGATTTGGAGAGTGAAATTATTGCCTGCTTCTCTTTGCAAAATAGCACTACCTCAGTCAGACAGGATGGAGAGCATCTGAACAATTTTCAAATCTTGCCACAGACACTCAATTTTCTTTAGGATTCAACTTTGACTGATCCATTCTAACAGATGAATATGCTTTAATCTGAATCTTCCCTTAATAGATTTCACTGTATGTTTGGGGTCATTGTCCTGCTGGAAGGTGGACTACCACTCTAAGCTCAAGTCTTTTACAGCTTGCTGGAAGTTGTTTTGTGTTTAGCTCCAGCCACCTTGTCATCAACTGGTTGTACTTGTTGAACTGAACCATCCCCACATAACGATGCTGGTGCCGCCACCATGCATGGTGGCTTGCTGGTGTGCTCAGGGTAACGTGCAGTATTCTTCTGCCACAAATAGTGTTTTGTACATACGTCAGAATATTGCAGCTTTGATGTCATTGGACCAGAGCACATTGCTTCACATGTTTTGTGACAAACTGTATTAACAGTTTCAACAATAGTAGTATTCACAGTTAATCGATGGCTTTCTTTTTGCCACTATCCATAAAGGCCTTATTTTTACAGGCTTGACTAGTTATTGTCGGGTAGCCAGATTGTTTAAACTATTCTGTGGATCTCTGCAGTTCCTTCTGGTTTGGTATTCTGGCTGCTTCTCTGATGGATGGTTTCCTTGCTAGATCCCAGTTTGGGTGTCTTTTGCAGTTCTTTCCGCTTTAAAATTATGGATTGAAAATCTTTCTGTCAGATGTTGAAGGCTCTGGAAAGTTTTTGTAACCTAACCATATTTTAAACTTCTCCACAACTTCATCCCTGACCTATTACACCATCAGATACAATTACAACTGGTTGCATTACAGTTTATTTAGATGATACCTGAGTAAAAGGGGTTGAATATAAATGCATGCAATACTTTTAAGTTTGAAATATTTTTTTTGTCAATCACATACAATCTTAAACTATGTTTAGGTTTGCCATTATGTGGCAAAATATCTAAAAGTTCAAAAGGTATGAATACTTTTGCAAGACACTGTATGTAGTTCTCCCAGATGTAGCTCACATTTGTATTATTGCACCGAGTGTAAAGCTGCATCAGTGATATAATTGTGAAGCCCACTCGTTTCTCAAATCTTAATTTTGAGGCAGAAAGAAGCCAGGAAACAGTGATGTCTCCCATCTAAACAACCCATACTAACATAATGCATCCATTCATAAAAGACCTCTATCTGTAACTCTAGATAACGGCACCATATCGTCAGATTACATACTTTGCTTCCTATCTGCGATCTCCTGTTCCTGTCTGGCTACACAGCCACAATACAACACCACTGTATCCATTCGGCACTCCTCCATGGAGTTTATCGTCTCCGTTCATCTGCGGCGAATAATCAGACGGGACATGCTGGCTGGTACTGGGCCACGTGAAGCAAAGTGTTGCCCGTAGGTAATTGCTTCCAGTAAAATCACAGCAACTTGGATCTGAATTAATACATCCGTCTGCAGCATGCAGACTTTTACTGGCGTCAAATTGGCCACTAGAAATAGGGGAGGCTCTTTCAACTGACAGCCTGGCAAAACCTTCGGAGGTGAGCTCGACCCCTTCAAGCAGGCACCTCAAACGACAGATTTAGAGTTAAAGCGGCTTTCACCCGTGAAATATAGCACCGTATGTGTCTGCTCTGATACACCTCCTCTCTTTCCCTCAATGCGCCATGAAGGTGCTGTTTTGTTTGTGTCAGTTTACACCGTTTCCAAGGTAAATGCTGTGTTTTATGTTGTTTGGGCAACGATAAAGAAGGCGGTTGAGGTGAGGGAATGTACGTGTGGTGGTGTCAAAAAAAAAAAGAACAGCTCTCCCTCATCTGCAGCAGAGCGTGAACACACAGACATATTTTAAATGTAGATGAATTTAATTACCCTCAACTGGAACAACTAGCATCAGTCTTCTTAACGACTGTATATAGAGATGTTTCAGATAATTTATTTTCAAGTTGTAATTTATTACACTATAATGCTTTTAAATAAAATAAATATAGTGGCATGTATTCACATGGCTTGAATATTTTTATATTTCGTCACATTACAAGCAAAAAACAGTGTACTTTATAGGGATTTTACTTGATAGAACAAATTAAGTAAAAAGGCTAAATGTACATGGCTTTCCACTTTACAAATAAATCTGGAAATTTTGGAATCCACTTTTATTCAGCAATCTTCACTCCAATACCCACTAAAAAAAACTGTCGGTCAGCTGCATTAAAAGAATAGCCTAATTAGAAGGCAGTTATGTGTAATGTGGTTGTAGATCAGGGATAAAGATGTAGTGAAGTTTGTAAAATAGCATTTCAAGCTTTGAACAGGTTACAGAGAACTGCTCAAGCCATCATAGTCAGAAAATAGAAGCGGAAAGGCAGAACACAAACCTGCTAAACCATTGTCATTTAAGCAGGGTTATGCAGCCTTTACAGCCATACTCATACTAAGTACATTTTGTCTGGAGCCACACAAACTCAGTGACCTCACAAAAAAAAATAGCTTACCCAATTTTAAACATACTTACTGTATAAAATTGTAACTTAAAAAAATTATCCAGAACTAGAATTCAATTCTCTCTTCTTTTTTTTAAAATCTGTATGAGGAAATGATCACATATTGAAGAAATTATTTTTATCACCTTTGTTTCTGCATTGTGATGCACATGCATGTAGAAAACAATCAGAAAAAGAAAATATCCCTTGTGTTATTATGCTCTTGTTGTTGGTCAAAGTTATTAGGACTCGCTGTGGAGGACCTTAACAGCCACATGCTGTCATGATCTTATGTTGCTTGGGTTGGTTTCTGTGTTTCCACTCTTGATTATTTCCTTGCTTATGTTGTAATTCTTGCTTATTAATTCATTCATTGTACTTAGTTTAATAGTTCTTGCTTTTCCATTAGATCAGTGGTTTTCCCTTAGTGATGGTTTATTTCTCCCTCACCTCCTCTCAAGTTCGTTAGCCTTCTTTACCTCAGCCCTTTTGCCTGGTCTTCTCTCACAGCTTGACTCTGGTTGCCAATCAGCTACCTGTCAACTAATTAAGCTCCCAGTATTTAAGCTCCTCATTCTCCTGCACAGATTGTCTATATCAATCAATCAATCAAACTTTATTTATAAAGCGCTTTTCATATGAGTTGCAACTCAAAGTGTTTTACAGATTAAAATGACTATATGTGCTATATATTGGCCTATCACATACATGCCTAATACAATACACCAATGTTTGTTGCTATAATATGATAAAATAAAAAGTTCAAGAGCTATGCATACTTTGTCGAGGTAGTGTAAAGTAATTCATCAGGTTTTCAAAAGCTTTAGGTCCAATTTTAAAATCACACTCTAAGCAACGTGACCAGTGATGTAACAGGGATCACTTTTCAGTTAAATATTCACAAAGGTAAAGTAAAAAAAGGTTGCAAAGAGGAAAGAGAAGAAGCTCACTCTCCCTTTTCAACGGAAAGACTCAGCTATTGAATTGCACTGTACTGCAGGCAGCACTCGATCGGGGAGAGATATAACACGCTTAACAAAAGAGCTACACACAGATAACGTAACTCATCCGTCAGTCACCATGTCACTCGGTGTGTGTATCAAAGATCAGACGGCAGCTTTATCTCGCCCTCATCTTGTCTCTATCAAATCTTTGCTGCTGCTCTCACAGCGTCTTCTCCCATTTCAGGATTTATGCCAGAGTGAGTTAACACACTGACAAAGCTCGGGGTCGGATCATGCAGGGAGGTCTGATGGCTGTCACATAATGTTTGACTCTAAGGAGCTCTGTTCCTCTCTGGACCAATGGAAGTGTGTATATAAGATCAGTTTTTCTTAAAATCCTTCACTACACAACTTTTCATAGAAAGAGACTAGGAAAGGATAAAAGCTTAAAATTCTCTGCATGTTTTGTGTTGGAGCTAGATTCTGAGGATTTTGACAAGGTGGAGTAAGTTCTACACTCAAAGCTAAAACACCAACTTTCCATCAGGGAGTCGATAAACTCATAGCAACGACTTTTCCATTAAAAACAATGCTCCAAGGCCAGAATCTGTGTGTTTCTTCCCACACTCCCAACTTGCAGGAGATATGTTTATAACTGGCGTCTCACCGCCACACTGAAAAAAGCTAAAATCATGTCATTCTCCAATGTTTTTACAGGAACATGTGAGCCATATTAATTTCGAGTATAGATTTGGCTGCGGTCAATGCTAAACGCAGACTTAATGAACAGGAAGAAGTGGTACCATGAGGGAAACTGAAGTATCAATAGGAGCCCCAATTATTTTTCTCCTTTTTGGAAAAATATGAACAAAGCAAATCAAACCTGAGTCATGTCTTAGGTTTTAGAGCTGTAATAAAGTGAGAAAACTTTGGCAAGCTTAGCTGTACAACCATTCCAAGAGAATCGTATTATCCCATAAATCTCAGTCTAGAGATTAGGGAAAATGCACACACACCCAGTATGGAAAATACTTAAAACATAGAAATGGTAATTACCATACTTCTTTCTTTTGAAACATTTTTATTACACAATTTATAATCCCTGGGGGTGTGCGTGTGCCTCTCTCTCTCTCTCTAAGTTCAACAAGTGTGACTTTTCTACCACCTAGTGGCCATCTGGCAGTGCATTTTCTGCTCAATGTGTCTCTGAATTCCCTTCTCAAAAACCCTGACTGATCTAGGCCACAACCCAGGCAGATTACAATTCTTACCCTCTTGTTCCTCTGATGTAAATCTATCGCTATGTGCAGCAGAATTTAGATCAGTAAGATTTCAGTTAGAAGCTGTGCCAGATAAAAGCAGAATACAAGAGAACTGCATGGCTACTATACAGAAAGTCAAAGCTTAAGAATATTTCATCAACAAAAATATGACAAAGAGCAAATTACTGTAATATGGCTAGATAAAGTCTAATGTACTCAACAGAAGAAACGGTAAAATCAACTCAAATCTGAACTAACTTAAACTGTGATGCAATATTTCAGCCACTAGATGTGCCCCTAAGCAAAAGAGTAAGGCCTCTAACCAATTTTGGTTCTGTACGAAAAATACGGTATAACAGAGGATCTCCATTCACCTATCCATCGCTGGACAAACACTCAAAGATTTTCAATAATGAATATCTCGCTTCACCCCAATAGCTAAATACCCCCAACATGCATGTGCTGAAATGTGGTGGAAACTAAAGCACCCTGGAAAAAAATCTTAACAGGCATTCTTTACTTAAATCATAAAAAAGAGGAGTTAAAAATGTGTATGAAACAAAGTACTTAACCTGTATTATCAATTATTTTACTAAATAAAGCTATAAGTGCTTTTGTTATGGCGTAGACGTTTAAATTTTTAAACCATTTATTTAAATGAGTGTAGGCACATACTGTACGTATGATCCCCTTCATATTTATTTTAAACACTGATGTATAAAATACGGTGGCTGAGAAGTGCAAAACACTTTTACATTTAAAAATTACAAAAAATTACAATTCCAAAAACACAAATGTATTTTTTTTTAAAACACATTTACAAAAATATGTATATTTACAAATTTAAAAACAAATTCACATAAAAAACAAAATTAAATGTCAAAAATGTATTTTTTGAAATGTAACTTTGTTTTTTAATTGGTTGTGTTTTTAAAAATCTAATTTAGTTTTTGGATTTGTAAATTAGTTTTTCCTATGAAAATGAGTTTTGCACTTCTCAGCCAGTGTAATAAAGGTTTATAATAAATACAACTATTATTGTGGCGCTATAACATCACACTGACAATTTTTTGAAAGTGCCAAACGTTAAATTAGGTGTTTCCGACATACAGCTCTCAGAATGAGGCCCTGTTTACACGAAGGAAAGATGCAGATATTTCCCTGCGGTTTGGCCTCTCATTTACACAAAAACCCCGTTTTTATTACAGAAAACGATTATTTCTAAAAACTCCAGCCAAAGGGAAGATCTGCGTTTTCTCTGTTTTAAGCGTTTGTGTGTGGACAGAAATAACCGGGGCTTTTCGGCTCCGCAACGTCACTTTACGCGACAAAAATGGTCCGACCTCACTTGTGCGACCTGTGTTTACACTCAGAAACAGCATTTTGCCCTCAGAGATGTGTTGGCATTATCGATTGTCCAAGCGCTTTTTGCTTGATTGTTTTTACACGCTCAAGATAGAACATAGAAAGCTACTTTTAGTGGATAGGATTTAGGGTAATACTGCCCCCTACAGGTTTGGCATGTCTATGAATGTGCTTAGCAACGCACTTATGTGGTTAGGTGTGGACAAAGTTTTTTTTTTCAAACAAGGTGGTGAGAATATTCTTCTTTTTTTTTACCCGGCTACGTGTGTACATGGCCTGAATTTGTGTAGCCTTTGACCAAGGCCAGGTTATCCAATGGGCAATATGGGTCCACACCCATGGGGGGCGCACCCCTACAGGGGCCCCACGTGAGCAATTTTAAAGAAGAAAAAAAATAGTCTTCAAATTAAAAAAAAATGGCAGAGATCGGCACTGGTGGAGATAACCAATAAGATCGGTACTATTTTTCTCTTACCTTAACAGAGTTACTTAAGCCGTTTTCAGACAGAAGTTCTGGAATATTTGCGGACAATTCCATCCGGTCTTTACCCGGAGTTGTGTTTTCAAACATGCCACTTTTGTCCGGAACATTTCCTTTGGGCTGCTTTCACACAGCAAGAAATGTACCGGAGGATCCTGATGAATATCTGTGGGGTGGGGGGTTCTATGTGGATATTACGTAAACTTAGTGCAGTGGGCGTACATGTCATTTCCCCAAACAAATGCATTATTGTAAAGATGGTAGACGAAACAGCAGATCTACTCGCAGGGCTCGTCTTTGTGATGTGTGCAATTTTGGAAACGCTTAAGAGAAATCGATGAAGAAGCTGAAAGGAAAATAGTGACATTTATACGTCATCATCGTGTGCGCTCACAGCGTTCCCTGCCCCTCTCCCCTTTTCCCCACCGCCCCACACCCCCCCAGCTTTCGCGGAACATTACCTGACTGTCTGAATGCAAACACCATAACACAAAAAGTCCGCTCTTGTTACTAGGTCTTAATCCTTAAAATTACCGGTAAAGGGTATCCAGACAAAGTCCGGAAGATTGCTTTCAGACTCAAAAGCAAAACAGACGAAGTCCGGAAAATTACCGTTTTTTATGGCCTGTTTGAAAGGGGCTATAGTTCCAAAGACGCAATTGTGGGAACAGTATTTGCGTTTACATGAACAAAAGGAATCCGATTAAAAGCCTGTTCGTATAAACAGCGTAAAACAATAAAGAGATTCTGATTAGAATTTGACTGTGTACACACAATAAAGGCTTATAGATGTAAAACTGTGACCAGAAGAAAAATAAAAGCACGCTCTTAAGAACGTTGTACCGCTCTATTTTAAACACTCGCAGCCATCTTTGTTTACAGCAGACGTCTGCTACTTCTTCTTTCACGGCCATTTCCGGTATTTTAGATAGTTCTGCGCATATCAAAATTATTTATTCCGATCAAACGTGTGGCAGATGTAAACACTTGTTATAATCAGATTCATTTTTTCCAGGGCCCATGTACACGGTCAAATTCTAATCCAAACTATGACCTGTTTAAAGACATTTTGCACATGTAAATGCAGCCATTGGCAACATGTCAAAGATGAGAAGAAGATGTGTTTATCAAGTAGTCTGTCATTTACTGACACATTCTTTGTACAACGTAAGGAGGAAAATCAGGAAAAAGAAGACATCGTGGATGATGGTGAGCCAAGGCTCTGTTAGCTACACAACCTGAGGCTAGCTGTAGCAGCGGCAGCTCAGACTGGGTTTATCTGGTGTGGGACGCCGCATTGTGGGGGACAGTTCACAAAAATACTTGCGCTGTTATTATCGATTGTGGAGCTACTGTTTTTAATAATTGGGAGACAAGATATCCAGCTTCATCCCGTGATCAAGGTTTGGGCTGTAAAGTGCGCCCAAATCTAAAGATCTGCTGTGACTTTTTTTGGCGGCAGGGGAGCCCTTTAAACACTTTGTGCCCAGGGGCCTCTGCTATCATAATCATAATTGGAAAAATACAAATTTGGCCTCCATGCAGAGGTGGTTGCACCAGATCTTTCTGTATGACATTTTCACTGATTTGTGTCATTTTAGAAAAGATGCAGACAAATCTTAAGATAAAAAATATTACAAAATAGTATTTTGCCCTCTATTAACTACAATCCTTTGGTTTCCTTTTATTTTCATAGTAAACAGGACCACAAACATCAAACATATTTTATTAAAATGTGGACTTTGTTGCATGAATTTATTAAACTAGGACAAAAGTAGCCTGGCAATTCAAAGAATAAGTTTGTTTTTGAGCACAAATACATACGTAAAAAAATAAAATCGAAAAACCTTTTGCAAATTGTGTGTCTTCCTTTTAATAAGGTAAACATGTGAGACTCATGATTTGGATTTACAATGATTTACAAACACCTTTTTTACAAAACTGATTAAATGTTGTGTGTTCACTAAAATTTTAAATTTCAGTGATTTTTTTTCTTTATTTTTGTGGCTTGCAAGTATTTTCAATTTAATGATTTTGATCCACATGGCAAAACATTTGGAATAAAAATCCAATAAGAAACTTTCTTCTTCAAAACAAACAAAAACTGTTCTACTCATTTCCTTCCATAATTGGTATAATTGAAAGATTTTTATTAACATTTATTGGAGAGTAAAAATCGTTTATGCGTAATCCATAACTTTCTTTTTCTTTTGATCAAATGTATGTGACACAGAGGCCCATTCCTTTTTGCTTCTCTTCAAAATAGGAATGAATGTACTAATCAAGGAAGATGCACTTGCATTAGTCGTCATGAATAAAGAAACAGTAACAACAAAATGGCTACCTCCCTAAACCTGATGGTATCTACAAGCAGAACAATAACCCAAAAGTTGATCTGAAACAGCAAAATAAGTTTATCTTACCAAACCGGACTGTGAGAGATTTTGAAAGAGGTAAAAAACAAAACAATGTTTTCAGTGTAGATTGTACTTTTGTGCAGAAAAAAAATAGATTTATTTATTTATGGATTTTTACACAACCTAAACAGGGGTGCCAGTAAGTGTGGAGGCTGCTGTATTTAAATCAGTTCTGACCAGTTGAGCAACTGTTTTAAATCTACCTGTGGACAGCAGAAGGAAAAGAAAAAAAAACATTTAGGAATGATGAGATCAAAAGCTTGTATCCCATCAATGATTTTGCTTCTAATACTTGGAAAACGCCCCAAGTTTACATGTTGAAGAATCCTTGAACAAGTTTGCTGAATGCCACATTTAGTGTTCATCAGTTGTAGCCCACAATAAAAAAAAATATTTGTTCAATACATATAATGCCATCCCAGCCAAGATATGTAGCCATATTTAGCAAGCATTTGATCATAAACAGTTAATTTGTGCCAAGAACTTCTCTCTGAAAAAGAAATCCCCACTGGGTTTCCCCTTTCTTTTCTAAACCGCCATGAGTTTGCAAGATCTACTGTAATTAATTCTACAGCCCGTGAAGCAGTAAACACAGAGGACTGCATCTCTGGAGAGCTCCATGACCAGGCCTTGATAGAGGATCACAAATGACCTTGCTACATTGTTTCATCTGAATTACAGCCCTGGACAATACTGTAAACGACAACAGAGAATATGGCTGAGCTGAAGAGTTATGATCACCACGGGCTATCACAGACCACCAACATCGCGTTTTATGGTTGTATCTATCACTGTTATGTATTGCTGTCTTGGGTTCTGAATGTATATACAGATGAGACCTTGGTGCTTTGACCTCTGAAGGGTTCCTTTACTGAAAGCTATAAGAAACTATTACCAGCAATCACAGCAAATAGGTGGAAGAACACTTGGGACAGGTGAGACCTACTTTTTTACTTTTTGGTCCAAATGCAAATATTCCACAGGTATCTAAAAAAATGAATATTGTGTAAAACTTCTATATTTTTTGTCAGTTATTTCAGGAAGTGAAACTAGATTAATTACACAGATAAAAAAACAAATTCAGTGTCTAGCAAATTATGAATATTACAAAAGATTAAAAAAGGGATTCTTTTAATCCATAAATTACATGCTATGGCCTGTTTGAAAGACTGCTGACATGCCAGTTGTCCAACAGATAGCCATTAACACCCTCCACAGAAAAGGTAAGCCACAGAGCCAAAAGTCATTGTTAAAGAAACAGGGATTTCACAGTGCTGTATTCGAGCATATCAATGGAAAGTTGCGTGGAAGGAAAACCTTAGATAGAAAAAGGTGAGTGGAACGGCACAGAATCCTTGTTGCCTTAAGTTCAGTGTGAAGTTTCCACAGTCGGTCAGGGGCAGAGATAGGGGGTTGCAACTTGGGCTGAAGTCCCGGATGTTTTCTGAGAAGCCCCGAATCTGAATTTTACGTTTGAAGGGGAAAAAAGCCTCTCGGAAATAAGCTGCAATACCAAAGTCCAACAGCGAGGTAGCAGCTGTATAAATAGCCTGCACACAGCCTGCCCGAGTCCCCTGAAGAAGAAGCGCTTCAGAAGCCTCCCTGCTTTCTGGGAATACTGCGCAATGCACATTGAACGCACGCAAGAGAAGACTGTTGTTGACATGGATATTAGGAACTTTTTTTGACAAAAATTACAGATTGACAACAACAACCATGATAAAACAGATCATGGGTAAGGTTGGTGAATCTTATTTTAAAAAATGCTGGTTTGCTAAATGTCCGCTTACAATCAGTAAAGTTTTGGGACAAAAAATTAATGGTAACAGGATAATGTGTGTATGTGGTTACATGGGAAGAATATGAAAAGTGCTTGGATAATAATCATAAAAATAAAGTAAATAACATAGAAGCTGATGTTCTCCAGATGACTGAGAAACAACTGAAAAAGAGTAGTGTTACAGTTAGTAAATACAGCTAGTTAAATATGGAGAGTATATATAAAATATAATATATATTATGCTTTTTTGTTGTCCATCAGTTTAACCGACGGTGTAAAAAAAACAAAAAATATGTCATAATAAAATTTTACCCATCTATTCTATAGGTTTAAATTTTTATTCATTTTAGTAAATACTCAATCTGAACAAGCAGAACGATCCACAAAGTGCAATCACACATCAAGCAGAATACATGTAACGTTTTTTCTCCACAGTGACAAAAACCACTGATTGTGGCCCCAGTAACAACATATAAACAATAAAATTAAATGTGAAAAGCACACCCGCGTGTGCGCAATCAAATGTTTCGAGCAGTATTACTGCAGAGGCTGTTATCATACATTTTTAAACTTTTGCCTTGGACAGATGACTTCTCATGGGTGTTCTGATGTTCTAGAAGCTAAATCCGCACTCTGCTGCCCAACCAGAGACTGGGGTTAAAAGCGCCACATCAGCCAAAGTTTTGAACTCAGGGAACATTTCAAACTGAAGTGATCAGAAATCGTAAAGAGTCTCTGAATGAGCCGTTTCCTGACATGCAAGCAATTGCTTCAGTGGGAGGAAATACTGCAGCATATGCGTCGTTTCTGCATCGGTGGTTGGCACACCAGGCTCTTTGGAGCGCCTCTGTGATCAGCCACACTGGTTGCAGTTGCGCCCTGAAGCCTTCGTAGCTCTTCAACGCGCTGTGAGCTCCTAGATTGCGAAATGTATGGGAATAAATCCCTAACATTAATTAAGAGCGTATTTTGTCAATTTCAGAGCATTATTTGTTGTTTTTATGCTCAGATCTTATGCTTTTCTCCCTCAAAACAATGTTCACACATAAAATGTTCCTTCTTCTCTTCAAATATGTGTGCTTTTGAGCTTCATTCCTCTGTGCTCAGATCTCTTCTCAGCGCTTTCAAAACCTGCTCTCGCGGGTTTTTCCTTTGCTCTCATTTTGAGGCAAAATAACCCTGCCAAAAGTCCTCCAGCCAATAGGAAGCCTGATATGATGCTGACCAATGAGCTCGTCACAGTCTTCTTTGGGGTGCGCTCGTTTCAATATACTCAGGTGGGCGCGCTCATCATTGTTAGTGGAAGAAGAAACCTCTGCCCTAACGGTCTTTTGAGCTTTCTAACAGCTTAGCAGAACTCAGCTGACTGTCAGCCAACATGGTTGACGACGGAAATCTGGAACCTGAAGTATGAATAATTTTTAATGGTGAGATGGCCGTATGGCCATAAAATGACCGCATTCAGTTTAATGGGATGCAAAACTTTTGCTGGTGGGAGTAAAACGAGCGCACCCCAAAGAAGACTGTGACGAGCCCATTGCTCAGTATCATATCTGGCTTCCTATTGGCCGGGGGACTTTAGGCAGGGTTATTTCGACTCAATACCAAGAGCACAGGAAAATTCGCGAGAGCAGGTTATGAAAGCGCAGAGAAGAGATCTGAGCACAGAGAAATTAAGGTCAAACGCAGGGGAGTCATACTTCTCCATGCTTCATTCTGCTGACAAGCTATTTGGTGATGCTGTTTTCAGCCTTCAGCAGGACTTGGCACCTGTCCACATTGCCAAAGTTACCAAAAGCTGCTTCAACAACCATGGTTTGATTGGCTAACGTACTGCCCTGACCTGAATTACGCAGAGAATCTGTGGAGTATTGTCAAAAGGAATATGAGGGACACCAAACCCAATAATGTCGATGACCTAAAGGCCGCTATCAAAGCAAACGGGCTTCCATTACATCTCAGCAGAACCACAGCCTGATAGCCTCCATGCCATGCCACGCCATGCTAATGCAGTAATTCTTAGAAAAGGAAGTCCAACCAAGTTTTTGGTGTATATAAATTAACATACTTTTTAGAAGTCTGACATTTCTGTTTTAAATATCTGATTTTACTTATTTTGTGTAGAATTCAAATTTTCTGAGACACTGAATTTCAGGTTTTTATTAGCTGTAAGCAATGAATCATCCAAATGACAAGAAATAAAGTAATGTGTGTGATGAATCTATATAATAAACATGCTTCACTTTCCAAAATGAGGGACAAAAAAAATTACCCTGAACACACCAAGTGCACATCGCAAAAGCATTAGCTATGCTATGCGTAAAAGACTTGAGACTGGGGCTGGGGTTCACCTTCTAAAAGCACAAAAACCCTAAACAAGCAACAATAGATATAGTACGAAGGTATAGACCAAAGCATATTAATGTGTTAGAATGAATAAATTAGGTAAGAATGAACAAAACGCCAATCTCTGAATTTGCAAAGACAACCCAAAAGACTTAAGTGTGCTACAGTATGTGACTCTACAAAGTGTTGACACAGGGGGGCTGAAAACCTATGCTCACCATACTTTTCGGATCTTTTTTTACAATTTGAAAATCTTTGTTTTATTTAATCACATAAAATCTCTATAAAATCTACTGGCATTTGTGGTTATAACATCACAAAATGGGAAATAGTCTAAAGGGTATGAAACATTTTTCAAGGCACTGTAAACTGTGTACAGAGATCTTCTTTTCTTAAAGTGTAAGTGAACCCCCTGAAAAATCATAACCCCGCCCCCAGACAACATTTGAAAATTCTACAAAGTGGGCAGTGCCAGGAAGAACGGAGGGGTATGTCTGTGAGACCATGCCTGTGACACAATCAATGCCTGTGACGTAAAGATGTACCGCTCTCCACCAATCACAAAATTCAAATGCAGTAGTCACCCTTCAACCCTAAGGGGGCAGCACTAAGACGTCTTTAGACCAAAAAGTGTAGAATTAAACAAGTTTACACCAAACTGTAAAAAAAAATCCCAGAAACTGAAAGTAAATACCCATTAATACTGTTTAAAAGCAAAAAAAAAGTTGTTTTGGGGTTTAGTTACTCTTTAAAGAGCAATACTTTAACTGTCTTTTGTAGAAAAGAAATTAAACAAGCATTTCACGTAAAACCAACCTCATATATTTAACAGTGTACATTTTTCTTGTAGCCTCTCTCTGTACAACCTGCACGCATTTTGTCTCACACATCAATAAAAGAAAGCGACTGAGTTTCCCTGGCAAAGAGATCCTGCTAACAAGCAGGAAAGCTGTGACAGAGGTACAGGGACCAAAGGCATACATAGATGATGTGTTACAACACAGCAATAAAACAGACTGTTTGATAGGCACTGAGGCAGTATAATTGGAGCACATGTTAGACACAGAGAGAGTGCCCTGGTGGTTGATGTTCCTCAAAGTAGCACTGTATGTCAGCCTTTTCTCAACAAACCAGGGAGTCTGTCTGCATAAACGTTGTATTTCCCCAGTGAGCAACGACAGGCTTTTAGTTACGCTTTAAACTGATCTTTTTGCCACCTGCTGTTTTCGTGCATCTGTATGTTCTTTTTTAATTAAGAGATTCACTCCTGCTGATATAGATTGCACAAACAAAAAAAATTCTGAGCTCCAGCTCATTATGTATTTCAGGCATCACATACAGTTTATCAGGCACAAGATCCTGTCCTGCGCAAATAGAATGACAAGCAATCTTTTATTGAACCAGGCATAAACAAGGTTTAATGTCAGATGCTCTTTCCACTTCTTTCCATCCATCTCTAGTCAGCACTTGGTGGCAGGACTGGCATGAAGGAATATAATATGAGGTATATCCAAAAGTGAGATTCGATTTGTCACGTCTAACAGGTTCATTTGGCACCAGACACCACTTGACAGCAGATGTAAATGACACCTATACATATTGCTGCTTTGTTCACGAATAGTCATTTTGTCTTTAAGTCTTTCACATTATTGTGAAGGAACCTAATATTTACGACATTGCCTTAGTTTGCAGGCATGCATTTCTGCAGAACTCTGGAAGTCACACTACAACATTTTAATCAAGAGGAGGTCTTCACTTTGATGTTTTCATTGCAATCATTTGTATTATTTTACCTTACTAGAAATCATGTTCTAGTTTTGGTTCTGTGATTGGTGTTGTCTTGTCTGTCAGCCTGACATTTTACTCTAAAATACTTTTGTATACAGAGCAGTTTATGGTCGACTCAATGAACACAAAGTGTCCAGGTTATCAAGTGCAATACAAGCCCCAATCATCATCCCTCCACCTTTTTGTTAAGACAGTTGGTCAGAGAGGTTTGTGCATTATGGTCTACCTTCTCTACTTTGGTCTTACTTTTTAAAACACATCGTTTCAGATCTCTTCTGTTTTAATATTCCGAATGCAGTGGACCCCCACCTATTTGCAGCTCAGTATTTGCAGATTCACCTATTAGTATTACCAAATTTTTCCATGGAACATCTAGTCACAGATTTTTTTATGTAAAGCATATTTAAATATTAGAAAAGAAAATGCAGCTTGGTAAGCTGAAATTCGCAGTGCTATTTGATACGGTAATGGTTGGCATAAGCAAAGCAGCCAATCCAGGATTTATTTTCCCTGCCACTGATTGGCTGTTACCAAAGAAGGCTGTGAATACTAGCTTCTGCTGTAGTGTTAAGATGGTTTTCCCTGCACATATTAATGTATATTTCATGCTTGAACTTTTAAAATAGGCAATTATAAGCATTTTTAGAGGTGATCTCAAGTATTCACAGATTTTAGTCATTTGTATACGGTTGTGGTTCCTCCCTTAGCACACACCATCATCCTCCAGATCATTAAAATGCCAAAATCTCCTGTTTTTATAGTTTTTCACAATTGTTGTGTCTAAGAGTATAAAAACACATCTTCCCCCTTTAACCAGATATTACGACACATATCAGCTCAAATCTGAGGGTCTTTTAGTAAGTAGTGCAGGGTTGTGACATTACCCAGAAGCTCCATGGCATCATCCTCATCCTCTAACTCTTCTTCTACGACAGAGGAAGCAGGACTGTTGACAGAGTCAAAGGAGTCCTGGGACAACATGGCTGCCAGGAGCTTCTTGTGATGCTGCTGCTGTTCCTTTAGCCCTTTGCTTTTGGTTTCCATCTTCAAGCTAGGGAAAGACACACAGAATTAGGGCTAAATCCCCTGGGATTATACTAAAATAAGATGCATGACATGGTCACTTACTGCTAGAAAATATTCAAAAGTTGAAATAGTTGTTTTTGTGATGCCTTAAAGTTTTTCCAGTATAATCATCTATCTGTAATCTATCAGGTTTATGGCTCTGCAGAGTCCGCATTTCTAATAAGAACTATTGCTTTTGTCTCAGCTGGGTAGATTTAGATGACTGCGGTCTTTGCTTACTAGACAAAATAAATTTAGGTGTCACACAGGTGGAGTGCACCTTCTTATAAATAGCTTGTGAAGAGAAGATAAGATGAGATGATTGTGCAAGTGGTGCATGCAACCATCAAAACTTTCAAACAGAAAGTCAAGCTGAAGTTGCATGTGCTGAATGCAAAATGCTCCACTCTTTAGTCAAAACTAAGAAAGTTAAGCACATCAACCCACTTCTAAAGTACTTACAATGGCTCCCTGTATCTCAATAAATAGACTGAAAATTTTTTTTTCTTGTCTAATCTGGAACAAACTTCCAGAAAACTGCAAAAATGCTTAAATCCTAAATTCTTTTTAATCAAGATTAAAACCCACTTGTTTAGAGTTGCCAATGACAGTTCTTTTAATATGTCCTGCAGTGCCTTTTTGTTCTGATTATATAAAACACTTTGAATTGTCTTGCTGTTGAAATGTGCAATACACATAAACTTGCCTTGCAACATTGATTTAGTTAGTTTACCCTTTAGAGTGTAGCACTTAGCAAAGTCGACCCCCCATGCAAGTATATATGAGAACCAGAGTAGAAGGACTCCTGAAATTAAAATAAGGTTTTTTGGAGGTACTGGAGTATCTAGTACCTTACCTCAGTGTCTCAGCTTCCTGCTCCCCAAATGTCTCTCATTTGCTTATTATATCCCCTGTCTTGCATTCCAGTAATCAAGCTCCTCAGCATAAATACTAAAAGGTTTCTCTCATTCTCTGTCTCTCTCCTGTTGTTGCCACCAGCTGTTTTTGTTATGACCCCAGGTGAGGTCCAGGGGCCTGTACCATGAAGGTGGCTCAACAAATTTGGGGTTACAGGATTGGTTTTGAATTGACAAAACCAAACCGATGCAATCAGGCTTAATTGGTACCATGACGCAGGTTATCAACTTTCTCTGTCAACTCAGGCTTTGATCCTTAAGCTATGATTAATCCACAGGCGCGTGCACATAAAAGAGTGACGACGACACTGAACAACCAATCGCGTTCGATATGGATAGAGCGAGAGCTATATACTTTTCAACGGAGGAGCAAGAGATTATTCTCCAGAAATATGAAGAATTTTGAAATATTTTTCAAGTACGCAGTAACACTGTATCTGCTGCCAAAGCAAGAGAACAATCGTGGAGGAAGATTGCTGATTGTGTTAATGCGTGGGTTAAACAATTAATGTACATTTAAGTAGGCTAAGCATATTAAAATATATTAAATGCTAAAATGAAAATGTATTCGTGTTGATATATATATATATATATATATATATATATATATATATATATATATATATATATATATATATATATATATATATATATATATATATATAATGTGTGTAGATGTATGTAAAATGTGAAAGTATAGGCTATCACATCCTAAGAAAGATTGATATTCATTAATTTTTAGATGCAACCCCAACTCCAAACGGTCTTGGCAGCAGATCAAGACAAAATATAAAAATATAATTCAAAGTGGTGAGTATTTACCATATCTTTTATTATTTTCTTTGAACATTTAATCACAAACATACGGAAGAGGATTAGGGCCACTGAAGAAAAAAAATTTGAATTCTGAGAAAAAAGTCAGAATTCTGAGATTAAAGTCAGAATTCTGACTTTTTTCTCAGAATTCTGATTTTTTTCAGAAACCTAAAACTACGGAAGAGGATTTGGGCCACTGAAGAAAAAAAAATAGAATTCTGAGAAAAAAGTCAGAATTCTGACTTTAATCTCAGAATTCTGACTTTATTCTCAGAATTCTGACTTTAATCTCAGAATTCTGACTTTAATCTCAGAATTCTGACTTTATTCTCAGAATTCTGACTTTTTTTGGAAATGAAAAAAAATCCTTTGTAAATTTTTTTTTTGTTTTAGGTTTCTGAAAAAAGTCAGAATTCTGAGATTAAAGTCAGAAGTAAAATTTTTTGTTCGTTTTAGGTTTCTGAAAAAAGTCAGAATTCTGAGAATAAAGTCAGAATTCTGAGATTAAAGTCAGAATTGTGAGAATAAAGTCAGAATTCTGAGATTAAAGTCAGAATTCTGAGATTAAAGTCAGAATTCTGAGAATAAAGTCAGAATTCTGAGATTAAAATCAGAATTCTGAGATTAAAGTCAGAATTCTGACTCTTTTTTGGAAATGAAAAAAAAAATCCTTTGTAAAAAATTTGGTTTGTTTTAGGTTTCTGAAAAAAGTCAGAATTCTGAGAATAAAGTCAGAATTCTGAGAATAAAGTCAGAATTCTGAGAATAAAGTCAGAATTCTGAGATTAAAGTCAGAATTCTGAGATTAAAGTCAGAATTCTGACTTTTTTTTGGAAATGAAAAAAAAAATCCTTTGTAAAAAATTTGGTTTGTTTTATACGGAAGATACGGAAGAGTATTAGGGCCACTGAAGAAAAAAAAATAGAATTCTGAGAAAAAAGTCCGAATTCTGACTTTAATCTCAGAATTCTGACTTTATTCTCAGAATTCTGACTTTAATCTCAGAATTCTGACTTTATTCTCAGAATTCTGACTTTAATCTCAGAATTCTGACTTTAATCTCAGGATTCTGACTTTTTTTTGGAAATGAAAAAAAATCCTTTGTAAAAAAATTTGGTTTGTTTTAGGTTTCTGAAAAAAGTCAGAATTCTGAGATTAAAGTCAGAATTCTGAGATTAAAGTCAGAATTCTGAGATTAAAGACAGAATTCTGAGAATAAAGTCAGAATTCTGAGATTAAAGTCAGAATTCTGAGAATAAAGTCAGAATTCTGAGATTAAAGTCAGAATTCTGAGAATAAAGTCAGAATTCTGAGATTAAAGTCAGAATTCTGAGAATAAAGTCAGAATTCTGAGATTAAAGTCAGAATTGTGAGAATAAAGTCAGAATTCTGAGATTAAAGTCAGAATTCTGAGATTAAAGTCAGAATTCTGAGAATAAAGTCAGAATTCTGAGATTAAAGTCAGAATTCTGAGATTAAAGTCAGAATTCTGACTCTTTTTTGGAAATGAAAAAAAAAATCCTTTGTAAAAAATTTGGTTTGTTTTAGGTTTCTGAAAAAAGTCAGAATTCTGAGAATAAAGTCAGAATTCTGAGAATAAAGTCAGAATTCTGAGATTAAAGTCAGAATTCTGAGATTAAAGTCAGAATTCTGACTTTTTTGGAAATGAAAAAAAAATCCTTTGTAAAAAATTTGGTTTGTTTTAGGTTTCTGAAAAAAGTCAGAATTCTGAGATTAAAGTCAGAATTCTGAGATTAAAGTCAGAATTCTGAGATTAAAGTCAGAATTCTGAGAATAAAGTCAGAATTCTGAGATTAAAGTCAGAATTCTGAGAATAAAGTCAGAATTCTGAGATTAAAATCAGAATTCTGAGATTAAAGTCAGAATTCTGAATTTTTTGGAAATGAAAAAAAAATCCTTTGTAAAATATTTGGTTTGTTTTAGGTTTCTGAAAAAAGTCAGAATTCTGAGATTAAAGTCAGAATTCTGAGATTAAAGTCAGAATTCTGACTTTTTTGGAAATGAAAAAAAAAATCCTTTGTAAAAAATTTGGTTTGTTTTAGGTTTCTGAAAAAAGTCAGAATTCTGAGATTAAAGTCAGAATTCTGAGAATAAAGTCAGAATTCTGAGATTAAAGTCAGAATTCTGACTTTTTTGGAAATGAAAAAAAAAATCCTTTGTAAAAAATTTGGTTTGTTTTAGGTTTCTGAAAAAAGTCAGAATTCTGAGATTAAAGTCAGAATTCTGAGATCAGAATTCTGAGATTAAACTGAGATTAAAGTCAGAATTCTGACTTTTTTGGAAATGAAAAAAAAAATCCTTTGTAAAAAATTTGGTTTGTTTTAGGTTTCTGAAAAAAGTCAGAATTCTGAGATTAAAGTCAGAATTCTGAGATTAAAGTCAGAATTCTGAGAATAAAGTCAGAATTCTGAGATTAAAGTCAGAATTCTGACTTTTTTGGAAATGAAAAAAAAAAATCCTTTGTAAAAAATTTGGTTTGTTTTAGGTTTCTGAAAAAAGTCAGAATTCTGAGATTAAAGTCAGAATTCTGAGATTAAAGTCAGAATTCTGAGATTAAAGTCAGAATTCTGAGATTAAAGTCAGAATTCTGAGATTAAAGTCAGAATTCTGAGAATAAAGTCAGAATTCTGAGATTAAAGTCAGAATTCTGAGATTAAAGTCAGAATTCTGACTTTTTTGGAAATGAAAAAAAAATCCTTTGTAAAAAATTTGGTTTGTTTTAGGTTTCTGAAAAAATTCCTTCCGCGGAAAATCTGTATCTTTCATACAAGTACGCATCAGGAAAGTCAAATGGATTTTGTCTGTCCCTAAAAACTCAATCAGAATTCTGAGAAAAAAGTCAGAATTCTGACTTTTTTCTCAGAATTCAATTTTTTTTTCTTCAGTGGCCCTAATCCTCTTCCGTACAAACACTTTCACATAAAAATGTGAAATAAGGAAAACTGGGGGAGGGCCACCTCCTCAAGATTACACTGTGGCAGAGGAGTTGGCTTTGAGCAACAAGGGGCGGCCGATTATGGATGGGATTGCATGTGCGGTACAGTCAGGGCATGGTTTCGATGAGTCATATTTTTTTTGTGCGGCTCAAGAAGCTCACAGAGATAAGACATTCCTTCCGCGGAAAATCTGTATCTTTCATACAAGTACGCATCAGGAAAGTCAAATGGATTTTGTCTGTCCCTAAAAACTCGTTCTCTACGAAGTGCTCGTCTAACAATTTGCGCGGAGATGTCCACAGGATTTGGGAGAAAAGGTGAAGCCATTGCAACAGAGAACAGACGCTGGGAATTAGTAACGTCACATATATATGTTTCTTTGCTCACAGCTGATTGGTCAAACTTCAGTCTGAGATCTTGAATCCAGAACATAACCTGCCCCGGAGCAGGTTAGCCGTGCAGCGTAAGATACCATGGCAACGAACACCGATCAAAGCCGAGCCACTTTCATGGTACCTAAAACCCAGGGTTGGTGGAAACTAAGCTGAAACATAGCTGGCTAGCCACCTAATCCGGCTTCATGGTACAGGCCCCAGGTTTCCCTGAACTTGTTTTTGTTGTTGAGTTTTAACATTTTCTAAGGTGAAGCAGTTTATTTTCACCTCGCTGCTTCATCTCTGCATTTAGACCCTCTACTTCACCATTCATGATAGTCCATTATTAATATTTTCACATTTAACCTAAAAGTCTTTGCTATGTTTTCCCTCCTGGTTAATTAAAAAAAATGGCTAAAGTTTGTCATGCTGCAAGGCTGTGGCTCTGGAAATGCACATTTCTCCACATAATTCAACTCATTTTGTTTCCTTTCACTGCAGCACAAAAAGCACAATAAAGTTAAATCCAACATTTTTATAAAAAAAAAAAATATATATATATATATATATATAATTTCAAATGTAGATATCATTGACTGACTAAATTTTGTGTTTCCTTAGAATAAAAAAAGCACTTTGTAAGGATGGCTTCTGTATTACACTGGAAACATGTATTTCTATATCACTCCAAACGAGGGGTGTGGATCGTGGCGCTAAGAGTATTCATTAGATCCTAATCTCTATTTAATGACTTCTATTTACAGCTAATAGAAAGGGGTCAAAAGAGGACTGATGCTGTACTTTGTCATACTCACTGTGTGGTAGTTGGGCTAATTAAATTGGTTAGCTTGATTCTGTACAGGTCATTATCCACAGATGTTTCATCTGCTTGAACATGAGGATAATTTTTCCAGGCTGAGAGAGAATTGCTGCTGAAGACAAAAAGCATGTAGGAAAATAGGCTAATATTAGTGGAACTACAGTTAAATACTTTAAGTTTATTTTAATTACAGAAACGGAACTCTAGTGGTATGAATCCCTAGTTAAAACATGAACTAACAAGACTATCTGATCTTGCAGTTTTTAGGTGTAAATTTTAAGAGAAATAACATATTTAAAGAAGACAAAGACAACTAAGAACAATTTGTGTTGCTGTTAAACATTGAATGAGAGAACCTACACTACTCACAATAAGTTAGGGATATCGTGAGAGACTTAGTGGATGTCATGCATATGGTGTTTGTTTCACTTCAGAGATTTTTGGGATAGGGAGGCAATTGTATTGGGGTGATAGACACACCTCATTTTGTGTTTTCCACGTAATGGTCTCACTGTGTACAGTGTGCCTTACATATTGGGGACAACACCAAAAAATACTAAAGACAATCCTTTTCAATGTGGCATCAATTTATACATTCTGTTTTAAAAAGCTGGTATTGTCAGTAAGTCATTCCAACTTCATCCTTCAAACAGCCATGAACACACGACGTCACTTAACGGACGAGCAGCGCCACCTGGCCATAGCACGCCTTTGGATCAGTGGCAGGCAGTTTCCAGACGAACCATTCACAACAGACTCCACCCCTTTGGCTTGAATGCCAGACGACCGTTGCAGGTGACTCCACGTGAACATTTACAGTGGGCACAAGAACATGTCACCTGGACAATGCAGCAGTGATCTACCATCCTGTTCACTGATGACTGTCAGGTCACCTTGCAAAGAAATGATGGTCGTCAGCATTGCTGGGGAAGGCGAGGTGAGTAATACGCCGAGGTCAACAGAGGCTGGTCCCCAGGGTTAGCTTTGGTGGAGGAAGTGTAACAGTCTGGGCAGGCATCACCAGTCAGTGCAAAACTGATTTGGTTATTGTAGATTGCTCAGTCACTGCATGTTCTTACCTCAGAGACATCATAGAACCCATCATCATCCCCCAATTCCCCCAGCACCCCCAACTTTCTGTTCATGGATGATAATGCTCCACCACATCGTGCCAGAATTGTCACAGCTCGACTATAGGAATTCGGAGTGCCTCATATGGTATGGTATGTCCTATGACCTGAACCCCATAGAGCACGTTTGGGACCAGCTGAAGCAGAGATTGGATGATCGTACACCACCCCCACGTGACCTGGCAGAACTGCATGTAGCACTTGTGGAAGAGTGGAACACATTGCCTCAGGACAACATCATGACGCTAGTGAGGAGCGTGAGACATCACTGTCAAGCCGTCATTGTGGCAAATGGTGGAAACACCCACTACTGACATTGTCAATTTGTGTTATCTGGGGCTACCCTTGTTATTGTCTACATTTTGGGGGTAATAAATATTACAGTAATGAAAATGGCGTTTCTTCTCATTCATTATTAGTAATATCATAGGATGTTTTTACTTGTTTCATTAAAATTCAGACCAAATAGGAATAGAACTCAAGTAAATAACAATATCCCAAATTTATTGTGAGTAGTGTAATTTAAGCTAAGGGTTAAATTACATTTTGATTCTTCATTGACTTTTTGCTGGGTTGGCAGTGTTACCTTCTTTCACGGTGTTTCTCAATCTTGGTTCTAAGGAACCAAAGTCCTTCATGTGGGCCCTGAGCCCTTTTGCTCCAGCACACCTAATTCAAATCATTACATTATCCCTTTGCATGCCATCAAGTGTAGAAGCCCGTTAATCAGCCACTCATGTAAATCAGGTGTATGTCAGCGGCAGCAAACGTGCAGGACTGCGAGTCCTGAGAACCAGGATTTGAGGGTGCGTTACAATCATCACTGACAGATGAGCTGCAATAAAAGGCTAAGTGTAGAAGGTCAGAGCATTAAAGAAGACATGATTAGGCTCATCTGGGATTTTCAGAAGATGGCAATGCTGGTTTTCGCTTCATCTCTACTTGTTCAAGATGGTCATTTTTAGCTTCTCTAATTTAAATAAAGAGGATTTGACATTTCCAGCTCCAAGCCTTGGTCCCAGGAGTTTCAGCTTTCAAAATCTCTAAATTTGTCAAAAGTTAATCTAAAAACAGATAGTATATGCAATGTGAATTCACATGCAGATAGAAAAGTCTGAAGAAAATCAGGCTAGCAGTCCTCACAGGTCACTTACTTCCCACAGTGCATGTGAGTGAGCCCACACACTCCTCCATGTCATAGTTAAAGTGATTTCCGCCTATAATCCAACCGTACAGTACCATAATGGGATTAACTGTGTCTGTGTCAGCTGAGGTCTGTGCAGGATGTATGGTTTTACATCTTTCTCCGTTTTAATTAACTAATTCAGCCAATTTGACTTGTTCAAAAATAGTAGTACCCAAATTAAGATTCATTCTTGAGTTCCTTTCCTGAACACCAGCCACTAAAAGGCTACGTTCACACTGCAGGTCCTAATGCTCAATTCCGATTTTTGGATTAAATCCGATTTTTTGTTTTTTTCTTTTCTTTATTTTTGTGTGGTGTGTGGTTGTTCACTATTATTAAAATGCGACCACAAACACGCTCCAGTCTGAACAGTTCATAGCTCTAAAGCGGTCCACATGCGCAGAAGAGACGTCACCCACAACACTCTCCGTTTTGTGGAAGTAAAAATGGCAGCTACAGATGTTCATGTTTGTGCAGCAGTTTAACTGTTAATGCACAGAATCGACAAAATGTTGACAGATTAATTAAAGAAAAAAGGACATTTTAAAAAAAGAGCCCACATTATTTCAACAATGGCTTTTTGTGGAGCTGTGGCTGCTACCTTCGTACAGAGGTATATGTGGATCCAGGGTCAGAACCAAAGTCTGTGAATTGTGATGGACTTGTGATGTGAAGGGCTTCACATTGTGGGAGAGTTTATCCACGATTTCAGGATGTCAAGACGGACCTTTGAATACCTCTTGTCAGTGTCTCCTCCAGCACAGATTAGTACATCTCTTGTATCAGTGACATGCATGAAGGATTAAATGCAACATGACCATTCAGACTGCAGTCACTTTCAGAAACACCAGACATGAATCGGATTTAGTACTTTATCTGAAAAAGATCTGGATCGGATTTGAAAAAAAATCAGATTTCTGCTGTTCCGACTGTCATAAAGAAATCAGATATGGGTCGCATATGGGCAACAAGTCGGATTTGATTAACTTTTGCCTGTGTGAAAATTGCCAAATATTATCAGAACTAACTGACAAACACTGGCCCTTTGTTTTATGGAAAGCCGTTTGAGCATTTATTAGATATCTTTGATATCCAACTTTAAGTCCATGTACTAGTACACACTTCGTCCTCACTAGAAAGACAATTTGGCACACTAGTATCACAACTAGGGCGCACTAGTATAACGACTGTGTCTTACTTGTAACATTTTTTCCACTACTAGTGTCACTTTTGGCCTACTAGTATGGAATCAAACCTTACTAGTAAACTGCTGTGCTGCACTAGTGACACTACTAGAGCTAACTAGTAGGCATGTGTCATGCACTAGTAGCCTCCTGGACCCTACTAGTATCGCCAAAATGCCCACTAGTACCACTAGTAAGGCTTTTTTGACCTCACTAGTGCTACTAGTAAGAAAAAAAATGTCCAATAGTAGTACTAGTGGGGTGTGTTTTCCCTTACTAGTACTACTAGTAACAGCGAGGATGCACACTAGTAGTACTAGTGAAAGCTAAAATGTCCACTAGTAGTACTAGTGGATATTTTGGGCCTTACTAGTAGTACTAGCAAGCTTGAACACACCCCACTAGTACTACGAGTGGACTTTTGTGATATCACTAGGACTACTTGTAAGGGCCAGAGCAACCACTAGTAGCACTAGTTGGGGTATTTAGGATCTTACGAGTGCTACTAGTGAAGGCAAAAGTGTCCACCAGTAAGACAAGTAAGGGTCCAACTGTCCACTAATAGCACTAGTCGAAATAATTTGACAAAATGCTAATGAGGAGGTGTGGACAGGATACATCGAAGCTTCTTACTATTGGCTCTTCAGAAAGAATTGAACCCAGCCAAAATGTAACCCTATAAAGCCTGAAGAACTTTCACTGTTGTTGTTGGCAATAACAATAATGATAATTAATAATATAATAAAAATAACTATACTATATAAATGATGAATTAAGTCATACTAATATATCTCAGAGAGGAAAATGATTAATGATTATGTTATAAGTATCTCTTTCTCATCATGAGGAAGTTTAAGCTGCTACAGCAAATAACAACTAGTGCTGATTGGGAAATAGAAACATTTAATTGTAACTTGTAGTCTTACCTTTTTACATAGCCTACGATGGTTGTTTGTTGATTATATATTGAATTTGAGAGGCCACTACTAGGACTAGTGGGCATTTCGAGGCCACTAGTGGCACTAAGCTTAGAAGATATTAGTAGCACTAGTGGGCATTTACACTAGCACAAAAACAAAACCGTGCCACTAGTAACACAAGGCATTTTTGATGTCACTAGTACTATTAGTAAGGTGTAAAAGTCTCCTACTTGTGCTACTAGATGATATTTTGCCACTTACTAGTGCTACCAGTGCACATTTTGGCCCTTACTAGTAGTACTAGTAAAATAAAACATGCCGTACTAGTAGACATGTTGGCCTTTTCTTGTAGTAATTATAATAAAAGTCTCACTAGTGCTATTAGTAGACTGTTTGGTTGTTACTAGTTGTACTAGTAAGGTAAAACACATCCTCACTAGTACTACTAGTGGACATTTTGTCTTTCACTAGTACTACTAGTGAGCATCCTTGCTGTTACTAGTAGAATTAGTAAGGGAAAACACACCCCACTAGTACTGCTAGTGGACATTTTGTCTCTTACCAGAAGCACTACTGAGGTCAAAATGCCTTACTAGTGCCACTAGTGGGCATTTTTGCACAACTAGTAGAGTCCAGAAGGCTACTAGTGCATGACACATGCATACTAGTTGGGTCTAGTAGTGTCACTAGTGCAGCACAGTAGTTTACTAGTAAGGTTTGATTGCATACTAGTAGACCAAAAGTGGCCCTAGTAGTGGAAAAACATTACAAGTAAGACAGTCGTTATACTAGTCCACCCTAGTTGTTATACTACTTTCTAGTGAGGACGAAGTGTGTACTAGTACATGGTCTTAAAGTTGGATATCAAAAATATCTAATAAATGCTCAAATGGGTTTCCCCATTGTTTCACACAAACCTACTTGAATGAAGACCAAAGAAATAAAATATTTATTAAGTATAAATTGAGACTTTAGTACCATTTCAGGGGATGGAAACAGTGATAAATTTATATAAAGGAAAGCTGATATGTTAAACCTGAATAGTTTTGCAAACATAAATTACATAAAGTAAGAAAGAAATACTTAGTTTCTCCCCCATAGAAAGTACTTCTGGTTCACTGATTATCTGTCTTTTTATAGTGGAACCATTAACAGAGCAATACTCCAATTACCTTTTAAAAACGTTAAGGTCATTAAAAACCTTGTTAAGTTAATTGATCTCCTCAAATTACCCTCAGGTGTGTGTGTGTGTGTGCGTGCCTGCGTGCGTGTTTGTGTGTGTGTTTGTGCGCGCGCTTGCGTGTTTTTTGTCATGTGTTTCTCTATGGTTCCTATGATGGACTAGCAACCTGTCAAGGATGTACTCTGTTGCTCACCCAATGACCACCGTAGATAGGCACCAGTCCCCTGCAACCCTAAAAGGAAAAGTGGCTTTGGATGGATGGGTTTTTGCTATGGAAAGTACTCCTGACATAGGGCTCCGATGTTTAGCTGTGTGCTTTTCCAAGAAAGCGCTGTTGCCTGAGAAAGTGCTGCCATCACCTTTGTGGATGATTTGCTTTTATTTTTTCACATAACTACTGACTAACTTCTGTGTTTAGCCATCTTCTTCCCAGATGTATTAAATGACAAAGCAATTGCTAACATTAAATATTGTGTACTCTGTTTTCATTTATCATAGAAGGTACTCCTTTTCTCCTAATCCAAATGGATCCCTGGAGATGGCAGCTCATACCAAGTCTGGTTCAGCCAGAGTGGTTGGTGTCTACTGTCACCACATGCATGTTTACAATGGAAGATTGCTGGAAAGTCAACATCTCGATAAAATCTCCTTTCACTAAATGGGATTAAATTATCAGCTGATTTTACCACCGAATGTAGTTGGTTGATGCAGGCCCGGTGCCACGGGCGGGCCTGGGTGGGCCAGGCTCCCCCATGACAGATTACAATGCCTCATGCAAATGAATATGGCCCAAGACAACCAACAGAAGGTGTGATAGGTAACTAATCGGGAGTTTTGGATGCGTTAAAAGACACTTTGGTACAGTAGTTTGCTATAATGGACGAGTCCCTTAAATGACATTCTGGTCCACACTTCTTACCAGTTGGTGGCAGTAACGCACCAGTTTGTTGAGTGCCAGCCGTGAATAATTATCAAGAAGAAGAGCATCCTAACTGGTAGTCATGATGTAAACATTCGGAGAAATACACCCAAGAAAGGAATTTAAAAAGGTTTTTAGTGGCAGAGTTGGACTGAGGAAGACTTGCAGACTAAGTACTTTATTGGAGTACATTAACTAGATGTAAAAGGATTGTTGTTGTTCGAGATGATGGCTCTGTGGATGTGTAGGTGCAGCTAAGAACGGTGAGTTGGACATTACATTATTTTTCTTTCTGAGTGTATTAGGACAATTTCAGCAGCGAGTAGCGTCACTGATCAAAGCAGCAGAAAACTAAGAGAATCAGCATGGAAGAAGCTGGGCTTGCGCCTGTGTCTTCTGTTTGCTGTATTAACTGGTTTGCAAGCAAGTCTTCCAAGTTTACAAAGCCAGTTGTTTGGTGACGACTGCTTATTTCCCTCTGAATCAGCGCAACTTAACCACAGCTCCCGCTGAGCGACAATGATCTTCTATAAAGGAAGATGGCTCACTCACATACACAGTATGATCGTGACAGTGGCTCAACCGCGGCTCCTTTTGGAGAACAAAAACAAACGTTCTGACCACCCATCTAGAACAGAGCAATCGTTCAGAAAAACTCCAGCACCTACCTCAGCCGGTCCCTTTTTAAATGATGTATAATATTTATATGTACATAGAAAGAGTGTCAAAAAGGGCCGTTTTGACCCGGAAATATTTAACACACTGGCAACGGGAGTTAAAATGTTAAGGGGTTACATAAAAACTGGGCCCCCCAAAAATAAGCTGCCCCCCCCCCCAGCTAAATTGCCCTGGCGCCGGGTCTGGGTTGATGTTAATGTTACTTAAACTGTACTGTTGTGGTTGGATCTGAATCTGGCTATATTACTATGTTGTGTTGTAATAAACTAGATTGATTTTATCTGAATCAAGAATAAACTGGAAACTACAATGCTATGAAAAAGTATTTACACCCTTACAGGTTGCCTGCGTTTCTTCACCTCACTTCCTCCCCAACTGTATGTCCAAAATGTCCTGCTATATAGTTTTTGCAAAGCAATTGTTTAAAGAACACCACCAAGTTCATTTCTGAATGTTTAAAATAAATATAAGTTTTAGTAGTCTTGTCAAAGTTCAGACTTTAGTCTAAGAGTGAAACAAATCAAAAAGAGAACTGATCTGTGAGGCGCTAAATAGTTTTATAAGTGGATACAAATTTAACCTGAATCGTCGCTATGTAAATAAACTGAATTAAAAAAGAAGCTTTCAAAAAGTTCAACACAAAATGCAAATCACTTGTGAAGGAGAGGACACTAACTTGTTAAATACCAGGCAAAAAACTCTGTTAGCATTGAGGGCAGAGAAATGAGATTATCTTTAATTTGAAATTGGGTTGCAGCAGTATCATGGAAAGCATGTTGGATTGGGCCTTTGAAATGGGATTATCAGAGCCATTCAGATGGGCATTCCTCAGGCTGGCACAGTGATAAGCCTACCTCCTCATGTTTAAATAACTACCAGCTCAATGAACTTTAAGTTTTCAACTTCTTTTCCACACCACACACAGATCAGGTCACTAACCTCCGAACAGGGCTGTTCTCTCTGCTCCAGCACACTTCGGTTTTAGCTCGTGGCACAGGAGGGTGCAGCATCTCAGCAGCCAGCGGGTCTGCGTCGTTGTCCTCACGACCGACCCACTCACCCACTACCCGGGGACGCAGAACTGAGTTGTAGCCCAGAAAGTGCTGAAACAGCAACAGATATGCATAGAACTGCTAGAAGCGCTAATCTTCCTCACAACAACTCAGTTTTAAACAGCATCCAACAGCCAGATTTCTGTCCTAGAGAAAGCCAGCAACATTTACTTGTAGCTCAATATAAAGGAAAAATCATCTCTGCTTATTCATTTCATTTTTCTATCAAGCCCCCAAAAAATATGCTGAGAATGTATTGTCCCATTTAACAAAATGTCCCTGTCAGAACGCATGCTGTGTTTTTCATCACAAGCCATTGCTTACAAATGGAGCCGCTCCAGCTTGGGCGGCTGCTGCTGCTATGCTATTGTGTTGGGAGAGAACTGGACAAAGGCAGGACTCAGAGAAAGTTTTCTGAGTAAGAACCACAGCAAAGCAGCAGACAGTAATGTAGGACATGCTTACTGGAATATTACTCGCATATAGAGTTAAGCCCAAAATGATTTATACCCCTGACAGACTTGGATTTTCAAATTATTTTCATTCCATCAAGAAGTTTATGATGAGAAATGAGACAGGCTGAAGACAAAACTATAGAAAAGGAGTCCTAATTATGAAAAGCTACTATGCATCTGATTTTACTAATACTAAAAATGACATGTCCAAATGTATACTTTTCCTAATAATTAAAAGAAATTGCATTTCAGCAATCAGGGCCTTCCTCTAGTTATTGACAAGCCTTTTGAATGTTTCAACTGGTATTCTGACAATTTATCTTTAATGAAGAGCTAAAAGTCTTTGAGGTCAGATTCAAGCCTGGACTGTAGATGGGCAACAAAGCGTTAATGCGGCTTCCAGTCAAAAGAAATCTGTTGGTGAAAATATAAGATTAATTTAAATATAAATCTGCCAGGGGTATGAATAATTTTGGGCTTAACTCTACCATGAGATAATAATTCATGGAGCAAAAAAGAGCTCTGGTGCTCTGACAGCCATATTATGATATTTATTTTAATTTCATATAATATGAGGCCTACTGATAATATTTAGCTATTTAATATCTGCTTACCTGGTCAAGCTCATCAGAGATGGCAATGCCTGCAGAGATAATAGGATAATAATTTAACACCTTGGGGAAGCAACATGGCACTTTAAAATCTGCATTTTTCTAACAAAGAGCTTGTGAGGTTAGCTGTTCCACTCATATTTTTTCTTAAGATGTACAATAAATTATAGTTATCAAACCATAAAATGATGGGGGACCCCATGATACCATCTTTGGTGCAGTTCTCTGATATAGAGCCTTGAAGTTTATTTTTGACCTTGCTCACTATCATTCGTGATACCCTGCTCCTTATCCGGCCTTTGCTCTGATCAGGGAAATATTAGGTAAGCTGCAATGTTCCTGAAACCTTTTTGCTGACTTGTGAAGATCAGCTTCTGCCTTACATAAATGCCATCTTCTTCTGTCTTTCCCATTTTAAAAAGATCATAAACTATGAATCATGACCAAATAAATACTGAATTTGATATGATTAACCACATTTTTTCTTCCAAAAGCAGAGTTCAATTTTACAAGTGACACCCAAGCCTGATTACTACCTGATTGAAAAATTAACAAATAACTTGAAAACAAACTTTTCTGACATGAAAAGGGGAAATGTCAAAAAGCAACACATCATGACCCAAGCTAATGAAATTGAAGTACAGATCAAATGCAATTTTATTAAGATCTGTCTAGAAAGGTTTAAAAAAACACATTTCTTTGGGTTTGAATTTATTAAAACACAGAGAGTGTAATAATTTGTAGAGGAAATGGACTAAAGTAAAGACGGGAAAAGGGCTGTATTAAATTTGTCAGGGGACAAACACCAGTACCACTTTGACTATACATTTGAAAAAATAAAACATGGATAGTTTGGAAAAATTTCCTGTTGCCATGTTTGATGAATCATATAATATTTCATCAATAATATTTCAGCTGTGGTCTTGTTAGTGCTGCGTTCTTTTACGTTTTAATTGTTTGATATTTCATACTTCCTTCGAAAACTGAAACACTTTTTTCTATGTTCCTGTCGTATGTCTCTTCAACTGTTAGAAGTTGGGCTTTGGAAAGCTCAATAAGCTTTTTCCAACATCAAAGTAATCTATACAGCCATGGTTACTCAGAAATAATACAATTAACAGATGTTAGAAGGCACCTATATATTTATATTTAGAAGGTCACAGCATTGCTGCATCCAAACCAGTGTGGAAACATTTGTTTTCTGAGCTCAGGATCATGGAACTCAGCTTACATGAAAGAGACAGTGTCTTCAGCTGTAACTTTGTTTTAATTTCAGAAAGAGCTGTGTTCTTCTTCCACGCTGAGAAAGGATTATTAATGCAAGCTTATGAGCATCACAAGTGCATCATAACCAACAAGGGGAACACTAGCTGCATGAAAAAAAGCTTGTGAGGCTGCATTGTGTATTAATGTGAATCACTGGTTACATGCTGAGTTGTAATACCGGTGTTCTGCAGTAGGTGGAGTTGCTACACGGACAGTCTAGTGTGACACACAGTGAGCGCTGAGAAGCACTTCTGACTGTAAACTTCAAAATGTATGTTAATAGATCATATTACCTCATTGGGTAGGGCAAGATAATCTGGAGTCTGTTGTGAATTATTAAAACCAGAATATAATACATGACAGAAAATAGCTGACAGTTAAATGTGTAAGAACATGATTTAAGTAAGGATGTAAAGATATTTATCCTTCTGGTCCACATTTCGCAACTACTACCGTAAATGTGGCCGCCGGACTGTTGATCGTTGTGCGTTATCCTGCCCAGCTAGGTCGGCTAGCACTGTCGCTGTCAATTTAATAAGAATAGTTTCAAACCTTCAAAATGTAAAGTCACGTTAATACAGTATTCATATATTTGAAATTATTAATAATGCTTGGTGTGAGCGACATGGATGGAACAAAAAGCTTCTGTCAGCAAGTAAAGATTAAATACAGTAATATTCTTCAAAATGGTAAAAAATTCAATCTAATTAAAACATAAAAACCCCTCATTGCGGTTTATATTATATTGGAGGGTGGGTAAGGTGTTAAGAAGAGGAAGACGTGCTGTGTGACATCACATGGCTTGTCCAATCACATTTATCAAGCTAAAATAAGCTAGTCCCAGTGAGCCTGCCACGGAGCAGACTTGTCCAAAAGCATATGTCACCATAGAGACTAAGCGGGGCTTCAGGTTAGCCTCAGTTGTGTGGAACTGAATTTTTGGTAATAAAGATGGTTTTGTTAAAGTTGGCCAGGGTTTTGAGATTAGCTCGCTTTGTGGAACAGCCCTCTGGTGGATGAAGATGCACTGTTGATGTTAGAACTCAGAAGGGAACGGTCATACTAGTTCAAAATAATAAAAAGACAACAATAACTCAAATGAAACAGACAATATAATAAAGTCGATGGGCTACATAAGCAGGAAACCACACTGGGTACCACTCCTGTCAGCTGAGAACAGGAAAAATGGGCTACAATTCACACAGGTTCACCGAAACTGGACAACAAATTGGAGAAAAACGCTGTTTGGTTCAATGAGTCCTAATTTCAACCAAAATATTTAGCTGCAACATGTGCAGCTCACTAATCTGCAGCTTTCATGCTTTCATGACCGTATAGACCAAAATCTCAAAGGAATGTTTCTGAAACCTTGTTGGACCCTATACCATGAAAACCTAAGGCAGTTCTGAGGTCAAAAGTCACACAACCCAACACAAACAAGGTGTACCTAATAAACTGAGTGTACAAATACAAATAATAAACAGCATATACAAATACAAAGTGCAGCGGGAAGTTCACCTGTTACCTTTAACATTTTGCCAAATGTTGATATTTAATTAATATACACACATACAAATAATGTAAACAACAAAGTAAATATGCTAAATATAATTCCATTTAATATTAAGATTCGTATAAAAACAAAAACAGAAAAGTTACAAATAGTATGTCTAGATGCTCATGTTTTTGCGGTTCTATGCATGGCTGGCCCACTGGGACCCCCTGTTTTTTTTTCAGTGTGACAGTGGAGTCTAAGTTTCTCTATACTGCAACCACTTCTCTTTTCATACATCATGGGATGATCCTGGTTTGTTGTTTCACAACTGAGAGAGAATTTACCTTTACTAAGTGTTTTGGCTGATATCCTATTGGGAGTTTATAATGGTTATATTACTAACAGACAAAATATCTACAAGACTTTTTAAAACTCATGTAAACATCCTCAGATTAGCCAACTTCTGCTTGAAATTTAAAATCTGCCTTCTAGGATTTTTACATTTTGAAGTTCTACATAGAGTCTAAATAAAGACCTAATGGTGCCATCTCTCATGTTCATTCAGAAAGATGTAAAAAATGATAGATAGACAGATAGATAGAGAGAGAGAGAGAGAGAGAGAGAGAGAGAGAGAGAGAGAGATAGAGAGATAGAGAGATAGAGAGATAGAGAGATAGAGAGATAGAGAGATAGAGAGATAGATAGATAGAGAGATAGATAGATAGATAGATAGATAGATAGATAGATAGATAGATAGATAGATAGATAGATAGATAGATAGATAGATAGATAGATAGATAGATAGATAGATAGATAGATAGATAGATAGATAGATAGATAGATAGATAGATAGGCAGGCAGGCAGGCAGGCAGGCAGGCATTAAAGTCAGCTGGGTACGACATACGCACGCAATCTGCTGATGTGCAGTCACTCACTTCGCGACAGGCTCTCCAGGGCTTTACCAAGCTTTTTGCTCTCCTGCAAGATGTGGCTGAGCTCATCAAAGTCCCGGCTCTCTCTCCAGTCCCAGGACGGGTACTCGACTGATCGTGGCACTGGACATAACAAACATAAAACAAACAGAATGACTTCCTGCATGAATGAAAGCTGTTGTTTTGCCCTTAAGTAAAGATTAAATAAACCTTTCAGACTATAATGTCTTGCAAGAGTATTCAACCTTCATACTTTTCACATTTTGCCAAAGTGCAATCGCTAGTCTTAATAGTTCCTGTTAGTTCCTGTTCCTACTTTTAAAAAAACATCCACACAGCATGATGGTGCCACCACTTTGGGCATGATGTTTTCAGAATATGTAGTGTTAGTTTTCTATCACACATACTTTTGCAAGAAACTGTATAAAACTATCCTTAAAGCCCTAGTTATCTTACTGTGACAGCAGGATGGTGTGAAAGAGAGCACTGAAAGAAAAGTCATCACTCTACTTCCAGAGGGAGAGAACTGTCTGGTTTGAGGCCAGGTGACAGATGCTGTTACTGTCTTTGATTCACAAAACAACTCAGGAAATGGCCCACATACTGGAGTGGGATCCTGCACCCACAGCTTTTAAATTTTGTTTAATTTAAAGGCTGTTTAATACAAACACTAATAATAAAAGGCAAAGAGCAGCAGACGTTCACAGATCCTCCAGATCAAACGCCTTTGGGTTCCCACACAGCTCTGTTTGAATTAACAATAAAAAGGAATGGTTTATGAAGACACACCAGAAATCTATTTTAAAAGGATGTTATAATGAGTTTAACGAATGTGTAAATAAAAACTAAAGTAGGCAACAGCCTTTTGCCTGCAATCACAAATTTAGTCCATGGCTTATATCTGATAGCAGAGAGCTGCAACAGTCTGCTGTCCTCTGTTCTTGTTTACCCTGACTAAGCTGCTTGGTGTTTAAATAACTGTAAGCACAGAGCAAATGCTTCTGCCAAATGCAGGCTGGAGGAAAAAAAACATAATTCATTAGCTCTGAGAAAAAATGGGCTGTTCTGTGCTCGCCTCTGTGTCATATTGCAGAAACAAAGGGTTGTGCTAACTCTTAATAGCTTACATCAGAAGTGAACATGTGAGGCATAAACTCACTTGAGGCATTTAGGCATGAAAGGGTGTTCACAATTAACGGGAAATATTTCTAGAGGATAGTAAGGGAGGAAACAAAAAAGAATGGAAGAAACGGAGATAGGAGGCAAGGAAGAATGTAAGGAAGAAAGGACACAATAGGAATTAAAAAAGGAAAAAACAAGGAGGGGAGGGAGAATACAAGAGAGAAGGAAAACATAAAGAATCCCACTGAAATAACCACGCTTTTTACATTCTCTTTAATTTCATAATTAATACGACCACATCTATAGAGTGACTTTGACTCATAAGCAGACTTGGTGCACCCAAGACCTGTTTCTATTAATTTATTACACTTGGCTAAATACAGCTTTTACAAAGAAAGAATTAACGGAGTCCTGTTGTCATGGCTGAGAATAAAACACTTTTTGTTTTTATTTCAATAGAGCTCAAAAGAATTTGAAACTTCATGCCAAGAAAAATGCAAAACTCTTTTTAAATTACCATAATTTACACATCAGTTTCTTACAAAATATTTTGACTAATTTATTTGGTAAATTTAAATATTGCATGTTTAGTTTTCTGAGTAGGTAATATAGGTAGGTTTATTTATTTTTTTGGGGCCCATGGGTACTTTTGATTCGACAATGTTGGCCCACGTGCACAAGGAAGGAAGGAAGGAAGGAAGGAAGGAAGGAAGGAAGGAAGGAAGGAAGGAAGGAAGGAAGGAAGGAAGGAAGGAAGGAAGGAAGGAAGGAAGGAAGGAAGGAAGGAAGATTTAGACAATGGAACAGAATAAAGTCCGACAATACAACTATTTACCTAGTACTTATCAATTCCTGGAAAACACAGAAATTATCTCTCAGACTTTTCCAGGCTGTGTAGTAACCCTATTTTCATTTTCAAACATTTCCATGAGCCCTGCATGCCCAAACTCTTGTGCATGCATATTTAATGGTATCTACTCATACCTTTAATATTGTTTATACTGAGCATGCTTGTAATGCTCCACTTTTACAAAAGAACCTTCCCTTATTGTCAATTTGCTGACTGCACGCGCTTCATTCATGATCTCCACATTCGTTTCCTCCGACCACAGCCTAAAATAGACTTGGTCTGGCAGTGATGAAGCACAGTGTTAAATTATTGAGGCAGTCTGTGGTTCTGCTGCCTCTCCCGTTTGACCCACCCTTACCGGCTCCAGCCTCATGCTTCATTCAGACGTCACAGTTATGGTCATTTATTCCCAAACTTGTGAGAAATAAAAAAAGAGAAAGTAGTCAAGTTTCTACATCTTATTCTGTGAGTATGCCAGAAGCTTGTGAATAATTCACTTCAGTGTTTAGCAGCAGGGGAGGGGGGGCGGGGGGGGAACATATGAGGAGGCACTTCATAATGAACTCATCTGCAGGGCTCCGGGAGGCTGGAAGGAGGACACTGTGACTAACTTTAATTAGACATAATTATCTAAAATTAAAATGAAGATGAAAGTCTATGGAGCATGTAATTGGGAAACAAGTGATACATGTTTTAAATCTGTGCAACTTTATCATCTAAAGCAGACCTGACTATGTCTCTGGCATCACAGTACCTGCAAAACAATCACAGAAGTAAACATTTGATGATAACTGGAGGTAAACTTACAAGACTTGGATTCTGGTGAAGGTGGAGAGATACTTGAAACTGCCAGGTCACTCTTTGATTTTTTTGGCTTCTTTGGAGTAATCTGCCATGGCTTCTCAAAGTTGCTGTATTCTCTTCGAGTGTTTTTGTTTTCTGTGAGGAAAGAAAGGAACAACATGACTTGAGAACAATCTGTATCTATACAATTACAGTGGAAAGCTTGGTTATTTCAGACGCGAATGGATATGTCTTATCGATCTAGCAAAAAGAGTAGCTTGAGCACAAATCCTTTGAACATTCTCAGATTTCATCATGTTGCAACAACAAACTTCAATGTATTGTAGTGGAAGGGGAAGGAAAGTGATGGATGGTGTTCAGAAAATAAAAATCTAAAAAAGGTGTGTGCTTCTTTATTCAGTCCCTTGACACTGATATTCCTAAATAAAATCCAGTGCAACCAATTGCCTAAAGTAGTTAGCGAAGAAAATAAATGAAGTCCACCGTTATAGTTTAATTTCAGCATAAATTCAGCTGCTCTGTAAAGGCCTCAGAGGTTTGTTAAAGAACATTAGTGAACAAACAGCATCATAAAGACCAAAGAACACAGCAGACAAGTGAGTGAGAAAACTGGAGAGAAGGTTAAAGCCAGGTTAGGACATAAAACATTCAAACATGGGAGTATTATGGCACAGATGCAAACCTACCAGGACAAGGTCCTCTACCTAAAGTGACAGGTCAGACAAAGAGAGCATTAATCAAAAAATCAGCCAAGAGGCCCATGGTAACTCCAGAAGAGCTGCTCTGGACTCTACAAATCTTTCCTTAATGGAGGATGGACAACAAAAAAGCCATTTTGAAAGAAAGCCATAAGAGGTCATGACTCTTACATGGCTAGATGAGACCATATGAGCTTTTAAGGATAGATCCAATATGCTATCTGTGTTGGAAAACTAACACTGCATATCACCCTGAACATACCACCTCCAAAGTAAAAGATGATGGTGGTAGCACCATGCTGTGGGGCTGGTTTCCTTTTACTGGGCAATCCTGAAAGGAAACCTTTCAGAAGCCACAAAAGACATAAGACTAAATCCAATCGAGAATCTGTTGAAATACTTGAACACCGATCTTCACAGACACTCTTCATCTAATCTGACTGAGCCTTTTTATAATATAGTCTCAGCATGTGCAAAGCTAATTAAGGAATGCTGCATTGCATGAGTTTTATCTGTAAAGAAAAGTGGAGACAATGCATTATTTTCCTTCCACTTCACAGCTTTAGATTTCTTTGTGTCGGTGTATCACATAAAATCCTAATAAATAACATTCGAGTAGGAATACTTATGCAATGCACTATAATGATGGTACTGGAGATGGTTGTCTACAAAAACCTTAATCTATATAGAACGGTTCAAAGTATTTTTTACTTTCTGCATTGTTTAAACAAAATCTACATTAGTGTACGTTTTTTTTAGATCATTAGTGCTTTTTAAGAAAATTTTGTATCAGTAACCTCTGGATTTCTAGGATTAAATGAGTGATATCGCAACAGGACCTTGAAAAACTCATCCATGAGTATGTTTAGTCGGACTGATTACTGCAGCAGCATCCTCACAGGTCTGCCTAAAAAGTCAATTAGACAGCTGCAGCTGATCCAGAATGCTGCTGCTCCTCACTAGAACCAGGAAAGTAGAGCACATTACCCCAGTTCTAAAGTGTAGCTCAGAGAATATATTTCAAAATACTTTCACTAGTTTATAAATCATTGAATGGCCTAGCGCCAAAGTATCTTGAAGATCTACTCTCACTATACCTACCCCCCCTGACCACTCAGGTCCTCTAATTCCAGTCTACTCAACATCCCTAGAATTAGAACCAAACATGGAGAAGCAGCTTTCAGTTTCTATACTCCTCTAATCTGGAACAAACTTCCAGACAACTGGAAGTTAAAGAGCTAAAAAACCATCTGTTTAGAGCTGCCTTTGAGTAATGTTTTCATGTATCATATGTTTTGTGTGTGCTTCAACCTTTATTGCTGTTTTTACTTTATCCTAAATTCATGTCTGCTTTTGAGTAATGTTTTTAGGTGTCATATGCTCTGTGCATGTTTTATGCTTTATTGCCGTTTTTACTTTATCCCCTAATCATGTAAAGCACCTTGAATTACCTTGTTGTTGTTGTGTGCTATACAAATAAAATTGCCTTGCCTGTCTGTATGAAGTTTCTATAATTCTCCCCTTGGAAAAAATGCTTCTAACTCTAACAGGTTGAGTATAGAGCAACAATGCAAAGCTATTTTCTTTCACTGCAGAATGTTTTGGGGCAGATTCAGACACTTTGCAGGTCATTCAAGCCCCCTTTCTCTGAAATCATGTTTTGCTGGTGAAAACTAAGGGGTATTTTTTGGTTAAAATGTATACTTCACTTCGAATCTGAAATCCCCAAACACTCTAAAACTCCAAACTAAGTTGTTTGCCCACTGCTATTAGGTTTTTTTCAGGCTTTCCCAGTCCTATTTTTTGGAACACAACAGCCAAGATTTATTAGTGTGTCTGTTTCTGATGGTTTTGCTCCATCCGACTAGTGAAACATTTGGAAATCAGCAAAAGCATGCAAGCATATCTTAAACCAATGCTCCATCAGAGAGGATGTTTTACTGCAGGAGAGTTCGTTTAATGCACGTTTTCAACTGAATATATGGACAGGCTAATTTTTCAACATAAATATGAGTCAGGTAATTGTCATACAGCTTTTGGTAACAAGGGTCCTGCTTAAGATGAACATGATAAATTAATGCTTAAATCTCTTTTGCTAAGATGAGTCCTATTTTTTTAAAAGGTTCTGGGGCCATAGTAGCCTTTGTTTGACAGTAGATCGTTTTTCAGAAGGGGAGAGAGGAGTAGGGGAAGACACGCGGCAAAGATCCCCAAGGACAGGACTTGACCCAGGACAACCGCGCCGAGGACTGAGGCCTTTGTACATGGGGCGCCCGCAATAACCACTACACCACGCGACACCCCAGATGAGTCCTAAATTTAACATGAGTTCAAAGAAAAATGTCTGAAAGCCTTCCCAAATACAGTGGGGTAAAAATGCATTTAGTCAGCCACCAATTGTGCAAGTTCTCCCACTTAAAAAGATGAAAGAGGCCTGTAATTTTAATCTTAGGTATACCTCAACTATGAGAGGCAAAATGAGAAAGAAAATTCAGAAAATCACATGGTCTGATTTTTAAAGAATTTATTTGCAAGTTATGGTGGAAAATAAATATTTGGGCACCTACAAACAAGCAAGATTCCTGGCTCTCACTGACCTGTAACTTCTGTAAGAGGCTTCCCTGTCCTCCACTCGTTACCTGTATTTTTTACCCCATTTTAAATCATATTCATTTCATTTAAATACAGAAGGAAGCATTTCCTAATTCTGTGTTTTAAAAATCAACCAGAACACATGACTTTAGTCAAGATTTCAACATCAGGAGGTTTTTAAAGTTAGAGGCTTCTTGCCAATCCAACCTTAAAATTCACAATGGCTAGTCTAAGTATTGTTTAACGTCTATTACATGTTTCTGCAATGACTAAATGCAGAGAAATGCACTATTAATCTGTGTTTCAACCATCGGTTAGCACTGTGAGCAGTCAGCAAATCCCACAGATTTTCCAACTTGCAACTAGAACATGATTCAGTCAGTTGCAGCATCATTCCCACAAGCAAAATCATGAGCTATTTGCATGATTGTGTGCTTTTATGTGTATGTTACCAACCTGGGGAACTCTGCGCCCATAAGGCTGCTGATCCAGAGAAAGCTCTGTGTAGTTTGCCAGGGCTGTCTTGCTTGGTCTGCAGGTGATCAATAAGAAATGGGATTGGATGATCTGGAGTCTCAGTTATCAGCTTGGTCATCAACTCCTACAGGGGCAGAGAGAAACATCAGATGAAAGCTGCTCATAAGAAGAAAGCATGTGGCCAATGGAGAATCACCATGGTGAATTTGAGAAACACAATTCAACCAATCAGGGGTTTATTTGTTGCCAACTTCTCTAAAAAGAGTTGCTAAAAGGGTTAGTTTTTTAGTAATTTATAGCATGCTGTCTCAAGGTCTTTAAAGCAAAAAAGTCAAGTCAAACAATATTCCCCTTTGTACCAATTAAATAGCAGCAAACTCACATGTTTAGATCTAATTGCGCACAAGTAAGACAAAAGATTGCACCACTGGGGTTTATCAATTGTTCTCTGAGGCCAGGTTTCGTTTTTTCTTCACCATCTGCTACACCTCTTCTGATAAAACAGGTAAATGTTATAAATCCTCAAATGGTTAAAAGGTTGGCATTGTAACACAAGACACAGGTAATATGTAAATAATATTTAGTTGTTTCTATTTGAATACATTCTGACTATCTTTAGCTGTTCAGAGGGATCCTAATTCCAGGGGGTTGAAGTTTGTGCTGATGTGCCATCTGTGTGTAAACATGCTCAAAGAAACAAAAAAAGTTTTGTTTGCTGTTATTGTTTCAAATTTCCACACTGTATTACTTGCGATCACATTTACAATGCCTTGCAAAAGTATTGATTCCCTCTAGTCTTTCTCACATCATTTCACATAACCATATAACTTTAATCTATTTTTATTTGGATTATGGTGATGGATCAACAAAATAGTGTATAACTGAAGTGGAAGTAAAATGCTCCAGATTTTTATTTGCAGCATACATTTGTATTCACCTCCCCTAGTCAACACTTTGTAGGTATACTTTAGGGTATGTCTCCAGTAGCTTTGGACATCAGAAATAGCTCAAGCTCAGTCTGCTTGGATGGTAAGCTCTTGTAAACATTGAATACGTAGCCTATATACAATTATAATAATGACCATAATTTAAAAAAAAGAAGCTTTTCCACCACAACTTCCTATTTATATATCAACACTGTATTTGAAAGAGTAGCTAGTTAAAGGGATATTCCACCCCTAAGACAAATTTGTCTTTTGCCATATTCCCCAGAGTTAGATAAGTGAGAAAAAAGCATTTTATAACCAGGCCCGTAACTCTCCCAATCTGGCAGCAGTCCGTTTGCTTTAGCTTAGCATAAAGCAATGTAAGTGAATGGAACCCACGAGCATTTTTTGTACAAAAGTGATTAAAATTAATCAATAATGATTGCAATTTTTACTGGTGAACTTAATAATGATATCGACTGCAAATGAAAAGTAAGAAGTAGCACCAAGGAATTACAAGAGCCAATTTAGACTTGGGACTACATTATGACAAAGCACCGCTGTAAGCCGCTGCTACAAGTCGCAAGGATATGACGCAGGGGTCCCTAAAGCCACCTGCTTCCATAAACAAACATAATTCTGTGAAACATCGTGTTGCTGTATGTCTTTGGCTTGTTTTCACAACCCTTTGCTACACAAGTAACAACCATTTTCTTGGATTAGGCTTGTAACTCCTCAAACTGCGGCAGTAAAAACTCCGTGCAGATCTCGCATTTGTGTTTAAAGAAGCAGGGGGCGAGGCTGTCACTCAGAGAGCTGACCGATGACAGCTGTGCGCGCGGTAATTTTGAAAATACGTCAGTTCGCGCTCCTTCTGCAAAAGGCTGTTGAGCCAGATGGAGCGAACGGATGTCTGGAAGTTGTGAAAAGAAAAGGTAAGTTATGATGGCCCTCATTATAAAACGGACATACTTTTTTAAAGTTATTTGATAAGTAACATGATGTAGCTCGGTGAGAGTAACATGCACTCTCAACATTGTCTGGTCTAAAGTTTTGTCTACAGGTCTGTTAGCGTGCACAACATTGCGTTGTAAGTCAGAAACTTTTTTTTAAAAGATCGTAGAAATATGGTAATACATGCGGTGGTCGTACTGTTTATTTTTCTTAAATCTGTACATGAGGGCATCAGGAAAAATAAGTCACCACATTGCACTGTTTTATTTTATTATTTGTTCAGAGATCTCACTCAGTGGTCGACCTCTCCATCATGGAGACGCCATCTGTTGAAGTCAATCTCAACACAACACAGTAGAGCAACAAAAATACAAGTGAGGACAGACTTGCTTCACAGCCTTGGAGTTTTACTGCACTAAGGTAAACTACATGCATATTTGTTAATACTGATATTATGCATTTTAATATGGGCTGCACGGTGGTGTGGTGGTTAGCAGTGTCCCCTCACAGCAAGAAGACCCTGGTTCGAATCCAGCTGGGTCCTTTTTGTGTGGAGTTTGCATGTTCTCCAGTGGGTTTTCTCCGGCTTCCTCCCACAGTTCATAGGTTGATTGGTGAATCTAAATTGTCCCTTAGGTGTGAGTGTGTGTGGTTGTCTGTCTGTGTGGGGCCCTGTGGTGGCTGGGGTGGGCTCCAGTACCCCTGCGACCCTAAACAGGACTAAGTGGGTTTAGAAAATGGATGGATTGACTCTGAACGAATAGTTTAATTAATGCTGGCATGCAGATGTGTTATTAACACATATTAAAGTTATTAAAATTGTCAGACTGTTTATAGTTTTAAGTGTGAAGGAGAAAATGTTTAACTGGGATAACTTGAAATGTTTACAGCTTTTATCTTACCACATTAAGTGATTGTTACAGAAAGTACACTGTGACAGCCTTGGTAAACTGAATGTAATGTTTTAAATTTTACATTACTTTTATCATACTCTTTACTCTGTGTACATCTGTACTTCACACAGCAAAAGACACCGCTATTCATCAAGACCCTGTGGGATTAGGAGATGGCTGGATAAAGGACTTATTAAGATGGTGGGGTGCAGAATTAAACCAAGGGACAGGTAGGTAAACAACCAATATACTGGTATTGTTACATTACATGTTCAAATCACTCAGGATGATGATGTTTCGTATGAAGCTGTTGAGTAACATTTTGCATGCCTTTATCACCAGCAGTGAGACATTGATTAATATTATGTTTTTCACTCTCATGATCCAATCATTTTAGGAATAAAAGGCTCCTACCACAAGACAACATGTGAGTATTGATGTTAACCTGATATAAAAACACTAAATGCATAAAGTGCACATTTTGGGCCAGAATACTGCCTGTTTGTCTATATGTTTAATTATCTTTTTCCCTCTCAAGAACTACATTAAACTTTGATGAGAGACAACCCATCTGAACATAGAGGCAGAACATGCAAACTCCCCAAGGTAAATGCTTAATTTGCTACATTGGTGAAAAATGTCACATTCCCTTATTTCTTTGGGTTTTTTTGTTTTTTGTAATAGTAGCACAAAGAAAAGCTTAAGCTGCATGTGTAAACACTGTCACTCTAAAAGCTCAGAGTTTCCCAGAATATCTCACACTGGAAATTGAAATTAAGTTTTTATTTAAAAGCAGTTCACTGTATGTGCTTATTCCTTTGCCATCTAATAACCTTCATTGTGTTTTTTTTTGGTGTTTTTTTTTAAATCCCATTTTAAAGTTGGACATGAAAAGAGTGGGAAACTCCCTCCTAAACATGTTTAGTCAAGAGACTTTGTTCCAAACTTTAACAACTTAAATTTTCTTGTGGTTGTCAAAAGAAAAGCTTGTCAATACTCACAGAAAACAAAATGTAACAATGCAAATGAGTGTTTTTTGTTTGTATTTTAGTTATTTATGCATATTTGTAAAATTAAACAAAAAAAATATGGAGGCAGGTGAACAAGCCTGTGCTGCTTCTCTAGAACAGCAGTACCTCCACCACGCGCCATTAGGGGAAGTTTAAGTTTTGTGAGCATGTAATGATGATTAATTTTTGGATTGTTTGACAGCACTGATGTTCATTTATGGCATGTAGCTGAAATTCTCCTTTATTTAGCTACAAGTTGTGATCATGTCTAGCCTGTGGGTATAAAGTGGAAGTGTAAATGCAGCTTAAAATTAAAAACCTATGGGATTCAAGCAAACAAATAAGCACTGAAATTATCACATCTTATGTCATTCTCGCAGCTAAATTATTATATTGAAAGCTATCTTACGGCACATATTTTTGTATGTATGAGTATACAGTATAGGTTGTGTATGGTTTATTTTACCTTGCTGTTGACTGGGAAAGTACTGCTACACAGATTTCCTGTGAAACTCCCATCTGTTTTTGTGGATGAACTTGACATGACCTCCATTTACAGAAGTCCTTGTCTTGAAGTTGGATATTGACTATTTCTTTGAGAATGTTTGATAAAATGGAAAATGTGTCTTTTTAGGGATCTTATAGTAATTTTGTGTGTGTGTGTGTGTGTGTATCCACAGATTCACCAAAGATCCTATTGATCACTGACCATTTGGAGGATGATTTTTCTAAACCTGCAATGTTTCACTGTCTCCTCTGGTAGGATTCACTGCTTTTGAGGAAGGTTTCAGTTTCACTTAAACTGTCTATGATAGATTTTAAATGAATACTACTGCATGTCTAAAATATAGCTGCAATGTACAGAGCTCCAGTAGATAGATTAATTTTGCATTCATAGTGTAAAATGTATACTTTGCAGCTTGTATTTTTAAAAGTGTGTCTTAAATTTTATTGTGTATTGTTTGAATGTAATAATTGTATGGGACAAAAAGTTAAAAAATTGAAGTGTTTCCTATAGACATATTTATTAACATGTCCCTTTATTAATGGAATTTAAGTGAATATTTTAGAAAACATTGAAAATTATTGTATTTTCATTTTGAAAATATTGTATTTTAATGATTGTAATATTTTTCATGAGGAATTTATTTTGATATAGTTAATTTCTGTATAGCAATATTTTCAAGGATCTTAAGTTTTGTAACTTATTGGAAAGTGTTTAATTGTAATAATTTTCTAAAAGTAACTGAAATATTTTTCAGCAGAACTCTGAGCATTTTCACTTTATCACGGTAAATGAGTTAAATGTTATTATTACAGTAAAACAATTGTACTTTAGAAATTTAAGCACGGTCACCTAATGTAAGGTGTTAGCCAGTAATATTACAGTGATCTGTCTGTAAAAGAATGGTATTTTCCTGTAGAAATGTAAGCATATTCACTAATTAAAAGGTGATTGACAGTGATACGACAGTGAATAGTCTGTAAACTGTTGATATTTTCCTGTAGAAATTTAGGCATATTCCCTTATTGTGAGGAGTTTGACAGTAATATTACAGTAATCAATCTGTAAAAATGTGGTATTTTCCTGTAGAAATATAATCATAGGCAGTAATTGTAAGGTGTTTGTAAGTAATTTTATTTTAAACAATCTGTTAAATTGAGTTATTTTCCTGTAGAAGTATAAGCATAGGCACTAATTGTAAGGTGTTTGACAGTAATTTTATAGTTAACAATCAGAAAAATAATGCTATTTTCATGTATTTTTCTTGGCATTCTTCTTATATTTATGGTGTTTGACCATAACACAGGGTAAAACTGTAAAATAACAGTATTTCACTCTAAAAGCTTTACAGGAATTTACTGTAAACTAATTGTTTTTGCACGTTACTTGAATTAATTAATTTTACAGTATTTGTTTGGCAGCCGTAGCTGCCAGTAATTTACCGTTTTTTTTACGATTTTTTTTTTTTTACAGTGTAATGTCTCTGGCTGACCAACTGAAGACAAGCATATCCACAGCATGATGCTGCTGCTGCCACCACCATATGAGGATGTTGCTTTCAGGACAAAGTCCAGTTTTCTGCCATGAAGACCACTTGGCATGTAGGCAAAAAGTTCTGTTTTAGTCTAACAAGACCAACATCCTCCACATGTTTACTGTGTCCATTACATGGCTTGTAGCAAACTTTAAAAAGTAATCTGTGTGTCTTTCTTTTAACATTCATCATTCTTTGCTCAATAATGTTCTCTAATAAACCTCTAAAAACCTTTACAAAATAGCAGTAGTTATACCAAGGTTATATTACTCACAGATTTTATTTACTAACTACTTCTGTAAACAGTAAAAGGGTACACTGGATTTTACTTATGGTTATCCTAGAAAAGGGGACTGAGTATAGCATGCCACTCTTTGAATTTTTTTGTAAAGAAAATTGAAAACTGCATTATTTTGCTTCCACTTCAGTTTCACATAATACTTTGAGTCTGCCTTTAACATACAATTTCAGCATGCCAAAAATCTGAAAAAGGGGTGGGTTATGAATATTCAGGCTGTGAAACAAAAGTTAACAGACATGCTTATTAAAATTAATAATTAGGACTAATAAGTAAAAGCTACAACAAAGAAGAACATTTTCAAAGTGTAGAAAAAAGGAAATCACACAGGGAGTCACAGCGACAGGTGCTGAGGGAGGAGACCTCCCTCTCACTCTGCAAGCTAATTAGAAACTGATCAAAGTCATGAAATTTGGCACCAAATGAGCAATCATGTCCTAACTAATCAAACCCGATCTCTGTACAACACCTCCTCATTGACAAATTAACCTACGACATTGAAAGAACACTTCATAACACACAAGATATTATGTAAGTACGATGTCAAAAAGTTAGAGTGAGACTGATTAAAAGCATGTAGCCATTTTTATTTTTACCTTCCGATACAGATTTGAACCAACTCTGACTTTTCTTTCAGAATCATAATCTAAAAAGACAAGTGCAACCTTCAAAAAGATAATTTCTATACTTCCTTCAATTACTGCTAATTAGGTATTTTTATCAGCAGAGGCGACATCATGCTGTTGGGTGAGAGAGCTGGGTTTTATTAATTTAAAACAAAGACAAAATGATTGAGGAATTTGCATTTTAAAGCATCTTTAACATCATATATTAGCATTTACCAACATTAGTGCAGCTAGCATTACTGAAACCAGTGTCTGTGTGTATTCCTTAGGGAATGTAGAATTTTACCTTATATTAGTTAAAGGATCATATATCGATGATATTTTAAAATCTCAAAGAATTAAACAAATACTTTACTTTACTCCAGCCTCCATACCAGATGCCTAAAAAGTCTTGCTCTCACTCTCCCTCAGCCTGAGAGCCTCACTGACGGGGAAAACGGCTAACTTTGAGTGTTCTTCTCTCAACAACAGAATCCACACCGAAGAGTGCTTTTGTGTCAACAAACCAGCCATTGCTTAAGTATGCAGCACACCCACTGGATTGGAAAATTGTCTGTATTTTTTCAGACTTGACAAAGAATAAAAACTCCTCTACAGCAAACGTGTAAGTAAAATTAAACAGATAGATTAGGTTACATTCTATTCATGCTGTGCCTTTGAATGAACAGTTGTGTATTGTTAGGATATGTTGAGAATGAACTCTGTTTGACCAGTTTCAGCCTGTCAGTGTGGCTAAACGAGAGCCTCTGTATTGAAGCAAAGAAGCCATTAGTGGGCTGCAGTGATATATGTCTACAATGACCATGTGTGTGTGTGCGGGCAAGAACCTATGAGCACATAATGTTGAGTAAACCAAATCAAGTAACTCTGTACTAAAAGAGGCTGGTACACATTTGCCCTTGCAGACATGTTTCCACATACATACATATATATATTTATGTGTGTGTGTGTGTTTTAGAGCGTGGGAAGGGACAAAAGGGTTACAGGCTATATTATAGCTAGCCTTGGCTGTGCTTTTGTGTGCTCAGAAAGCTAATCAAGTAATTGTTCAGGGGGACATTCCTGACCAATCTCCGCAGCTGTGACAGCAAACAGCATGTGAATGGACAAACAGGGACTGTGCTGGAATGCTTCCCTCAAAGCTGCAGGTCCAGCTGTTTGAATAGAGGACACACATTCGCGTGACGGCAGAAGGTAATGTGTACGCTCATTAGAGAGAATAGGTAACGTATACGCAGTAAAAGTTTAAGGAAGGAAGTTTAAAGAATCCAATCTCTCTTCTAGAGATGCATTTCATATTTTCCAACTGAACTGGTGCACACACATATGCATGTGTATTTGGAATTTATGATGCAGGGTGAGCTGCAAAAACAGATGGGCAGATCCCAGGGATTGTTAGATAATGGCTGCTCCTCTGGATGCATCTGCAGCCCACTGTTGATGCAAAGGTTTATTGATAGTTTCGCCATTATTTCCTTAATATAAAAATACACCAGCGCTTAAGCCTCCTTTCTGTCCTTTCAACCCCCAGTCAGTATAGGCAGATGGCCACTTAGCCTGGTTCTGTTGAATATTTCTTCCTGTAGCGAATAGATTCTCTCCAGTGTTGCCACATGATCGTGCACAGCTCTACTAAGCAGAACCCCTTGACAGTACCTGTGCTTGGAGTCAGTACAAATCAATAGCGCTTTTCACAGTAGCTAAAAATAGGCTGTGACGTAACATCGCAATGCATTCTGGGAGCTAGCCCCAGACAAACAAGTGCGCATTTTGCAAGGGTGCCTATGGGTCTGATTCGCTCCAATCCTCACAAAGTTGTAATTTTGTCTACTAAAGATATTTAAACGGGAAGGAATTAAGTACTGCTGTTGGGGGTTGTGGAAATCGGACTCTAGACCCAGATCGGATGTCTGACAAAAATTATGAGAAAAGAAAATTCAGTAATAAATGTATAAAACACTTTAGTTCATACCATTTACCACCATCCACTCCAGGATAAACCTCTATTTTTATTGGAATACATCTCCACACCTTTTCAATAGTCTCTCATAGTGACATTCGAGCCAGCGCTTCAGTTCTGGCAATCCATAATAAGGGCCGCCATCAAGGAAAGCATCTGGTATGTCTTTCTCTATCAAAACAACCTCCTCTATGTTATATTTGCTCATTTGTGAGATGCATTTAAATTTCACATACAATTTCTGAATTCACATCGAAGTCCAAGCACTCTGTGTGTGTTTTTTCTAATTGGTTTAATGCAGCTTGTTTGTCTAGCATTAGCACCCAGCAGCATTTGTGTGGCTAAATTTTGGTGTCAACTGTAAAGTAGGCTGTTGTTTGTGAAAGGTGCATCTCAATATATTAGATAATCAAATATACATTATATAGATTTATTACAGATGGCATGCTAAACTTTAAGCATTTTTTTTTCTGTTCATTTTGATGATTGTGGCTTACAGCTAATGCAACCCCCAAATTAAGTTCCTCAAAAGATTAGAATATGGGATCAGAATAATAGGGAATTTTTTATACAGAAATGCTGACTAGACTATCCCTACTTACATCAATGCAGAATTAAAAATCATATAATATGTGACAAATTTTACTACACCATATGCATGGTAATTTTTTGGTTATTTATTTTTTTCCCTGGCAAGGAGGTTATCTTGTAGAATCTTCGGAGACGGTGTATTTATTTATTCATTACATCCAGTGGTGGTTTTTGCATGGATGAAGCCACTCCTCCTGTTGGCCCCAACCTATACTATCGCAAAGCTTGTGAAAACATAATTTCCTGGTTAGATGTAGCTAAAGGTAGCCCTCAGAGTGTCACTTCATCTGAGCAAGGTCAGCAGCATGGCATTGGTATTCTGGAGAATAAAGAATAACTAGAGCTACAACCAATGATTCCCTTCTGAAATTGAAAAGAAAAACAGCAACAGAGACAAGGAACAGCAGCTGAGATAACAAGTATCTACTATGCATCTTTCCAGGGTTAGAGAATGTGTGAAACGCAAACTAAAATACATTTATATATACAGTTTACCTTGTGCTAGAACAAAGAACACAACTGCATTACAGCATTGGTGTCATGTTCCCTTTTGCCACAGAGAAACAGCATTTTGGTCCTGTAATTGGTCAAGTTGTATCTAGTCTCCCCCTTTCTGCAAACATTTACAGCATAGAGAGGCAACCTAATCTTGCACTATTGCTTTCTAAAGTAATCATTAGTTTCCTATAACATGAGTCTTGTTTATTATAGACGCATTTGGCTAAAATTTTCTACATGAAGCCAGAGTTTAATCCTATGGGCTATGTAATTTGATCTTCTTAGCAGAACAATGTTCCAATCATGTGTTTCAACAGGCAAAGGGGATTGTCGTAGACTCTCACTTTGCACCAGGGCCTGTTCAGAAGGCCAACAGGTGACGTTAGTGGGGGAGAAATGCAGTCCATATCTGGTGCAGATCTGATGCTGGAGAAGATATCCGCATGCCTAAGGAAGTTTCACTGGGTCCCAGTAATTGACAATCTGTCAGCTGGCCAAGAAACAAACTGCGTCCTTGGAAGCTCTCAAGGACTCCCTCCAGGAACAGTGACAGTCATGATCCTTTTACTGATAACTGCCTGCTGCCCTGTAGTTTAAACAAAGAAATATACACAAAGTGGAAGCAAGTTGAAAAGGAGAAGGGAGCAAACAGGGAAAGTTCGGAAGGCCATGAAAATAGGAGGCAGACTGAAGAGCAGAAGTAGACCATTTAACCATAGACAAAAGAAGAATAGAGAATCAAACTGAGGGTCAAAATAACACTCTACCAAAGAGTTCTTGATAAAATAATAATTAATTCTTTAACTCCTGGTAGCAAAATAAATAAATAAGGAAATTCTCTACCTTAAACGTTTAACCATTATTAGATGCTTTAGACAAATATCTGTATAAATATTATTATGGTTGCAAGTTACATTAATAGGTTAAATATTGATAACTGTTGATTAACATAAATGTCAAATTCTAATTAAAATATGCGTCTTTCAGTACATTCAAGTGTAAATGAAGTTACAAATGTGTTGTACAAAATGAGCTTTAACTCATGGTCTGCAGAATCATCTTTTGAATTAAACAGGCACTTGTTCCCTTCAGTACTCAACCAGAGGTCACAATACAAGTTTTGCATTCGATAAAGCAGTTTTTTTGTGGGAAGCACAAACTATGCTAAGACAAAAGAGGTCTCAGAAATAACCTGGCATTAAATGCTTGGTATTATTGAAAACCTTAAAAACCTTCACAATTAGACAGAAAATCGTAAAAAATATGGATTTTAAGAAAAGCACTTCCCACGCTTAAGCTTGTTTTTAACCAAATTAAATCTGATAAACAAATTTTTTAGTATATTGGACATTTGCTATACATTGGCTCCAAATAACCGAAACAGATTCAAACATGTACAACTCTTCTATGATTTAGTTAAATGTCCAAATTGGAGCCTGAGCACAGTTTTTTTTTTTTTGCCATCAACAACCTTGTGATATACTGTACATCTTGGTGGATGTATGACCAATTTTATCAGTAGCAGAAAACTTAATTTTAAATTATTAGTTTCCTGCTAAACACCCAGGTTTTAAGCATAATGCACAAATTCTCAAAAGAAGTAAATTCAGCAAAGTTCTCCCCAGCCCTCTGTAATAAATAAAAGGTGCATTTGCAATGTTTCATGTTTGTAAGGTTCCATTTTTAACCTCAAGCAACAATGAAACCTTTGGTATTACATTTTTTCCACTATTTGTCCTTGAGTAAGAATGTAAAAAAAATAAAAAGAAACATTAATGCACCAAGAGCTCATCTCTGGAGGGCAACTTGTCACCTGCATGACGGACCACCGTCTGCCATTTGTTCTTTCTCCATCTTAATAAAATTTGGGAATACAAAGTCCTCCCACATGTTCCAGTGACGTCTGTGTTTCTGTATAATGTGCCACATGAACTGAAAATTGAAAAAAGGGGGCCAAGAGATAAAACAATTAACAGAAAGAGATGTATAAAGGTGCCACTTGACAACAACCAGACCATGGACAAACAAACGAGCACTCAAGAGCAGAAGAGCTTACGCGGAGAACAAGAGCAGTGGAGGGACAATGTCGCCTGAACCTGGCTGGTAGCGCCAATTAATACTAACTGAAGACATGCTGATATTGACCATCAGCTAGCATTCTAAAATGTAGATAATAGGAAACAAGTCAGATAGCTTAGCAAAATATACAATAAGAAATTTATATCTTAAAATATATTTTTTCTCTCCTTAGAAACTGTTCACTTTCACTTTCAGACTGGACAAGTTCAGTAAAGATTTTAACTACTTTCTGACAGTTCATTTGAAGCAAGCTGGTGTACAGCATTAGAATAAAAATATCTCATAGAAGTCCTCACATATTCCATGGAAATAAAGACATTTACAGTTCAAATAATATGGAAAATTGTGCAATTACCAGGTAGGCTTTTAACTACTCTGCACTTTGAAAGAAGTTTATAATGTTGTGCTCCTGCCTGATGAAGTGAGCGTGAACACCATGGCAAGGTCAAAACAGCTGTCTGAGGTCTTCAGAAAGAAGATTGTAGGAGCTTATAAGTTTGAATAAGTGATTAAACAAAGTCTTAAGAGAATTTCAAATCAGCCATTCTGATATATGGAAAATTGTCTACAAGCGTAGGATTAACAGAACAACTGCCAATCTTTCCAAGTTTGGTTGACCAGGCAAGTTCACATGGAAAATCAAAGCCAAGACCCTAAAAGGTGCATTCAAAAACCCTAAAATGTCATCTACTGGCGACAACAGGCTATTGCTGACATGAAAGTGCTTGCTTGTAAATGTATCAGAAAGAAGGAAAACTTTATTCTAAGAAAAACACAAAGGACAATCTGAAGTTTGTCACAGATGATAAAGACAAACAGGTCTTCTAGAATAATATCATTGGACAGATGAGTCTAATATGTACTAATTTCCACCCCAGAATGAGAAAGAGAAGATGTTTGGCCTAAACCAATTGCCAGGAAAAGAACCCCACCCCAACTGTAAAGAATGGAGGTGGAAGTGTCATGGTTTACCGTTGCTTCACAGCAGCAGGACCTGCCCAGTTCAACATCATAGAATGCACCATGAATTCCACCCTACATTAGAGGGTGTTTGAGGAAAATGTGAGAAAATCTATTAAACTTTTTTTTTAAGAGAAACAAAAATTACCTCAAGCAGAACTGGACCCTGCAACATCACAGTGCCATAAAACATACCAGTAAATCCACCAAGGACTGGATTGGTGGCTATAAAAGCATCTCACTGATGTTATTTAGGCTAAATGGAGTCAGACTACCAATTGCCGGAGCTACAATACACATTTTTGTTGTTACTGTTTGCTTAATTACTAAAACAACGGTAAAATGATGTAATTTTTGGTGTTAACCTCTATTAAAAATCACTGTATCTTTCAGAGATTATAAAAAAGATTAGACCTTGATAGGTAAAACATTTTTTTTTTAAAGAACTAAATATTTCATGGCATCTCCGAATTTGTTCACATGTCTAGAACGCAGGATGTTAGAAACAGATTTGCTCTCAGAATCTATACTGAAGTTTTTCTATGATGGAGAGGGTTAGTCCTCGAAATCTGAAAGCGCACAGCATTTGGACAACCCATTTGTGGTTTAAATTTGTGCAAGAGTTTAAGAGTCCAATTAAAATAACATTCGAAGACAATTCAGTTTAAATTAAATAATAAAAAGGGATATTTTTCATGGAATAAATAAAGTGTAACCTTCCTCTTTTTGAGCATGGATATTGTATGTATAATTGCCAGAAAGTTATTTTCTAGGGATTACTGTAATAATTAGAGCCACGTTCTGTCATATTTACAAGTGGAGGGAATTAAAAAATGGCTACTTTGCAAGCACAGCAATATTTTATACGTTTTCTTGCCTCACTCTTGAATACCTCTCACTAGAAGAGCAACAGGAAATCCCAAGATTATTCCTAAGAGTTTTGTGCGATTAAAACCAAATACCTTAAACTGAACTCTAAGGTGGAGGTCTTTTGTTTAATTTATTTGGCCTGCTTGTCCTTCTCTTTGCTGACACACAGTAAAGTGCCCATTCCCTAAAAGTCCTGACTTTTTCCATGACCACCCTATAAAAGAAGCATTGCTGCACACAGCATTTTTTTTCCTGAGCGCTCTGCTTTTTTGTGTGGCTGCTTACAGAAGGAAAAAACAGAAAAACACCAAAAAAAATGCTGAGCTTTTCAAAAAGCACTGCCACCGCCACTTTTCAGGCAACCAATCGTAAGTGCAGAACTTCATCATCCTGGTGACAGCTAAATATGATTGGTGGAGAAGCTTGTGCTGTCTGCATCTCCATATACTAAGATGTAAAATATATCTGGCATGAATTGTCAGGGGGGGGAAAAAGAGGGAGAAAGAATCAGTCAAAGTGCATAAGCCAGACAGTAGATGCTGCGTTTGTGCTTTTCATCTCCAAAAGCATTGCAGGCGTTTGTTTGTTTTAGTTTGTAATGATAAGAGGCTTGATGGCTTAACAGGCTCCCCTGACAGCACTTTTATGACCCAGAAAAAGTGAAAATTGTTCCAACCACATTACATGTATTATTCTTCACATTACTAGTCACTATCCTCTCTCTCTTACATGTTTTATGTATATATGTTTAATAGACAGATATGACTCTGTGGGATTGATGCACTACAGTCCTTGGTAAACCCAACTATGGCCAGCTTTCTTTTCAGTTACCTTTTTGCTACAGTATTTCTCTAAATCAGAGGTTCCACCATAATCCTCCCTTAAAAATGATCAAGCACGCTTTTTTGAGACATTCAGTTTCCTCAAGGGCATTCAGAGATTTTTTTCAATGTTTACCTCTTTAATTGATCTCCATGTGTGGAAACTTCTAACTAGTAATAAATATGAAGTGACATAGAAGACAAATTCTTATAGATATATGCTTCAAAATGGCAAAGACAAGAGAACATCCCATTCAAGGCAGATATGTTTTGATCTACAAAAGTCAGGAATTAACTACAAGAAAATTGTTTCTCTCTGAAACTTGCCCATAATTCTCGTTAGAAGTAGAATTAAAAACAGGCACTCTAGATGTGTTTCTCATCCCCATTAGCCGAATTCATCATAGGACTGTTTTTGAAGAGACTCACCCAGGACAGAAAGTAAACACTTTGTTTAGATTGTTTGTCTTATTATTTGTTTGCTCATCCTTTTTTATCCCAAACATGTACACATTCCTGCATATATTTGTATAAACTGCAGTTACATAGTATATACATTGACATATACAAAGATATTAGTCACAGGGTGAATAAATGCAGGGAAACCAACAAGGCTTTGTGTATAACATGATATTCTCTCCTACTCAAGCAGCTTGACTATCAGTTACTCTCAGCAGTCAGCCATCAGGATCCTTGGGCTGTAATTGGACATGATAACTTGATTAGCATGCACCAAAGCTGCTGTACTCTACTTAGATTTCTTTCTGCTTTTCACACACACTCACAAACAAAAACAGTCTTGTTCCTTTCTCTGGTACGTTCTACGCTTCGAATCTCCCACAGATCAACCTTCACTCATCATTTGACTCCCTGATCCGACGAGGTACGACATTTTTCCCTTCTCACTCTTTCCAGCAGCCCCACAGGATTAACCTAGCCTTGGGCTGTTTTCGACTGCACGCCTGTCTGGTAGTAATTACTCTGACTGCGCCTGAAGGGGGAGCTGTGTTAACCCGTGCATGACCACACTTCTGTCATATCACACTTGAGACCATCCCAAAGAAGGAACAAAAGGTAATTAATATCTATATAGTGTTTGCTGAATTGTAGGTCTTTTTCTGACGTTTTCTTGAAGCTTGCAGATACAGCAAATGTGAAAAACTAGTTTCATGCTACAGTACATCGCATCACAGAAGTTTATTATAAACTTTATATGCCTTTTAGAGGCCTTCATTTTTCAATAAAGTTTTTTTTAATCAACCACCCCTACCCCATAGTACCTTGACCAAAGGGAACTGGAAAGTAACAATGTATCATTGTCAAAGCTTGTTCATGTCCTGGTATATCTCCAAAAAAGTAAAATTACACATCATTTACAACACTGTTCCAAGTAGCTGATACAGATCTACAAACGGTTAAATCTGTAAACAAAATACACATTTCTGTAAAATAATGAAATTAAATAAACTATTTTCTGTAGTTTTTTTTTAAAGGTCTCATTCACTGAGAAACGTTTAAAACTCACTCTCGCTGAAATACAATCCATCACTCTGTGTAGGACATGTATGCTGCATGTGATACTGTTTTCCCACCCCCGATGCCTCCATTAGCCACAGACAGGAAATAGATGGCAGAAACGAGTCAGAAAAAGCAATGTTAGAGCATCTCGGCTGATGGAAGCTAACCGTGAGCAACTCCACAACATGGAAGAACACAGTCTGGCTTGTGTTATTTGTGGATATCAGCATTGCATTATATACCGAAGAAAGAGGAGCTGAGGAAGAAACTGTTGGAATTTGTCTTCGAACCCCACCAGTGAAGTAAGTTAAGTTAGTTATTTGTTCAGAGGCAGCAATAAATAATATATATGGGGCATTTTTTAAACACACAAAATATTCAAGGCTGACTCCTTGGTTCAACGCAGAGTTGCGTACTTTAAAGCAGAATACTAGAAATTTGGAGAGAAAATGGCGCTCTACACACCTAGAGGATTCCTATTTAACCTGGAATAACAGTCTATTGCTGTATAAAAAGACCCTTCGACAAGCTAGAACAGCATATTTTTCATCATTAATAGAGGTGATTAAAAACAATCCTAGGTTTCTTTTTAGTACAGTTGCCAAACTTACACAGTCATAGCTCTGTTGAGCCAACTATTCCCCCAGCTCTTAGCAGTGATGATTTTATGGGATTCTTCATAAATAAAATTAATTCTATTAAAAATAAAATCATTGGCATCCTCCCAAACATGATTACTTCTTCCTCAGTAAATGAGGCAGTATCGTAAAGAACTGTAGAACCTCAGTTGTGCTTAGGCTGTTTTGATTCAGTCGAGCTTTCGGAATTATCAAAAATACTAGCCTCATCTAAACCTTCAACTTGTATGTTGGACCCAATTCCAACCAAATTATTTAAAGAAGTGTTCCATTTGGTTCCTGGCCCCATTTTGGATATGATGAATCTATCCTTAGTAAACGGATACGTACCACAGGAATTTAAAATAGCTGTAATTAAACCTTTACTCAAGAAACCTTCCCTTGATCAAGATGACTTAGTGAATTACAGACCTATATCTAACCTTCCTTTCTAATCCAAAGTCCTTGAGAAAATTGTTGCTAATCAAGTCTGTGAACATCTAAACAGTAACGAGCTGTTTGAAGAGTTTCAGTCAGGTTTTAGAGCTCATCATAGCACTGAAACAGCACTGGTGAAGGTTACTAATGATATTCTCATGGCCTCAGATAATGGACTTGTGTCTGTTCTGGTTTTGTTAGATCTCAGTGCTGCTTTTGACACAGTCGATCATAATATTCTCCTAGAAAGGCTTGAACATGTTGCAGGGATCAAAGGAACAGCACTAGGCTGGTTTAAATCATATTTGTCTGATAGATTCCAGTTTGTTCATCTAAATGATAAATCTTCTTCACTCTCAAGGGTTACTTGTGGAGTTCCACAGGGTTCTGTGCTTGGACCAATTCTGTTCACCATATATATGCTCCCAATTGGTAGAATCATTAGAGAGCATGGGATAAATTTCCACAGCTATGCAGATGATACACAACTATATTTATCCATAACTCCTGATGAACCCAGTCAGTTAGGTAGATTACAGGCATGTCTGGAAGACATAAAAACATGGATGACCCTAAACTTTTTGCTTTTAAATTCTGACAAAACAGAAGTTGCTGTCTTTGGACCAGAAGTTCTTAAACAGAAATTGATTAGTCAATCACTTCATCTGGATGGCATTAAATTGGCCCCCAGTAATAACGTAAAGAACCTCTGCGTTATTTTTGACAGAGACTTGACATTTAAATCCCATATTAAACAGGTTTCTAGGATTTCTTTGTTTCACCTCCGGAATATTGCTAAAATTAGAAACATCCTGTCCAGGAGTGATGCTGAGAAACTAGTCCATGCATTTGTTACCTCAAGGCTGGACTACTGTAATTCTTTACTATCAGGTAGTCCACAAAATGCCATTAAAAGCCTTCAGTTGATCCAAAATGCGGCAGCAAGAGTTCTGATGAATATTAAAAAGAGAGATCACATTTCTCCTGTTTTAGCTTCCCTTCATTGGCTCCCTGTTAAATCCAGAATATAATTTAAGATCCTTCTTCTTACATACAAAGCCCTTAATAATCAAGCTCCATCATACATCAGAGATCTAATTGTTCCTTATGTTCCTAAAAGAGCCCTTTGCTCTCAGACTGCAGGTTTACTTGTAGTTCCTAGGATTTCTAAAAGTAGAATGGGAGGCAGATCTTTTAGTTATCAGGCTCCTCTCCTGTGGAACCACCTCCCAGCTTTATTCCGTGAGGCACACACTCTGTTTACTTTTAAGGCCAGGCTTAAAACTTTCCTTTTTGATAAAGCTTATAGTTAGAGTGGCTAAGGTCATCCAGAGCTATCTCTGTAGTTATGCTGCTATAGGCTTGGAAAGGCTTAGACTGCTGGAGGACAGACTTACCAATTTTCTTCACTCTGCTACTTCCTTTTCTCCTACGACTCTCCAGTTGTATTACAGTACATTCTGTTATTTCGACTGTTAACTTTGTTTTCTCTCAGTGTTTTTCTCTCCATAGAAGATATACCTGGTCTGGTATCCTGCTTGGCTGCAATGCCCTGTTGGACGGGGGGCATCGACTGGGATGATCCTCCCAGTAACTGAACATCCACTGTGTCCTGTTATTAACTTTTTACTTTCTGTAACATAGAAAGTTCTCTTATATCAGATCTTCTGTTCCTTCTGTGTTTCTGCTCTGTCTTCTCAAACCCCCAGACGGTCGTGGCAGATGGCCGCTCCTACTGAGCCTGGTTCTGTTGAGGTTTCTTCCTGTTAAAGGGGAGTTTTTCCTCCCCACCGTCGCTACATGCTTGCTCAGTATGAGGGATTGCTGAAGGATTGCTGTGGTTGGAAAGTCTGCATCAACGGGGCCGAACCTCAGGCCAATGATTGACGCAATCTGCTGGGATTCCTTAAATAGGAAACTTTTTAACTGATTGGAATGTTTGTATAAATGTATTGAAATGACTTCTTGTTAAGGGCCTTGAGATGACATCTGTTGTGAATTGGCGCTATATAAATAAACTGAATTGAATTGAATTGAATTGAACAATGACAGTCATTCCAAAACTCACAAACAACGGCATGACCTCAAATACATGTGCCAAACTCTTACCACAAGTATAATAAAATATATATTCACCTGTGGGTTAAATGTGGCATATTTTAAACTGCATCTCATAATTTTATGGAGAGGTGCAAGAGAAATTATTCCATCCAAATTCAAAGTATACCTTCTTAAGCCACCACCTACTGCTGTCCTTGTTCCTTCAAAATGTCACCCTCACCAGAGTTTGATGCGCTTAGTTGGTCTAGAAAAAAATCCCATAGTCTGTGATCCCTCAGCAGTCGCATTTGTAAAGTGTGTGATCCCCTGTCTTTCAGTCGTGAAAGACAAAAACGGTCTTTGTGTGATCATCTAGTCCTTTCAAAATATATGACGACTAGAAGTTGTGTAGAGTGTCCCCAGCTTACATAAATTCTTGAGACTTTAAAGAGCAAGTCTAAACCAAGCCTTACTGTATGTCTTTAGAGCAAAAATCTAAGCCAACTGTTGAGGTTTTTATTCTGGAAACAGAAAAATGCAACAGTGTAGCATAGTGGGGGAAAAAAGATGCTGTTAATGTACTGCTGCCCTTTTATATATTTACATTTTTTCACTGCAGGTTGGTTGAGAGGCAGTGTTTCCATGACCTTGATCTTTATTCTGGAAACCTAACCAGCTCCAGAGCAGGTTAGGCTCCAGCATAAGTTAGAGATAAGACATGAAACAGTTTCACAATGCTGAAAATCTTGAGCTGAATCTTAATTTACCTCAATAAATCCTTAATCCTGCCTCATTGTACAGGGGTCCTCATCTTGAGGATTTTTCCTCATTATATTTATGTATAAATCTGTATGTATAAATTCTGTTTTAGCTTATTTCTGCTCAAACAAACTTCATTGATTAACTTTATTACTTAAAATGTTAACGTCTCCCTATAGAGTCTGAAATGCAGTTTGAGTGGTTTTGCCGTTTGTCGGCGCAGTGCACACTCTGACATCAGGGTAAACATGCCGCAGCAATTACTCTTGGAAAGACTGCTGGTTGTCCCAAGTGTTTTCTACTTAAAACCACAAAATTGTTGAACGATATACCCCCAGTTGTTTGGAAATAACCTTATAATTCTATCTAGCATGATAAGCAGCATCAGCTATTCTCTTTCAAAGTGCAAATGCACAATTTAATGCTCCAGATCAGCCAGTAAAATATTCTACCATTATGGAGCCTCTAACATTTGTTAATAATTAAGTAATGAATTTCATTTTAACAGCCTTCTACTTCATCTTTCGATATTTGAAGAAAATGAATGGTATATTAAGTGCTTTGCAGTTTCTTCATTTTGGCTCAGATTTGACAAAGCAAATCATGACAGGATATAACATCCTGTGCTGCCTTCATATGTTTTACCTATGGGGAGTATTTTGTTTGTTTGCATTAACAGTGAAAACTTGCATAACTGCGCTATGTACCACCTAAGGTAACACTGTTTTTTTCAGCGACAATTTCAATTTTCATTTAAACATCATAGAGAGCATGAATTTACATGTTTCTTAATACAAAAAACCTTATGACCAAGGCAGAAAACATATCAGTAGTACTATTCATAGTACAGAAGGAGGAAGAAAGTAAAATGAAAATCATGACACTTGGACTGCTTCTGTCTCTTTGAGGATGAAACTTAAGTTACAAAAAAAAAACTCAGAAATACACCTCAAACATGTGGAAGAAAGTGCTCATATTAGGTCCAAAACATCATAATTGTGAAAAGAACATACCCACAATAAAGCATGGTGGTGACAGCATCATGCTGTTTGGAAGCTTTTCAAAGTTGAGGGGAAGATGGATGAAACTGGATACAGGGTAATTCTGGAGCAGAAGTTCCTTCCCCAGCAGGACAACAAGCCTAAACCTACAGCTAGAGTTACAGCTGAACAGTTTAGAGCAAAGCCTTTTAAGTTGTTAGAGTTTCCCATCCAGACCTAAATCCAAATGAGAATGTGTAGCAAAACTTTTTTAACTGGTTTTAAACCTTTTAAAGACTGGTTTTAACAGATTTTTAAACACCACTGACTTATTAATAACCAGGACGTTTTTTACCGGATCGTAATAATCGGTGGGAAGAGCGGATTACTTCTCCCCCACCATGCCTCCACTCACCTGCAGTCCTGGGTGTGATGGCTGCGCAAAACTTAGCCAGAGGGTTCTGGAGCTGGAGCAGAGGATCTCAACACTCCACCAAATCCAGGACCATGAGTGCGACGTGGACATCATCTTCGGCATCTTGGTGTCCGCCAGCAGTGCACAGCTGGCGGACACCATTCCCTGCCAGCCCGGCGAAGCTGTGGGGGGAGGATCCATCGCTGTGCCTCCAGGCGGACTCGGGGTGCCAAACGCCGTGTAACATCTGCAGCAGAGGAGGACCGCTGGTTCCAGCAGGGGGCTAAACCAAAAGCCCCCATCAGCTCCACTCCGGTGCTCCGGTTGGGCCAGGCCGCGGTGGAGGCGCTTGGAGCAGCCGCCACCGCTCTCCTCCAACCTGCCTGCCTCTATCAAACCGTTTCAGCGCCCTGGATGCGGATTTCCCTCCTCTGACAGCCCCTGGTCGCCGTAGCTCGGTAGGAGCGCCAACTAATCCCTCCCTGCAGCAGGAGCAACAGCCGGACTCCCGCAGCCCCCAACGTCACGCCAAACCCCGGGCTGCAGCCAGAACTCGCCGAGGATTGCTCCACTTCACCCCGAACCCACGGAACGAGCCCTCGGCGCCGATTAAACATTGCTGCAGTCCTGGGGAAGCTTCTACACCTGGCATACAGCAAGTCCTGGATGGTGAACGATCCTCTGCCCAGTGCAAACATCCACCTGCAGACCCGCCGCCCACCACACTCATCCTCGGGGACTCTATCATCAGAAACGTGAGGATGAGAGGAGCCCTTACACTGTGTTTCCCTGGAGCCACTGTCACGGACATTACCGAACAGATCCTGCAGCTCATTGATCATCACAAATCTGTGAGTAAAGTTGTGATTCATACTGGCACCAATGACATTAATAAACAGCAGTCTGAGCTCCTGAAGCGTGATTTTACTCACCTTTTTAATCTTCTAGAAAACACACGTCTCTGTTTTTATTTCTGGCCCCACTCCCACTATCGGCAGAGGAATTGGCCATTTTAGCAGACTATTATCCCTTAATACTTGGCTCTTCTCCATCACCGCCGTTCACAATATTGGTTTTATAGACAATTTTAAAATTTTTTGGGGCAGGAAGCACCTGTTTGGACCAGACGGGCTCCATCTAAATAGACAAGGCACTCGTACACTGACATTGAGCCTGGCATGTGCACGCCCCCCCCTGTCAACTACACTGGCCACAGCTGCCCCTGCCCTCTCTGATTCCTCCGCCACATCCTGATGTGCATATGGTCCCTGCTCCTATGAACTCACCCCTGATTTTAACAGTAACTCACATACTGGACTTGGACCTTGTTCTACCTCATTCATACCTGTTATTATCAGCAGAGAGCGGACTAAAAATCATAAACCGAACAAATGCAATCCAAATAATCTCAAAAAATTGCCAAAAGCCCCACTTTCAGTAAATCATACAGTCCCTCCATCTCCAATCACTATTAATATGGCACTTTTTAATGTTCGCTCTCTGCTGAACAAAACCTTTATATGAAATGATCTGATTTTAGACCATAATCTTCATTCTTTATTTTTAACAGAAACTTGGCTGAGTGCAGATGCCCCTGTTGTTCTTACAGAGGCCTCCCCAACTAATTTTAACTTCACTTATTCTACGAGGAGTAGCAAAAGGGGAGGCAGAACTGCTTTTAGAAGTTCATCAACACTTTCCGCCAAACCTGTTTTATTTGATAACTATTTTACTTTTGAATATAATGCAAATGTTTTTAGCACTCCTCAGATTTTATGTGTCACAATTTATAGGCCTCCTAAAAAGAGTGCACTTTTTATTCAAGAATTTTCAGAGTTTTTATCAACTTTGCACAACTCCTTTGAAAGGATCATTTTAGTTGGTGATTTTAATCTACATTTAGATAACCTTTTAGATCCTTTATCAACAGATTTTTTAAACATCCTGACTTATATGGATTTTAGCCAACATGTCATGCAGCCGACTCACAACAAAGGACACACCCTGGACTTGGTCATCACGTATGGCCTGTCCACCCGTGTGTCCTCTGTTGTTGACTTGGCTGTCTCTGACCACTACTGTGTGTTTTTTAACATCACCAGTTTTATTCAGCAGGAGACCAACTGTCAGGAAGCGCCATCTAACCCCTGAAGTGGCTGAAGGTTTTCTGGAAATTTTTAAAAAGAATCCTCCTATTGTTTTACCTGCCCCCTGTGATTTTATTGTCAATGATTTTAACAGAAGGCTTCAGTCCACTCTTGACCGGCTTGCTCCATTACAAGTTAAAAGTTTTAAATCTAAAGCTGCAACGCCGTGGAAAAATGAAAACCTCCGAAAAATGAAGAGAAATTGTAGGGCGGCAGAGAGAAAATGGAGCAAAAGACCACAGTAAACCATCAAATATACACAGATCTTCTCAAATTATACAACAATGCAGTAAGGAATTTAAGAAATTCATACTTCTCCAAAATCATCTCAGAAAATAAAAATAATTCCAAAATCCTTTTTGCCACCATTGATAAACTTTTTAACAGAGCTACTACTGCATTTCCTAAAACCCCCTCAAACACTCTTTGTGAGGAGTTTGCAGACCACTTCAGAGGGAAGGTAGACACCATCAGATGTAAGATTTTATCTTCTCAGAGTAACATGGTTTTAGACAAATCTGAGTGTGTCTTTACCAGAGGAAACGCTGGACAGTTTTGTCCTGGTAGAAGCTGGGACTCTTGATAAAGTTTTCCCCTCAGTGAGGCCCACCACATGTGTTTTGGACCCGATTCCCACTTCCTTTTTTAAGCAATTTTATGGATCTTTTAGAGATGAGATTTTAACCATGATGAATTGCTCCCTTCAGACGGGGGTCTTTCCTGCCGCCTTTAAAGGGGCAGTGGTGAGGCCCCTCTTGAAGAAGAGCAATTTAGATTTGAATGGTTTGAACAATTTTAGACCGGTATCTAACTTACCTTTTTTAAGCAAAATTTTAGATTTTTTTTTTTTATTCAACTTAATGATTTTATTAATGAGCACAATGTCCTGGAGAAATTTCAGTCTGGTTTTAGGGTGAACCACAACACAGAGACGGCCCTTCTAAAGATTTTAAATGATTTTAGATTAAACTATGATGGACAGAGGGTGACAGTGTTGGTTCTACTGGATCTAAGCGCTGCCTTCGATACAGTAGACCACACTATTCTTTTAACCCATTTAAAACAGATTGGCCTCTATGGTGCTGTTCACAAATGGTTCACATCCTATCTCACAGACAGGACTTTTATGGTAAGTTTAGATACCTGCTCCTCTAGTGTCCATAGGATTACATGTGGTGTGCCCCAGAGTTCGATTTTAGGCCCAGTGCTTTCTAACCTGTATATGCTCCCTCTTGGCAGCGTCATCAGAAGACATAGAGTCAACTTTCACAGTTATGCTGATTATACACAGCTGTACATCTCCATGTCTCCCGATGACACACGGCCAATGGATGCACTTTTTAACTGCATTTTAGACATTAAATCCTGGATGGCAGAAAACTTTCTCCAGCTCAACCAGGACAAAACTGAAGTTTTAGTCATCGGTCCTGAGCCTCAGAGAGAAACTTTTACCAAAACTACAATCACTGTCTTTTAATCCCTCTTTACAAGTGAAGAACCTGGGCGTGATTTTTGACGCTGAGCTGACTTTTATTCCTCACATAAGAAATATTACTAAAATAGGTTTTTATCAACTAAAGAACATCGCCAGAGTCCGCCCCATACTCTCTCGGGCCAACACGGAGACACTGATGCATGCTTTTATCTCCAGTAGAATTGATTACTGTAATGCCCTGCTTTCTGGTCTTCCCAAAAAGAATATATCAGGTTCACAACTACTACAAAATTCAGCAGCACGTGTCCTGACGAAGACCAGGAGGCGGTAGCACATTACACCGGTCTTAAAATCATTGCATTGGCTCCCCGTACATTTCAGGATCGACTTTAAGGTTCTTTTAATGGTTTTTAAGTGTCTTAATGGTCTTGGGCCTTCTTATCTCTCTGAACTGCTTTTACCATATAAACCTTCGCGGTCTCTGCGCTCCTCCGGCAGCTGTCTCCTTGTCACCCCAAAAGTCAGGACACACACGCATGGCGTCTTTCCAGTTTTATGGCCCTCACCTCTGGAACAGGCTGCCAGAGGACCTCAGGGCTACAGAAAACGTTCATGTTTTTAAGAGCAGGCTAAAGAATCACCTTTTTAGCCTAGCTTTTAACTGATTATTATTTATTACTGTTTGTTTAATTGCTCTGCATGTTTTATATGGTTATATTTTTATCAGTTTTACTATTTAATCTTAGCACATTAATTTACTGTTTATTTTTATACTTTAATTTATCTTAATCCCCGTTCCAGTGTTTCCTCTGTGGGAGCCCTCTGCCCCGGGAGCGGTGGTCAGCTGTGGCTGCCTGGGTGCTCTCCAGGTGAGCTTGGGTGGAGGTGGGGGTCTTGGCCTTGCCTCCACTGGGCGCCCTGTGTCGGTGCCTCGGCTGCTGCTGTTGGTCTACCGCTGCCGGGGCAGATGGCTCCTCTGATGGCGTTTCCTTGCATGGTTCATCTACACTTGGCCCAATTTCCTTTTTTACTTTTTCTTTTAACTGTGTGTGTGCATGGGATATGGGTTGGGGGGAGGGGGGTATAACTGTGACCATGCTTTTAAATCTGTGGGGGAGGGAAGGGAAGGTGGTTTTATGTGGGGTCATTTTAATCTGTAAAGCATTTTGTGATGCCACTTCTTGTATAAAAAGCACTTTATAAATATAGTTTGATTTGATTTGATTAAAACATATGTTTACAGTCACTTTCTACTTTATAAAAATCTACCTCTTTTGTGTTGGTCTAGGACCTAAAACCTGAATAAAATACATTACAGATTGTGGATACAATGTGACATCTGCAAAAAGGTTTTAGGGGTATGAACACTATCGAAAGGGGATGTAATCCACAAGTCTCAAAAGACGGATGCTAACTACAACTAGAAAAGCACTCAGAGAGCTCAGACCTCCGCCAAGGCAGCTCAGTCCTCCCCAGCCCCCACCCCAGACGGTGATACAGATCGCCCCCAAAATCTAATCACTTGTTTCTGGTCTCACACTAGACATGTCCTGAAAATGTTATCAAAATCCCTCCATAGCTTTTTAAATTATGTTGCTGAAAGACAAACAAACAAACAAACAAACCCAGGCAAAAGCATAATCTCCTTGGGGGAGGTCAAAATGACAATATATTTTTTTTAAATGAAAACAGATACACAATCAGCAAGGAGTGAGTAACCAATTAATAATAAAAAAGACTCATTTTAGTCCAATCAGGGTATTCATGTTTAAAACACTCCATCTACTTTAACCTTGATCAGATAAATTATTATAATACAGTATTATGTGTTCATAAGCAATTATGTCTCATTTATATTAATTATCAGAGCTAAAGAGGGGGCATGCAGAGCACTTTTGTATTGCACAGTGTGTCTTATTGAACACTTCATTTTACAGAGCTTGAGCTTCAGCTAAACCATGTAACTACAAGCTAGTCACCATGGAAAATTTAGGTGTGACAATAAGGGATACCTGTTAAGACTAGAAGCTCTTTGGGGTGGGTTTTTTCTTCATGCACCAGGGATTATTTTAAATCAGAGAAAATTAAGAAAATTGAAAACAATATAAACAAATTAGAGGTTAAAATGGACAAGACATTTTCAGCTCAGTCAGATTGGATTCAGAATGTCTGTGAATCAATCTTTGGGTCTTGCCACACATTCTTAATTAGACTGGTGTCTGGACTTTGATTGCGCCATTCTAACACATGAAAATGTGTTTATCTCAAACATTATTTTGTAACTATGGCTGTATTTTTAGGGTTGTTGTCCTGCTGGAGGGTAAAACTGTCCATCAGTCTCAAGTCTTTGGAAGTTTCCAACAGGTTTTCCTCCAGGATTGCCCAAATTTAGCCCCACCCATTTCACCTAGCAACCACAACCAGCTTCCCTGTCCTTGTGAAAGAAAGGTTCCCTACAGCATGATGCTGCAACCACCCTGTTTCACTGTAGGGATGGGGTGTTTATTCCCCGTTCATTTTAAAATGATGGATAAATGTTCCCTGAGACAGTAAAAGCTTTGGGGTTCTACAAGCCAACTTTGCCCCACTGTCGGACAATAAACGATTTCTAACTAAAAAATTAAAACAAATAACTGTTCACAAACGTTCCCAGGTTTTCCGGTGATCTCTCAAGTTTTTGCACTAGATTTTATCTTAGAGGCATCAGAGAAAAGAGGGTTGATTACAAACGCATGCCACATATTTCCGTTATCTACTTTTTAAAAAGTTTGAAAACCATGACTGATATTTCTTCAACTTTGCTATTGCTCAATAATTTTTTTTTTTCATCACATTAAGCCAAAATGAAACATATTAAAGTTTGAATATTTTGCAAGGCCCTGAACGACAACAGAAGTAGGAGAGAACCCATGGTCCCAGATGTTTTTTTTATATGTCTTTGCCCATATTTTTTTGAGTCATAATGGTGGGAAAACGGAAGACAAACACAATATCAGGTGGGGGGTCAAGATATGTCTGACTGGTGCATGAATCAGAGTGTTTCCTCTCTTACTTTTTTATAAGACTGAAGATCTGGACTACAGAGGCCCTTATGAAACCCCTTTAAAAGAACATGCCTGCAGAACAAGTTCAGAAAGAGCTTTTCAACATGAATGGTTACATTGTCCACTAAAAGAAATCCAATACACAGAGGGAAACTCATTTAAGTTTTCTATAGGGAGCAAGACCAATAAATGAAAGGATCAGCTCACTGAATCTCATTCCTTCAAGTTATTAGCTAAAATGAGTGCAGAGTCAATACTAATTTTCCAAGTACTGGTATACAGAGCACAATGACTGAGACCACTTTCATACTAATATAAGTAACAAAAGGACAGCAAGCATATAATCAGATAGTTAATCAGACCAACACTGTATTCAATCAATTAACCCCCCCTCCCCTGTTCACCAGTGGAGCCTTTACATTGCTTCTGGTTTTGACTGGTTTGATCAAATCAGGTGAGCAACATGAGGACGGATTTAGTGCTGTCTGTAACAAAGGTAAAGACTGCTTTATGTTCTAGCTTCTCCCATCCTGTGTCTCAATTTTAAATGTTTAAATGTAAAAGTTACAAGAGAGTAATTCATTCTATTAAAAATAAAATCATTGGCATCCTCCCAAACATGATTACTTCTTCCTCAGTAAATGAGGCAGTATCGGAAAGAACTGTAGAACCTTAGTTGTGCTTAGGCTGTTTTGATTCAGTCGAGCTTTCGGAATTATCAAAAATATTAGCCTCAGCTAAACCTTCAATTTGAATGTTGGACCCAATCCTAACCACATTATTTAAAGAAGTGTTCCATTTGGTTCCTGGCCCCATTTTGGATATGATTAATCTATCCTTAGTAAACGCATACGTACCACAGGAATTTAAAATAGCTGTAATAAAAAAACTTTACTCAAGAAACCTTCCCTTGATCAAGATGACTTAGTGAATTACAGACCTATATCTAACCTTCCTTTCTTATCCAAAGTCCTTGAGAAAATTGTTGCTAATCAAGTCTGTGAGCATTTAAACAGTAACGAGCTGTTTGAAGAGTTTCAGTCAGGTTTTAGAGCTCATCATAGCACTGAAACAGCACTGGTGAAGGTTACTAATGATATTCTCATGGCCTCAGATAATGGACTTGTGTCTGTTCTGGTTTTGTTAGATCTCAGTGCTGCTTTTGACACAGTCGATCATAATATTCTCCTAGAAAGGCTTGATCATGTTGCAGGGATCAAAGGAACAGCACTAGGCTGGTTTAAATCATATTTGTCTGATAGATTCCAGTTTGTTCATCTAAATGATAAATCTTCTTCATTCTCAAGGGTTACTTGTGGAGTTCCACAGGGTTCCGTGCTTGGACCAATTCTGTTCACCATATATATGCTCCCAATTGGTAGAATCATTAGACAGCATGGGATAAATTTCCACAGCTATGCAGATGATACACAACTATATTTATCCATAAATCCTGATTAACCCAGTAGGGATGGGACAAAATATCGTTTGGCGAAATATCGCGATACAAAACGTGACGAAATGCATCGAGGTCGAAAACAATGGATCGCGAAATAAAGACTAGATGCATGATTTGTGTAGTTTATAAATAATTTAGTGTATTATGTGTGTGTGTATGTATGTGGGGCAGGAATACAGTCTATGGTGGCAGGCTGGCAGCACCATCTGCTGATCAAGCAGGGTAAAACTAAATGAAAAAAAAAATTATATCCGGGGAACGGTGCAGTGCGACGTCACGTCAAGTCACAGCGCATGTTGCAACATCACTTCAGGGTACAGCGAGCGAACAAATATTAGCATTAGCACCAACTGCCTTGCCCCCAAACAGCCGAAAAATGGAGTCAAATGAGGTCGAAATTGAGGACGCTACGCCTGGATACAAGTCATCTGTCTGGCAGTATTTTGGCTTTCTCGTTAAAAAAGACAAAGACGGCAATAGAGTAACTGACGAGACTAAGACTGTGTGTAAGCTATGCTATGCTGTCATTCCGTACACCACCTCCAACACAACAAACATGAACCACCACCTTCAACGTCACCATAAAAATGTGAAGACGGCCCCGGAGAAAACGAGCCTACCGAAGGGACAGCTGACCATGAAACAAGCACTGACACCAACTCTACCCCCGTCAAGTCCGCGTGCAAAACAGATAACCAGACTCATTGGCGAGTTCATGGCGGACTACTTGGCTCCATTTAACATTGTAGAGAACAGAAAACTCATCCAAATGTTCAAGGTGCTGGAGCCCAAGTTTAAGATGCCATGCCGAGGACTTTTTTCAGAGAAGGTAATCCCGGAAATTTACAATGAAACCAAACAAAGCGTGAAAGAGTGTCTAAAAAATGCCGACTACGTCGCCCTGACCACCGACAGCTGGTCCTCGCATGCAACACAGAGTTATATCCCCATCACAGGATGGACAGGAGGAACGAGAAATGGGAGAGTAAAAGCTTTGTGTTGCAAACTCGTGAGCTAAGTGAAAGTCATACTGGTGTTAACATAGCTCACGTGTTGAGAAATGCACTGAGTGAGTGGGAGCTAACGAGGCCAGACACAACCATTGCTTGTGTCACAGACAACGCGACCAACATAGACATTGCTGTGAGAGAGAGCGGTCTCCACCCTCACATCAAGTGCTTGGCACATGTTGTGAATCTGGCCAGTAAGCGAGGCTTGGCTGTCTCCCGTGTCGCGTGCCTTCTTGGTCGTGTGCGAAGAATAACTACATTCTTTTACAAGAGCATGTCATGACATGGTGCAGGAGTGCACAGCGCTTGACCCACGATTCCGAAGCCTGTCCCATCTGAATGATGAACAACGCGAGTCCATCTATGCCCGAATACGTGAAAACGCTTCAGCACTTTACGAGCAGCACAACCAGGTAGGCTAATTTTTATTGGAAAAAAAATTGAGGTGTCCTGCGCATGTGTAACTCTGTATGTGTAGGGCAGAGCCTGAAAACGTATTTCTCATGTTTTTTGTTTTTTTTTTATTAGTCTATCTGAGAGAGAGTGAGAGAGCCTGTGTGAGAGAGAGAGAGAGAGAGAGAGAGAGAGAGAGAGAGGGAGTGAAGGACAAAAATGTTTGAGCCAGTAGAAATGTTTCAGCTAGTTTTTCGATTTTTATTTTTTTTTCAGACCAGTTACAGAACCACTAGGGCCAGTGCTTCAACATCAGGGGCAGCAGCAGAGCAGGCCAGGGTCATGGTTGAGGCAGCACAGGGAGCAGAGCAGAGCCAGGAAGAGCCAGTAGAAGGAGAAATGCAAATGAAGGACGTGACACAGCCCCCCCACCAAAGAAGACAGCATTAGAAGATCTCCTTGGGAGCTCCTACACTACTGTTGAGACAGTGCAGTCCAGCAGAGGGATTGAAATGGAGATACTCTCCTACAGAAGTGGGATTCCTATCCCACTCAACAGTAGTCCACTTGAGTGGTGGAAAGTTAATGCATATGCTTACCCCGTACTTGCCCCCCTTGCCGAAGCCTACCTTTGCATTCCTGCTACGTCAGTGCCCAGTGAGCGTGTCTTTTCCACGGCAGGAGACATTGTGTCTGCTCAAAGATCACTGATTACACCAAAACATGTTGATATGTTAGTTTTTTTGAAGAATAACCAGTCCTGAGATAACTTAACCTAGGGTTAGAGCAGCACTAAGGGAGTGTTCTTGTTTGTGTTTGGCCTGTTAGGCCTTGTGTTTCCCTGTGTGCAACTGAAAAAAAAAAAAAACAAGCTGTTATTATACATTAATATTTTTTCTTTTTTGATATTGTATCTTGACGTATCGTTTCGTGACTCTGACATATCGAGGTGCATCGTATCGTGAGTTTAAGTGTATCGTCCCATCCCTAGAACCCAGTCAGTTAGGTAGATTAAAGGCATATCTGGAAGACATAAAAACATGGATGACCCTAAACTTTTTGCTTTTAAATTCTGACAAAACAGAAGTTGCTGTCTTTGGACCAGAAGTTCTTAAACAGAAACTGATTAGTCAATCACTTCATCTGGATGGCATTAAATTGGCCCCCAGTAATAACGTAAAGAACCTCGGCGTTATTTTTGACCGAGACTTGACATTTAAATCCCATATTAAACAGGTTTCTGGGATTTCTTTCTTTAATCTCCGGAATATTGCTAAAATTAGAAACATCCTGTCCAGGAGTGATGCTGAGAAACTAGTCCATGCATTTGTTACCTCAAGGCTGGACTACTGTAATTCTTTACTATCAGGAAGTCAACAAAATGCCATTAAAAGCCTTCAGTTGATCCAAAATGCGGCAGCAAGAGTTCTGATTAATATTAAAAAGAGAGATCACATTTCTTCTGTTTTAGCTTCCCTTCATTGGCTCCCTGTTAAATCCAGAATATAATTTAAGATCCTTCTTCTTACATACAAAGCCCTTAATAATCAAGCTCCATCATACATCAGAGATTTAATTGTTCCATATGTTCCTAACAGAGCCCTTCGCTCTCAGACTGCAGGTTTACTTGTAGTTTCTAGGATTTCTAAAAGTAGAATGGGAGGCAGATCTTTTAGTTATCAGGCTCTTCTCCTGTGGAACCAGCTCCCAGCTTTAGTCCGTGAGGCAGACACTCTGTCTACTTTTAAGGCCAGGCTTAAAATGTTCCTTTTTGATAAAGCTTATAGTTAGAGTGGCTTAGGTCATCCTGAGCTATCTCTGTAGTTATGCTGCTATAGGCTTAGACTGCTGGAGGACAGACTTACCAATTTTCTTCACTCTGCTACTTCCTTTTCTCCTACGACTCTCCAGTTGTATTACAGTACATTCTGTTATTTCGACTGTTAACTTTGTTTTCTCTCTGTGTTTTTCTCTCCATAGAAGATATACCTGGTCTGGTATCCTGCTTGGTTGCAATGCCCTGTTGGACGGGAGGCATCGACTGGGATGATGCTCCCAGTAACTGAACATCCACTGTGTCCTGTTATTAACTTTTTACTTTCTGTAACATAGAAAGTTCTCTTATATCAGATCTTCTGTTCCTTCTGTGTTTCTGCTCTGTCTTCTCAAACCCCCAGACGGTCGTGGCAGATGGCCGCTCCTACTGAGCCTGGTTCTGTTGGAGGTTTCTTCCTGTTAAAGGGGAGTTTTTCCTCTCCACCGTCACTACATGCTTGCTCAGTATGAGGGATTACTGAAGGATTGCTGTGGTTGGAAAGTCTGCATCAACGGGGCCGAACCTCACGCCAATGACTGACGCAATCTGCTGGGATTCCTTAAATAGGAAACTTTTTAACTAATTGGAATGTTTGTATAAATGTATTGAAATGACTTCTTGTTAAGTGCCTTGAGATGACATCTGTTGTGAATTGGCGCTATATAAATAAACTGAATTGAAATCCTTTTTTTTTAAAAGGTTTTTGTGGCCACAGTGGCCTTTATTGAAAGTGGACAGGCTTATAGAAAGGGGAGACACATTTGGCAAATATCCTCAGGCTGGAATCGAACCCGGGACAACTACATCGAGAGGCCTCTGAACATGGGGCCCCCGTCTTAACCCACTGCGCCACGCGACGCCCCAAGTGATCCTCTTTAACAGACAACAAGAATTTACCATGTTTGATACCAGTGAGCTGGTCCTCAATGTTGTAAAAGAAATAAACATATAAAAAGTAGCACATTTGTTACCCCAGCTTTCATATAGAAAACCTGAGTAATTCTGGATAGACGCACCGAAAAAATTAACAGTCACGCCGCACTGAAACTGTGTTCAAACTGAATATCAATTTACATAAACATGTAGCAATGACTCGGAGAGCAATTACTCTGGTTTTTATGAAAGGCTGCTTGACTCTTGGAAGAAATTCAGTCAGTGTTGACTCAGCTTGCTATCTTTGCAAAGCAACCATTTCATTAGCGAGAAAAAAAAATCAATTCTCTGGCAAATCATAAACTGCGTCCCCTCTGAGTGAGTAAATGAACCTTCACTCACTGGTTCTTACACTGGTTAATACTGCAGCTGTGTTCGAGTATGAGAGGAGTACTGGATGGGGTCTTGCATATGTCTAGGAGAGGAAAGAAATAGACCACTGTATTTGATTTGATGCAAGTGTTAATTAGGTATAGAAAGTTAAAGGAAGGAGGCAAAATTTAAAAAGAACACTGTTAATGAAAATGGAGAAAAGAGTATTAGTCTTGTGTTGTATTTCCGAGCCCTGAAACGCCAAACCAAACAATAATTAGCTGTCATGTTAAACAGACAGAAACACAACCCACCGAAAACATCAGGTGACAAAGTGGGACACATTAACAAGAATAACCAAGAACCATGATGATTATACCATTCGGGGGGGAAAAAACATTTAGATACTGAATAATAATCTATTGTATAAATGACTATGCTTAAAAAAACTTTACTCTCAAAGTATTGCAGAAAGTATAGAAAAAAGCAAATGGCACAAATCGCCCAATACAGTGGTGTCTTAGCTTCTTTTTTTAAATGAAATGTTAATTAATGTTAAAAAAGATAAAGAATATTGTAATGTGGATTTTCTTTTTTAATTTACCAACTCATTAATAAACTAAGCATGCAACATTTATTGAAACAAACCCAGTGGTGTGACTTTTGCAGGAAAAGGTTCAAAGATCCAAAAAAGAAAATGGGTCTTGCTTATTTGGCTTATTAAAAGAAAGACGTCGAATTTACAAATTTTATGGCGGGTTCATAAATTTATATTCTAGTCGAGAGCAAGTTGTCCATCTCCGGTCCTCACCAGCTACTGTCCAGCAACTTTTAGAGGTACCCCTCCTTCAACACGCCTGAATCTAATGATTGAATTACCTCCTCACCATGTCACCCAGTTCTGCAGAGACCTGGTAACGAGCCCCCTTATTTGATTCGGGTGTGTTGGAGGAGGGATGCATCTAAATATTCCAGAATAGTAGCTCTATGTTTAGCAACATGAACATGACATAGGTCACCTTTTCTTTTTGGAGAGCTTTGCATATTTAGCCACCTTTTAAACAATAGGTGTGCCTGAGTCTGCTTTTGAATCAAAAACGTAAATTTTTAAAACAAAAAACAAATTGCTGGCAAAAATGTGGCCTATAAATTATAAATACTTTGCTCAGTGGCTGTTTTTAATATACAGTGGAGCCCCAGTATTTACTGGGGTTTAGGACCACAACCAGAAATAAGGAGTGGAAATCTGAGAATATTGGAGAGCCCCTCTAAAAACACTTAAAACCGCCTGTTTTAATAGGTCAAAACACCAAATATACCTTAATATAAATTAATACACAGTGGAAACCCTCTGCACTACCACAGAACCCAACATCCATGGTCTTTTTGCTCCGGTGGGGGCAACATCCAATCATCCATTCATCCATACATACATACATTATCTGTACCCGTCCATCGTGTGCAGGGTTGCGGGGGGTTGCCTATCTCCAGCGGTCACGGGGCAAGAGCCGGGGTACACCCTGGACAGGTCGCCAGTCCATCGCAAGGAACATCCAATCAGCACCAAGGAAAATTAATGGCACTCCTGGATCCAAGTTGCATTGGTATTTAAGTTTCTCAAGCTGTATGCTGTATTTTTATATACATATATTATGCTCTATAAAATAAAATAAAATCTGTGAATAGGTTAATTTACCGCAAATGATTTGGAGTGATGTTCTGCAGAAAAATCCATGGATACCAAACTATGAATAGGTGGGGGTCCATTGTAGGCCGTTGAAATAGTGGCTCTAGGGATCATAATGGGGAAGCTTGGAAGTATTACACCTTGACCAAGTTTTCTATTGCTTTTATTGGGGCTTGCACCGCTAATAGGGCCTTCGGTGAGCTGCCTGTCAAACCCTGTATAAGTTTGCTGTACGCCAAAAATTTCTGCTCCAGATTGCGTGGACTCCCACAGAAAGTGAACATGACTTCAACTGGCAAGCAGAAGGCTCTGTCTTTGTCAGTGAAAGATGAATCTCCCACATGCTAAAAACCAAGTGTTAGCTCTAGACCTGTACAGCCCTGTTATATGATACTCTACTGGGGTCTCATGTATAAAACGTTGCGTAGAATCCTTACTAAAACCGTACTTAAGCTCAGCAAAAAATAAATTACTTATGCCTAGTAAGTTTTTGATTGATCAAACTTGGGAGTATGCACAGCTGCATGCAAATTCCGCTTTATAAATCACACTCTCCCTAGAAATGTGCTCAGGTGAATTTGGATAATATCCCACCTCTTACACACCCACTTTCTGCCATAAACGGTCAATGCAAAGTGCCAAGTGAATATTCTGCATAGACTTAAGCCGGCTGATAAGGGGGGGTTTCACGGGTAACCATGCCAACCGAACATGGAGGCACAGAAAATTGTTCTATTTCAATCAATCACGTCTATCTATATGGAAGTTTACTCAGCCAAAAGGTGACCAAAGTGCTTCACATTAAAAGGCAAAAATATAATTAGAAATAAGATAATGAGACAAGAGTAAAAAGAGTCAAATAAAAAATAAAGCAGCAGCACAAGTGATAAAACAAATAAGAACAATAAATATAAAGCTTAAATTATGATTATTTCTTGTAGCAACAATAAGATGGGAATAAAAGCAAATTAAAACAACACTAAATTAGCAGAACGTAATAAGTTTCAGCACTCCTAGATATTTAAAGCCTGACAGAAAAGGCATTTTTAGTCAACTTTTAAAAAGTATCATCTGTGCAAAATATTATCTGGGGGTCAAAAATATACGGGATAGCTGCGAGTGACACAGCGTTAAAGCAGCAGCATGCCTATAACTAACACCGGGCCCAGTTCAGCACTTAGATCTAACAAATCTGCTTTAGGGAATCTACATAAGCTCCCCCAATCCAGATGCTGCCAGTGGTGTGTTTTTCAATGAGTGCCAGCGCATCCAATGTGCAACATTGTGCAAGAGTGTCACTGCAGTATTTATATTTGTACTTCACAAAATTAATGCACCAATAAGTACATATAATCTGAAGACAGCATATTTTCATTAAGATTCTTATTTCAATTATCAGTTCAGAGACAGGGGATTGGGGGTGACTGTTGGTTGTGTGTTTGTGTGTGTATGAAGCTTTACAAGTCTGAAAATGTGGCTTAAATTCCGAATTTTGCCATCTCACTGGCTGCGCTGCCAGTGTCCTCCATGTCCAAAATGTACGTAATCAAGGTCTATAGTGTGCTTGAAGTTGCGCACATTTTTCCGCTAAGCTTTTTCAATAAACTTGCCGTAGAAAGTGACTTGCACAGTTTTCGGACCCCGTTTTGTCTGTAAGCGAGCTTTGTAAATGAGACCCTTGGTACTTACACAAAATGCCACATGTCAATTTGCTGCGTGAAAATATGTAAAAGCCCGCCATGGTCAACATTCAACCAAACGGTGCTTTGATCATGCAGCCTTGCGCCAAACTTGTGGAGCTTGCCACTTCGAGTAAGGTCCCACTTTTGCCATGTTCTGTGTGCAGGCATACGTGTTATGTGCAAGAATGCAGAACTGAGAGGATTATCTGCATTTTGTTTGGTAGGACATGGCAGAATTAGAGGCTTACCTACAGTGCCCATTACTACAAGAACAGACTTTGTGTTGTACCTGACATTTTAATTTAAAAAATATGTCAGTGAAATATAGTGTCATCTCCATCTATTACCTGTGCTGGCGGGCCAAATTTGTACCATTCTTGAACTGTTATCAGGTAATGCACAAAATGAATATGTCTTTACCAGTTTTGTACATCTAGCAACTGAATTCTTTGCCCATTTCTTGTTTGTGATGTGACAAAATGTGAAGGCACTGTATCAATGTGTAGGCCTCAATGCCTTTTTTCTCAATATCTATCAAACTTTCAGCAAACCCCTTTTTGGCGTAAGCAGCCCAGCTTTCCCCTTTCCCCCCCTTTCATTATTACCTCTGCTGCACAGAGTCCCTACATCTGATGAGAGAGAAAATTACAAGGAGAACACCGTTCTCTCCTGGATTCTTCCAGTAAAGAAATGTTTCTCCATAGCTGAATGTCCGATAATGGATTTTCTTGGGGACAACAATAAAATGGCAGAGGTTTTTCCAAGCGCAACAGTGGGGCAGAGACTGCATCATTTTCTCATGAGAAGAGCGAAAGACCCAGGAGACGCTTCACATATCCTCCCTTTGCGTCACCTCTTTCATTCAGCTGTAGGTTCCCCCTGGATATCTGGGCACCACCATAAATCCTTTAAAATAAACAAAGGAGGCTTGACCGATATCTTTGTTGGTCGGACTGAAAAGTCTGTATAGGAAGTTAAAAAACAGACTGCAATGCACTGCATGTAATTTTTGATCAGCAGCACAATTGCGAAGTGTCACCTTTGCACTTTGCTTTAATCATCTTGAATTGTCACAAAAAGGAGAGCCAATTTACCAGCACTCAAAGGCAACACAAACATGAGACAGCAACGGAGCAGGGGAGAAGACAGGTGAAAGAGCAACACGGAGCGAGGAAAAACAAACAAGCAGAGCAAACGCCGAGCCCTATCATTGTGCAGTTTAGCCTCATTGACTGCTCCAGACTCACTGGAAGATTTACTGTCTTCACTGGCGCCTGGACTCCATATTAGGGAAGAGTCTCTGTCCAGGGTGCTGAAAAAAAAAGCCTTCCTACAGTTCTTAAGATGTGTTTTAATGCACACCGTGTTCCTCTTTGTGCCCAGCTGTTGCACAAATATGAAACATCAGTGCTTTGAAAAACAATATCGATGAATGTGAGGATACATGGTGCAGGTCAGCTCTCTCTTTATTTGCATACAAGTGATTCTTATGATGCACCAACAATCACTGATGTGAGGCCAGTTAATGATCCAGCAGGCAAAGGTGAACTAAGCCTCTGCTGTTTTGCTTAAATATCACCCAGGTAACTCCTTATGAAAACAGATCTCATGGCTGACTAATCAAAGTCAGCACTAATAGGCAAGACCCAGCTTAAACTAAGTAGTCCTAGAGGCAGTGGCCAAACCTGCATATGTTTTTTTCGTTTTAAGCATTTGTATTCAGACCCCTTTACTAATACCCCAAAATGCAGTCCAGCCAGTTGCCTTTAGTGGGGTGGAATGTTACCTAATCAGTAAATATAGTTCATGTTTGTATTTTAACCTCAGTATAAATCCAGCTGTTCTGTAAAGGCCTCATAGGTTTCTTAGAAAACATTCGGGAACAATCAGTATCAAGAGAACCAATGTACACATCAGACAGGACATCCACTAATCTCACCTTTATGGATAAGAAGGGTGAGAAGAAAGCTATTATTACAGTAAAACACAAATAATTCCTTCTTGTGATTTACCACAAGCCATGTAGAGCATGCAGCAAGCATGTGAAAGAAAGTGCACTGGTCAGATGAGACTTAAATGTTTTGGGATTTTTCTTGGCCTACGTGCAAGACCCAATGTGTGGAGGAAAACTAAGGTTGTTCATCATTCTGAACACAGCATAATTAAATATGGCAGCGGCAGAAACATAGTGCAGGGGTGTCTCTTTTTTTACAGCAAGGGATGGACAAAAGTAATGTGTTCTAGCTTTACCAAAAAAACAAATGTAACTTCAGACTGAGGCAGAATTTCACCTTCCAGTGAGACAATCTTGCTAATGCTGAATTGGTTTAGATCAAACCATAACCTACTATATGTGTGTGTGTTAGAATGGCCTAGTTAAAGTCCAGACGTAAAAATACTTGAACGGTCTTGCTTACACATGCTCCCCATCTAATCTGACTGAGCTTGGGCCATTTTGTAAAGAACAATGAGCTAAAATCTTCAGACGAGGCGGTAAGAGACATACGCCCAAAAAGACTTGGAGCTGTAATTGCAGCAAAAGGTGCTTCTACATAATAGTGGCAAAGAAAAGCTGAATATAAATTCCTGCACCATCTCTGGCATTTTAATTTGATGTATAAATGTATCATTTTTCACAATTGTGTTGGCTCCACGAAATGAAATGTCAACAAAACACACTGAGCTATGCTGTGAAGTAAAAAAAAAGAAAAAAGGTTTTGATGTAGGCTACCACACAAGATTACCAGTGGTCACCATCTGGGCGCCCATGTTTGAAAACTTTCTGGGGCGCCTCTGGCTTCTGAAATACAGATCCCTGTAGCGGGGGGTCCAATGATGGAGATGTGGATGTAAACACAGCCGACATTGATCTTTTATTTGGCTGTGCAGTGCTGCTCAACCCGGAGCGCAGTGGGACATTGTACACAGAGAGGTGCGGGAGGATGATATATACCTGGTTCCCTATTTAACCCGCACACCGATTCAACAACACCTCTAATTATCAAGTGACATTACGGGATGTCTGTGTTCAATAACAGCACAAAATCTGAAATGTTTGGTGCGATGCCCCAATACATGACAGGCGATCAACTTCGGAGTTGGTGGACTCACCTCAAACAGGGGTCCGATTTTGTTCCTCTCCAGATAAGACTGAATTCTTGACTGTTGCGGGGACGCCATGAAGAAACTGTTCTCGCCTCCCGCACTAGAGCTTTTAGCAGAATGAAATCAGGAGGGGAGCCGGTGGAGTCATTCGTCCTTCAGGAGCCGTCTCGGGGTCTAAAACTGAGTTGTTGTTTTTTTTAATGTAATTGTCCACCCGGGTGGGCTAAGGTAAGTACAGACGGGATTTGCGTTAAAAAGGCGGAGCTGACACCGGGCGTGCATCGTGGAGTCAGCCCGGGACCTTCCCCTGCGTGTCGCCTCGCTGACTCTCTCTCTCTCTCTCTCTCTCTCTCTCTCTCTCCTCTGAGGAAGCCAGCGGCTCCGCAGCTCTGTGACACATTACAAATCTTCCACTCACTGGCTGCTGGAGTTACCGCCGCCACTCCCATTTCGTTATCCATCACACCACTGCTGTGTGTTTGCCGCGGTAAAATATCACGAAACAACCCTCCGCTTACAAGCGGAAGTATAGAAGTTAAACCCCAATTATTATAATCATTCAGTTAAAAGGATGGCTTAGATTGTTTTGAAATAGGGATCTATGGAGAGGTTGTGGATAGCCATTATCTTACCCAACCATCTCAGCATTTTTGTTGTTGTTGAAATACAACAAATTAAAAAAAAAAAAGAGTAGATAAATATGAGATTAAATAGTAAAACACTGATAATATTTTAACACTGATCAAATTTAGAATTATTTAGTGTAAAACGTTGATAAAATTTAATCAAGTAAATCATGCAGACTAATTAAGTAGATATTAATAAATAATAAATCAATTAAAAGCTCGGTAAAAAGGTGAGTCTTGAGCCTGCTCTTAAAAACATGAATGTTCTCTGCGGCCCTGACGTCCTCTGGCAGCCTGTTCCAGAGGTGAGGGCCATAAAACTGGAAAGATGCCTCACCATGAGTGTGTGTCCTGACTTTAGGCATGACAAGGAGACGGCTGCCATAGGAGCGCAGAGGCCGCGAAGGTTCATATGGTAAAAGCAGTTCTGAAAGATAAGAAAGCCCAAGACCATTTAGACACTTAAAGACCATTAAAGGAACCTTAAAATTAATCCTAAAACATAAGAGGAGCCAATGTAGTGATTTTAAGACAGGTGTAATGTGCCCCCACATCCTGGTCTTCGTCAGGACACGTGCTGCTAAATGTGGTAGAATCTGTAAACCTGATATACTCTTTTTGGGAAGACCAGAAAGCAGGGCATTACAGTAATCTATTCTACTGGTGATAAAATAATGCATCAGTGTCTCAGTGTTGGCCCAAGAGAGAATGGGGCGGACTCTGGCAATACTCTTTAGGGGATAAAAACCTATTTTAGTAATATTTTAATGTGAGGGATAAAAGTCAGCTCAGAGTCAAAAATCACGCCCAAGTTCTTCACTTGTAAAGAAGGATTAAAAGACAGTGGTTGTAGTTTTGGTAAAAGTTTTCTTACTCTGAGCTTTAGGACCGATGACTAAAACTTCAGTTTTGTTTTGGTTTAGCTGGAGAACGTTTTCTGCCATCCAGGATTTTATGTCTAAAATGCAGTTAAAAAGTGCATCCATTGGCCATGTGTCATCAAGAGACACAGAGATGTACAACTGTGTTTCATCAGCATAACTGTGAAAGTTAACTCCACGTCTTCTGATGACGCTGCCAAGAGGGAGCAGATTAAAAAGCACTGAGCCTAAAATTGAACCCTGGGGCACACCACAAGTGATCTTATGGACCTTAAAGGAGTAGGTATCTAAACTTTCCATAAATGTCCTGTCTGTGAGATAGGATGTGAATCATTCTGTTTTAAATGGTTAAAAGAATAGTGTGGTCCCTGTATCAAAGGCAGCACTTAAATCCAGTAGAACCAACACTGTCACCTTCTGGGCATCGTAGTTTATTCTAAAATCTCTTCATTCTGAAGTGATCATTCAATCACTTCAGAAGGGCCGTCTCGGTGCTGTGGGTCACAATTTCTCTAGGACATTTTGTGCGTTAATAAAATCATTAAGTTGAATTAAAACAAGCTTTTCTAAAACTTTGCTTAAAAACGGTAAGTTAGATACCGGTCGGAAATTGTTAAAATCCTTCAAATCTAAATTGCTCTTCTTCAGCAGGAGCCTCACTAGCCTCACTAGTGCTGCTCCTTGTTGAATAAGTGAAGTTAAAATTTGGTGGGGTGGCTTCTGTAAGAACATGGGCATCTGCACTCAGCCATGTTTCTGTTAAAAAGAAACATGGTCTGAAATTAGATCATTCATTATAAAAGTTTTATTCAGCAGAGCGCGAACATTTAAAAGTGCCATATTAATAGGCATATTAAGATGCATCCAAAAATTGTAGGATAGTAGCTCTCTCGAGGAATTCGTCCCTGGTCTAAACAGTACATAGATGATGAGCAACTCTGGCTCAGTTCCTCCTGTAACCGGTGGTTGCTGGTTCGAAACCCCACTCTTTCCGTCTCGCCTTGGGCAAGACTTGAATGCTGGTGGTGGTCAGAGAGTCTGTTGGCGCCTTTGTCTGGCAGCCTCACTTCTGTCAGCGCGCTCCAGGGCTGTGCTGTACAGAGAGGGCCCCAGGATAGTTGTGGCTACAATGTAGCTTACCACCATCAGTGTGTGAAAGGGTGAATGACTGAATGTAGTGTAATGCGCTTTGTAGTCCTCTGAAGAAAAAGTTGCTCTAGTAACTTGGTTCTAAGAATAGATTAAGCAGCATCAAAATATCTTGTTTTGTTGTAGTAGCCTAATCCTGTACAGCAGTTTTTCAACACTGCCCTGCATGTTTTAGATGTTTCCCTGCTTCAGCACACCTTATTTCAATGGCTGATCAGCAGGCTTCTGCTAAACTGCAATCTTTTGAAGCAAGCGTGTTAAAGCAGGGAAACATCTAGAACATGCAGGGCAGTGTGCCTTGAGAACCTGGGTTGAGAAACACTGCTCTACTGAGGACCTTCACTTCATGTTGCTTTAAGAAGGGACATCTACATCATGGTGCGGTGCCAAAATGCACGTCTTATATTGCTTTTACTGTATAAAATGCATAAGCTTAGTTCTGTGGAGACTTGTCTTTGTGTGGTCGAAGTGAGCATATTTGAGAAATAAAATGAACTTTAAGCTAAAGAACCAACCTAACCACTAACCTAACCACCCGCTGATGGCTCCACTTCCTGCATCATCATGAAGTGAAATGTTTTCTTCCTAAGTCTAGAATTAGCTTCACACGTTCATTAGACGCCTAAATGCAAACCTATATATATACACACATATAATATGTGGATTATTATGCCTTTATTCTAGTATTGCTATTTGAATGCAGATTGTTAATTTAGCCAGAAGTTTCTTTCAGCCAGGCAATAGAAGCCCAATGATGGGTTTGTGGTAAGAGTACCCCCTGTGTTGCACCTACTGATAGGTGTGTCCTTCTGGTAATAAAAATTAAACTGTTTCGTTCTTTAGAAATTTTATTTTCATTATTTCTTAGAAACCACTATAAACCTCGGTGTGAATATCCATCTCTGCTTGTCTGAGAAGAAACTGTCAAGTATTCATCAGGATCTGCTTGATTTTAAACCTATACTCATGAGGGAAGGAAAAAAGGAAAAAGCACTTTTTTAAAAGCAAGATTAGGATTCACTCTAGTTTGAGCCATCTAAATTCTCTCGGCATGTTTCCAGGAAAAAATAAATATTACACTATATTTCAGAAAATCTATAATGCAACAATATGTTTTTAATGTATTGTGGAAAGTGTCTCTTACCTTCTAAATTATTAAAAAATATTTTTTTAAATAGATTTTTAAAATAATACCTTCATTAGTTTAATACAAGATAGTCAAATACTAAAATCTGAAAAAAGCACAAATTTCTATTTATTTATTAAGAACTGCAAAGGAAGATCTCAGGGGGTCTCAATTGGGATTTCGGTCCTTCCACATAAACAAAAATACAACAATTTCTGTTATAGTTATCACCTTTAATAGATTGGGAAATGTGTGAATGGAATTTGCATAAAAATCCTTCATTTTTTACATTAATCATACAGATGGATATAGAAATACTACAATAGCTTATGGATAGGTTTTAAATACCTATTTTTGTTTGCATAGAAGTGAGCTACATCCAATTAAAAGTACACAAATGGTTTAATCCTGAGTGCTGTCTGTATGAAAAACAATGCTCTGTCTCTATAAATCTACATTTGTAATACTGACAAATCATTAAGAGTCTTAATGTGCATGCAACATGTACAGACACCTAAATTCAGTAAGAAACAGCAAAATGACACCGTCCACGGGTTTAGCTGACTATGAATTTTAACATGTCACAAACACCAGTTTTTTTAAAGCAATTCAGAAAGAAGTGATGCAGCAAGTAAAACACAAAAAGAACAGGACCGATAAGCATCTGATGAGCAAGACAAATGTCATTTCACACTGTATCTTTCTAATCATCTTTTTAACAGTGCCTAGCAAACATTTTCAACTTTTTGTGACTTTACAAATAAAAGCCTTAATATTTTATTTTCTATGATAGAGCAACAAAGAGTAATTAATTGGGAAATGAAAAGGCATGATTTCTTGAACTTTTATCACAAATAAAAGTATATTTGTTCTGACCTCTCTACTCAGATGCGCCTAAATAAACTCCAGTTAAACCATACCGTCCCATAATTAGTAAAGTGTGCAGAAGCTGAAAGCAGCATAGGTGCTAAAACCATACCTCAAGCTCTGAACATATTTACAGAGCTCAATGACAGCATTAATCAGAGAAGCAACCAAGAGGCCTACAGTATGGCAACTCTGAAGGAGATGAAGAGAGCCACAGCTCAGGTGAGAGAATCTATTACCAGGACAGATATTGGACGTTCACTCCACAAATCTGGCCTCATGAAAGAGTGGCAAGAAGAAGGCCTTTATTGAAAACAAGAACACGGTATGCTCCTAATACAGCATCACACGGTGAAATGGTGTTTGCAGCATCAAGCTGTTGGGATGCTGTTCTTCAGCAGGGATAGAAAAGGTAGATGGTGCTAAAAACACTGTTATCATGGAAGAAAAGCTGCACAAGACTTGAGACTGTGGCAAAGATTTACCTTTCAACAGAACAACCCAAAAGATACAGTCATAGCTACAATGGATTGGCTTAGATCAAAGCATCTTCATGTGGTGGAATGGCCCAGTCAAAGTCCAGACCTAAATCCAATTGAGATTCTTTAGTAAAATTTGAAATTTGATGTTAACAGTCAGTCTTCATCCAATCAGACTGAGCTTGACCTGTTTTGCACCAATAAATGGACTAACTAGCAAAAACACACCCAAAAAACCTTAAAGCTCTACTTGGTGCAAAAGGTGATTCTACCAAGCATTTAACTAGGGGCTGAACACAAATACACTCTGAACTTTTCAGATTATCTTTTTGTAAAAAATAAAAAATAAAAAATATTTCCAAGATTCCACAAATTCTGTGTTACTTTGTCTCTCTGTTACATAAAATCTTAATAAAATGCATTGATGTTTGTGGTTGTAACGTGATGAAAAGTGATCAAGTTTAAGGGATATGAATACATTTGCACAGCAGTGTAAATATAATTCAAACTAGCATGAAATTAATATATCTTCCACAAAAACATGAAAACAGTTACATGATGGGATTTATGTTTCCTTTTGCTTTCTCACTCAGACCGAATATCTCTTTTGGTACAATATACATTTAAAAAAAACAATGTGTATAAAGTACAACAGTCAAAATATAAAGCATTAAAATACTATTTAAAACTTTATTTACATCATAGGCAGCTAGAGTGGACATATACAAGGCACTGTCTTCAACTAGATTAGCATACTGGTGGAGGGAGAAGTTTGATTGCTGAACCTGAAGAACGTTTCAGCATGTTCTTCAATGCAGTACATTATGGATCTCCATCTGGGGGAGGTGGCTGGCACAGCTTGTACAACCTGATCAGAGAAACACATATAGGATACGACACATCATTACATTCAACATGCAGCACCTTAAGGCATTCAAACACATGCGAAAACAGCAAGCAGTGATCTGCTGACTGGTTTCACATCCGTAGGCCAAGTAGCTGCAGGGATTAAAAGCATTTTAAAAATCCATGAATTTCAATGCTGTCCTCTGTAGCTTTATTAATCACATCAGTATCTTTACATCTTGATAAGACTAATTTCATAAAACCACAGGATGAGCCAATCTGACCAAGAATCGTATGATGATTGATGAAGCACAATTGTGCTTTCCAACAACCACCTTAACTGCGGAAAATATGACTGAAATGTACTGAGTGCAGCAATTTTGCTCCATGAAAACACATGTAAAACACCACTTGTCCTGCTACTTAGCTCTGTTCATAAATTTTGACTAAAGGGTTCAAAAGGGCTGCCTGTCTCCACAGTATTTGTTGTAGCTGAATGGTTGAGACCCTCCTCAACTAAGAGCAGCTGAGTGTACCCACCTCCGTCCTAATATGTATTAAAAAAAATAAAAAGCAACTGGCAGATTCAGACATAACCTATATTTCCCTCAGAAAGAGTCGTGTTACAAGACTGTAGGATGCATGCATGGATGAATGGATGGATAAACAGATGGATGGATGCAACTTTCAGACAATAGGATAGAAAACACAGATGTATGTATATACAAATCAGGGGTCGAGTTATCTGAATATTTTTTGTATTTGACCGTGTTTTTTTAAAAACAGTGAAAGAAAAATCTGAAGGCCGTCGGTCATTTTGATAGATTAGTATTCACAGCACTTGGTGCAAGACGCTGCCTTTTTTAACTTTAAGTTTAAGTACAAGTAATTGAATCAATTTTAAAAAAAAGATCCCCATGAGGGCATCTGAGCATCACCTCAGACCTGGACACCGTACTCCATGCATCGCCCTATCCAGGAGCTGACAGCATTAAGTAGAGTTAGGGAGGCGTGGAGCGCACCTGTGACTGCAACGTACAAAGATCAGCGGTGACAGATCGCTGCAGCCAAACTACTGATACAAAAAGAGCGCATGCAGGGGAAGCGATCAGAAAAGCCTTCGTTCAGAGAGTCTTGCCAAATTCTGATCACTATAATTGGAGAAATGTTCTCTGATTTCAAAATTATGGCTGAAGAGGCGCTTCAGCCTCCATTACTCACAGGCGGAGCAGTTCAGCTCCTTGGCCAGCATACAGGCCACAGCACATGAAATGTTCATAATACATGCAGCTTATTCATCTCCTCGATGATTGATGCCACAATGTGGATTCTCTGATCAATTTGTTAGGAATGATTATTAAAAATAAATGAATATTTTTAAATTAAATACTACAGAATGTTATTTTAAAAATTGACGGGTAAAAATTGATTATAACTGGATTTTTTTGACCCCGTCAGTCAAAATGACCGACGACAAAAAATTGTAGCACGCCCTCGGATATAAATACAACTTGTCACTCTTTTCTTTTTCCACACTTATCCAGACCTGAAAAACACCTAAATAAAATCACAGATTTTCCAGATGTTTAGGTCTGCACAGGACCAATTTGTGATCTCTAATCTTAGCTAAATTTAACAGATGCCGCAAAGATATGAAATACTAATTGGCATGGACAGATGGTGCACAGACAAACATGTTTTTACCTTGGAACTGATGACGGTGTTCGATCTCTCACTCCCAGATTTTTGGCAGAATTTTGAACTCTTGCACCCTGAAAGAAAAAAAACATGTGTCACGTTTCATTGCATCACAAACCGGCACTGCCAAGTCAATAATAGAAACTACAAATAAAAACGTACAAAAAAACAAAACAACTAAAGAATTTTGTTTCCTTAGAGAGCTGAACATGCATTTGCCCACGGCCTTGCATTATTAAGTAATGATGGTGATTCAGCTTGCATTTATTATTTTTTTCTCTATTTCCATATACTGCGTCTCTAGTAATACAATATTTGTAAAAACAGGAACCTGTCTATTTTACCAGTTTACCTTCTAATCAGTCCAAAAGTTCCTTTTGGCTTTCCTTGTTCAACAGATTGGGTTTTCTTTGGTTATAAAATCAGAAACACAAGATGCACAAATTGTGAGAATGTATTAGGCTAGCAGTGCAGCTTGTAATGAACACCATTCTAGCTAATGCACATCACTAGCGCACGTTTCTGTTAAGTGAGATGCTTTTTTCCCTGGTGAGATTGCTTACTTCCAGGCCTGAGAGTCAAAGAACAGCAAGAAAAAGTATATGAATTCTAAGCTTAACAGCATCCTATAAATATTGTATGACAAAAAGTAAATGTCATGCTGTGAATGAGGGCATTGAGGATTTGAAATGATTGCTATGGGCAGTGCAGTTATTTTTTACAATCAAAGAAACACAGTACAGGCATGAAAAAAGCCTTAAGAAAGCAAGTCGTATGGAATTTGGAAGATTAATAGGGTTCCTGAGTGTGCTGGTGTTTTGCAGAGCTTTATTATGCTCAGTCAGGAGCATGTCTTGTTTTTTATAAGGCCCCTGTAGTTTCCTGGCTGTGTGCAGAGTCTGCAGATATACCCCTACAGAGTTGCAAGAAGCAAGTTTTAATTTATAGTAGCGAGAAGAACACCTGCACCTGCAGATACTCCCTCTTTGCATGTGTGCTGCAGAAGCGTAAGCAGAAAGTACCACACTGTCCAAGTCTTCCTTTAGGGAGGTCATCAGCGTTTTAGTAGACCGAGAGTATCTGGCCAAAAGTGCATTAGCTGACCTCTCAATTACAACTCTGACTGTCAGCCCAGAGTTCGGTCCAGACAACAGGATAGCATCAGCAATTATTCGACTCCTATCACAGTCATCCATTCCAAGACCTCCAGTCAGAGTTGTTCTCTAATGTCACCGAAGGACACAAGTCCCTGTAAACATCAGTTTTGTTTTTGTTTTGTTGTAATTTTGATTTTACATAATGTGACACTTTAGAAAACCTGTGGACAGAACAGGAAGTCAGAATTAATCATTTAAGAAAAAATGCAATTAGCTAAATCTTTCACATGTTTTGTGCATAATATTGGCTTCAAGTCTAGCACACGCTGGCAACTATAACATACTTTGTGTCAGGGCACTGTTTAGCCTGAGCCAGGGACTGATACTAAAGTCCAGCTAATTAATCAGCCAACATCAGCTTATTTTACTTCTGTTATTCTATAAAGAGTGAAAGCACTTTTAGAGGATGTTACTCATGTTGTTGGTGCGATGATACAGAAATGCTAATAAAGCAGAAAAATTAAAGCACACATTGGATTTACATTTAACATTATATTTACAAATAACCCAGTTTTATGCCGGGTCGTTTCCTTTTATTTTGTTGCATTAATCCACTGGTTCATGTGAATATTGTCTGATATTAAACTGGTCCGTGGCAAAAAAAAAAGGTTGGGGATCACTGGCATAGGACATTGCACTAGGTCGACACTTTTGAATAGGAAATGCTTATCAGTTGGTGTCTCGTCAGGTCTTGGCTCACATTCTTGACTGAAAAGTTTGGAAAGAATTTAAATAGCAGATTATGTAAAACAAAACGTCTCACAATGAACTGTCGTGCATTCCTGGTTGCAATCCCATTTTTCCAGGACCAGAATTTAAACGTCTTTAGTCCTATAATATTCTCAGCTTCTTGACTCCTTCTCCATTTCAAGCAGCTACATAACTATCCAGACAAAACTTGAAAAAAAAACACTCTTGAACTGCAGGCCAAGATTTGGTCACGGCTGAAGGCTTCATGGAGTGAAAATCTCTATGTGCTTAAGAAGAGAGGGAATTTTCATCCTTGACCTGAAACAGACATGCAAACAAGTCGACAGAATTGAAGCTTGAGCCTTTTTTTTCTTCAAATAAGATTATTTTAGTCTGACATTTTGGCTATACATTTAGAAGTACTGGGTTCCTTATTTCATGTTTCTTTTTTTCCCTGAATGTAGTGGGTAGGGTTGTATTCATGTTTCTACTATGGTAGCAGTGGATGCATGTTTTAAAGGAAGTGACAGGGAAACCAGTTATGCTGACTGTCAACTGCCTACCTTTAAAAAGGTACATTCTCTAAGGCATAACAGTTTCTGACTTAAATAATATTTAGCTGTATTCAGCTACAGGGAGGATGAATGTTTTGCTAATTAATATGGAATTAATTTAAATAAACCTGGCAGCTCTGGAAGAAAAACTATATTTTATATACATTAAACCTCTCATTTTTACTTAAGCCTGTTTGACCTCTTAATTTTGATGATTATAGCTTAAAACTAATGAAACGAAACATTTGTTCATCAGAAAATAGAAATTTGAAAGCACAAAAATATTTTCAATACAAGCCTGATAGCATACAGAAAGGTATGTACATGTGCTATGCGGTATATGCAATCAATATTTGGTAGAGATTCCTTTTTGCATGAACGACTGCATCAATGCAGTATGTCATAGATCAGTCCAGGTTTCTTTAATAGCGACCCTCGCCATTGTGTGGTTTGGCATCATTCATTGTTTTTCGATTAGATTTAATATTGGGTTTTGGTCGAATTTACTGGCCAATCACGCAATATGATACAATGGTCTTTAAATCAAGCAATGCTACTTTATGTGTGGACAGATGCCAAGTCAAGTCTCTCCATAGAGCTTGTTTCCCAAAAGCTCCTTGGAGTACCCCCAAAATGTCCTGGCAGACTGTTGTGCTGACTCTGGGCTTGATAAAACACTAGGCAAACACCAGCAGATACCATGGCTCCTCAAATCATCACTCACTGTGGAAACATCCCACAGAAGCAACTTGAATTTTGTGATACTTGTGAAAGTCTTGAATCAGGGTTACTTCATAATTCTCTCAAGGCTACAATTATACCAATTGCTCCAACAGCTTTTTTCTACCAAACTTTTTCCCTCCACTCAACTTTCTATTAGTAATCTCAGATAAAAAACTAAAAACTGCCAGCATCTATAGCAAAGACCATTTGTGCCCTATACTCTTTCTGAAGGGTGTCCATGACCGTCTTACCTGTTTCCTCATGACATCAGTGGCCTGCATGATGCATCGAGGGGGAAGGCCATGGTTTCGAGCCAACAGGATCGCCTGCTCCAGTGTGACACTCAGAGTGGAGCTGTTGATCAGATATGAACATAAGGGTAGGCCTTCTGAATAAATGTCAAGGAGTTCAGTTATGCATAGCCTCCAACCGTAGCTTTAGTTTAAAAGGTGATGAAACATGAATGAAAACAAAAAAAACTACAAAGTGAAACGTTACAATATGTTTTTTCTGTTCACAGGAGACATTCAGAATTATTCACTTTCTAAACATGCTTTCCTAGCAAATAAAGGCTTTTTTTTTGGCATTGACTCAAACAAAGCCAAAAATCCAAAGCCTGACCAAGTCTGAGCTTGACATACCCAGAATATGTTAATTTTCTGTTAAAATTCTTTTCAAACATTACATTTCCATGAGCACATTTTGGTCCTTTTTTGCAAGCCGTCATTACCATTTTGCTCCTCCTGCTTGGTGTTTGCTTGTCTCCTCGCAGAGTTAGTCACAGCCAGGAAACATGCACCTTCAGATCATTAAAGAGCCTTCTCGGCTAACGTTTTGGGGTTTTATTAGAATGAGGAGGGGGGAAATTGAAACTAGAGGTTGACTGTGAGCACCTGAAAAGACTCCTCAAGATTGATGCTCATAGCGGTGAAGAGGAACAGGGTCCAAGGACAAGTCAGTGCGTCTCCTTTGGCAGAGATTCCCATAAGCATGTAATGTGTGTGAAGGGAGTGTTGACATGAGCCTGTGATTCATTAGCTGGAGCACATTTTGTTTTCAGTCATATACAGAGGAAAAAATACAAAATAAGAATGGGACACAATGTTTTTCAAAGTTAATTTATTCCAGATGGGGCTGTTAACACAAAATCCAAACTAGATACAGTGGCTTGCAAAAGTATTCGGCCCCCTTGAACTTTTCCACATTTTGTCACATTACAGCCACAAACATGAATCAATTTTATTGGAATTCCACGTGAAAGACCAATACAAAGTGGTGTACACGTGAGAAGCGGAACGAAAATCATACATGATTCCAAACATTTTTTACAAATAAATAACTGAAAAGTGGGGTGTGCGTAATTATTCAGCCCCCTGAGTCAATACTTTGTAGAACCACCTTTTGCTGCACTTACAGCTGCCAGTCTTTCAGGGTATGTCTCTACCAGCTTTGCACATCTACAGACTGAAATTCTTGCCGATTCTTCTTTGCAAAACAGCTCCAGCTCAGTCAGATTAGATGGACAGCGTTTGTGAACAGCAGTTTTCAGATCTTGCCACAGATTCTCGATTAGATTTAGATCTGGACTTTGACTGGGCCATTCTAACACATGGATATGTTTTGTTTTAAACCCTTCCATTGTTGCCCTGGCTTTATGTTTAGGGTCATTGTCCTGCTGGAAGGTGAACCTCCGCCCCAGTCTCAAGTCTTTTGCAGATTCCAAGAGGTTTTCTTCCAAGATTGCGCTGTATTTGGCTCCATCCATCTTCCCATCAACTCTGACCAGCTTCCCTGTCCCTGCTGAAGAGAAGCACCCCCAGAGCATGATGCTGCCACCACCATATTTGACAGTGGGGATGGTGTGTTCAGAGTGATGTGCAGTGTTAGTTGTCCGCCACACATAGCGTTTTCCATTTTGGTCTCATCTGACCAGAGCACCTTCTTCCACATGTTTGCTTTGTCCCCCACATGGCTTGTGGCAAACTGCAAACGGGACTTCTTATGGTTTTCCTTTAACAATGGCTTTCTTCTTGCTACTCTTCCATAAAGGCCAACTCTGTGCAGTGCACGACTAATAGTTGTCCTATGGACAGATTCCCCCACCTGAGCTGTAGATCTCTGCAGCTCGTCCAGAGTCACCATGGGCCTCTTGGCTGCATTTCTGATCAGCGCTCTCCTTGTTCGGCCTGTGAGTTTAGGTGGACGGCCTTGTCTTGGTAGGTTTACAGTTGTGCCATACTCCTTCCATTTCTGAATGATCGCTTAAACAGTGCTCCGTGGGATGTTCAAGGCTTGGGAAATCTTTTTGTAGCCTAAGCCTGCTTTAAGTTTCTCAGTAACTTTATCCCTGACCTGTCTGGTGTGTTCTTTGGACTTCATGGTGTTGTTGCTCCCAACATTCTCTTAGACAACCTCTGAGGCCGTCACAGGGCAGCTGTATTTGTACTGACATTAGATTACACACAGGTGCACTCTATTTAGTCATTAGCACTCATCAGGCAATGTCTATGGGCAACTGACTGCACTCAGACCAAAGGGGGCTGAATAATTACGCACACCCCTCTTTTCAGTTATTTATTTGTAAAAAATGGTTGGAATCCTGTATGATTTTCGTTCCACTTCTCACGTGTACACCACTTTGTATTGGTCTTTCACGTGGAATTCCAATAAAATTGATTCACGTTTGTGGCTGTAATGTGACAAAATGTGGAAAAGTTCAAGGGGGCCGAATACTTTTGCAAGCCACTGTATGGGTAAAAACTCAGCTACTCCAGAAATACAAACAAATGAAAACAAATTAGTCCATAAATTAAATTGTGTAAACTAAAATGTTAAAATGGATAGCAATTGAACACACTTGCTGAAATGTACCAACTACTGGTGACAACTTTAAGACAGATCCTAGCTATTTGCTTGAATTGCTCAAATGGGATTTTAACCTATCCTTCCACACATACTGCCTTTAAATCTGGAAAGTTATGATGATCTCCTCTTTAGTTCTTTATAAAATATTCAATTGGATTCAAGTTGGGTGATTTATTGGGCCTTGGTGTGATGTGCAATGACATTTACATTTTGATGTAATCTACCAGACTATATTCTCCCAGGATTACTTTGGCTTGCCCAAATCTTTTGCAGCAAACCATAAATGAAATTTGACATTATTTTGCTTCAGCAGTCTTGTGCAGGGTGCATGCATGCAGGCCACTGCAAATGAGTGAAATACTTACTGTTCTCATGGAAAAAAACTAGATCTACTAATTCCAAGTCTCTCTGAAGCTCTTTTTTTCACCCCAGAGGAACCTGGTTCTGGTTAGCTGTAAGTTTAGAAATGCCTCCATAATAATACCATAACCATTATACCACCAAAATATAATATTGATTGATGCCAAACACCACAAGTCAAATTCAAAGCTCTTTACTTTTGATATTTTTGTAATAAAAAACTATTACAAAGACCACCACTAATGAGTAAACCAGCTGATATGAGGCAGGATTCCTTTCTAAATATAGTCTCCATTTGCTTGGCCTTAAATACCTTTAGGCATCTCCCTATTCTTCATGCTCTTTCCACTTTAATATACAAAACCTAATTTATGGACAAATTTGATCAAACTTCAGATCTTTGTATGGGTAACTGGGATTGTTAATGAGATGTGGAAAATATGTTTTATTTTAAACTAGAAACGTATTTTCCCACAATGTTTGTATCCCCGGTTTTCTCTTCTTCACCTTAGCAGACACACACACAATGCAGCACATTGATAAATCCTTAGAGAGCCAGTGACAAGTGTCAAGGCTGCTCAGTTGACCTTTCTTTGATAACAAGAAGCATCACAGTATCGATCCAGTTTTTTCACTCCAAATTAAACTGTCCAAAGCTCCTACGCTGCAAGGTTTCCTTTCATTCAATAACAACCAACATGGAGTTATTAAGAAATCTGAGCCGTTTGTTTATTATCTCTTACGTTCACGGTTGGATTTAGCACTAACTGAGAGCCGGGAAAAAAACAAGCAGATGTGCATCGGGGGAGTTATTGCTGCCAGAAGTTGTTACTTGAAGTAAATCAGATCAAGATTTAAAAGGTCCCCTTGGGTTTCATTCGCATAACTTTATGACAGGCCTGACACGCAGTGATAAAAGTAATGAACCCAACAATCATCTAGAGAATGTGCAGAGTTATATCATGTTAAAGAGGTGCGAAAGATGTCCTCTCGCAGTTGAAACCCCAGAATATTTCAAGCACCAATTTTGTCAGTTTGTTGAAGCTCAAAGAGGAGGGGGAAAGTCACCCAGAGAGGATCTTTAAATATCTTGTCAGCTGGAGCGGGATGAAGGAAACGCTCAAAATCTGTGCGTGTGTGCGTGCGTGTATGTGTGTGGCTACACAGTTTCCAGGTTCATTAGGGCTGGTGAGATAGTGGGAGATGATTTATATCCATCTGTTTTATGTCGTTCCAACACATCCCATTTACACCCTGAGAGGAGTACAAACTCCCCATTAAATAAGAAGAAATATGAGAAAGACATAGGAAGTCAAAAACAGAGAAAATACAAAGAAGTAAGAAAAAAAGTGCAGTAGACACTTTTACAATCTGCAAATAATGAAAAGGAACAAAGGTATAGATCTAAGACTATCTAACTTCAGTGTGTTTTATATGTAAAAGATAAAAAGTGGTGCATGATTGGAAAGTCAAAAGGTAATTATTTAGAGTTTACATTTTTTTTCATTTTATAAATAATTGTCTGAAAAGTGTTGTGTACAATTGTATTCAACTAATTTTTTTTAAACCCCAAAATGAAATCCAGAGCAAACAGTCTTCAAATGTGAGTCATTTTATTTCAGTACTAAAACATTGAACACACAGTATCAGCAAGAACAAGGAACACAGCACACAGTTGAGTGATAAAGTTGCTGAGAACTCAAAAGCAGGGTAAATGTATATAACAGAACCCAAGCTTTGAACAGCACACACACTGTTTAGTCCATGATCTGAAAATGGATGGAGCATTGCACAACTGCAAATCTACCAAGAAATGGTCGTCTACCTAAACTGGCAGGTGACCTAAAGACTGTTAGTCAAGCACTCCATGACTCTGCCGTACCGCCCCAATTGTGGGGCAGAACAACCGATACTACACATCTGCATGAACTCAGTGGGTGCTGTCTTTCCCTCTAGCAAAGCCTAGTGAGACATTATGGTCGCAGCATCATGGTGTGAGATGCTTTTTTCTTCTGTAATGGTTTAGACCAGGGTGTCCATCTCCATTCCCCAAAGACTGGTGAACAACAAGCTTTAGATGTGTTCCTGCTCCATCACAGCTAAATCAGGGTAACATTTAAAATGTCTAGGATGCCAGCCCTTGAGAGCTGATTTCAGACACCACTGGTTTAGATCAAAGTGTATTCTTGTGTCAGAATGGCCTAGTCCAAGTCCAGACCCCAATCCTACAAAGAGCCTATGACAAGACTTGAAAATTGCAGTTGACAGATGCTCTCTAGCCAATCTGACTGAACTTGAGCTATCTTGCAAAGAATGGGCTAAACTATCAGTCTGTAGTTGTGGAAAGCCGGTAGAGGCATAACCCAAAAGACATGCAGCTATAAACGCAGCAAAAGGTGTCTCTGGAACTGATCAAAGTTCTCATACTGTTTTCATTTATGAGGAGATGATGAGCAAAGAAAGCGGAATAGGAGAGACATGTTGCAAATTGGGAACGACTGATTCCCCCAACCCATCCCACTTTTACTGTTATTAAAACTCATCCATCAGTCCAACTAATCCAATCAATGGTACCTTAGATGACTGACACATTGATGAATCCGTTTCCACACCACTAATCAACAGAAGGTTTTATTGGTTTTTCAGTTGTTAAAAATGTTTGCAGTTGGCTCGCTGATTACATGTTATTTAAACTCAAATAAGTTGGATTTATTTGTATATTAGTATTAATCTGGGTCTATAAAAGGCCAAGCTTTAATTCTCAGTCCAATGCTCTTCAGCTTTAGGCAGTGAAGCTGTTTCTATGCAAGAAGCCACTACCCAAATAACTCTAAATATTACAGGACTTGTCACCTGCTATGTTATGGTGCACTTTGCCTGTCGGGGTGAGCACGTATAATTTACACAGAAAACACACAGTGATCTGTGCAGCTTGTGGGTTAGTAAAGTAGCGCAGGCAGAAAACGTTCGATTAGGCGAGCGGGCACCTCCCTTTGCAGCACTTTATCAAGCCATCACTCATACGCACAGAATACATGGATGCACAGGTATGTGAGAAAGATACAAAAAGATATGGAAACTGTCACAGGGTGAGGAAAGAGGGCATCAGAGAGATTGGTGGGCGGTACAGAGGCAAGGAGTATGAGACGAAGATGAAAGCAGCAACTGGGGATCAGCAGTGACAAACGATCAGGATATTTCTGTCCTTATGCATTGATGAATGGGGCCCTCAGCTGCAGGTGAACCTTATATAGAATTCAACAAGAAGGGAATTCATTGACCTGTCTCCTTCCTGTTTTTAGTGCTTTGCCTGCCTAAAGTGCTTAATTTGGTTTGAGAAACAAGGAACCCAATTAACAAGAATACCTGCTGTTAATTCATGCAGAGAAGGGCTCTAAGTTAAGACGTAAACAGCCCTAAAACTATAGTGTAAAATGGCAAAGATGAAAGTTGTGTCAATGTGCTTTGTGCAGGATTGTACTGAATTTATACAAGCCCAGAATCTAAGAAAACCTCCTGCATTATAATTGGTGGGCAACAGGAGGGGCTTGCCTACGGGAGCATTCTGGTAGAGATGGAAACTACACTCACCGATGAACACCGCTGTTGCACATGACGATGTGGGTGGCTCCCAGACGCGAGCAGAGCTCCGACGCCACAGTGAGCAGCCCTACTCCAGAAGCCCCACAGGCTGTGTACTGGCAGGCAGCGGTGCGACGGCAGCTGATAAAACTCTCCATCAAACGGTAGAGTTCCTCGACAGCATTAAGGGGTCGCATCAACTGGGCAGAAATAGTAGCACAGAGCACAGGGCAGGATAAGAAAAAAATCAAAAACAAAAACCTCTAGCTTACAAAGCAGTTTCTGAGGGAGGAATCACCTTAAAATCAGTCTAGATCATATAGTACTGAAAAGTCAGGTAGCTTTGTGTTTTAATTTGGATTCAACAATTTTATAAAAATCAATCTGCACATTGAAGTTATAAGCCTGATATATATACATATATATATATTTTTTTTTACATTCAAATGGATATTTGAATCGCTCTTTTCTTTTTAGGGTAAAAAGTTGAAACAACAAACGACTTCAATTATTTTAAAAAACAACAACTGGCTCCACAACTTTTAATTTACTATAGATTTTATTTAATTAAACCAGTGACTAATTTATACATACATACAGAAAGAAATACATATACTTCCACTAATATTTGATTATATGTTGCTTAGCAAGATGCTACATGCTTTTTATATTCATCAAAAAGCTTATGACATAATTCTTGCTGGATATTTGAGCATTCTTCTTGGTAGAATTAACAAAAAAATTTACATTTCCTGCCGCAGACTGAGCTTTCAACCGTAGTTCATACATTTTCAACAGGGTTGAGTCTGAAGCCATACCAGAGGTTAAAAGTTAGGCTGTGTAATCTATTCTCAACATCCCAACATCTTCCTTATCTTATTCATTTTAAGCAATGCACCAGTACCTGGGAAATAGACCCCCAGCATGAACACGTGAGGACCTGCTAAGTGTTTCTTTGTTTATAGACGGAAGATGGAGCAAAGAGAAGCTGCAGCTTTTAAGTTCTCTGTCTGATAATCCAGCGGCTAAGAAACTGGAAGAACAGTGAGGCATTTACTTTACATGAAGAAAACTTTGCCACGTAATGTGCCTAAACAGAATTAGGATTAAAGAGGAACATGGTGGTGGGTTAACCTAGTTAAGACCAGAATTATATAAAGACAATCAAAAAAATTATTTGAAGAATAATCTTTTTTTTTTAAGTGCAATGAGTAGGTGCTTTTGACCAACTTTGCACAGATTAAAAATCGCCAAATGACTCAGAGTAGTAGCTTTGCTCATTCCAACAACTTAAAGAGAGAGGGGGAAAAATCTCCTGGCAAAACCCGATGATAGTTACAAACATAGTCTAAATGGATGCTTTTGATCAAAATGTTGTATTCCGTTGTTGAAACTATTAAAATATGCAAATGATTGCAGCACTTTTGGAAGTTTATCCCTTGAAAAATCTAGTTGAAACCAGAAGTTTATATACCAAAAATAATTTATATTTGCTAAAAGCCACAATAATGAGAAAAAGAGCATGTTAGAGACTTATGTATTAATATCTTCAAAATCAGAAGTTTACAAATAGAATGTTTACTATCTCTTTAAACAATCAGGGGTATATTGGCATAATTTTTACTTTATTTCTGAAAAAGTGAGATAAATGAAAAAGAACTAGTTCAAGGTGGAGCTGTGAACTTCAGCATATTTAGGTGGTTAACTATGAACATGAATTTCAACTGGCTGACCTGAGTTAAGAACAAGGGCTGAGGTTTACCGATTGTAATTGAGAAGAGAGATGAAATATGCAGCCAGAATTATGCCAGGGCCTTGCTCACGCCTACAAAGTTTCCCTGCAACCTGGTAAGAAACAGTTATCTAAATAATAGTAGGGCTACACTTATATATTTGAGGTTGTATCTAAAAAAATATTCCAAGTAGATTCAGACTTCTGCACCCAATTCCACTTTTTAGTTAATTAAAGTTGTGAGTGTATGATGATTTCACCTTGAACACAGAAAGATTAAAATTCATCTTTAAAAACCCCAAATTCATGAAACATATAATGAGTGTATGTATGTAAACCTCGGGCTGGAGGCGTATGCTTGTGTGTATTTTTTATTTTATCTTTATTCAACCAGGAATTTGAGATTAAAACCTTCTTTTTCAAGGGAGTCCTGACCAAGAGGCAGCAAAAGTATGTATGTATAAGAGTACAGCCCAAATTTCTGGAGTAAAATTTGTACAAATTATATCACTAATGCAAAATGAGACCAAGTCTTACCTTATCTATAAGGGCAGACTGGGGTGCAGAGCTGGGCGGTATGTTGGACTGATCAAGGAAAAAAGCCCTGAGTGAGAGAGAAGATATTTTTAAATACAGTAAAAAAACAACAACAACAACATACACACACACACATATATATATATATATATGTGTGTATGTATTGGGTGTATGTATATACACACACACACACATACAGATATATATATATATATATATATATATATATATATATATATATATATATATATATATATATATATATATATATATATATATATATATATATATATATATATATATATATATATATATACCCACACACACACACATATATATATACTGTCCTTATTCAGTGAAATTCACAATTCACCGTTTCTCTGCATCATTAGGTCATCAGGATAACAAGCCTGCTCACTGGAAAAAGTAGGGCAGCTGCTTTTTATGGAGAACCCGCATCTGAGTATCAATCATTAGAGTAACTTGGCATGGCAAAGCAAAAACGCAGACTAAGCATCTCTTGTCCTGGGAATCGATCCAAATGCCATTGTTTCACTCATTCATGGAGCACAGAACAAATTGTGCTGTTTGCTTCTTCGTCCTCTGGAGGCAGCACTGTACTGGTGTCTGCATATAGATGCTGTGCACTCTGCTGCAATGAGTCCATCTGAGGTTGATTGCTACTGGTGCAAACTCAGCAGTCAGCATCTCCATCGTATCTCAGTAATTCAGACAGTGTACTAAAAATAGGTATACATTACACCCCATTAAAGCATTGTAATAAAACCATCGATCTACTCCATTACTTCTTGCTATAAAGGATAACACAGCATGCAACACATTTGTGAAACCATGCATATAAGGGAAAAGAAATCTGCTTTAAAAGACGAGACTGCAACAGAAACTGAGAAATGGAGATTGTTTACAAGAATAAGTAAAGCAGATCTCATTCATCTGCATTGATTCTGCTGTAAAGTAATTAAAAGAGCAGTGAGGCATTCAATCCCAAGCTGTATTTCTTCCAGACATAATGATAATAATAATAATAATAATAATAATAATAATAATAATGAAATGCATTTCCTAAAAGCAAATTAAGGATTGTTTTACAGTGATAATCAATGTTTTTTCACATTATAGGGATTTCAGATACAAACATAAAATATTTTTTCAAATAGGTTTCACAGTTGGAAATATACTTTTAGCCAGCAGGCGGCAAAAACAAGAATGCAGCACATGACTGTGTTAAGGAGCCTACAGTATCATTTGTGTGACTAATGGGACATGATTCCCAGGAGTGAGCAAATTTATCTTAGCATCCCCACATATTTACTCCCAAGCTGCTGATGAGTAATGTTACACATACACTTATGGCAGCTTTCCAGGTGTTTAGTACCAAACAGCCAAATTATGCATTAACCTTGTAGCGTGCTGCAGAAACCGACAACTCGCAGAGCTGAGTTTTGGTTCAGGTCTTGTAATTGGTTCAAGATGGGCTCATCACTTAAAAGTTACACTAGACTCTAGGTTAAGTGTCAAGATGTAGATCATGTGGCCAAAATATGAATAGATACACTAAATAGCCATTAGATAAGAAACTAAGTTTTGTATTGTTGTTGTGTTGTGTTGTCAAAAAATCTGTACTTTCTTATCGGTCTTAAAGATGTTCTTAAAATGTAGCTGCATTTAGTCCATCATGGACTTTTAAAATCTTCAGCCTTCTGCGCTTTCATTTAGTTGAATTTGTATGATTTTTCTGAGGCTAGTGGACTTTATTTACAGAAATCAGACAGGAAATGGGCAGAAGGAAAAGACGCGTAGAACGAATCCCATTGTTGAGAATCGAAACCCTGGATACATACAGAGAACACTTGCTTGTATGAGGCAATTTGTTGGGTGGCAAAAGAGCAAAAAAAAAGAGGTTCACTAATAAACTAAAAGTAAGATAGAAACACATTAGGTTTATGTTTTTTTCTGCAACTTGTTACATCCTCAATTTTCAAGTTCAGATTGTTTGAGACACAAAGCAATCCATAACTTAATTGGAAGGACCAATATAGAAGGCTTATGTGACAAACTAAAACCTGAAAAGCATGCCATGCCTTTGTTATATCATCTTTACTTTGATACTCCCCAATTGAATCAATCAGAAAGTGTAAAGACTACAGTACAGCCGCACACCTACTCTCAACATAAACCAGCCATCTAAAGCCTGCAGCTTTACAACATGTAATTTGAGATGGTGTTTTCTTTTTCTTAAAAAAAATCTAATGTTTAGGGCATCGTGTGGCGTAGTGGTTAGTTCGCTCCATGCACGGAGGCCTCAGTCCTCGTCGCAGCCGGCCCAAGTTCGAATACGTCCTTGTCCCTGTGGTTTTAAAAAGTTGCTGCCCCCCTCAGTTCAACCAACAGGCTTGGCAAGAAGCAGGGACAAAGCCATGAGTTTAATGGTTAAAGAGCATATTTTAGGTTAAATGTTTTCTAAAATGCATATAAAATGTTGTCCAAAAATTACTATTTAAAACACTTATTGGGGGTATTTGAAATATCACAATGCATAATGGCAAAAATTCTAATTAAAAAGTTTCATAATCTTGACCTGTTACATAAGAGGAGGGGTCATATGCTATGCTGCCTCAGCTCAGTAGGTAGGTTATCAGGTTGAGTGGTCGTGTTATGGAGTCAGTGTGTTCACTAGTTTTGGATTGCGTTCATTTTTCTTAAGATTGTAAATTATTGTGTTTGCAGAGGCTGTACAACACCACCCTGACAGGACATCGAGTCCATGTTTGTTTTGGCCATTAATCCTTCCCCTGGTCTCTCTTTGCTCTCAGGGGCGCTGCAGGCTCATCTGTATGGTTGTGGTCCATCATATGTGTAGTTGTAAACATTTAAAGTTTTTTCTGTGTCAGAGCCGGCATTAAAATCCATAGTTTTCTATTGATCGACCTGAAAGGACTATCTTCTGCTACGTCACTTCTGGTTTAAACTGTTATTTAGAAACCATTCCTAATCTGTTTCTCTAAACAGGGCTCTAACCTGCAACCTGCACATTAAGTCTGGAGGAGATGCAGACATCAGCGGCTGAAGTTTAGGAATCTGTTGACAGGACAACTTTTAGTGATCCACTTCACAAATCTGGCCTTCATTAAAGGAGTAGGGGAAAAAAGCCATTGATGAAAGATAGCCATATGAAGTCCTGTTTGCAGTTTGCCACAAGCCATGTAGGCGACACAACAAACATAAGGAAGCCACTGTACGACAAAAATACATGAACTGCTTTTGATCTTGTTGTTGTAGTCTATGCTGTTATGTGAGCAGCTCTTTTTTCTATTTTTGCTTTTAGTGGAAATTAAGACAACCATAGGTAAAATCTGCCTGTAGCTTATTCAGCAATAAATGAAACATCTGACCACACACGCACACACACACAGAGCCAAAGGGTTTCCATGAGGCTCTAATGGAGACTTTGGCTGCAAGCCAAGGATGACCTGCTCCGAGTGTAGCTGGTTTATTTTATTGGGGAAATGAGAACTCGATTCACTTTGTTACTTTTTGCTTTGTGACAATGGGACACTGGAGGGCCTTGAAAGCTCGAAAGCAAACGCAGTCAGCTGCTGTGTAGAAAGAAGAAAAGGCACAGATGTGTTCAAAGGAGTAGCGTGGGAATGGATACATTCCCAGCACACCGCTGATTCAAGAAGTAAAGGGAAAAAAATAAACGATCCCTGAAATCCCATGAGAGATATAAAACTGTTTAAAATTTGCATATTTTGAGTGGTTTCACTTTCACTTGAACATTGGGAAAGAGGTAATTTACCTAGAATTTATGATATTTCTGTTAATATATGACCCCACAGAGGTACGAAAAAGTCTACATAAATCACTCACAAGGCCATGATGAATGACAGTCACTGTTATTAAATTCCCACACAAATCCCCTGGCGTGTGTGGGAAAGCAGCCTAGGAGCTAATGAGGGCTTCCAGGAGCCTTTAGATGCCCCACAGTGATGCTGCTGCACTCTCACCAGGAGGAGGAAAAGAATTCTTCTCATTAATGCCAACACATGTTTATAACCATGTGTAGGTGAACTTTAGCTCAGAAAAACTATACGTTCCATCTGTAATATACTGGCATATGTTACAGCAATGTGAAAGGATATACATACAGATATGTTATCAAAGTCATTAATTTAAATCAGGGTCCGGAAGCAAGTGCTTGGTCTGTGACATACACAGAGGATTTGTAGTAATGGTGTCAAAGGAAGTTAAAAGTTAACATAAAATCATTGCAGTTAAGGATACACAAGCATCTTACAAATATACACAAGGTCAGCGACAGTCTCAATATGGTGAAAAGCTTAATAAAATTATTGAATTCTGCACTTTTAAAGATGTTCTGTGGTCTTAGATTGTGGGTAGCGTTATCTCGTACTGTGCTAGATTGGTTAAAAGCTTATTTGGCAGACCAGGTACGTACTTACATCCAGCTTACTTAAACATACCACAACAAAAGGATTGCAATAATGTTCAAACTTACTAAGTGCCACCCTTCTGTACAATCAGCCAATAATAGGTAAATCTACTACTTTGTGTCACTTTGCAATTTTAAATCCAAGCAAACAAAGATCACATGTGGGGTCCCTTGAGGCTCCAATCTCCGTCCACTTTTATTTTATATTTGCATGCTACCCCTAGCTCAGATTGTTCAATACCACAACATTTGTTACCATACATATTCTGATGATACACAACTTTATACTTCTGTGTCACTGTATGACCACATTCCATAACAACTGAAGTTATTCTATTTTTGGCCCAAAGATGCCAGATTTGAAATGAGCACTGAACTAGACCCGATAAGGCTAAAAACCACAGAGCATGCAAGACACCTAAATGTTGTCATGGACTCAGATCTTGATTTTAATAACCAGGTACCGACTGCAACTACATCCTAAAATGATTGCTAGAGAAACAGGTTTACTGTCAAATCAGGAGATGTACTGTCAAATCGGGACACAGAGAATAACTGATTATTGTAATTTCAGTAGGTTAGATTACTGTGATGGTGTCTTTACCAGTCTCAATGAAAAAAAATCAACCAGGCCAATGTAGCTCATCCAAAATAATCCTTCCAGAGTCCTGATCAACACAAACAAATGTGGAAAATATATCCTCTCTCAAATCACTGCTACAGCATCTTGGCTGTTGAAAGATTTATTTAATACCAAGGTTTTTAAATCAATCTTTCCAACAGCCAAGATGCTGCAAATATAGCATATATAGCATGCTAATATAAAATTAAAGTGGACGGAGATTGGAGCCTCAAGGGACCCCACATGTGATCTTTGTTTGCTCGGATTTAAAATTGCAAAGTGACACAAAGTAGTAGATTTACCTATTATTGGCTGATTGTACAGAAGGGTGGCACTTAGTAAGTTTGAACATTATTACAATCCTTTTGTTGTGGTATGTTTAAGTAAGCTGGATGTAAGTACGTACCTGGTCTGCCAAACACGCTTTTAACCAATCTAGCACAGTACGTGATTTTTGAGGCACTGATGCCTTGTCCACGCGTAGCTGGCTATCTCACAAAACGAAGATATTTTTCTACAATTTGGCCTGTCATCCATACGAAAAAGCAGATTTACGGCTACGAAAACAAATCTTTCTGAAAACTCCGGTCAAAGTGAAGATCTGCGTTTTCTCTGTTTTAAGCATTTGCGTGTGGACAGAAATAACCAGAGTTTTAGGCTCAACAGCGTCATTTTCCGCGACAAAAATCCTGGAATACTGAATTTGGGACTTTCATTAGTTGTCTGTTATAATAATTAAAATTAAAGGAAATAAACATTTGAAATACATCAGTCTGTGTGTAATGAATGAATCTAATATACAGATTTCACTTTTTGAATGGTATTATCAACGTTTTCATGATATACTAATTTTATGACCAGCACCTGTACTTTATCATGTCCTAACTATTTTTTTTGTTTGTCGACGTACATTTAAACATCTTTTGTTTAAATGTAAGGCAAAATGTTACTTTTATTCTTTTAATGTGTTTCTTGTTTTTAAATGTAATTTTCTTTATGTCAGTTGCTTTATCTTACTGTAAAGCACTTTAGATCAACTTGCTTTGCCTTCACATAGGGGTTTTCTAATCCGATGAAACTAGGTCTTTCATTAGAGTATAAAGCATAACAAAGTACAGAGCTTTATTCGTTACAACCATGCCACGATAGAATCAAAACGAAGTGATAAATGGAGGCAGCTCAGCCCTACGGGCTTTATAAACAGAAGTTCAGCACAGACTAGCTGAAGCAGAACAAAGCCTCACCACCTTCCTCTGAATTTTAACAAACTGGGACACTCTTTGCCAGTCAAAGACTGCTGCCTTTTCAAATGGGAGGAAAACTGCTTAGAACAGCTCTGTTTTGTTTTGTCTAAAAAATAGATTTAGCTAAAAACCATTTATCAGTTACAATAAATATTAAATAAACCATAGTGTGTGTTTGTTCAAATACATATATTTTTACAATACTAGGAAAGCTAAGGTTCCAAGTTAGAGTCACACAGTTCTCAGCATACTTGCCAGATTTTTTTATACTCAAGAATAAAATTCTTAGAGTTTCATAAAACATAACAGCAAGCAATCTTGCTCATTTGTTGTTCTTCTATCAGTTATTGCAGCAAAGTGCTGCTCCAGGGAGGAGGAGAAACATCACGGCTTCTCCGTTTTGAGTTGCGAGTCTAAGTATGTTGGTTTATATTTCCAAAGATGTGTCAAAATGGGTAGGTTCTCAGGACTCGGGAATTTAAGCAGATCCATTTTATGTCAGAATATCAATGTATTTAAATAACCTCAAGAATGTACTTAATAGAATATGAGAACGAAGGGTGAGAAATAAGAGAAAATATAACACATGATTTATTATTTATTTTAAGCTCTTTCCATATTAGCTCTCAGTGTCCATTTGATGTTATTCTTACAAAAGAACCCAAAACAACATCTGAAGCTCTGCATTCCTCAATTTAGTCAGTTAAGAGTAGTGTTCATGAATTGATATGAAAGAGACACTAAAAAATAGCATCCATGGAAAAGTTAAAATCCTTAAAGCATTGTGCTGCCCAAAGAGCACAAAGGCTCATCTGATGTTTCCTAAAAAACATCAATAATCATTAAGACTTTTGGGAAAATATTACGTGGACTGACAATACAAAAGTAACATTTTTGAAAGATGTGGGTCCCTTTACTACAACGCATTTCTGATAAACAATCATACTGACAGTTAGACATGGTGGTGGAAGTGTCATGGTCTGGGGCTGATTTGCACCTTCAAAATTTGGACGACTTGCCATGATTGATAAAACCAGAAAATCCTGAAGGAGAATATTTGTCCATCAACTTCAGACCTCAAGCTCCAAAACAAAATTAAGGTTTTCCAATGGTCTAGTCAAAGTCCACACCCAAATCCGGACGAGATACTATGGCATGACCTGTCCAGGCTTCAAAATCTAAAGACGATTGGGCCAAAATTCCTATACAGCGATGTGTTTGTCAGTTATCTGAAACACTTGATGGCAGTCATTGCCACGAAGAATGGCACAAAAAGTAATTAGGTTTAGGGGACAATTATATTTTCACATAGAACCAGGCTGATTTGGACAGATTTTTCCCTCAGTGAAGGAGATCAAGATTTGAAAACATCTAAAAAAAAAAAACTTAAAAAACTAAAGAAACTGAAGGAATTTAAAAGAGGGCAATATACATTTGTGTACCAATAATAGAAATATCAACACAAATGCATCTCAAATGCAATTAGAATCCAGTATTTGCTTAATCCTAAAATACAACACAGCAGTACATGCAAAGACTGGGAGCACAAGTGACTTACAGGCTGTGTTGTGTTAGGGAAAGAGAACAAAGCATAAAATTAAACAGCCTGTAGTAATAATAATATATATTACCAGCTGGACAGAGCTCCAAGTTTATTGCTCATCTTTCAGCCACCATCTCATCATTACACACATTTATCAGGCTGTGTTGTATTTTATCATCCAATATATTTCCGGGATTTTAATCTATTTAATATATAGTGTGGGGGTCGGGGGTGGGGGGGGGGGTCGGATGGGGGGTTCAAATCAGCCTGGAGATCCACAAAAAAATATCTCATCCCTATCACCAACAGCATAACAAGTAGTGACTTCAGGGCAGGTTTTAGGTTTCTTTAGTGAGCCAATGTGTCTGGCACCGCTCACTGGTTAACCGCCATTATTACACAGTGCCTTTACAATTCACCAACACACAATGCGCACTGGTCTTCATCTTCTATTCTGTCCTGAAATCGATAACAAGTGAGCATGCAACATAAAATCTTAATGCGCTCCTGAAAAGTTATGTCAATAAAAGCAAAATGTGATGAAATAACCAGCCTGCAAAAAGCCAACTCCTCCTCTGGCTATTCAAAGAAAATCCTGTTTAATTTTTGCTGCCATACCCTCTCATGATCCTCATCTTTAAACTGAAATGGTCTCATTTTATCCAAAAGCTAGAACATGCATACAGCTTTAGTTTTTCAGATTTCCCATACCACTCTGAGCGAGAGAAGTTGAGGAAATGTTGTACTCATTCATTTTTTGACTAGATTACAATACATTCCTGTCCAAGTAGCTTTTAGAAAAAAATGCTTCTTACATTAGCATTACTTCCCTTTTACTCCAAATAATTAAAACTTCAACTCAGCTTCTAAAAAAAACTGTCTCTCAAGAAACTAAAATGCACATGCGCACTTTAGTACAGCAGAGTGAAAACTTTAAACACAGCCCTGCAGTTCATCCAGTTCAGCGATGCATCTGCCTGTCAGACGGCTTCTGGCGCAGGCCCAGAGTGTTGGTTTAGCCCAACACTGCAGCAGCTCTGCTCAAAGGATAACAAGGTGCCTGAGGTTGGAGAGTGAAATGAGATCACAGGCTGGTATGTGGTCAGCCATAACACGGATGGCAGCTGGCAAAAGAAAACTACTGGTGATGTTCCATACATAGAAACCACTAACTGCTGGGAGCTAAGAGAGCATATTGATTTAACTACATTTACAACAAATACAGTGGGAGTGGGAGCACAACAACTTGCCTGTTAGTTTTCCAGGAATTCTTTGTAACATCACTTATGTTACTGATGTCACAGACTAGGGCTGTCAAATGATAAAAAATTTTTTATCTGATTAATCACAGGGCTACGTGCCAAACAAAGTAACACAGCTCACGATGATACTAGAATGCTCTGGGGAAGCTGGTCTGAGTTGATGGGAAGATGGATGGAAGTAAATACAGGGCAGTACTAGAGGAAAACTTGTTCAAGGTGCAAAAGACATAAGATCAGGATGGAGGTTCACCTTCCAGCACGGCAAAGAGCTCAAACAATACAGCCAGCGAAAAAAAGGGATTGGTTTAGATTAATATATATAGATATATATATATTCATGTGTTAGAATGACCCAGAGTTAAACCTAAATCCAATTAGAAATCTGTGGCAAAATTTGTAAATTACTGGCCTAAACCACAAAGTGAAATAGACTTTTCATCGACTGATGTCTAAATGAGATCTAGCTTTAGTGTTAAAATCATCTCTATTACTCAGTGGGTAAATCCCCCTACTCAATAACATTATTTACAATAAGTAGAGCCTGAAAGAGACTGGGGAGCCAGAAAGCCAGAACAACGCAGACTGTGATGTTCAGCAGCTCTAAGCTGCAGCAGATTCAGATGAAACTAGCTCCTCTGTGGCACACAGCTCGTCATGCTCTTTACCTAGCACCCTTTTGCTCCCTCACAACACTTGCTAGACATCTGCTCTGTGTTACTGCTGGGGCCTTGGCTGTCAATTCAATTACTTTTTTTGTCAGTGCAGGTGAAATTATACAGGAACTAGCAGTAAAAGATACACATCCAAGAATGCAAAATCCACCAATGTATGGGCTTCACCACCACATAAGAGTTTGTTGTTGATCTACAGCAAAACATAAAAAAAGAACAGGGGAATTTTCAGCTTGACTGGCCATGAACAATGACCAGCCAGTAGGAAAGTCAAAAATCCAGTTCTTTATAAGCTGTAAATGCACCATACTAAGTGCTAAAAAGTTGTGCAAACTAGAACACTCTTCAGTGTGGAAGTTGTTAGCACAGAAAAGATGTCTTTTTCAGTATCAGTAAGGTGTTTACCAATGACGTCAGACGAAGCACTAAAGGTGTTCCTTCATTTATAAGGAAACAATTTTCAGGCACGCTACAATAGAGAGCTTGACTTTGTTGTGCGTTAGTAATTTCGTTTTTTTTAACCATTTCATGCCTTTGTGGTTTTGGTCATTTTTGTCTATAAAAGTGAGCCCTCTGCCACAGGACACATATTTGTACCATAGTTAGGAGTTTCTTTAAAGGTTTAAAGGGATGAACTGACCTGTAGCTGACTTAAGCAGATAACAGGATAACAGCGGTTTTATCATCTCCAATTAGTCCATCTCTATATAATATAAAAAGATTCTTCATAGTAGATCACTACAATCCAGTCTGAAATTGCAATAAAATGTACATTTACTTACAAAATGAGTCCCAGAGAACCAAGAAGAGACCACAATTACTCAAAAAGACAAAACTGCTGTTAAACATAATTGCTAAAATCAATGTCCTAGATTTATTTGCTTTCCACAATTATGCTTTGGGAAATGCTGTTCTGACTTCTAACCATCACAAATAAATTAAAAAGTCTATGAAGAAATGAATCCTTGAAAATGAATATTTAACAGATGGCACTGACGAAGCACACAACTGCCAGGACCATACATCTTTTAAACCCCGAAAATCTGACAGCACTGAATACGATAAAGCTCTATTAAAAGTGGGACTGACTTTTAATTTTAATTACCCACACAAGCTGCAGCAAATGTTAAACTGAAGACCATCAGTTAAGGGAAATAGGCTTAAGAGGAAAGTTATATTTAATACAAGTTGGATAGCTCTCTAACATTTCTCTCTCTGCCTCAGAGTACAATTTCCCTTCTCACACAGCCCAGGAAGTTAGACAAATTAAAGTTCTTCTTCACATGTCTTTCTACATCATCACATTTTCCACACCTGGCCAATCACGGGGAGTCTCAAGTGTGCTGAAAAGCAATGGGGTGTAAAGTGACTGAGTGCAGCAGCTGCACAGAGGCACTGCAGCAAACCTGGTGGCATGCTGCGAGTTCTCATCCAGCCACTGCCGCCCCTGCTGTGTGTGTGTTTACAGCCAATCGCAAAACATTCCCAACCGTGCTCCTGTCAGCCAATCACCTTCAGGAGCTGCTGCTGCTACTCAGCTTTGAGAGTTGAACTCGTTGAAAAGAAGGACATCTTGATTTATATCACAATACTGCTGCATTACACAACATAAGTGAAGCAATATCAATAGTGTATGTCTGTTATACTGTACCCGAGTCTTTTGTTGTACTGTTTGACCTTATCCAATGAGTCAGCATTAATTTGGGCCTGATACTCCTCCACCGATAAGTTGTCTCTGTAGTAATATCCCTCCATGCTCTCCAGAGCTAAACAGGAGGAGATACAGAGAGTTAAGTGTTCATGTTCCCCGTTTTCCAAAAACAGACTCCTTTTACCTTGCGTAAAGAGCACAGGGTAGATTTTGACACCTCCTCCTTTTTTAAGCCTGCTGGGCAAATGTGCAAAGTAGTGACTCTCCAGGTAGAAGCAGACCCTCAGGGCCTGGCGAGTGCCTTCGACCTGGTAGGAGATGGGCATGTCTTACAGAAGACAAACAAAAGAGGCATAGTATGGGTTAATAAGAGAAGCACCCAGCACATTTATTTTCTCCCCAGTTAAATACATTTAAAAATAGCTTTAAAATAAGTGTATCTTATATTGCAGCAGCACAATCTCACATTGAAAAGCATGCTTAAAATCAAACATTTAATTTAATGACATTTATTCTGGAGGAAAACAATCCTGTGTTGGCAAATGAAATAGCTTTTTAACAAAAAGAATGTACACTGGTTTGAGAAGTGATTTCCAAACTTATTCCACATATGTGAGATATAGACTTAACAATTCAAGTAAAAAAACAAAAACATTTCTAGCAGGAAAAAGATTAAAAAACTACCACAACCTGGTTCTGTAAATGTGCACATTCTTAGACTAATACTTTGCTGAAGCAACTATGCCACATATGACCCTAAGTCATTGTTCAAAAGGGGAAAGACAAGAGAACATGCCATGGCATATTGTTGTGAGATTATATTGCTGTGATTTAGGATTAATTTATAGTTCTTTTTACACATTCTTTATCAGAAGAATAATAAAAATAATAATTCCGGAGGGAAGTAAAACTTAAAAAGACTGCATACTTGCGACCACTGGCTCTCCTTCCAATTGTTGGAAGTAGAAGGTGACCTTCTCCAGGTCAATCAGGGCCACCTGAGTGTCCTCCAGCATGGCCTGCTCATCCGTCTGAAGAGGAAAAGCAGCAAACATGAGTTTATTTTTTTTACAGCAGTCCCTCATCAAACATCACCAACAACTGATGAGTGCAACAGGACTTTCCTCAAAAACAGCTTTTTCCTAATCTTATGGCAAGTCATGCAATATAGGTACATATATAAATACATGCTATATAGTAAAGTCAAAGCTGAAAACTGAAAACTACAGAAGTGAAGTATTGTTGTGACACAAACAAAACAAAATGAAGCAATATTGGTCTTTGAAGTTTGTTCTATGATGCTTCAGTTCAGCAAATTACCTGAGCTTCAATGACTGAACGCATTGATGTCATTTCTGTGGTTTTCCCACCCTTTTTCTTTACCATTCCTGTTCTTTGTCTCTCTGACCGGTACACCCTGTCCACTCCTGTGTCGGAACCAGATGAGCCCTATTGTGCCTTTTATTAATTGAATTCAACAAATCAGTCCTGACACTGTAAGGCAACCAGATCCACCATAATGTTTGCCTGAGCTGCCAGGATAAGACACAATAAAATATATAAATAAGTAGACGATTGCACATTCTCATGGAAAACACCACTGTTTGATAATCAGGTGTGTTCAGATTAAATATGAGGTAATACTTTATTTTTTCATAATTTGCTCCCAGTCGGCCAGACTTAGCTAAATCCTTTAGTACTTTTGATTATATCTCTTAAGGATTTGTCACTTGCAAGTTGTGATAAACACATAACATTGTTTCAGTTTGTTTAGTTGAACTTATTAAAAATACCAAAGACAACACTGTTGCACAAAAGAAGACGATTCCCAAACACAGTATTCACTGAAATCTTGGTAAACTGTAGTTTATTACCTGAGGACTGATGCATCTTACATGTGTCCAGTGTCAGGTCTTGGCTGATTTTAAAATATTTAGAAAAGTTTCCACAGATGTACCTAGTTTTTAAGCTAAACGACTCTTTTTTTGTGTGCCTTCGCTTGTCTGCGTTTTACAAATGTAAAGCACAAACACTGGACTAATATTTTTGAAAAAGCTGCCAAATTCTTAAGAAAGGTTCAGAAATATTCTCTGAAAGTGCAAATTGAGCAGTGGGTTAAGACGGGCGCCCCATGTTCAGAGACCTTAGTCCTCGATGCGGTCGTCCTGGGTACGATTCCAGCCCAGGGAAATTTGCCGAATGTCTCTCCCCTGCTTCTCTCCCCTTACTGTAAGCCTGTCTACTTTCAATAAAGGCCACTGTGGCCACAAAACCTTTAAAAACAAAAATGTACGGCTTGATTCAAGGCAACTATAACGAATTTGGGATAGCTTAAGGGAGGAAATAGAGCTGTTTACACAAATGTCTTTGTCTGTCCCCATGTTTGCTTTAGCTTGTTTGTATTTGTTTACATCTCCCAATGATTGGGAGTATGTGTTTCCTCTTCAGCGTCCGCACATCAGGCAAAAAATAAGCACACATCTTCTTATAGTTACAGCAGCAGGCACTCATATTTCTGATTATAGGTCTTTGTTACCCTCCTTTCTCCTTTCTGTTGTTCTTCCTGTCCCTATCGACCCCATCCAGAGAGCTGAACTGGCTAGCAAGAGGATTAGGGGCTTTATCTACAGGCACATTTCACAAAGAAAGACGTGCGGCAGAAGCGTAACCACTGACCTGCCAAGTCATATTTTGTTTTGGTGTAAAGGCCTGGTTTCAACTAGATATATGCTATGCAACGGTGCATGATTACCTTATGTTGGTGTATATTTGTTGTATTTGGAAATATTTTAAGATTTCTAAAATGTCAAATCCACATCAACTGAAACTGACAGGTCAGGACAGGGGAGTCAAACTCAAGGGCTGATGTCTTGCACCTTTTAGATGTCCCCCTGGTCAACACTACATATACGCTAGGAACTATATAGGAAATATATGCTCAGTGTGCAGTTAAGTTCTTCAGTTCTGACAATGGCCTAATTGTTTGATTCAGGTGTGTTGGAGTAAAGACATCTAAAGGTAGCAGGATGCTGGCCTCAGAGGACTAGAGTTTGACACAAATTGATTAGAAACTCTCAATATGTCGTAAGAATTCCTTCAGAAAACGAAAAGGCTTGCTAAGATTTACAGCATAAACTGATAATGATGTCAGATCACAAATTCCTTTTGATTTCCTTTTCAGGGGGTTGTTTCTGTTGCTTGGAGTGTCATGACTAATGAGGAAATCTGTTTAAAATTTCAGTTCTAGAATTATTTGGTTGGGCACCGATCATCAAAGATTCTGGCTAAAGCTTAATGAATAACCAGGAATGGCCACAAAACCCAAGTTGCATCCAATCTAGTTTGATGAGGATCTAGATAATTATAAAGAGGATATGAACAAACTGGTATGTGACACAGATCTTATTTATGTAGAGTATTGGGACAGATGCAATGTTTTCAAATAACAGAAACCAGTATTCGTCCACAATCTGACTCCTAAATTACTTTTCTGGTTGCTTACCAGATTGGGAGACAGGAGGGACTGGAAGTGGATCAGCAGGCCAGAACTGGCGATCTGATCGAGCCAACGTCGGCTGGCTTCCTGGAGTTCCTGAGGATCTGGAAAGTCCTGGTCCAGTTCTACTCCTACATTGTGGAACTGGCAAAAAAAGGCAAATAAGCCATCTGGGGCAACTTGAGGAAGCACATACTTTTTTATAATACTGGATGTTATTTCAGTATGATCCACCTGGTTCAGTACAGCCAGCAGGTGCTCAGAGAACGCGCATACCACTGCCACTAAAGACTGACAGAACACCATATCCCGTCGCAACTGGATCTCAGAATCTTGAGAGGGGGAAACAGCACAGAAAAATAAATCATAAAAGACCTGAGCTGTAGTCAGGGGGACATGAAAGAAAAACAAAAATAAAAGACTGACTGATGAGGAAGCTAAACACATTTTAAGTAGTTTGAGTTCATTAAACATATTTATTCTACTGGAAGTTCTTCATGGAAAAATTGAAAACAAATGTTATGTTTATTCAAGTGGGAAATAATCAGCTGCAATATTTCCTGAGCGATACACTACTTAAAAAGTAAAACACTACACAGGACAAAACAAACTGTTCATTAGTCCCTCAGAAATGTTTTAATTGTGTTATTGGAAGAATGAAAACTTTCCGACATTATTTGCTAAGATACTTGATTGCAGTTTGTCGAAGTTTTATTGGAAGAAAGCAAGAGCTTTATTAGAAAATTTATTCAGTACTAAACGTTTTAATGCTTGCTGTCCCCTTAATGAGAGTTAAGTGGAATCTAATGTTTAAATCTCATCAGTAATGGAGGTTGTTTATTGCAGCAGTTACACACATATACAATATAACACTGGGATCAATAGGAAGCCAGAGGCAACTAGGGATGGGCATAATTAATCGGCATCGATTAATTGATCATTAAGAATTTCATCGATTAAATTTTTTTTACCGATCAATTAACGCATGTTCTGTTGCATAGTGTGAGTTTTGAAGGAACGCAATTAATTTTGCTGTGTGGCAGTAATTAAACACTTTACCACATGAGGACGATGACTGAAAATAAAACCCACAGGCCGACTCAGTTTCTTGCAAGTTTCTGTGTTTTTCAAAAGTACCATTGCCAGGAAGCGGTCGCAGCAAAGTGTGGCGTGGGACGGCTTTGACTAAAAAAACAAAAAAAGCCTCGGTTCACTGTCAACACTGCGAAGCTGTGTATAATCACTTGAACGCACTTCCAACCCTGGTTAGAAGCAGAGCATCCTGCTCTTGGTCTCAACCTACCATCAAGTCGGTGTTAGCACGGAGGAGCCGAGATGCACAACGAGCAGAGAAACTTACTCACCAATTACTTTGAGGGAGGCTCCGCCACCCCTGGATTGCACCCATACAGACTGGTGGGAAATGAATTAAATAAGATTCCAGAGGCTTGCCAAGTTAGAACGGAGGTATGTGTATCACAGCGACGTCTGTCCCCTCACAGCAGGTGATCTCGGCGCTGCAGGTCAGACGCCACAGCAGCCTGGTGACCGTCAGTCTGGTCACCAGGCTGCTTTCACTTCTGACCCCAGCGCTTGTTAACATGCTCATCAACAAAAATCAGTTGACTGATGCTAAATGTTGTGTATAACTTACGGTTTCTTTTGTTTTTGTCTTTTTTACTCTGTTAATGAGCGTATTGTTAGGTACGCTGATCTCTCTCATCCTCTTTCTCGACTCTTGCCAAATGTAACACAAAACTATCAGACCTATAAGTATTATATATATTTTTTAATAAGTTATTGTTTAACATGACTTTTTTTTTTTTGGCGAAGAAACTAAATATGAGCGTCAGTTGTGTTAATGAGTACCGTCTTTTAGCTGTCGGCTCCGCTGCTTATAGCGCATATTTTCTTTGTGCAACTACCGCGAATTAATTCCGTTTAACTTCCACAAGAGGTGTCCCACTTGTAATGAAGATCTCAATAAGGAAACACGCAATTTTTCTATTCTCACTGCATTTTAATATAGCCTATGAACACTGAATTTTAATATAAAAATATCAATGATTAATCGAAAATCGATCGTTAATTCTCCTGATGATCGATGAAGACAGTTTAATCGAATGCCCATCCCTAGAGGCAACCATGCAGTATTAATTGTGATGCATCGAAGGAGCAAATGCTTTGGCTGCAATTTCACCAATGATAAAATAAGAGAACATTCAAATAAAATGAGTAAAAAGTTTAATTTGGTGTTCAATTAAAACAATTTATAAGTTAATATTAAGTTTAACTGCCTCACAAGCTCTATGCAAAACGTGTTACTTTTTGAACTAGACATCCTAGAGAAGAATCAACCCATCATCAATCACTGAATTATTTTAATTTGAAGAGCGAAGTCAAAAATGGATCTTTGGACTGGGAAGGTTGGTGATCCTTGTTCTAACCTTTGAGGTTATCTATGCCAATCATATCACAGATTATTTTTAACTTTAACCAATTTGAAAAGAAAAAGGATTTTAGCTTTACTTCCATACATCACATAGTTCCTTTTTCATCCTTGTTTATTTTAACCAAGCCAATAGTTGGCAAATGTTGAGCTCAAATTTAAAATGCAATTAATTCTGAGCTCAGGATGGCAGAACAAACCTGTGTACTGCAGCAGAACCAAGAGTAGTCGAGTCTTCACCTCTAGAAACAAGAAATATAAGAAAATCAGTGAGAACTTAAAAAAAAAAGTAAAATGGATTACATGTACTGTCTGACCTAAGAGAGAAGGCCAGCTAAAGCCACTTGAACTTGTGAAATAAAAAATGCTGAATAACACTATTCCTGTTCAACAGCTGGTTTATTTTACATAAAATATCGGCAGAAGGGTTATGAAATGTATTATGAATACCTCTGTCTATTTAGATTTTCTCAGTTGTGATCACCAGCTCACCCTTCCCAGGAGTGTCGAGTAGCAAGCTGTTACTGCTTGCTACTGTGCCTGTGTGTGCTTGTACCACTTCTGATTGTGTGTGTTCAGTCAGGGAATCAACAAAAACAAAACCACACACTCTCGCTGGCAATAAAAATACCCTCTCTAGGCAAAAATTAAAGGATCTCACCATATACAGCTCTGCAGTTCTCAGCGAGTTTTCAGTTCCACCTCAGAGGCTCCAGTTTATGAGTCCCAGGATGGTTATAGGTTTACATTTTAAAGTGAGCAGAGCAGTTACTAAGTGAAATAGTCTGGCATTTCATTTAATAAACAGGAGGGGGTGCACTGAAGAACTGGCCAATTCGAAGAAGATTTAATTTTATGCCAGGTTTGTTTATTTTCTGTGAGTGTGACTGTGTGACAAGCTTTACGGCTTAAACGTTGTAGTTTTATAATGGGCTTGTTATTATTGGTTTTATAATTGTGCGTGTTCAGTGTGTTTGGAGCATCTCAGGTGAACACTGACCTTCTACATATTTTGAAATTGTTTGTGTGAGCCCCTGAACGCTGTTGGGAAGGTTCCATGGATCCTGCTTGATGTGGAGGCGCAGCTTTTTGGCACAGTTTACCCTGGGCTCCATCTCCTGCAGAAATTCTGGTGGAAAATAAACATAAATAATTACACTGGCCCAGCTTGATTTATATTTTTCAGTGTTTATCAGGTTTAAGGGACATTTTACATAGAAATAACTTCTTACCATTACTGATAAGCCAGGAAAAGGAAGGCAAAGTTAAAATAACTTCCTCGGAGTTAAACAAGAGTGAAAAATTAAATAGATCATAGATCAGACAGACTCAGGAAGGGGATGCTGGATCAGTTTCTAAGAAGAGCTTTTGTGAACATTAATTCTCAAGTCTTGTCACAGATACTTAGATTTATGTGTGTATTTTGACAGGGCCACATGAATATGCTTTGATCTAAACCATTGCATTGTAGCTCTTGCTCTTTGTTTACAGTTGTTGTTGTTGTTCTGCTAGAAAGTGAACCTTTCCACCCATCTCAAGGCTTCAGCAGCCTCTAACCGGTTTTCCTCCAGAATTGTCCTGTGTTGAGCTCCATCCACCTTCCTATCAACCCTGACCAGCTTCCCTGTTGCTGTTGAAGAAAAGCATCCTCACAGCATGATGCTGCCATCACCATGCTTCATCGTGTGAATGGTGTGTGTAGGGCAGAGGTTTGCAACCTGTGGCTCTTTAGGTCCTCCTCAGTGGATCTTTATTTTGGTCATAAATGAGTAATTGTTTTAAAGGTAACAAAAATTATAGTTTTATTGTTTTTTTCCCTATTTGTTTAATGCCATCTCTGAATAAAACTTCCATAACAGAATGACATCAACAGTGCAAAGTTCTTTTTAACCTGTTTTTGGTCTTTTCAGGTACTAACTTTGTGAGTTTTTTTAACTTTTCCATAAATATGCTATTGATGGTTTTATTTGATCTAAAATGTAAAAGCAGAAATAAATTTGCAGTTAAAACATCAATTTGATGTAGTATGTGCACTTTCTTTTCAAAGGGGGATTTTTTAATAATGGTTTTGGAGCTCTAGACAAATTCCCTTTACTGGGAGCAAAAATAGCTCTTTGGATTGTAAGGGCTGATGATCCCTAGTTTAGGGTGATGTGTAATAATAATTTTTTACTACTCATAGCGTTTTGTTTCTAGGCGAACCTAAATTTTGATTTCATCTGACCGGAGGACCTTTCCACGGGTTTGCTTCGTCTCCTACATCTCTGCTGGCAAGCTGCACTCCTAATGGCTTTCTTTTTGTAATTACTTTTTTTGCCACACTTCCATAAGACCCAGATTAGTGGAGTGGCCAACTAATAGTTGTCCCGTCAATAGATTCTTCCACCTGAGCGGTGGATCTCTGCAGCTCCTCCAGAGTTACCATGGACCACTTGGCTGCTGCACTGATTAATGATCTCCTTGCTCAGTCTGTTTAACTGGACAGGCATATATTGGTAGGTTTGTAGATGTGCCATGATATTTTCATTTTCAGATAAAGGATTTTTTTTTAAAGGGTATCAAAGAAAAGCAGATTGAATACAATTTAATGCCATATTTTCAGATTTTAAAACCAGGTATAATTTTCCTTCCACTTATTATTTATAGACTACCTCGTGTTGGTCAGTAACATAAAATCCAAACTAAATACACTGAAGTTTGTAGTTGTGATGGGACAAAATGTGGAAGCTAAAGGGGTATAAATACTTTTGCAGGACTCAGTAGACTCACTTTAAAACTTGGTGATAAGTTGATAAATATTTGTGACATATAAAACGTTTTGGCAAAATCTTAAAAGAAAAAACTCTGGACTTCACTGTAAATAAATAAAAACTTTAAATATTTAAGAGATTGTCAATTTATGTTCTTATTGCCACCTTGTTCCATTTTCCTCTCATGGTGCTCACAAAGCTTATGGCTTTAGCAGAATCCTAGTTGTAAATCAGGTACAATCAACTATTCCCTACAAGTTTTAAATGTCCAGTGATAATATATGAGAGGAAACCCATTTTAATCTCAAGTAAACTCAAAGTATCTGAAGAGACCTGCAGTAAAGTTTAGATTAAGGAAAAAACAGTAAAATCTTACAATGAATGTGTGTTTCTGAGTGAAAAGAGTGTGAAAGTCAGACGCAGGAATGTTCCACTTGTTAGATAATCAAATTTGCTCCATTATCAACCACAGGCATTGCTAAAGTCGAGATGGATCAACAATGATCAAGCCCTTACGTGCCTCCTGGAGGCACGCAAACATGAATAGTTCTATTTTCAGTTCAAGCATATCTGCACTCACATGAAGAGAGCTGGAGATGAGAGGGAAGTCGGTGCACCACATTGGCCGGGGTGTCTGGAGGCTTGAATTATCCAAAACACACAAAATAACTGGGCAATCTGCTGCTTTGCATAAAGTACTTACCGTTGAGCATTAAAGGACACATGAGGACACAAAGATTTTGTCATAAGTGAGTTTTGCGCAGCGGGATGGAGACAAATGCAAGACAAGACAGTCTTTTGTTGCTTTTTGAAGATAAATGACTCTCTGAGACGCAAGCTTGCACTACACACGCACAAACACACACTTTCTTTTGGTGTCTTATCTGAGAAATGGGTCGAGCCATCTAAAGAAAGTTCCAGGGTTGATGAAAGAATGCTATCAGCTAGTTTGTATTTGTAGAAGGAAATGAGAAGGGTAAATTCATCCCTTTCCTTCCACATTTCCTACATTTCCCTATTAGAGATATGACCTAACAATAGACACCAAGGTTAAACACTGAGGTTCAAATAGGGTCTGGTGGCGAAATGAGCAAGGAATACAGTGTTTTATGTAAGTATTGAAACCCATTGAACATTTCAGCATTTTGTCACATTACAACCACAAACTTCAACATGTTTAACTGGGACTTTATAGACCAACAAAGTATTTCATAATTCTGAAATTGAAAAATATGACACTGGGCGTTTAAAAAATGAAAATCCAAAAAGACTGGCATGCACTTGTATTCACAACCCCTTTCTCTGCTACCTCAAAATAAAACCTAGGGCCAACTATTTCTTTCAGAGACCATTTATTAGACAGTACATTCCAAACGTTTTTCCTTCAATTTCACAGAGTTGTGGAGCAATTTGAAGCAGAGTTAGGTTATAAAACAATATCCCACCTTTGAACATTTCTCAGAGCCCTGTTCAATCCATCAACCAAAGAAATGGAAAGAATAAGGAGCAAGTGCCAAGACATGCTCGTCGACCTAAAAGGACAGGCTGGGCAAGTAGAGAATTATTAGCGAAGCCACCCAGAAGCCCATGGTTAACTCTGAAGGAATTGCAGAGATATCTATAGCTCAGGTGGGGTAATCTATTAACAGAACATGTAAGGGACACAACAAACACATGGGAGAAGGTTCTGTTAGATGAAACCGAAATGTAGCTTGTTTTGGCCTACATTTAAGGTTCTATGTGTGGGAACCAACTAGCTTTGCAAATCACCCTGAGGACAGCATCCCTATGCTGAAACATGGTGGTGGCAGCATCATGCTGCCGAACTGTTTTTCTTCAGTCAATCTAATATTACTAATTTGAATTATTTTGCAAAAGATGCATAGGCAGGAATTACAGTGCCTATATAAAAAAATTGTACAGACATATTTAAGAAGATATACAGCTATAATGGCACTGAATGGTAGGGGCACGGCGGTACAAAAGTTTGTATTCAAATTTCTCAGTGCATACCCCTTGGTTCAGTACAGAGGCGTACCGAGGTTTCTACTAGGAAGCATAACTGTGTTGCACTTATCCAGCAACAGATGTCTCTCTGTAAACAAACAGCCCAGTGTTTTACTCGCAGATGTTATGACCAGCGACTCTTAATTGAGAGCAGTAGCTGGAATGCCCACTTCCATCGTGAATGCCCGTTTGGGGAACACGTCAGCTTCCCAGTGTTACAGAACAACATTGTTGTCATGGTAACTGGTTATCCACTTCAGGTGGCGTGTGGTTGCTCTTAGCTCATGTCATTGAGAATCAGTGTGTTCACTACTTTTTGATTATGTTTAATGTTCGTAAAAATGGTACATTACTGTGTTTGTGGAGGCTGTACAATCACCAGTCTTTCAGGACATCGAGTCCACAGGTTAAAAACAAAACGACACTGTCTTTCGTTTTTGGGTGCGTTTTGTGCAGCTGACAAGACTAGACTTCACTTCTGCTTGGGCTGTGGTCGTTAATGGCGCTAACTTAAGACTTGAGGATTACCATCCCAACTATGTAATCGAGCATAACATGGGATACCGAAGCAAAGACCAGGTGCATACAGCTTCATCGGACCGCTGTTTGGACCGGCTGCTTCTGGACCTGCAGCAGGCGGGAGACATGATAACGAATCGATCGGAGAATCTGTGAATTGTCATGCCTTGTCCACAGGTAGCCGGGTATCTCACAAAACGAAGATATTTTTCTACGGTTTGTCCTGTCATCCACACGAAAACGCAGATTTATGGCACCGAAAACAAATCTTATCTCAGTTTTAAGCGTTTGCGTGTGGACAAAAATAATCAGAGTTTTAGGGTCCGCAGCATCACTTTCTGGAACAAAAATGCTCCAACATCACTTGTGCGACCTGTGTTTACACTCAGAAACAGCATTTATGCTCTAATAGCTGTGTCGGCATTATCTATTGTGCAACCCCCTATTTAATGGTAATTCTACAAAGCATTTACTGCAGGATTCTTTTTCTTCCTCTTTACAATTATACTAGGGGTGTCAAATTATCATGTTAATTGCGATTGATTATTTGCAGCCATATTTAATGCGCTATGTTTTTTATTCGAGTTAATCTCCTTTTTATTCTTTAATTTCACTGTTTCCTGTGCATGTGAGTTGCCTTTAAATAAAATCAGTTTTTATCCTTTGGGCTTCTTGTGCTTGAGTTGGGGGTTAACCACACCCTGAAGTCGACGTCGATTGGCTGTCAATAGGTCTGCTTATCATGAGCTGATGCATCCGTTGTAGTAGAGAGGGCAAGGGGAGTGAGGAGGAGCCGTGAGTTGCAGACAGTGTTGACAACTTAGCAACTTTCTCGCTATATGTAGGGAGTTTTTAGACCCCTATAGTGATTCTTCTTCAAAAAAAGAGACTAGCGACAAATCTAGCGACTCTTTCTGGAGTTATCGGAGACTTTTGGGTGGAGCACGTATCGTTTTTACTCTCACTGAGCAGCAGTGGTGCCATGGACTGCTTTTCGTCTCAGAGTGCTCAAAGCAGGCAGCAAGTCCATGTGCAGCAGCTCCACACGCCCGTCCAGGTAAAGCTGGACTCACTCAGAGCAGATACTTACCCCACTAAGTCCAGAATGCTAACGAATGGCGCATGTTTGCACTGGGACTAGTCTCAAATACATTAATATATAAATGGCTGGGACTGCATCTGTTCAAGTCTGTTAAAAGCAGTAAATGACTTCATAAAGCCACTTTTTTGTTATACATTTGTTCTGCCACAATAATGTAATGAATTTAAATGAAAATACCTCAAGATGAGGGCTTTTCTCAGCAGGTATTAGGTGCGATTAAAAAAAGAGATTAATTAATTAATCACAGATCATAATTCATCTCAAAGTATTTTTTTTATTGTGACAGCACTAAATTATACACCACTTTATAATGGTCTGAAACATAAAATCCCAATAAACTACATTGAAGTTTGTGATTGTAATGTGATAAAATGTGAAAAACCTCAAGAGGTATATACAGCTTAGCAATGTAAGTGGTGCTGTCTTCACACTATAAACAGAAAGAAAAATGAACAGAGAAGAATAGAATTTTTTTGGTAACCAATTCTTTTCTAAATGTTTGGAATCCACCTACAACACTTCCTCCCATGTGTCTAGCTAGCATCACAGTACACAACAGGAAGTCGCAGCTGCTGTGTATTCAGCGCCTGCTCTGTTTTAAGTCAATACTGGGCCCGAGAGCCTTTTATATCATCTCCCTCCTCTCAGGCCCACATCAGGGGGTAACTCTCCCAGAAACTACAGACACTGCAGTTGAAAATGTAGAAATTAACAAAAAGAAAATGTGGTTGCAAATTCATAATGGAACAAAAGTTATAAAATGAAAAGGTGTTCCAATAATGACAGAAAGAAATAATAGAATCCTTGCATATTTCTGGTGTTTTACCTTGTAGTCCTCTTGCAGGTGTGAAGCACTTTGTCTGCTCAAATGCCCGAGCCACCCCCGCTCCCCTCAGCATGTTGGTGATTGAGTCCACCTGAAGAAAGCACTGGGGTCAAACATAGAACACCTGATGTGGTCTCCAACTGTGACGAGATTGGAAAGTTTGAACAGAAAAAAAAAAAAAAAAAAAGACCCCAGCTGCCCCCGCATAACTAACACCTGCTTCTGACACAACCCCCCCACCCCAAACCCAAGTGAATACACTGCTTGTGATGCTGGGGACACTGCTATACAGTACATTAACACAAATTACAGGAAGCAAGCAAAAAGAGCAGCACAGGTTTGTTGATTTTCTTTTTCCACTACTGATAGAAATATCCTCACACCCCCCTTGTTGTAAAGGTTTCCGAAAAAATATCAAGGCTGTCCCATTTGCTCTTCTTGGGGCTAATAAAAACATCCCACTTTAGGTTTCAAAAAACGGTTGACCTTTAAAAAAAGAAATGTTCACCACAAAAATGCTACTTCCTGGAACTGTCCGGTTAATACGTAAATGTCTAAGCTTAAGGAATACTCACGGACAACAATATCATGCAGCTTTGGGCCTTCTCGGTTTGCTAATATTATTTCATATTAGGATGTTTAACAGACTCACCTGGCTAAACAGATGCTCTAGGAAGCTGTGTAGTTTCTTCTGCTTGTCATGGGACAGCCACACACTAGATGGCATGTCATCTCCTGCAGAAATGCAAATACAACTAGCTATTTGGACCTTAATATTGATATCCTTGTCTCGTCACTTATTTTACATTTTCTAAGCAAAATTGTACAGAATTCTAAACCACGAATTTACACCTATCAAAAATCTGATTAAGCTATTTCAAGTAGACAGTCGTAACTTCCTAAACACCCTTCGTTGTATGAGATGTATAAGCAGAAAAACAATATTTCTGGGTATTATGTGCCGTTTGTGCACCTGAGTCCATGTCATCACTGTGAACGTAGGAGCTGCAGTGACTGCTGCAGATGCTGCTGAAGGAGGCAATGGAGTTCCTGTTGCTGTTACAGTCACTGGTGAAAAATTAGAACACAACCCAAGAGAAAATGTTATTGGAATTGTGCAAAAAGGCATTCAATATAATACTTAAACATACCTTGATTTAGATTAGATTAATTGAGCTCATATCTTATCTCCTCTAATCTTACCTGATCCAAAGTTAGATGTCTCCTTTGTTTAGGGTGAGTGATCATCTTTAAAACAGATTTTTTTTCCTAGAGTTAAAGTGACGGTTTAAAAATCTTGTTTTTGCAAAGTATCAACATAAAATCAGTTATTCATGTAATTTAGCTTGGTTTTATTTATTTCAATTTAAAGAGCAACTCAGCCCCCTACCAGAGTCTTACCCCACCTACATTTCTGGTTTAAAAAATGCGGCAAATGGAGGCGTTGCCTGACAGACCGAGGGACGCGTGGGGGGAGAGGGATGGGAGTTGACACTTCCTTGCTATTCCAACTCCAACTCGCTATGGAGGTGTCGGCGAGACGGGGATTGTTTTATACTCCACAGTTGCAGGAGAGTTGAGAGCCATAGAGGCTGAGCCAGTAGCAATGCCCGATTCAAATTCAAGTGCAGTGTACACCTGAAGAAGGTGCCACACAGACGGTTTTTGGTAGAAAATTTATACTTTTACTAAAATACCAAAAATAATGACCAGACATGTAGACATCACATTAGACACTCATTTATACAGTTTATCAGCAAAAAAAGTTGATTTATTCTATTTTAGTTTATCTTAGCTGAAATTATCTTAATTTATCCTGATAATATTTGTTTTAGCTCACTTTAGCTCATCTCAAAGAAATGTATCTCTGCTCAATTAGCAAACCTTAATTTAACATAGAATAATTACTCAACTCCTCCTAAATACATTTTTGCTATGTTCAGTTTAGCTGAACTTATCTTAACTTCCTTTAGTTTAGCTCAATTTAGCTCAACTAAATTCATCTCAATTTTACTTTGCTCTATATAGCTCCATTTATTTTAACCTAACCTTATCTCATCTCAACTCAACTTAGCATAGTTTAATGTGACATAATTAAACTGAATGCAACGTATCTTAACCTAATCTATCTTGGCTCAAATTCGATCATCATCTTAACTTAAAACATCTTAGGTCAGTTAAGATCATATTAAGTTATGTAAATCAAAATTAACCTATCTTAACTCCTATCTTGTAAGCTCATTTAAATTAGGTGACATTAACTCAGTTAAAATGATGTAATCTTAGGTCTGGTCTACACGGAGACAAAATGAGTATAGTTTCAAAGAGTCTGTAAAAACGGCACCACAAAAAATTAATCGTCTGTCCACATGAATTTCACACAAACCAGCTTAAGATGTTGCAGTACATTTGCCGGTCTCACTAGTGCCGCTGTGACACTGCCAGAGAAACACGGAAAAACACCGAGCATGCACAGTCAACCTGGTGGAAAACACTACAAATGTAGCTTCAAATGAGAACTTTATTTCAAAGCATATGGTGTCTATGGTTCTCTGGCTCCCTTTTTTGCAGCTGGCGATAGCGAGGGACAGTAAATCACATTCTTTCAAACATGATCGTTTACGGAGTCCTAAAAAAAGGCTGAAAACTTAATTTATTTTAGCTCTGCCCTACAACTGAATTTACCATAGTTTAGCTCAAACTTACCATAGCTAAACTCATCTCAATTTACCTTCTTTTAGCTTAATCTAATTAAGCTTAGCTTAAGTTTAAGCGAAATATAAATTTAGGTATATTTTATCAAATTTGCTTAAAATAAATGGATTTAAACCAGTTTATTTAATAAATCAATGCATATTGTCAGCAATTTTTAAAACATCAAGCAGTACATTTTTGTTTTAGTGTGATTAGTGCTTTGTGAATACATTTCTTATAAAGGAAAGAAGAAGTTACAGTAAGCAGAACTTATGTGACCACCTCTGCCTTTGGTTTTACCTATATGAGTCTCTGTTGCTGATCGTGTCATGTCCTGAGTCCTCTTGCTCGTCTCCTGTCACATTGAAACACACCTTCTTCCCATTCCTCTCTCCCTTTTCCCCTTCACTTTCTGCAGATATGTAGCTCTCTGGGTGCCTCACCTCTGATGCTGCAGGATATGTGATGGAGGACAGAAGGCTGATGTAGCCCGACAGAAAGGAATGGAAAAAAAAAAGAAAAAGTGAAGACAAATACATAGAGCACAAGATAGAAGGATTGAAATTATAAAACTAATACAATAGTCTTGCAGGATGTTGATAAAGTATGTACAGTATGCAGCAGAACCCATACACATGCTATGGGCTCCAATTGCTGACTGTGTGGGCCAAACAAATCCCTGACTTGTTTCAATTTGGCATTGGCACAAAAACTCAGATGCTCAGAGATCCCAATCGCATTTCAAGATTCAGATATCTTGTAAGGGGCAGCTGTATCAACATGCTGTGACGCGGCTGCAGAGATCAGTTCCCTTCTCTATGCGACCATTGACTTTTATTCTGTTCTGTTAGATGTCTATCAGAGGGAGAGGAAGAGGATGGACAGGATATTTTCACAGTTGCAACAACACATGGTGGTGTTTAAAGCCATATCCCAATAAATGCTAGGCTTGTACTTTTTTCATCTCCCCCCACGCATTTGCTCTTACACGCGATGTCTGTTTATATTTCGGTCTCGTTTCAGTTTGAGGCTGCTTACATTTTCCATTACGTCATTCCATCGACCTCTAAGACATTTCAAAGTGGAAGCAATGGAGAGGGGCTGCATTAGTCTGTTCTTCATCAAAGTGAACCTAGCTTCCTCACGCTAGCCACACATGCCTAAACTTCACATCTCCTCAACGCTACCCTCTTTCTCTCTCCCAGTGACCTCCTTTCTATTCATTTCCATCCCGACAAGGCAGCAAAGATGCCCTCATTACAGTTCGGTCCAGGGTCTACCACAATGCCCCTAAAAAACAAAGTGGGATTCCATCACCATAGAGAGGCCCTCCTAGACCTGTGATTGGTTGCTCATTACTAAAGAAGTGAAGCCAGTATGAGGCCTGTGGGGCATGGACTTGGAAGCACGATGGCAGAATAACAATACATGGATCAGGGATGGTGAACTAAAGTCTCAAATGCAGGGAAACTATAACCAAGAGAATAGAAGCAGGCAAAAAACCTGCTACCTATTGCAGTAAATCTTTCACTGGAAGTTCTTTGATTTACTGTGCGTTATGCATTAAAACATTAGATTGCCAAGTAGAAACATGAATACACTCAAGAGCCTGTATTTCTATGAATGATCGAAAGTGCCAAAATTCAGTAATTAGATAAATTAATAAATGTGCGAATACAATACTATATTATAAATTACAAATAATAGTCTAGATTAGCAATCTAATAAATAAAACAATCAAAATCTTTGTTTGAATTTCAGGCAGCAAATAAAATCAGTTCACTTTTTTCTAATTAGTTCACGGTCCCACAGCTTGTTATGATTTTTTTCTATCTGTCACCCATCAAAGTCAGAGGATGCCACTTGAAATACATTTCATGTGAAGGTTAACCAATCAGATCTTAGGGTAGGAAAAGAGGCCACAGTGACAGCTTTAACCAGTAAAAGGTACAGTACAACACGAAACATGAAATATACTGAAACGCTTATCTAAGATTTTTTCTATAATAAATTTAAAATTTTAGGAAATATTTTATTTTGTATTAAATTTAGGCTAATTATTGACATTTAGGTACTTGTGCATAAAATTCCACAAATTGTCATTGTACTTGTTTCTAAACAATTAGAATTTTGCAATATATATAAAGAACTATGGAATAATTAATTTATTGAATTGTGGCACTTTTGGTCCTCCATATATTACATTATTAAGAGGCATCTGTAAAAGAAAATCTGATCAAGAAGCAACTTGAAGAGAAGCACGAAATACTAAGGAGTGGAGATGTCACATTTGAAACACCTACCGTGGTCATTAATATAACACTGGCCATCCAAGACTAAATTAAAAATTCCCCACGTCTGGAGGTCACATTTAAGTTCCTGAAGGGAAAATTTAAATTGCATTTTATCAAGCGACGAGGAGAAAATCAGGGGGAATTTTTACCTTAGAGCAATGGCTTGGACCCCTAACAGAGGGATTCAAAAACTTTCTGTGGTGAACCCAGTTTGCCTGTATTTCACTACATAGGAGTAAAACCATTTGTGACATAAACTTTCATTTGAAACACTAAAAGTCTTTAACTGTCTAGGTTAGATGTTGTGATTTCTAATCTGGTTTCTAGCACTGTTGCTCTGATACCCAGAGGGATCAGCCCTCAAATTTTCACCAACTGTGTCACCAGAATACCGTACATTTGGAGCACATGGAGTGGTTGTTCAAGCCTCTCTTTACATAATAAAACTGTATTTTACTTACTGAGAGTTTAACAATACTACAATTATGTAGCTATTAAATATACATCTATATACATCTGTAGTTAGTTTTCTAAAAAAGATTTTTGTCTCTTAAAAATCACCTCAAGGCAAGGCGTTTAAATGTTTTGTAAGTAAAGATGTTTAAATGTTTTTTTTTTTGTTTTTTTTTAAATTATTTTTTACAAAATTATCCTAGAATTTCGCTGCTTTGGGTGGCTGTATGTTGGAGTTGCTCTGTTGGCTACATATTGAGATTTGTTTTTTTTCGGACGTTGGTTCCTTTGTTTTCTTGAGGAAAGATTGCCTTTTTGGACCTGTATACTTTTTAGTTTTTGGTGCAGTGAAGCAAGAAGTACTTTTGCAGTTAATTTTTCAAGTTTTGATAACTTGATGTGATGGGTAACCATGACATCAAGGTGGTTTTAAATGAATACATCAACTGAAGCCACAAATCCCTGATGAGTTGAGAAGGTGGAGGCGTGGATGCAGAGCAGGAGCAAAAAGGAGAGAGAGAAGGAAAAGTTCAACCCATATCTTCCATCAATCATAAAGGGCAATGTGAGAATACTGGCTAACAAGATGGATAAACTTCAAGCCCTTACAAGGTCTCAGGAAGAGTAACAAGAATGCAGTGTTATGTGTTTCACTGAGACATGGCTGCAGGATCATATCCCCGACTACAACATCTCTCTGGCAGGCTTCCTGATTATACAAGCAGACAGAGACCTTAAGAGGAACAGGAAAAGAAAAGGAGGTGGAGTAGCAGTGCTTGTCAACAATAGATAGTGTCATCCAGGACACGTTACTGTGAAGTGTCGACTCTGCAGCCCCGATATTGAACTCTTGGCAGTAAGGTTTCGTCCATATTAATTACCAAGAGGGTTCACCAGTGTTATTATGGCGGTTGTTTACATTTCACCTTCAGCCATCATATGCATTGCCAACAATGCATGTTGTGTCATCAGTTCCGTTGTTGCTAAGCTACAGACGCAGCAGCCCAATGCATTTGTGGCAATATCTGGTGATTTTAATCATGCCTCACTCTCGTCTACACTTCCAACATTTCAACAATTTGTCAGCTGCTCCAAAAGAGAAAACAAGACCTTGGATTTGTTTGATGCAAATTTAAAGGATGCATACATGTCCAAACCAAGACCTCCTTTGGGACAATCAGATCACAATCTTACTTTTCTCTGCTCAGAAAATAAACCACTCGTTCAGGGGCAACCTGTGACAAAGAGAACCGTGAGAAACCGTGAGGCTGGTCCTTTTCTTGCCACTATTGTGGAACAACTGGAGATCATGATGCAAAGAAGGATTCTTTAAAATATCAAAATAATTATGGACAACTCTGAGCACCCTCTTCACGAGACTATCCTACAACAACAGAGTGTTCTCAGTCTGACGTTTCTTCAGTTTCGCTGCAACAAAGACAGCTGCAGGAAATCCTTCCTTCCCACAGCCAATCATGATCTACAACAACTCCCTAAATAATTAATTAGCATGAGCTACAACAACACTTAATTTCCCTCTGGGTTTAATAAAGTATTTTTTAATTGAATTTGAATAATACTCTTTCAAAAACAATGGAAAAACCAACATTATTTATGTTTTACAGATTTTTAGGTTTTCTGGCTCTAAAATATGATGAGATATGCCCTTTAATATAGATTAAGGCGAATCACTCCAAAAACCCTGCAGCTTTAACTCACTGCCAGCTGCTGTTCAATGTGCAACCTAAAAACAAAGTTATGTAAAATGGGAGGGCAATGTGAAGAGATTTGGTATTCAAACCAGGAAGGGAGGAAGTCCTGATAAGAGGTATGTCACCGAGTATGTCCTCTTGCAGCTGTGACCTCGTCTCTGAGGCATAGAAACAAAAGGTCAGAGGTCTCTGCCTAAAATGGATTCCTCAAAAGTCTGCCAAGAAGTTATGCAACACTAAACTACGTCCAATGTTTTATCTTTCCCGAAATTATATGGATATTTATACTCTGCTGTGAATGTACAGCAGACTTCCCTTCTTGGCGTTCAGAACGGAAAAAAGATACGTTCAACAGGACACATAAAATAGCCGCTTCAGCTCTTCATTATATTCATAAAATAGAGGATCTTAGAGATTTTCCCAAAAAGCTTAAAAAAAGAGGAGGCTAAGAAAGTGAACAAAATCCAACTGTGCCTTTGAAAAGCACAAACAAAAACAAAGTATGGGAGATTTAAAAAACAAATCCACAGACCTCTGAAGGGAGAACCAGAGCATGAGCACAAATAGTAATGATCCTTGGCCTGTCAGTGAACAGTCTAATATACAAACCAATCTAATGAAGTGCTAAGGAAGGCTCAGCAGTACCGCAGAGGTCAAAATGCATCCAGACTGCAACTAACAGGCCAAATCAGTTCCTGTGCTGAAAATTCTCGTGCCCATCCTCACATCGTCCTACCCTTAACAAGCTCCTTCTCTCTAGTCTGCATGTCGAACAGGCAGCTCGCTGTAAAGGTCATTATTGCTTTGCTAGATGTTTCCTGGACTGTCCGGAGCATGAGAGGATGCCAGCGAGCTAATTGGCAGTGACAGGAGCATGACAGAATTTATCTTGACTCAGACATTAAAACCCTGCTGAGAACAACTGGTCATCATTTACGAGGTGAGCTGACAGCTCCACTTCATCAGGCCACTTTTAATCTCATTCACCAAATTAGAAGGATACTATTAATGACTAAATCAGTGAAATGATTATCTGAAGATTCATAGCAGGCATAACAATCACATAGCTGTCTGCAAGTCCTTATTAACTGCTGTGCAGGTATGTATTAGTGGTGCCCTGGTGAGAAGCTTTTACAGACGGGACCTGGCTCTAAACAACACCCTTCTTTCTTTGAAGAGATTTTATTTCTTGTTCAGTGAATGTGGGCTGGAGCTTTCTGCTACAGAACAATGAATCCTCCATCCATATCAAACATACAATACAGCAAAGCAGAGTATACACATGCACACACCAAGCTTACTTTAAAACCCTTTTTGAACACCTGGTGTAATAATAAAGGAAAGAAAATCCCCCATGTGAGTCTTCTTCAACCTTTATCAGATTACACCCAGGCTGCTCAGGTTAAAGCTGGTTAAATGGAGCAAACTGCTTTTATAGAGTCCTTAGTCATTTTTTTAAAGGAATTACCCAGATCAGAGAAGTTTAAAGGATGTTACATAACTGGTCTTTATGTTGAATGAACACAGGTTTTAGCTTATTTAATGAAAATACATCCCTCTGTGGCCTTCGATAACTTGGGCCTTGCCCCAAAGGTGAGTCAGCCAATCATAATAAAATACTTTATAACAGCAATAAACATCAACAGCCTGCTATAAAAGCAGTTTTAGTCTCTAGAATGATTTTCTCACTTCGTGAAATCTTAGCTGAACTTTGATACACCTCACAATTAGATATATTAAAAAGTATTCATTTTAAAGGTTCAGTAAGGAATAATTAGTGGCATCTTGTGGTGACCCTAAATATAGAAAACAGATTCAAAACTAATCATTGCGCAATGAGGAAAAATAAAATGCCTTGATGTTGCCGGGTTAAAGAATGAAGCGAGCTCATTTGGAGTCAGTTGAAGAACTTTTTTGTTTTTCTATCTTTTCAATAGGGATGTGTATTGTTAAGAATCTGGTAAAACAATATGTATCAAAATACAGAGGGGATGATATGATATATTGTGATACTATGAGTAAGACTATGTACTGTGGATTTTAAAATTAATTTAACTGCAGAAAATCTCTCATAGCATTCTAAACACTCCAACGTGTTTCATACTGAACACATCCAGTTTTATTACTAGATCTAGTTCATCCACTGGAACTAAGAAGGTGAAAACAGCCATCAACTAGAGGCCAAACTTTTCCTTTAACTACAAAAATTACTGTCATCAATAATGTTTCCATTCAAATTCCAAGAAATAAAATAAAAATCGATAGATTACTTTTGAATAGCGATACAATATCATGACATAAAATATGATATATTGGTGTATCAATAATTTTCTTATATCCCTACTTTTCAATGTTTTTCTATCTTTTATAATGCTTGATTTAAATTACCTAACTTTTTCTTGCAATGCATCTTGCACATCTACCTCATTCATAAAATTATTTTCTTAGCTTTTCAACAATCCATTTATTTTCTTCACCCTTCTGGATAAATTAACTCAAGCCTTGCCACATGAAAGCTAGTGATGGGACTGTCAATTTTCAATTCTTGCCACAGATTCTCAATTGGATTTAGGCTTCGAATTTGACTAGGTTATTCATATAGATCACTATGCTTTGATTGGAGCTCTGGCTGTATATAAAAGGTCATTTAGGGTCAACCTTTTTGCAGCCACTAAGGGAGAGTATCAATAGAGCTCCGGACGTCACGTGACTCTCAGAGTGTAGGCGCCATGTTGGCAGGCATGAACCTCACCAAAATGAACGTCGCTGGCTGAGATTTTACTCCATCGGAGTTTACTCCCCATTTTAAAACGGAAGATATTATTGTCTATACCGGGAAATTAAAAACATTAAACATCTCCGACCCTTACCATGCCCCTGGGATACTTTTCAAAACTTCAGAAGCTGTCAGAGCGGACCTTTTACCGGACATACTCTCACAACGGCGTCAGTTTGTTTTTAAAGTTGCTGGGGACAATGACCATAAACTTAAGTGTGGTTTGAAGATGGCTGGGGACAATTATTAATTATTCATATAGTCTATAAAGATTCATCTGTTTCACATTTAGGCACTACAATGAATAAACAGGTGTTGAAAATCGGATCTTTATTCCATCAATAAAAGTTGAAAGCCATAAGCTTAAGTGTTTTGTTTTACCAACGGCACTGAAAACCATCATTGGGCTGTTGGCTTGCATGGCTTCATTAAAATCCACATTATAGCACATAGAACAATGCTGGCTATATACTCGCCCCAGAAGAATATGTGCAACAATAAAACGCGTTCCCTTTGCAACCCTTGCAGTTCTGTGCAGAGAAACTTCAACTTTAACTTATAGTTCAGAGTCCTGCAACAGGGCGGGTACCCGCGGCAGACCCGCATAAGGTTTTTACATCATAAAGTTGTTAAATTAAATTTCAGGGGTCCGGGAGGAAGTTTCTTTAATGCGGGCGGGTTGCGAGTGAGAAAATATAATTGTTTATAATGTTTTGTTTAAGGCTCCTAAAGAGAATTGTGTTGATATATTGTGAAATGTGGAAAGAACATGACAGAATATTCCTCCAATTTTGCGCTGACAGCAGAATATTCTCGCTATAAGACCTCCAGCGCTGCCAGAGAGACTTTACTGCAGCGGGATTTGCGATTCATGAACTGAGAACACAGTTAAATCCAGGGACTGTGGACAATTTTTCATTTCTGCACAGGGATCTCTGCATCAAATAAATTTCAGTTTTCATAAATTTCAGAAAAGTCTCTCTCTGGCAGCGCAGGATGTCTAGATAACGGGAACATTCTGCTGTCAGCGCAAAGTTGGGGGAATATTCTGGCATGTTCTCTCCACAAACACATTATGCTGTATAAACATGATTCTCTATTGGAGTCTTAAACAAACAAAAACATCCCATAAATATTTTTTCACCCCAGTAAAGAAACTTTCGCCATACCCAAGTGTAATGAAATGATTTAAATACTAGTCCGTTTAGACACTGATTATGTGGAAATGTGAATGTTAGAGCTGGTAAGAAATTCCGCATCAAGTTTTTAAAAGTGGTTGGGGAAAAAAATCATCAATCATAAATATCCCCGGCGTCACCGGCTAAAATGACGCCCATCCCCTGACATATACAATTTCCTGATCAACTTTCCCTCGTCCTACTCCGGAGCATCTCTTAAAGTATATAAAAGCCTGGAGGGATATAAATGGACACAAACGGGGTTTGTTATCGGGATCCAGATCTGGAATCTTCCTGCAATGATTATGTTGTTGTCACCGGGAGGGAGACCTGTCCTGTTTTTGGTTACCATGAGCAACGGGCCGTTGCTACGTTATGTCTTTGTGCAACATTTTGTATGTTCATCTCAGGAAATAAAGTATTTTTATTTCTAAATAATTTGCATCACTTAATGATACAAGAGCAATTATCAAACAAACTGTATTAAATCGGAATTACAGGTGAATCACTCAAAAAACCTATATGAAACGGCTTCATTTCTGCCTGATCGCTAGAACGTTTCACGGCAATGATCCATCGTTTTTGGCATTCTGGATCCTTGGGAATCCTATAGAACGTTTCTCCCTTATCTCATCCGCATCTGTTATGGCATCCTGGGGCACAACAGGTATCCACCATATTTACCGTTTCTAACTTTGGGTTAGCAGCAGGTTAGCAGCAAATAAAAACAACTGCGGGAGACCCGCGGGAGACTGCCTGCCACAATGGCGCCCATTCGATTTTAACTGTTGCATGCTGGGAGAAGTGACGTCAACTCTCGGAGCTCTATTGCTATTTTTAGAACACATTACACAAGTCAAGCCTGCTGACAGAGGACTGATTACACGACTTCAGCTTCATGAGAAGTGCTGATGCTTCTGAACAAGACCGGGTTTGAAAAGATTTGGTGGTGCAGGACCTTAGAGCTTAACCATCCCATCAAATCAGAGCAGCTTCCCCACATCATAATTCTGCCACCACCATGTTTGACTATAGCCAGTAGTTGAGGGGGAGCGGAGGAGGACTCCGCTCTCCTTAGAAAGAAATCCAACATATAACGTCCCACCAGTAAAAGTCACATCCTCCATCTCCATCCCTTTTATTTTACAGTAAATATTGTATGGAAATATAAATCATAAATAGGCTTAGCCTATATGAAATAATTTCATCATCAGAAAATGTTAGGTCTCCGCATGTTGAGCGAAAATAAACAGTCTAATAAAATCCGGGGGACAGGGGCACAAAACGCAATGATGCAACATTGTTTTTGCCTAAGAGTAGGCCAGGAGAACCCAGTTTTAGTTTCATCTCGTTCCGACCTCTGGCATCTACAAAAACTGTTTAGTTCATAAAATCTATATGTTCTGACTGAGTTCAAAAGTAAAAGTTCTCCTTACATTACAGCTGAGCTATTAATCTCAATTATTAACCAAAGCCTGCTTTTTGTTATCTAAAGACCACCCGACTCGCCACAGGTGTACACACAGATCCCTGGATGCTACCCTCCAAACTAGCTAAGGTGAACGGGCGACCCCCCACATCCAGGGGCGGATCTTGATATGTTCACTATGTGTGGCCGCACAGGGCGGCAGTCTGGGAGGGGGCGGCATTTAATAATTGTTTTTTTTTTTTTTTGCATCAACCAATACATAAACAGAAATAGAAAATTGCATGTTCGTCATAATAATAATAATAATAATAATAATAGTGATGATAATAATAGTGATTATAATAATAATATTTCTGTAATAAAACCACAGCAAAGTCATTGTTTGCGTTTATATTGTGATTTAATGGCGCCCCCGTGTGTCCGCCGCGCCTCTTTGGATGCAGTGTGGGATAGCGCGCTCTATAGACATGTAGCGCCCTCCATTAGGTGGGGCGGCGCAGGGATCTCGGGGAATGATGGAAGGATACACACAGGTACCGTATGACATATCACGATTCACAAACATAATGGACAAGAACAGGTCAAAGCCATCTGGTGCCCAATTTAGAAAAAAAAGAAAAGAAGAGCAGGAGAAACGAGGAAAAGATGAAGGTATGAATATCTTTATTATTTAGTTGGTATTTTTGCCGCCTATCCCCCAACTTATTGATTACCTAACTTCTCTAATCTGTACATTTTGCATGGCGCTATGGTGATCCTTTCAAATGTCTTTTGCTAGCTTCTACATTGCCTGCATTTAGAACTACTTCCAACCGTTCACTTTTTCTTTGTCAAATGAGCTTTTATTAAATGAAAAGGTAAGAGTGGGAAAAGTGGCTGGTTTTATTAGCATGTCTTGTTAAGACACAGACTTGCTCACAACGAGCATCTTACCGAAAGGCTGATAACTAAACGCTATTGAATAAAAATGAGTCTTCGAGAATTTTACTGAAATACATTGAGTGATATTATTGATCACGGCAGGTTGTCCTGCTTTCTCGAGCCATTCGCCTATCTTTTTGGAATCGGGAAATGAGCTATCAATAACCCCATTAAGAACGGAGCAGCCGCGGGCCGCTGGAAGTGCCCTGCTAGTATGATCCCGTTTAAACTGTTAACTGCCATAAAATAAAAACCATAATAGCTAGAGCTCTTTTTTTTTTAGCTGAAAGCTAAGACTCTCGCCTTTCAGCACATGACATCTGTACTGTACAAGTCGATGATGTCATCATGTTGCGCTAAGTGCGCTGCTCACTGCGGCTATTTATAAACTCACAGTGGCCAATAAGCAGCGGGAGATCAATCAGAGATTGAGCGGCTGATAAAAAGAAAGAAATAGAAAAACATTTCACTCTGTAGTTTCTAATGTAGCTATTTTAGATAGTATTGAGAGTTTGGAAACGTCTCTTTTTTTCATTTAGACACGGACTTTGGTTAACAGATTATGATCAATAACTAATTACTTTACTGAAAACTGTAAATGCTCATTGTAACATGTTAATTAAAATGCTTAAGCAACAGACGTGACATGAAGATTGGATTGTATTGTTTTATACAACATCAGGATCCCTACTCAGATATTTTGGGATGACATCAGCTGCCACCGAGGATGATGAACAGCCGTCTACTGCTCATACCAGTAGGCCAGTATTTGAACTTGAGAAGGGACAGCCTGCTGCCACCAAATCTCCCCAGGAAGATACTTTAGGTGGGTTTTGCATAGGGATGGGTATCGTTAAGGATTTATCGATACTACTACTCTTAACGATACTCCTTACCGATCCGGTACTTTATCGGTATCCTTATCGGTACTTTTTTTTTTTAAAGACTAAAACAAAAGGGGAAAAACACAAATAATGAACTGTGGTTTAAGAAAACAATTTTTTAACTTAGATAAGAAGGAAGCTGTTGTTCAAAATATCCAGCATTTATTAATTGTAAAAATGAAATGGCAGGTTAACTGTAGTTTAAGAAAAAAAAATTAACTTAGATAAGATAGAAGCTGTTCAAAATATCTCTAGTTTGTTTTTCATTAGTGCATTCATGCAAGATTTGTGTCTTTAATTCTGTTTGGAATTGTAATAATTGTATTATATGTATATATCCTGCTACCTGTTTTATTTGTTTCTAAATCTATGTATTTGATAAGTTTCAGTGTAGTGTATGTGGGGGTTAAATCTTGCAATACAAGAATTGTGTTTTTCTTAATAATACACTCCACACGATTTGAATTTGAATTGTTGGTGTCATTTTTTTTTTTTATGTATGGGGGGTGGGGGGGGGGCTTCTCGCACAGGGCGCCATTTAGGCTAGCTCCGCCTCTGCCCACATCTCTCTTGTTAATTAGCTTACTAAAATACATGACTTGTCATTCAGTCAAGACACCCATGCGGCTTGCTGAATTTGCACTAGATGTCGACTCTTTTTACACATCCAGCCATAATCGGCCTAGGAAAAATTATCACCTTGTCAGAGCTCATCTGACAGTGCCGACATTTAGCCATAATCAGGACAAATGTGAACAACAGCAAGAAAAACTGTAGAAAAAAAACATGATTACGAAAGTGTTTGGAAACTGCTATGAGCATGTGGATTAAGTGAGGGTTGTAATGAATAAAATAGAAATGACTCATTTTGTTTGGTCTTTCATGTTAAATTAATCCAATACTTTGTTTTGTATATGCCTAGTTTGCACGAAAAAACTTCTTCTGCACTGCAATTATTTGCTAAGGCTTCTTTGCAAGGTGCTGGTATCGGCTTTGCTTCACAGATTTATAAAGCCTCCATTTCACCCGATCTTGTTTTATTCTAATGCAGGCTATTCAGTTGTAGTCCCCTAACATTCCAGCCAATTCGGCGATACAAAATACTCTATAAATACCACCTTTTTTTAAATTAAAATCCAGATTTTTTTTAATAGGCAAAAAAAATGACCATCCCCCCTCAATTTTTTTTACAACTCGACTACTGACTATAGCAATGTGTCCAAGGTGAGCTTTTGGCACATAGGCCCAATAAACACAGATTTTAGGTCTCACCTGGCCAGAGCATCTTCTTCCATGTTGTTGTGTCCTGTAAATGGCTGGTGGCAAATTGCAAATGTTACATACACTCATTCATAAAGACCAGATTGCGGAGTATACGACTAATATTTGTCCTGTTGACAGAATATCCAAAGTGAGGTGCAGATCATTGCAGCTCTTGCAAAATTCCCAGGGGCTGATTTTCTGATTGTGGCTTAGCTTTTCGGCTGTATCCTACCCAGGTTTGAATATCTAACTATTCTGTGGGATATTCCAAACTTGAGTATTTCTTTTATAACTCAAGTCTGATTTAAATGTAACTTTATCCCTGACCTGTCTGCTGTCTTCATGATGCTTTTTGTACTGTAATGTTTTCAAGCAAACCTCTGAGGCCTTCATTGTAGAGTTCATGCTGTGGATAAATTGTCCACATATGAATGTTATTTACTAATTATGTTAATTCTGAAGGCAGTTGATTGCATTGAATTTTCGTGTTATCATAGTAAAATGAACTGAATACAAATCCATGCCATTTTATTTGGAAAAATAAAAAAAAACATTAGCTAGGTTTTCCTTTCAGTCTACATCACAAATATGCAGTACTTTGTTTCTATGCCTTAAAATAGTACCCATGACGTGAAAAAATTCTTATAGCTACTTACTCGTGAATATGGGAACCATGCGTCTCCATCTCCTTGACAGCAGCTGTGAGTTTATAAAGCAGTTTCTGGTATGTATCCAGGGTGAGCACGTCTTCTTCTCGGAGCAGGAAACGAAGTCCGTGACCCTCCGTCCGACCCAGACTGTGACCGGATGGTGCAGCCATAGTTGTGATGGTGTATTGGGCATTCACCATGGGGTTAAGCTTAGCTGTACACAAACCCAACTCTTCAGTAAATCCCTCTCAACTAGATAAATAAGGAAATAAAATGCCTGGGCTTTGCACGTGCTTGCACTGTCCTTACCACTTTCTCCAGTGCTGCGTGCACTCTTCTCCAAAGAATTCTTCCTGCTGTCCAGCTGCACACCAAAAGCACTACCCAGAGAGGTTGTGGTCTTGGGGTAGGAGACCTCCATCACATTGATATGGCAGTTTGTGGGACAGAAGTCGCTGCTGTGAAGAGGTGAAACTTTGGCTTTGGCCTGCTTAAAGGTGGGCCACGCTCTGTTCTTCAGCACCCGAGAAAACTGTGACAAAGAAAAGGAGCGATCCAGTCAACATTAGAAGATAATGAGTTTATAATCACTTTAGAAGAATTTTCATATAACTTCGAAGTGGATATGCATTTATAACCAGCGCTTTTCAAAGCCAGGAAACAATTTAAGAAGATATGACCTTGTATTATTTAGCTGATGTGAAGTACAGCCACATATCAAATGGTTACATGTAAAACAAAGAGCAGAGCATCTATCAACAAAATGCTGCATTTTTCTTTACTTTTCTGACAGCTGGTTCTGGAAGAAAACCACAAACACGCATTTCACTAAACTTTCAGCATGTCCTCCGTTTAATGTGGCAACTCAGATTTTGAAAGCAAATCAACGATTTAAAACAGCCTCCTATGGTTATCATTGCTCATATGTGTGGAAAAAACCCCAGACCCCGACACAACCCCTTCATTGTTTAAACCAATATAAACTGAGCTGAAATGGTGCGGAGCAGCTCATATCATCATGTTGTAATTGGACTTTTCATGTTTGACTTCAACAAGCTCCGGAATGTGAGTTCATGTTTCAAATTTGCTTCTGAGGAGCTGCAGATTGCTGTTTTCCAGAGTAAATGTCAAACATATTTTCTACTGAAGGACATGTCTTTACAACTAAAACTGAGATCAATCTTCTACACGTGGATCCTGTGTACGGAGCTTATTAGGAGCCAAATATCCTCCAGAGTGGATTAACAATAAAGGAATTGTGCAGGGACATCTGACAACAGCCAACCGTTTTATTAAAGAAAACGTCTTTAATATGCTACAAGATTGAATATCTATGAAAAACACAGTACACAGGGAGTTGGAAGGTCGTCCTGGATCCAGTCAGATTGGTTGTACTTTTTCCTTGAACTCCATCATAGTGCCAACACACCGCTCTGTGTATTTACAGCAGATGTTCAGTAACACTGGAATCTTTTTTAAGCATTGCTTAGAGCTAGAGATACCCAGTCATATCATAATACACTGTATATTTTAAATAAGGGACAAAAAGTATTTCTGTTCAGTTATGCAATGTATAGTTTAGTTTAATTATAACAGATGGAAGAGAGGAGTTGCCGTAACATCTGTCACTTTATTATCCACTAAATTTCCCTCTAGGATAAATAGTTTTTATGAATTGAACTTAGAGCTCTTAGTTTCACAGCTCAAGTCAAAAATCTCTCCTTCTGATCTCTTTCTGCTCCATCTTCCTGTTTATCTCGGCTTTAATTGTTCCCTACCTCCACACTTCCCACTCTTTCATTCTCTTACCTCCTCTCTCCTGAGGTCTGAGGAGGAACATTCTGCAACAAAAGGAGATCTTACACAACTGGATGTCCTGGCTGTGACTCTGCAAGGATTTTTATAAGTGGTAATTAATCCAATACCCCTGTCTGATGTCCAGTCAGTCTGTTCCTTTTTCTCACGCACACTTGCAAGCATTGCCAATGGAGGGAAGTATGCAGATGTGAATGAGATGCGATGAAAAAAATGTTGTCTCTTCATCTCAAATACATGGTTGTAGTAATATTGTATATTCGTAGTATATATGTAGTATGTTATATTGGGAAAAAAAGTTTCCTGAGCTCTTATCGTTTTCTGGTAATTAACAATATTCATTGGGATATGTTACAAATACTTATTGTCATGTAGTTTATGCGTATTTTATGTGATTTACCAACTAAAGTAGTCCATCATTGTTGTATAGAAAAAAAGAACATAAGCTCATAAAATGTGGTGCAAATAAAAATGAAGAATGAATGTGCTGTGTGCCATTTCTTCTTTACAAAACAGTTCAAGCTCAGTCTGATTGGATATAGAGGATCTGCGATCAGCAATTGTCACTGGGATTTAGGTCTGAACTTTGACTGGGCCATTCTAACAAATGTATATGTTTTAATCTAAACAATTCCGTTACACCTCTGGCTGTATGTTCAGTGTTGTTGTCCTGCTAAAAAAAAAATTATTTCAACCCCACTTTTGCAGCCGCTTACAGGGTTTCTTCCAAGATTGCCCTGTATTTAGCACGATCCATCTTCCAAGAACTCCTCCCGAGTTAGCATGGGTGTGTCGGCTGTTTCTTTAAATATTGCTCATCTAGTCCAACCTAAATAGAGTTCAGGTGAAACCACTAGATTATATTTGGGCCTGTGTATATTAAAACTGCCAGATTGCAAGGAAAAATATAAACGTTAAGATTTGTAAGAAATCCCAAATCCATTTTTTTTTCGCTTTATCATTACAAACCCCTTAATGTTTGGCCAATCACATAAAGGTCAAGGTCAAGTTTATTTATATCAATTAACAAAACAATAGGAAAAAAGGCTTTCTCACATTCTCATGAGGCTTCCATCATTAGGTTTCATCATGGAGATAGTGAATTAACAATCTTAGTTTTTCACCACTCATGGCATTTTAAATGTAGGCCGAGAAATGTAATCTTAGTCTCTTTGGCAAGAGCGCCTTCTTCCACATGTTTGCTGTGCCCTCCCCACATGGTTTGTGACAAACTGCAAAGTACCTCTTATGGATTTTAATCAACAATGGCTTTGTTCTTGCTACTCATCCCCCAATTTATGCTTCGTCTATTGCACTAGATCCCAGTGGCTTTGTTTGGTTTTGGTTTTTTTCCCTCTTTTTCTTCACATTTTTGCTTTGTATACAGGAATCCAGTCTTTTTTTAATGTTTTCTTTACTTATTCCTATATTATTGCTGTGTTATGTCAACGTTTCAGGGTTACTGTAATGTTGCACTAGTTCAGCCAGATACCTTTTTAAAAGAAAGAAAGGGCTTGTTGCTCAAAATATGCAACTTCGTTATTCATTATTATTGTCAATCTACAGTGAACTTTAGACAGACTTATTAGTAGTTCCTATTCTTTTCCCCTGATGTCTGAGCTGCAGTGAAATTAAAGGATATGTAAATATGATGCTTCCTTTTTAAAAATCTACAGCAATGTGTCTAAATTTAAGCTATTTAAAAATTTCCTATCTCATTTTAAATTGTTCTCACTGTTGTACTTCTGTTTTGATCAAAAAAAGTTTTTCTAAACCTGTCTTCTGTACCTTTCTATAGTTGGTGATGCGCCGGTTGATGTGCTCCGCCCTCTCGCCACAAAGGCGTTGAAAGTGTACCTGAAGGTCCTCAGGTATTACATCACAGCTAGAGCTCAAACTGCTGCACATCTGCAGCAGTATGTCGTCATTCCGCGCCAGTGCCTCCAGGATCTGCTCGCAGATGAGAGCAAACAGAGATAAGAATGATTAGCTGACATGAAAGTGCCTCTAAAATCCTACGAATGGGGCATGAATGAAAACTCAATCTTATTTCTCTGGCGAATTCCATGAGCAGCTGCATTGGGATAGATAAAAATGTCCACGTTCCATACATTCATGAAGATACACCGAGATTCTTCAGATTAAAGATGAGATATAAAAAAAACAGGAGAGACAACACTTGGAGAAAAGGAGGGGAGAAAAATGCAGCTGCAGGAAGAGACTGAAGTAGAGTTACTCGCATTAAATACAGCCCCCAAATCTCCAAGGATGATACAGGATGCTGGAGCAGATGTTTGTAATAATACCAAAATTACTTTCAATTAGCAGCAATGGGAAAAGGTCTATACTGAGATAGATGTGGCAGGTTTTGGTTTTTTAGAGCTTAATGGGTTTTGAGTAAAGACTTTTACAGACTATAACTGTAAATCTAGCTTTAGACATGCACCCACATCTGATCTAAACTAATTTGCTACAAGAAAGAAAGATGCCAATCATTGTGAGATCTGGCAGAAAGATGCTGCAAAGGAATTTTTTTCACTTCAGTAAGAATTGCATCTTCATGTCTGAGTGGATTTTCTATCCTCTGTGCGCCCTAAATCAATAATGATCATTCTGTGAGCATCACTGCCGGGATGTAAAAAGCATGCTCTTAAACCAGGCGGGAATTGAAATAGCTAAAATACGGCTGTCAGTTCTAACTAGCTTCCAGCCCATCAGGAAAAAGCTGGTGATTTTTGCTATGCAGAAGCAACTCACAGACCTTTTTTTTCTTGCACAATGTGTTTTCATTTAAAATCTGAGGCTATGCAATGCTCTTCTTAACTATCAAAGCATTAGAGATTATCTAAAGTCTTGGCTATTTTGACTTCAAATCATAACAGTTTATCCATTCTACACACAAAAAATAGGATTTCTTCATGTTTCTATAAAGCATTTATACTGTTTATGTATTTTTTCCAAATCTTGTTGATTTGTTTGCATTTTCAAAGAATTTTTGAACATGATTGTTCATCAGCCAAAAAAGTCAAAACTGTTTTCTGGGATGTTTGTTTCGGTTCTTGACAAAAAGTCAATAAGGATTTACAGAGAACAGAAAAAATATGGTTCTGGCAGCTGATGAGGAAAATTTCTCAGGGCTTTACAAGGTCACAATGACAATAATGGAGCAAAGAAGGAGGCAAAAATGAGCTGCAGGTGCCTCTGTTCCCCAGGTAGGTGGAGAATATCCAACTTTATTGTATTCCCCATATATTCACCTTTTTCAACGTTTCAGAAACTATTTTAGGAAAACTTAAATTAAAATAAAGTCATGAAAAAACACAAAGCAAACCTTAATAAAACTAAGTCAATAACTTGTAGAACTGCGACAGTTCACTAAGCTTTAAAAATATTTTTATGCACAGCTGTCTAACTGCTTTTGGTGCTCCTCTTGAAAACATTTTTCTGATTTATAAGCTACTTAACAGAAAACATAATCTGACCTCAACCACTAGTTATCAACTAACAAATAGTACAGACGTACTGCTTTCTTGTTTTGATAGCTACCACTCTATAAATTTGGTTTCTTGCTAAATGTAGCAGAAAATGTCACGGGGTTGAAATGACCCAGATACAGCTCTCATAGCAGCCTCTCTAAGTGAAATTGCATTCTTATCTATATATAAACTTGCTTAACTTACACAGTTAGAATACACATAAAATGGCAGGTTTTTGGAAATGACCTAATAACCTTCCCTGATTAATCTGAAGCAACAACTGTTTTCTAAGATCATTGCTAATGTCTTTCTGCCTTGTCATTCAGAAAACACACACTTGTATGCTCCACAGTAGCAAATATTCCTTGTTTTTATAGAGCCAGTCACAGTTGTTAATGATCAGTTAAACGTAGGTTTTAATTAGCAGTATCTGGCTGCTACTTTTCCTGTTAAATCAGATAAAAGCAGCAAGCATCTCCTTGATTTTTCTCCTGACTTCTCATAAACGATGACCTTGACAATGGTAGGAGCAGCCCCCAAGACACAAACTGGAAATAGTCGACTTTGAAGGGCAATCGTTTGTGTTTAAAAAAATTGAAGTCCTCTATTGCAAATTTCACAAGGTTTTGACGTTTTTACATAAATCTCCTCAAACTTGCTGTCTCTGTCTTTCTGTTCATCTGAATTGTGCTTGTTCCCTGTAGACTTTGCAGAACTCAACTCAAAAAGAACTGAATTAGGGCTTCCTGCATGCATGTTCAGGCTTCAGCTAACATTTCTGGATGAAACAGTAGACTGCACAGAGCAGTATTTTTGGTGTTTTCCAATGCTAAAGTGATCCTGCTGGCTTGAAAGTTGCGCATGAGGCATTCAGGCCCAGAGGGTTTTCTCCCTTGGCCCAAAGTAGTGGACCATGACCCTTTATCTTAAAAAGAAAGGCTTTGCAGAATAGCTTAAATTCTCATATGGTAATCTGTTGATTTTAAAATGTCCCATGATGTAATTTTACTAAAAAACCTTTAATGTTCTACAGAAAAAAAGCACCAAGAAATAAATTGGTGACTCCCATTTTGATTAACAACTTTCAAGCTTTATCAGCCCTGACCACTGATCAGCTAGGCAGAAAACTCAACAAAAGCCTCTAGTGAGGAAGTTGTAACTGAAGAAAGAAAACTTGTGTTAGCTATTTGCAGTATCAGTGAGGTGTTTACAATTGAAGTCAGAACAAGCACAAAAGCTTTAAGCTATTTAAAAGCCATTCAAAAACCTATATTCAGGCTACAACAGATAGCAAGGCACCAGCGGGTGCTGGTCATTTCAATCTTTTGCCACTTTATACTGTTGCAGTTTTGTTCACTTTGTATCTGACTTTTGTGGATGAAATTGAACTATTTACCACAGGAAATCATCTTGTAGATTTGCCAATGACACTGTAAAATATGAATATGTGCATGATTCCCTTTTATTTTTTTCAACAGTCAAGATGACTTAACAGGAACTTTTTTTATCTTTCCTAAATGTGTTTGTTTTAAGTACAGATTTAATCTTTGCATGCATTTTAGAAGGCTTCACAACCTCATTTAAATTGAGTTTGTATTTGTTGTGAGGTTTAAATGATTTGCAAACAGCGCTGACCAAAATGTGTTGTGATCATCTTAAAAGTAAAGCAAGCGAATACCTTAGCAGTAAGGCTGAAGAACCACTTGGGTTCAACCATCTTCTCCAGCACGTGGCACTTGATGCCAGCTGTGCTGTCATACTCATACACCACTCCGTACTCCAGGTGGACGTTGTCTACAGTGAGACTCACATGGTCCTTCTTCCCATCAATGATGGCAATCGTGTTGAATTTGTCCATTACTTCTAAAATAGGAGAATTACACAAAAAACAGGATTCAATGTGTTTTTATCACACAAACAAGATGGCACAAATTCATTAATGTTGAGACGCACTTTTGTAATGTTTCAAGGATTGATTTCGTCATCCCATTCAGCAATAAAGGCGGCATCAGACCACCAAGTCAGAACATAATTTAAAAATAAGAATCACTGCTCATGGTTCTTCATCTATCCCCGCAGAAAAAATGATGAGCAGTTCAACTAAATTAACCAACCCTATGCCAATGAAATGACTTAATATGGCAATAAATTGTGCTCTGCAGCAATTTGCTGCAAAGGGAATAGCTTTCCTTGTTTTACTCTCTCTTTGGGATCTATAAATTGTTGAGGGAAATTAACACTTGATGAGCCAGAGGAAGCGCCTGTTCTCAGACTAACGCAATCCAGATGAGCCTGTTTTGGAGCTGCATCTCATTCGGTAAGTATGAGTAAGTATAAGTGTGTTCCTGTGAACAGGCATGTGTTACATCCAGAAACACCCTGGACCACAATGTGTTCTCCCAAATGGGTGATTGCAAAGCGCTTTGTGAATATGCTTGTAATGTTTGTGTGTGGTCACCTTCCACTTTGCCCTCAAAGCTGTCTCCATTCTCCTCCAGGGTGGGTTTCTGGTTAGCTTTCTGGTTTTCCTCCAGAGCGCTCTCACTGCTGTTGTAAATCCACTTAATGGTGTCTTGCTGCAAAAATAATATAATGGTTCATCAAAGACATTTCAAAAACAGCTTAAAGAGGAAGACTTTTGTATTTGAAGGCGGTAGCAGTTTTGAATCTCACAACAAATGAAGGCTTTAAAAAGATTATTCCCCTTTCTACATAAAAGCATTGATCCCTAACCTTTATTTCAGTTTTATTAAAATAAGAACAGAGCCTCAAAGTAAACACTTTTGGTTCATGTGTTAACAGACCATAATGGGTGGCAGTTTTTAGTTTAAATACATTTAATGGACAGAAAAAAAAGAAAACATCAGATTTTCCCGTATTTAACCTGAGAATAACTCATCAGAGCCATTGAAGGGAAAATTGTCTGATTCTGATCTTTGGCTGATTACTTTGGTGCATTTCAAACTTTTACTTAATATTGAATAAATTAAAGACTTTACACACAACAACAAATCCCCTGATGACCAAGATTCGTCAACTTTCAGCTTGATCAGGCCCTGATGAGTGACAAAATAGTTGAATCTCAAAAATTGGATCTTTTTCAAATCAGTGAATGAGCCATGCTAACCGCAACCAGGTAGTGAAAACAACAACACTCATCATTATGGTTTTTTTAAATGGCATCTACATGTTTTGTGGGATTCTAAATAACATTGTAATCAATATGCTACGGCAGCAGATGGTGACGACATCGCCATTAATAACATCCAAATTCATTAGCATATCATTAACTTGGCTAAAGTTGTGCTAAGCCAAAGATTCTTGCTAAAGAATTATAGCCTGTGTTTGTTTAAAATATCTCCACCTTGCAGAGTGTAGACAGAAATCTCACCAGAAGTCACTTCGGCATGTGACCCAGAAGTGTAAACTCATCAAGAAGTGTAAATTTTTTTTTATATCTCTCTGTTAGTGTGGACAGGACCTTAGTATTAGTGAGGTGTCTGCAATGACGTCAGAGGAAGCACATAGACAAAAGACAGTTTTTCAAGGGAAACTATTTTCTGAGTCATGTCTGCTGTTCACTAAGGCTGTGAGTGAGAGCAAGACACTCAGCGGATAACAGGATGGCTAAACGAAGTAGAAATTTTTTCGTTTGTTGTCCTTTTGATCCTTCAACATCTGTGATGGAACATGCTGAACTATGAAATGTTGGCAACCTTTTGATCTCAGAGTTAGGGCAAGAATGTACATTCTCTAGAGATTACAGACAGCTGCAGTTTTAAATATGCTACTCATGCTAACAGGCTAGCTGCTAATAAATGTTGCTAAAAACAGCTTAAAATATCAACTCAATCATTTTCTTTCAGTACCAAATTTCTGTTAAGCTGGTTTACAACTGCTCTTCTAACACAGCAAGGTGTACAGGTTTCTGTCCCTAATATAAAAAAGGTTGATTGCTCACAACCGAGAGGCCAGACAAACCAAATATTTCAAAATCTGCCCTTATATCTTAGTAATAGTGTGGAACCCAGGGTTTAAGAATGATCAAAAAAACTAATCTGTGGATCTCTAGTGACAACAGATCTGCATCCTTCTCTCACATCAACATATTATAGATTGCCATTAAAACGTGTTGGAATTACTGCTAAAAATGTCTTCTGTGTCTGCACAGGCTAAAGCTGGTGGGCAGGAGCATGTTCAGTTGATCCTGCATAGCTATGTTGGTCACTGTCACAGTTGAATTGGCAAAGCATACAACAGAAAGCCTTTACAAACATATGGACACGCGGTACTTGGCGAGGACACAAAAACAAACCCATGCCATTCTAATCAAGCCATTCTAGCATGCCTCACAGGCGTGTGTCGATGTCTGCGTCAGTTTTCCACACCCAAACCCACACTGTGTTTTTTGCCAAGGCTACACACTGCTCTTGCTCTCTGGTCTTCATATGCATAACCCCCACCCCACCCCACACACACGCAAATGTGCAGAGGACGAGAACGAGTAGACGGTTTCTCTGTATCCACGCTAGAAATAAACCAGATCTCCTGCTGTAGTGCATCATTAAACTTAAAATCCCAACAGAGCTCTACTGTAATAATATATTAAGCTAACTGACAAAAAACACACCCTTGGGGTTACTATTTTCACCGTTTTCCACCTTACACAGGTGGTCTCTCCTCCCACACTGGTCTGCTTTCAAGCTCTATCCAAGAATAAATAAATAAAAACCCTATTTGGTGTGCAACCCACCCTCCAAACTGCCCTCCTTTCTCCAGTCATCTCCAGATCTTTTAACACCTCACTTGCCAGTCTACCACTCTTCTTTCACTATGAGGCAGGGGTCAGCACTGCAGAAGCAAAGAAAACCCTATTGTTTCTGTGCAATGACCCTTGAGAAAAAGAAAAGAAGTTACAGGAAGAGGTGAAATGGGAGCTAAGAGGGTCTGTCTGCTGTGTTTATAACCACTGCTTTTTTGCATTTACTTTGCTTCTTTGGCGCCATTGCAGCCTCACATTTCTCCCCTGCTATCAATCTATTAAATAAAAAGATCAATCAGCTCATAGTTTGAAATGTCACCACCAGCAAGCAATCATTCAAAGGTGGAAAACTGTAAGTAAAACAAGTGTATAAAAATCAAACCTAGCTACAAAAAGTCAAAGAACTCCACCTTTACTGAAATAAAAGCCTTAAAAGAACTTTATATTCTATGTATTCTATATTCTATGCTGTAGCACAATCCCACTGAAAATGTAAGAAAGCCTTTAAACTATCTTCCATTTAAGGACAGTAATTGGATTGAAATAAAATAAATCCCGTTTTTATAAATAATTGTTCTTACCTTTTATTGCTTTGCAATATTTAAAATGCCCTGGTATTTTTTTTTAAAGTGTATGATGGCATGCCCTCAACCACGGTTCTCAGAGCCTCTGGAAGAGATGGAGATCTGCAGGCCCTTTACCATATTTAACAAAGGGGTTTTTAACCATAGGGCAGTGGCTCAGGAGGTAGGGGGTCTATCCTGCAACCAGTGGGTTGCTGAGTTCAAAATGTTCTCTGTCTCAGTCACTTTGCTACAGTATCCTTGGGCATGAAATTTCATCTGCTTTGCCTATTGGTGGTCAGAAGGCCTGGTGGTGCCAACTGAAAGGCAGCCTCAGTTCTCTCAGTCTACCCCAGAGCAGCTGTGGCTACAATGTAGCTGGCCACCATCAGTGTGTGATTGTGCATATGAATAGGTAAATGACTGATTATAGTGTAGAGCATTTACAAGTCCTTTGACTTGATAAAATATAGACCAGTTAACATTTAACAATGGGAATACAGTAAGGTTGCTTTAATTTACTTTGTTCATGCCAAAACCATCTGAGGTGTTTGTTGGAGAAAAGCGTAATTTTAGTCCTCTCTCCCAAAAGCTCACAAATGTTACACATTTACATTTGTGATGGTAGGGACGAGAAATTTCCTATGGACACTTGGGAACCCTAAGATGTTCCTCTTTGGTGCAGTTCTTTAAAAGTGAGCTTTGATAAACTTGGATTCCTGTTCAGTGTATTTGTATTTGTTGCCTTATGGGAATACATGTCTTATTTCTTAAAAACAAGGATGAAGCTGAAGTACTGATCAGTGTTTTCTTGTATTTTATTCAGTAGACCAGTCTTGTACAGGGGCTAGCTGTAAACAGTGGCTAATTAGGGTGTAAGTAGCTGTTTTTGGTACCCCTTTCCTGACCTTTGAAGATCTTGCTTTACCCATTTTGAAGAGTGGCAAAGAGAAATGGTATTGGCTGGGGGCTAGGGACCCCAGCTGCCCACGAATAGAAAACAATCAGCAAATGCAACATTTGCCCTCTAAGAATGCTCACAAATGTCCATTTTAAGAGTTCAAACACCAAACATACCATAATGAGCATCAAAACGCACAGTGGAAATTGTCTTGCCACAGCAGAAGCTATTATCTACTTTTTTTCCCTCATCTTCTCTCTTGGGGGAACAGCCAATCAGTGCCAAAAAAAAAAAAATTGGCGCTCCTCGATTGGCTGCTTTGCAAACGCCAGTCAATATCATATAGAGTAGCATTGTCAGAGCTGTAGATTAACTTTTTGCGACTACGTTTTTTTTCTTAGGTGCACCATCACAAAAGTTAGGTGCACCTCATTAAAAGTTCTGCAGCGGCTAGAAAAAGTTCTGCAAAAGACCTCACTCGTGTTTTTTATTGACCATCCTTGTTTTTTTTTTGTCTTTACTGCTAATCTTCATGCACATGCTCCATACCCCATATTTAGCACCAGGTTTGGTGGATTACAATTTATATTTTGGTGCCATTTTATGTGGCAGGACACATATGGCTATCTGGACTACGAGCAATTGGTGGGGGTTGTGATTGGCAGCCTTCACTATCTCTGGTGTGGCCAGAGATAGTGTGGCCCATATTTTATGCCTTATATGTGTCTGCTTTTTGAACCACAGAGAGTCTTTCAATATTGAGGACATTTTTTCTTTTCCTCAGACGACTGGTTGCACTGGTGCGACCTCCGTTTTCTTTCAAGATGCAGCATTGAGAAATTAGGTCGTACATGTGAGCCTTGCACAAAATGCATTTTCTTTCAAATATTTTAAGAGTGCTCTATGAAGGAAAATCCAAAAATAGGCTACTTTTACACAAATAATTTGGAGTCACACTCCACAGAATAGGTGAACCGTGAATACTGAAGCATAATTATGCAGGGGTCCACTGTATAAATTGCAAAAAAAACCCCCCAAAAAAACAACTTATTTTATTGGAATTGTTAGCGGTACCAATAATTTTGGCATGTATGACTTTATGATGAGCAATATTTCTTTATATGGGACATTTTCTTCTGAATTCAAGTACTCAAACTAAAGGTGTCATATCTTCAATAACAGTTTTCATTTATTTTAAGGATGTGTTGTGTTTCCATTGCCGGTTTTACCTTTCATTTTGCTAGTTTCACTTCCTTAATCTGACACGTATTATAAATGATGGCCACTGAATCAGTAAAACTACGCCAAAAAGAAAATCTTTTGATAAATGTACGTGTCCAGATGGATTTAATCTGCACTCTATCCCCTTTCGCCTGTACGGTCTTCTCCTCCTGCCTCACCTGCGATGGTCTTCGGTACTTCCTGCATGCAGTGACATGAGCGATGACACTGGCATGGCTCTCCTTGCTCACGTTGATGCCATTTACCTTGATAATGCACTGGCCAGGGTGGAGGCCGGCGGTGGCTGCCACCGTTCCTGTCGGCAAAAGAGAAAAGAATAGAGTATAGGTCAAGAACATTATCTACATCCTGAACACAAAACTGTAGCAGTCAACATTCTTTGGCTTTGTGCTTACATCTTTATTTCCTGTTTAAGCTTTGCAGGAGCAGTGTAAAGGAGAGTTTAGTGTGCAGAGGAGGGAAGTTATTTATCTAAAGTAGATGTAGGCCTCTCTCAGGGACATTTAGATCACAGGAACACTTCCAAGGTTAAATGCACTCAGAGGAAGCACATGAGAAGGTAAATATTCTATCCATTTGTTTTATTTTGTCTTTTAAGAGCTCAGGTATAGGTACCCTCAAAAGGTTCTCAAAGAGATGGCCAGATAGGGGGGACAAATATTGTTGGGATGGCACCCATACCAAAAACTGTTTGGGAATTTTGTAATGGAGTCATCATATATGAGTGAGTGGAGGCAGAGGCAGAAGACAGCAATGGAGTACTATGGAGGAAAAAAACGAAATGAATACATGAGAGATGGATTCAAAACAACAGTTTAATAAACTCCCCTGAATTTCAGAATAATAATGTTATCAACTTTTTACTTTCTGTAACATAGAAAGTACTCGTATATCAGATCTTCTGTTCCTTCTGTGTTTCTGCTCTGTCTTCTCAAACCCCCAGACGGTCGTGGCAGATGGCCGCTCCTACTGAGCCTGGTTCTGTTGGAGGTTTCTTCCTGTTAAAGGGGAGTTTTTCCTCTCCATCGTCGCTACATGCTTGCTCAGTATAAGGGATTGCTGAGGGATTGCTGTGGTTGGAAAGTCTGCATCAACGGGGCCCAACCTCACGCCAATGACTGACGCAATCTGCTGGGATTCCTTAAATAGGAAACTTATTAACTGATTGGAACGTTTATATAAATGTATTGAAATGACTTCTTGTTAAGTGCCTTGACATGACATCTGTTGTGAATTGGCGCTATATAAATAAACTTAATTGAATTAAATAACTTGTCCTCAAGGGTGACAATTTGAAGTGCTAATCAGAAAAACCCACATCTAATTGTCACGGAAACAATGGCTTTCCTCAGGTGGGAAAGTTGTGACTTTGGGAGTAAGACTTGGAATCAGACATTTGCTGTAGCAGAAAGATGTTTTAAAATTAAGCCAGAAGAAGCACAAAAGGAGTAAGAAGATATTTTTGAAAGGAATCTGTATTTTCTACACATGTCAACACACGTCAGTGTCTCTTCCAGGCAACAAGAAAGCAAAGAGAGTCAGACATTCAGCAGATAACAAGAAGGCTGCTCTGTTTATTGTAATAAATACTATAAAATATTATGATAAAACTTTTTTTCCATATCACCCAGCTCTGAATCATATATCGTAAATCAGCCAGATTTTTCTAATTGGTATTTCTCTAAAATAAATTAAAGACAATGTTGATGGGTTGACAAAATGTCATCCCGCCTCTTTACTCTCACCCAGGTATGGACAATAGAGGGGTGGATGGATAAACAATGTTGTAACTCATTAACAATTTTCATATTGATAAGGGTGGCAATTGCTGACTCCACCCATCCTTTTGGTGGCACCACTGCAGTCATGATGTGTATCTTACCTTGTGTAAGTAAACAGTTTCTAATTTTTCTTCCCTCTACATATTTTAGTTTAAATAAGATGCATTTTACACAAAGGTGTCAAGTAACGACGTACAAATACTTTGTTACCTTACTTAGGTAGAAATTTGGGGTATTTATACTTTACTGAAGTAATTATCTATGGGCCTACTTTTTACTCCTACTCCTTACATTTTCACGCAATTATCTGTACTTTCTACTCCTTACATTTTTAAAATAGCCTCGTTACTCCTGTGTCATTTAGTTTTTTATTAAGAAGACACACAAAAAACAATCTAAAAATGCGCCAACTGGATAGAATTTGACAGCGGTTTGATCATAATTTGAAACATCTACCATTCGGACACCCCGCTTGTATGCGATCCATTGCATACTGTGCACACAGGGTCCCGTTAACCGAATATTTTCCATATTAGTCCGTTTTTTTTTTACAACGATGACGGAAAATCCGAAGGCCACTTGTCATTTTGACAGATTATAATTCACACCCCTGACCATTTTTAGGTTTGAGTTGAAGCGTGGAGTACAAGTTGGGGTAGTTGGGGTAGCAGCATCAGAGCCAGGGATTTAAATAGGCTAAACAACCTGATAAAGAAGGCTGGTTCTGTTCTTGGGACAACTGTGGAAAATCTGGAGATGATAATGCAAAGAAGGATTATCAAAAAAATTATGGACAACCCTGAGCATCCTCTTCATGAGACTGTCATACAACAACAGAGCGTCTTCAGTCGGAGGCTTCTTCAGTTTCACTGCAATACAGACCGCTACAGGAAATCCTTCCTGCCCACAGCCATCATCATTTACAACAACTCCTTAAAGAATTAATTATATGAGCTATACCAACACTTAATTTCCCTCTGGGATCAATAAAGTATTTTTTAATTTAACTAATTTTTAATTTTAAGTAACTGAATCAATAAATTTATAATAAGAAGATTTCCATGAAACCATCTGAGGATCATGTCAGACCGAGAGGCTTTGGAACGTGACTGTTATTGGTGCAGGTGGTTAAAGATGCGCTTCAAAGAGCCCAGTGTTGTGCCAAACACCGGTGCGAAAGAGCTCATGCTCCGACATTTTCTGCTGCTGAAGCGATATGAAGCTGGGTCCAGAGAGTCTTCCCGACCTCTGATCACTTGAATCAGAGAAATGTTCCCTGATTTCAAAACTTTGGCTGAAGTGGTGCTTTTAGTTCCAGTCTCCAGTGCGTCGGCGCGGATTCAGCCTCTAGAACAGTGGTTCCCAACTTGAGGTTGGTGTGCCCCGAGGGGGTCATTAGAGATTGCAGGAGTCTGCACAATCTTGTCTGTGCTGAGGTTGTAAGACTTTTGGTGATACTATTCTTAATTTATATATATACTTATTAATGCTCAGTAGTCCACATATGGTTCTGTGGTGTAATTGCATTGCACTAAAATTAATTATTTTATTTGAAAAATTAATACATTTTAATGGGCATATATGCAGCTGAAACAGGTAGACTAGTGTGTCCCAAATGTTTCAAAATGAACATTTTTATATAACATTATAATAATTATGGCCTTTCTTTTGGGGGGGGGGGGGGGCTTTATTCTTTAATGTCATTTTTTAAAATACATTTCTTTTACTTTTATACTTTAAGTAGTTTTGAATCAAGCACTTTTTTACTTTTACTTGAGTAAAAAACTTGACTTGATACTTCAACTTCTACAGAAGTCTTTAAACCCTAGTATCTTTACTTCTACTTGAGTATTGAATGTAAATACTTTTGACACCTCTGATTTTACATCAGCTTTACTTTGCAACTGGAACATTGCAAACAAATATGAGGAAAGTTGTGATTTTATATACTGTGCAATTGTAATTAAAATGTGGTGAATAGTAAACAGATAAATGAAAGTATGAGTTTAGTGATTTGGATGTAGATATCTATTTCTTGGTTGTTCTCTTTTTGCAACAGATTATCCGCAGTCCTCTTAGTTTGTACTGTCATCTAATATGGACACCAGTACCTGCCAGTATAGATGATACAACACAATAAGCAATAGTCCTCTGCACAACCAGCATCAGGCAGGTCTCCTAATTGGTATTACCTCTTCCTGCTGACCCCAAACACCAGGGGACAGGAGCTGTGAAAAGGAAAAGCTGAGGGATTAGACTACTCCTACACTTTGAGCCCAGTGCTTCTACTTAAACATACAGCAGGTTCCCAGGAAACACCATCAAGTCAACACTCACAATCCACATGCAAGTGCATACCCTGCACTTTTCAACCCCCCTATCCCATTTAGATTGCTTTAGGAAAAAGAATAAGATTCGATTCCCCTGAGGAGAGCCAGACAAGGCTATGGATTGTTTTTTGATTGGACCCTATTTTGTTCCACCCCTGATAGTAGTGCTTCTATACAAGCTCTATTAGGGGAGAGCACAGGGAGAGGAAGATTCAGATGAATGCAGTCCCTCTCTAAAACCTACAGAGAAAATGATCCGGTGAGAAAAACTGTGAATAGGTGGATGGAAATCATTGTGACGTTTCACACAACAGTCATGCATTTCCCCAAAGACTAAAGCAGCAGCTGTCTGCCAGCTGTGCCACTGGTAACAAATGGAACCCTTTTGCTGAAGCAGCCAGACAGATATCTTCTACCTCTTCCAACAGCGTGGACAACAGAGGGGCCAAATCCCCGGATCTGGAAGCCTAGACCGTCTGCAGAGTCTGGGATCTTTATCGTCCTACAGAGAGAAAAGAAATACAAGTAAAGTTGAGATGTGCAGTCACAAAGAGGATTTTAACAATTCAGTGCAAACACAGATCTGCCTTACTCTCTTGGCTTAGTGCTGACCAGCATCCGGAGGGGTCCGTGGCTGTTGAAACACTGCTTGAGGATAACTTCCACTTCAGAGTAAGGCCTTAAGAACACCAAGTCTCCATTGATGGCAAACAACTTCTTCCCCACTTCCAGGCCAGCCATCTTAAAATAGTATACAATACAAAAGAAAGTAATATTTAAACTTTAAGTTTTAAAGATCCTATATCATGCTATTTCACAGCTTTCACCGTCTGGGATAGGCAAATATATTATAAAATGTTAGCGTTGGCATTATATAGTATTCATTTTTCCTGAAATATAACTTATATGCTGGAGTTATTCTTCGACCCGGAAGTAACACGCTTGGTTTCACTAAAATCCTGCCTCCCCCCCCTGTGAGTGCCGCCCTTTTCATGACGTACCCTTGAGCCCCGGCCTGGCTGCAGTGAAGCAGCATGGGCAACAGGCACACACCCAAAACTTTGTAAACAATAATGATGGGGGAGCGTAGTGTGGAGCCCTACCATCTCGACTCGGAGTCCAACAGTGAAGTTGAAGTGCACGACGGTCACATAAAAACATGTTGTAGCTGGTTAGATGCGGGATTCCAGAGAGAAATTCCAGCCATTCCTGGCGATTGGGCTGTTCTTTTGGAATTTAGAACAAAGTTCTGTAATTCTTGCAGCAAAATGTGTAATTTCACCGAGCCATTTTATAAAGTACAATACTATAAAAAACTATTTTTTTGAGCAGTGTATTTCAACCTGTATGTGTAATTTTGACCCTGTTTGGATCAGAGGAAACCCACAACAAACTCAAACTTGTGCACCCATTTCTTGTTTACAAAAATAATTGAGTCTGTTTGCTGTGTAATAATTCCACCCTGGAAAAATAACATAAATAAGCAAAAGCTTAAAATGTCTAAAATGTCTAAAATATTCACCAGAAAGGAATTTAGGCATCTTAGTGTAGCTATTTTTAAAAAGAACAAAATGAAAGTTATTATAACAGCAGTCCAATCACAAGGTCTTTGTAACTTATGGTCTGGTAAATTAGGAGGACTCCAAACAGTCGTAATGCTGGCCTCCTGATGTAGTTTGGGTAAACTGTCAATCACTCATAAATATAATTTGTGTAATAATCTGACATTTTATTACAAGCTCAAACAACTATTTGCTACAGTACAATACAGAGAAACGGGGCCGATTTAACCCAGGCGTGCAGGATTTCTCCTTCTGTGTCTGTTTCATTTCCCTCTAATGTTTATGCCGGTCGAGCCAAGCATGCATGTTTCTGGAAATGCTTCTCAGTAGAAGTAAACAAAGTGTTACACTGAATGAAACACATTCTTTACTTAAAAAGAGATCTGTTTTGTGTATGACAGAGAAATCTGCTTGTTGCTACATTTTCAGTTCTAGCATAGTTTTTTCTTCTTTTTTTCTATTTGTGGTGTTTATTCTGTTGTTTCCTTTAAACAAACTTCCAATGAAAAGTGAAAATGAATGAGATTTTATCAGGGCAGTAAAATCTTTTGAAAAGCAAACCCGTTTGACTCTAGCCAACCGCAGACCCGGTGAGGAATCTTCTGGACAAAGCTTCATATCTGATGCCCCAGTTAGCCCGCCTGCCTTTTGTTCCACTGTGTGTGGTGGTGTCTTTGTTTCAGCCAGTGAAATCCACTCTACAGAGACTGCTTTATCCATCGTTACCTCCTCCACTGGCACTAAGCACTGACCTCTCAGTCTGGTTGCTAACTCAGCTGGCCCCACTCCATGTGTTTTCCGGCAAAAAGGAACTGCATCCACAACCTCCATTGTCTCAGCAACTCTTCTACATTGCTCCAGCTACAGATCCTGGCCCTCATTCAAACTTTGTAAGTCCAAACGCTGCAGTACGTGATGCAGGAATCTCACTAAATTACAACAACCAGACTACTCAGCTATTCTGTCCAGCACTAAATGTTTACAAGGCATGGGGTGTGTGTGGAGTGCTGTTTTGTCACGTCTCACCTCAGCCGCGGAGCCTTTCTCCACACATTTGATGATGGGGACTCGGTTTCTTTCTTCCAGGGTAAAGCCGTAGCTTCCATCACTTGGCCTTATCTGGAAAAAACAACATGTTGTGTATCAGCAAAAGCCCAAGCCAGCAGAGCAAAACACTTTCACAGAGCACAAACATCCACACACACAAACCAGAAGGAGAAGATACTGCTCCAGACAGATAGCAGCTTTTGTAGTAGTCTGCTCATTCTTCTGAAAGGAACGCTAGTCTTGCTCACTGAAGTATAAAATATTTTTTGCAGTGATTTTAATTTTTCCTCCTAGCCACAGCTGTGCCTTTCATAATATCTTACTGGGCTTCAGTTTAGAACATGTTGTGGGCAAACTGTAGAAAGTCCTAGCATATGATACAAGAAGTTTATTTGAGAAGAACTCACCAAGAGTGATTTTGCAATGACATTTTCAACTATTTTCAGATCGTGCTTCATGGGTTTGTGTTTGGTGTTGGATCCCTCCATCTCCTCATCAGCAAAGAAACGGAACAGCAGAGGTTCGTCCTTAAAATCGCTCTTCTCCAACACTGAAAGATGTGACAGTGCTAGAAATAATTATCAGTACATAAACCATACATAGAACATATATTAACTTAAAGAATTGCTACATTTATCATAAAATAAAGGTCTTAGTAAATCTAACATATTGGCTCACTCCTTCGTTTTTTACTAAAAGGGAATATTTACCAAAGAAGTCATCACATTCAAAGTTTCTTTCAACTGTCTTTGGCCTCAGAAAATAGTAGGGAAGACCTTATGGAAAGTAGGTAGGTAAATACAGTAAGTAAATGAAAAAATAAGCCGCTTAGTAAGTAAGTTAGTTAAGTAAGCAAGTTAGTACATTAGCAAGTCAGTAGTTAAGTCAGTAAAAAAATAAGTGAAAAAGTTCGTAACTAAGTAAATAAGTAAGTAAACCAATAGATAAAAAACTTGGTGAGTTGTTGGAAAGTTTGGTAAGTAATTAAATAGGTAAGCAGTAGATAAGTAAGTTAATAGTTTAGTAAGTTGGTAAATAAGTAAGTAAGCAGGTAAGTAAATGAGTAACTTGGTGGTAAGTGTCTACCATGGTAAGTCACGCTGTACTCAAATGGTCTCAGAAGTCTGATCTCGGAGCTGGGAAGAAGGTCATAACAGATTTGACAGAATTCAAGTTGGAAAAGTTATTTGATGTAGCGCTTACTACTAGTGCACTTTGCATGAGTATGTTAACAAGTAGAGTTTTTCACAGCATAACATGTGCCATTGGTTTAAAGAGATTTAAACTGTCAAAAGGGCAAATAAATTGTTTAAATTGGCCTATATCCACTGTAGCCATATTGGATCCCAAATAGAGTTTGCTTAGTAAGATCCAACTTTCCCCATAAGCATGACACCGCTGAGTCTCAAATGGAGCTTCCCCAACTACTGCAATAACCAAATTTCAAACCAGGTAAATTACGAAAGACAGAAAGGGAATCCCTGCTTAGTCAGGAAAATATCACTTTTCAAGGTCTGCAAAAACCTATCTACCAGACCCCTTAGCTCTTAGATAAAAAAAGAACCCAAAAGGGGAAAAAGGGCTTCCCTCTGACATTCCTTCACTCATTTCCTTTCAAAATCAGATATTCAGCCAGTAGCTTTAATAGCTACTTTGTCATGCCAAATAACTCATAGGCACGAAGAGAGAAATTATCCCAGAGGCTATGGAAGTAAAAGAGGGTTTGATGGCTGGGGTTGTTATTTTCTTAAGATGTGCTGGTAATTTGTAGCGTGGCTTGAAGTTTGTGCATTTAGAGCAGGTTACATCACAGGGTTACAAGGAGGTTCAATGTGATTCATACTACATCCCCTATGATGTAAACCTTGGCATAAAGGAAGTGTGGACTTGAAAACTAACCTGAGTCACACAAACAAAGTGTAACAATAGCAACAGTCCATTTTGCATTTAAAAGTTCTCAGAAATTAATTGAACCATGCATGACCCCAGAACTTGGGCTATATGCATGTATGCATGCATGATGGTATCCATGAACAGTCGCACAAACACAAATTCATTCACTGGATCGGAAAAAGATTCTATTTCCGTACTGTGTCAAATAGATTAAATGGAAGGAGAACAAGAATGGCTGTGTTCTTAGGCAGGATGCTAAATGCCAGGCGCCCTGTGAGCTTCTCTGAATTTAACATTCAGCTTCCACAAAGTCGATGGAGAGGTTTGACTGAACAGAACTGCTTCTGGTCAGCAAGAAAGACTGCTGTACCGTGATGCATGAAGCCGTTGTCGCACAGCTCTACCCCCAAGATCAACGCTTCCTCTCTTGTTCTGCAGTCCCCCTGCATCAGAAGACCAAAAAAAAAAAAAAAAAAGAACATAGTGAAGAAACAGGACATTGGATAGAAAACCAAACAAGAGATGCAACAAAAGAAAGCAAGACAGAACAAAGAAGGATGTGTACTTTCCGGAAGCAGTTGCAATGGCACACTTACACTCCTGCTTTGTTCCTCTGTCCAAATACCCTGAGGCCAGCAGAGCCACTCAGCACTCTACCTTTAACACATCCAAAGTCATGTCTAAACAGTGCAGTGAGACAGCTCTGGAGCTCCTACTCCAGGAAGTGTGAGTGACTCTACTGGCCCACGTCACACATATCCATCTGCCCCAAAACAGAAACAGGATAGCAATGGAAAGCACAAGAAATCAAGGCAATATCTGTATTTAATTCTGCTGCGGTTATAATGTTGATTTCATTTCTTTGTTGTAATTCTGCACAGAGCTATCAATCTGTCAGGCTGAGCACTTCCTGTCAGGGTCAATAAAGCTTAGCCGTACAATCAATTCTGCTTTTCTTCCTTCGTTTCCTCTTGACTCCGCTGAGAGCCTCAAATTTCATGGCTTCTCTTGTCTCAGCAGCACATTTGAAGTGAGCGACCTATTATGACAACAGCCAGTTCTATTTTTTTGGCTCCCTTTTTTGAACCAATCTGCTTCCAATCAGCTCAAAATAGGCAGAGAGGATGATTGAAAACAACATCCTGTAGATTAGTATTTGGCAATAAGCATCAGGATCATAATAGTAAAATTCCATCCATCCATCCATCCATTACCTGTACCCATTCATCCTATGCAGGGTTGCAGGGGGAGCTGGTGCCTATCTCCAGCAGTCACGGGGCGAGAGGCAGGGTACACCCTGGACAGGTCGCCAGTCCATCGCAGTAATAGTAAAATTTTACCCATAAAAACAACTTCACCTGATAGTAGTTTTTTTCTATAGTTTGGGCTTACAGTAGAGATAAACAACCATCATATTAAGAGCAAAAACATTAGGTTTACAATGTATTTTTATTGTATAATTTGATTTAAAAAATGGCAAGTGCAATTTTGCTCAAATTGAATTTAGTACAACCAATTCAAGTGTAGCAAGCAAAGACCACCTGAGTGTAATTTAATCTTAGTATAAATTCAGCTTTTCTGTGAAGGTCCCAGAGGTGTGTTAGAAAACATTAATGAAGAAACAGCGTCATGAAGACAGAGGAACACGGCAGACAGGACAGGGTAAGGTTGTGAAAAAGTTTTCTTTTTAAGCCAGATAAAAGACATTAAAGTTTGTAGTTGTAACAAAATGTTAAAACATAGATGGGGAAGCTTACCTGTGCAATAAGCCAGTCTATGAGCTTGTTAGCCATGACCACTGATTTGTAAGTCCGTAGATGATAGTCCTTATCCCTGGATATGAACAAAAGCAGACATTTTCAATGGCAGAATTACAAAGAGATTCTCAGGATATAAATTGTATATATAATGATCTGAGACAGTGAACGTGCAGAGGAGTAATTGCTTGGTCTATTTAAACACAATGCCAAAAGACAGATTCATAATTCCTGCTGTCAGCAAGGTGCGGCTACTTTTTAAGTACTTGCAGTTGTGTCATTTATCTAAGTGAGTTCTTTGGGTTTGTTGACAGCAAAACAGCATTCCTTGGTTAGAAGCTGGCATTGCGTTGCTGCTCTCGACTTTATGCACTGGGTTGCACTCTGCCAGACCCCGGGAATGCTGTTTGAAACAGAGCCGTGACTTTCCCATGAATGCTGCGGCATCCCAGGGGGACACGCAATATCGGGGCAGAGCCGCAGGGCCGGGAAAGTCCTGAACTGCTGTGACTTGCGCTTCTCCAATGCCCCCACCACAAGCAAACCATCACCCCGACACACTCACAACCACACATACAGTAGACACAAGTTTCAATATCCCGTTGTCCAGAAAACTCAAACAAGGCTTATAGGGCCAAGTTAAAGCCCAATCTGGTGCCGCTCAGATGGCGTGGCGGGGGAGGGTGTGCGAGGTGCCCTTTCCCCCCCGCCCAACAGTAAAACGTTCTGTTATGCAAGTGTATTTGGCAGCATGTGCTTGACTCTAACAAGCAGAAATCCCAATATAAAACAGCCTGTTTTGACCAATAGAAACGTTCCTCCATTTTTCATGAAAGGGAACAGATCTGGAAGACTGGAAAGTTCAGTGAATGGGGAGAAGCGAGGATGTCAGAGTGAAAAGAGGGTGCCCAGTGGGTAACCATACATCTGGGTCAAGGAAACAGCAGTTTGAGTGAAATATGAAAAGGTCAAAACAGATGGTTTCAACTTGCGGTCTAAAGTCGGGGAAAGTTTGACATTTTGTGAGTGGGGATGTATGTAGTTGTCTTTTCAAAGCAAGCTGTGGAATAAATCATACTCAGGAAGCTAAAAGTTCAAGCTTTAATCAACTCCTCAGCCCTGATAAATAACTGGAGTATAATATACCAGATAATTTTTTATTCTGGAACTCATATACATATATAATTATTAAGCTTCTGAATGATTGATGATCAGCACAATATAAAAACTATTTGGTCACCATGTGAAGATAATTTGTGATAGACTTTTGATGTATTTGACTAAGTCTAAACACCCTATAGTGTCTGGATTAAAGAGTATCTCTTTAGTGTTTAACTGTTTTCCCTGTGTAGGTCTACAGAGGACATTTAAAACTGCTGATAAGATTAGAGGACAAAGGACAAAGCAGAGCTGAAAGAAAAGGGGGGGGGGGGGGGGGGGCAATGGGAGCTGCACATGTTGGGGGCTGCTGAGTAGTTTATCCTCTCCCCCGTTTTGACTTGTCTCTCTCTTGCTCTGCCAGGAAATTCCACGTAATTAAGCAGAGGCTGGATTGTCCAATTAAGCTCTGGCGTTCTCAGGCCCTATGATGTATTGTGCTGAGCTTTCAAAAAGAGCAGCCAGCTCATCTGGCTAGCAGCACAAACACCTCAAATGCCCCGAAGAGAGTTATTACGCAAGAAATCTGGCACGCAAACATCATGTTCTTAAGCGTTCAGGTCACAAAGAATTGTCCAGAAGCCTCTAGCATGCCTGTCGAATAAACACAGCCCCTCTGGCTGTGGCGCAGTTTTACAACCGTGAAATGAAAGCTTTTCTTCAGGCCCATAAAAATCCAGCATAATCAATGCTGTGGTTGGTGAGCAGACATCTTGAGAAGAGGTTCTATACTGTATTGTGGTCAAGTTATTTGATTCGATGTTTCTGTTTCAGCGAGGGATCACCAATTGAAATATGCTCCCAAAATTGTCCAAACAAACTGAAAGAAAAATCAGCAATTTTATCTGTGTTCTTAACCAAATGGTATGTTTGTGTCATGCCTTATGTTGAAAACTGGTCTTTAGTATATTATCAATAGACATTTTAAGCACATTTCTATATATAATCACTATTGGGACTTCAAGATGGGGAAACACCCATCGCTGTAGTTACTCTCATCTCTGGTGTGAAACAGAAACACAAAAATATTTACTTGAACACATTGCAGGCTGATATTCAGCTAAAAGGGTAATCTATTAATGCCCATCTCTCTCGTTTTTATGACGTCTAAGTCACTACTGTGAGTGTGTGTTTATATATTTCCAGTCAATTCCACATGCTGAATAAGCATCAAGTCGATTGTTAAGAAAACTTATATCAACAGATGTGAATCTCATGAAAAAAAAACAATTTTGTCACTTAGTTCAGAAAGTGAAGATTGTAATTATCTGTAAGCTATAGTCATAAAAATTACAAGAAAAAAACCTTGAAATATGTAACTCCAAGTGTAATGAATCTATATAATATACAAGTTTCACTTTCTGAAATGAGTGACAAAAAATATGTAACCTTTTCTAGGTATATTTTTTAGATGCAACTGTGGAGAAAAAGGGCAATTAAATCAATCAGGAATCTTCATAGTCTATTGGTATCATTACATATAACACATTCTCCATCCATTTCTGTGGCTCTGTGAAAGAAGCCAAATACAATCTACTGTTGCCACATCTTCCTTAGTAAGAACAGAAAAATAAACAGATGTATACCTGATGACAGGGTTGAAGAGGCTGTGAAGACGACAGAACAGTCGGACACCCTAAGGAAAACAGAAAACACAGGATTTCTTCTGTCAGAACTGTTTGGTAAAATGTGATTTAGTCATTTCACCGTGCTGCAGGACCTTTACCTTGGCTATAACATCCTGCATGTCACTCTTGGGGTGGTAGGTGCCGTCGTCATATCGGAAACGGTACAACACAGGCTCAGGCTTGAACTGGTGCTTGTCTGTGACTGGAAAACAAAATTCAGATGAGAAAATGAAAAAGAAAATCCTGACAAGAATATCTTAAGGAAACAAGTACGAAAGTCAAACCCTTAGGTAGTATTTTTTTAACTGACTTTAAACTCTAAACTATAAGAGGTTTAAAAACACAGTCAAGCTGAGTAGGGCCACATAAAGAAACACGTTTTCCAGACTAGAAGAAGAATCCAACCTCATGCAAAGCTGTCACAGATATGTGGACCCTCCAGCAGTAATAACACTTGGCTTCGAATTCTTGGTTGGGGGTCACCAACCTTTGCAATCCAAATTGAAGAGCCACATTTACCCCTGCATCTGCTACATGTATTGAATGCACTAAAACCTTTGACCAAGTGTAAAGAAAATCCACATTTCTTGATTTGAAATTCATGAAAGCTGCTTTTCGTATGCTCATTGGACTTTGAAAAACAAACAGTGAAAATGCATCATTAAAGGCCCAAAATTACCATGACATTTACGTCAATGGTACTGTAATTAAGAAAATCGGTGAAAACAGTGGAAAACTTTCCTTATCAGAACATTTGTCCAACAAGACAAGAGGTAAGAAAAGGAGTGGCAGTCTGTGTAAAACAGCAGTAATAACACTTGGCTTCGAATTCTTGGCTGCAGCCATGCAGGTTCCATTAAAGGTTCTTATGAAAAGATATTCTGAAGCTCAGTGATACCGACTGCACACATTGAGCTCTGTGACTCCTCTCTGTAGAGAACAACTCTAAAACCCCCCATTTTATCTCTAAGAGTGGAAGCAATACCATGCCACCGAGAGATTTAGTTACTCTTTGAAGGTAAAACATACATTATGCACCAGTTGCTCTAAGTGCAAAGCAAAATCCAATTTAGGGTTCATGCACTTAAAAAAAGTTATGTGTACTCGTGATAGGCATGATGTTACACTAATTTTGCGCTTTTAATTTTGTAATTTTTTCTATTCAGGGTGAAATGATCATATAACAACTTTGACATATTTGAAAAACAAGAACTGGTTGCAGAATTTTATTAACGATTGCAAGAGCTCCACACAACGGACACATACATAAAAATTTTATTAGATGTTCTTTGACAAAATACACAGTGACATGCTATTTGTAGTCATGAAGATGTTTCTGACATAATTCTGAGTGGATATTTGACCTGTCTTCCTAGAATAATTGTTAAAGTTAGTTAACATTGATTGTTTTCCTGGTAAGGAAACCCCATGAAAGGAAACTATGAATTTTCAAAATTGTTAATATCATTGCAGAAACTTAATGTTAGCCTGCATAATCTATTCTAAAACCAGACTGATGCTTGATTTGGATCACTGTCCTGTTGGAACACCCAATGGTGTTTTGACTATGTAGCTCAGGGGTCACCAACCTTTGCAATCCAAATTGAAGAGCCACATTTACCCCTGCATCTGCTACATGTATTGAATGCACTAAAACCTTTGACCAAGTGTAAAGAAAATCCACATTTCTTGATTTGAAATTCATGAAAGCTGCTTGTCGTATGCTCATTGGACTTTGAAAAACAAACAGTGAAAATGCATCATTAAAGGCCCCAAATTACCATGACATTTACGTCAATGGTACTGTAATTAAGAAAATCGGTGAAAACAGTGGAAAACTTTCCTTATCAGAACATTTGTCCAACAAGACAAGAGGTAAGAAAAGGAGTGGCAGTCTGTGTAAAACAAAAGCTCAATTGGACTTTAGCTTGTTATGTTTGAGATCTTGAACCACAGAGGATTCCAAAGGAGGACTAAAAAGAAGAACAGAAGAAACTAACCATGGTGGATGATGCCATTCTCCAGCAGAGCTTGACCCAGGTGAACCCCTTCCTCTGGGTTGCCCGTCTCACCAATTTCCATCAGCCAAGAAACAAATTCACTAGGTAAAACAAACAATAAAACATGGACATAACCACACACTTGTACACTCAAAGACCAAACAACGATAACATACAAAAACACAGGGGGAGAAAAAAGGGGATGAGAGTGATCAGTGGAGAAAAAGCCTTTAGGATTGGAGATAACCCAGAGGAATGGTTTATTTACCGTCCAGGGTCAGACTTGTCTATAAAATAAACCATTGGGTCTTACTTCTTGTGTTTTGTTTAGTTTAATTCATTTATTTTAGATCCACAGTGTAACACCATCAAACTTGAGAGAGAGAGAGAAAACAAACCAACTGCATAAAGCAACAAACAACATCCGATGCTTTAATGGTCCAAATTAGCTAAATGGGATAATTTTCTCTCCATTCATTTCTCAGTTACTAAAACAGACAGACAGACAGACAGACAGACAGACAGACAGACAGACAGACAGACAGACAGACAGACAGACAGACAGACAGACAGACAGACAGACAGACAGACAGACAGACAGACAGACAGACAGACAGACAGACAGACAGACAGACAGACAGACAGACAGACAGACAGACAGAGAGAGAGAGAGAGACAAAGTAAAGTGAGCAAGCTGAACATGGAGAACTCCTGAATTCATTCTTCTGCCTGAATATATCCATGAACTCCTTTCTCCCTGCAAAAGCCAAACAAACACTGCCAGGAGCTGCACCACTGGAATTCTCTAGAGGCGACATCCAGACCACGACGGAACTAATCTGTAGTCAATGTTCAGCCAAAGACAGAATTTTACAAAAATTTTGGGAGTGACAAAAGCCTGATCTGCTCAATTCTGACATTTTACACTTTTTAAACATTGACCATGGATGTTTTCTGTCACTAAAACTAACCACAGAGAAAAAAACACCATCCTATGAATACACTGTTGGGGAAAAAGTGTTTGCTCCCTTCAAGAAAATATTCTGTTTTTGTATTTTTGTTACGCTTACATGTCTCATGGAAAAAAGTGGTTAATCTCCCTTAATTTATGATTTAGCCAAGGGGATGAGGTTCTTTAATAAATGAAATCCTAATTTAAAAACTGGATTTAGCATTTACTCAAATTGTCTTTCTCAGATATTACAAGCTGGTTGTTGTTTGAACAATTAAAGCTACAAAAAACAAAATTTTAACATCACCTCACTTGAAGACTATTTTGGATACAGGGGAATGGCTGATTTCCAATTTTACATATATCTTTAAAAGCACGACATCTTTTTATTCATATTTACAGAATATTGTAAAAGTATTTTAATTAGGTTTCATTGTTAAGGTATATTACTTCAATTTATCAGATACCTCAGTTAAAAATCATTATATCCAATAGTGCTGTGTTGAACCCCCCCCCCCAAAAAAAAGAAAAAAAAAGAAAAATCAATTCTTATAAAAACTCTAAGAATCGAATCGATTCACAAGTCCAAAAAACGGTTTAATTGTTTAACATTGCCATTTTATACAGCTAAAATAAGAAGAAAATGTCCAAACAGCCATTTTAAGGCTTAGGTACAGTTTTTCCAGGTGAACTGTTACTCACCTACTGTTGCGTCATTGCATTACAGCCATATAATTAAGGTAACAGTTAACAAAAACGTTTTTAATAGCACTGACCCATATCAATATTGAATTAGAACAGATTGGATCGGATTGTATCAGATCGTGATAATCGATTCTGACTCTTGAAATTTGAATCGATACCTAGCTCTAATATCCAAATATGCTAGAATAGCAGCTGTCATAGGGTTTCTATATTTTATCGTACGAGTATACAGAACAAACTAATCTACCATTTTACATTCAGACTTTCTTTATTGGAATAAAATAAATGAGGACAGTTACAGCAGAATAAAACTTTTAGGCTGATATTAGATTCCTAACAGAGGATCAAAATAAATTCCACCTAACTCTGTGACTTTATCAACAATACCCGCTCTCAAAAGTCTACGGCAACATGTCTCAGGCAATAAAAATCAAGTGTCACTTTTGTTTTGCTGCTTTTTTCCAGGTATAAAATGCAATGAGCAGCATCCAGCTAGACGGCTGTCACGCACATTTTCTTTTATGAATTACTTTCTTGCAGAGTACAAACCATAAACAAGATTGTGCTATTTCAAGGGGAGGAGTTGAAGACCCGCTCTCAGCTTTAAATAGAAAAGTCAAAAACCAAGGGAAAAAAATTATGTGGTGAGACAATAGAGGCGACAAGTTTTACAATGGAAGGAGTGGGCAGAACTGAAGCCATAGGCAAAGCGATTCTCATCAGAAATATGCAATACTGTTTCTCACTCAACAATTACGCCTCCATATAATAATCTCCAAAGTCATCTGAGCTGTGGGAGTACAGATGGGCTAGAGATATGTTTTTAAGCACAGCTGGACATCCAGGTGTTCTATTATCCCACAGGGTGATTCTCTGTGCTGCTTTCTCACAACTTGATCTCTTTAGACTCATGAAGATGACCACATTTGACTAGCTTTTGATCCCTTTTAATCATTTCAGCTGACAGATTCATTTCTTGTCTAAACCACAGGGGTTTGAGATGTCTGCACATACCAAAAAAAAGTTAGTACAAATTTTTAAAACCACCATGCCATGTAACTTGGCCACAACAATGTCCAAATGGACTTTATTAAGTGTTTTGTTTCATTCTTCGGGCTTTTAAAAACGTGGCTGCTTCAGATCAACAACCAACATAATGTGACTGGTCACAGTCATGTACATTTTCACTATGAGACATGTAAAGGTAAAATATGATAGGGAATTGTTTTAAGCCAAACATCTCTAACTGTTATGGTTTGATGTGTGTGCTCTGCCACGCCCACCTCCTCAGCTGGAATCAGCGCGATTTCACTCACCTGTGATCCCTCAATTCTAGCGTTCTCCAGCCTTCAAGTCTCAAGATTATTGGAAGCTCCTGCCTGAAAATGTGTCCAGAGGCTTTTCTTTACCCTTGTTTGGACATCTCTGTGCCCTGGATCCTCCTGACTTGCCCTGCCCCCATCTGACTTCTGTCAAGCTACTGATCTCTGGACATAGACCTTGTTTCCGTGCCCATACCTCTGAGTTTTGCCAAGCCCTTGGATAAATAAACGGATATCTGCTTCTTCATGCATAACCCTTTCCTGTCTGTCTCCTGCTAACCCTTCGGATTCTGGATTCATTACAGACAGATTCAAACCTGCCCAGTACTCCATTTCTACATTACTTAGCGTAACATTTTTCCCCTTGGCTGTTATTCCTTGGTTTCTCTCTGGAGAAGTAAGAGTAACTCCACAGCGTGAAGGCTGAACAGAAAATGTCTGGAGAGCGTCACATCCTTTTGTTTTTCCAGAACAGATGAATTCCTGGAGCATTCAGTCAGGATCTAACCCCTCATAGCGATCTTGAAAAGGTTTGTGACTTTCCCCTCTGCGGTTAGACTCATGAACAATAACCCTAAAATTGTTCCCACCACCCGCTCTATTTCAGTCACATAACCCTGTGTTGTGTTTTTGCCCCTGTCTGAGTTTGCACTGATCATAACCTGCACTCATGTATATATTAATTTGTTTACCCCATTCTCTTTTTATTTTGCCTAGAAGTGTTTATGTAACGTTTGCACAAAGTACCGCAGCAATTTCCTAATGTTGTGAACCTGTTCACACATATGGCAAGAAAACCTTTCTGATTCTGATTTTGAAAACCTTTCTAAACCATGCTGTGTACAGCTGATGTTTCTGGTCATTTGCTGGTTCATTACACTAAAGCTAAATTTGAAGTGCCAGATTAAGCTTTTGAAAACAACAAAACTTTAAAAGTAGGTTTATTTTGTTTTTGTTTTTAACAATCACAACAAATTTCTTGATACTATAACATCTTTAATTTATATTTAAGATGCCTAAGCAAAAGCATGTGCTTTCTCTATACATCTATAAAGGTCCTGGCTACTCAGTCCTAGGTGTTTTTCAAACTGGGATTTTTCTCTCTTTGTTAAAAGGAGCCGTATGTAAGATTGTCGCCAAAACTGGTGCTGCAATCACTTTCAAATTACTGTAGAGCGGTGTATCCCCTCCCCCCTAAATCGAGGTTGCCAGATAGGCTGCAGGATCCAGCAGGAACGTAGGTTGCTACAAGGAGCTTCCAATGGCAAGTGACGAGTCCTACTGAGTAAGTTTTTTTTTCAGTTAATTAGTTTAATTATAATGACAGAGAAACTGATAATACATTGCTAATATTAGCAATGACGACTCGCCGTTTTTATTTCCCAAACAATTCCTTACCTTTTTTAATTCCTCCTCCATATGCGCTAACGTAACGTTACTTTGCACAAACAGGCATTACTTTGTTCGACTGTCATGAATATTTGAAATTTCCATGTACATTAAGTACAAGTTAGCCAAACATAGATTAATCTTACCTGTCCAGGAGAAAATTAGTAACAGTGGCATTTGTCTTCAAATTCTTCTCTGTTTTCAGCCGTCTCCATCTTGCAAAGGCATTTCCTATACAAATCCTTGCTTTATTTCGGACTTTGACGACGTATTTCTGAATGATAACGGGGTCTTTTAGGTGTAGTAAAGCAAGACATTTTTTTTCCGAAACACTTTTGCAGCTGCAGCTGTAGTAACTACAGCAGATCTGGCAACCCCGATGCCGAAACACTACTGACTTTGTGATTGATAGATAGGTGGAGGACACAAGATGACAACATCAACATCAGTTGAGGGCTGCAACTTCACCTGTTTAGAATTGCCTTTGAGTAAATGCTTGATGTCATATGTATGAAATGTGTTCATGCTCTCTTGCTTTTTTTTATTTTTCTCTTGCTTTATTGTCTATCATGTGTAATGTGTGTTTCTTTTATGTGTTTTTTTTAAATCACCAAATCATGTAAAGCACCTTGAATTACCCTGCTGTTGAAAGTGTGCTATACAAATAAAATTGCCTTGCCTTGCCTCCCTTAATCTGACACTGAAACATGGACATTGACCGAAGTGATGTTGACAGTTTTGCGACTGATCAATCTGATCGACGTTCATCTGTTTTGAACGTTAGCCTATGTTAGCATTGCCACTCAGAGACTGGACTCCTCCTGTCTCCTTCTGCCTCAGCAGCACCGGCCTAAGGCAGCGTTGACTCAGCGCCCTGAGCCAGCAGATCTCCTCCGCCATCCCCGGAGGTAGAGGGAGGCTTTATGGAGCCCAGCGGCCCCGAGCCATATCAATTCGAGCCGCTGGCTAAGGGCTGCCTGAGGCCAGCGCTACAGGTGCTGCTGAGGAAGAGGGAGACAGGATGGGTCCAGTCTCTAAGTGGTAATGCTAACATAGGCTAACGTTCAAAATAGTATGTTAGCAATGCTAAACCAAGTGTTAATGTGATAATAATAGTAACCTGAAAAACGGAATCGATCAAATCTCACAATTCCAACTCCAAACTCGCCACAGGGCGAGTGTGTTTGAGAGATGGTTCTATACCCAAACCCACAGGGCGTGTCTGTGAGACTATCCTTATGACGTGAAGAGTTGAAAAGATGTACCGCTCTCCACCAATCACAAATTTCAAATGCAGTAGCCAAACTTCAACTCTAAGAGGGCAGCACTAAGACGTTTTTAGATCAAAAAGTGTAGAATAAATAAGTTTACACGAAAATGTAAAAGAATTCCCAGAAACTGGAGAGATTGCATTGATAAAGACCCATTTATACAGTTTATAAGCAAAAAAAGTTGTTTTGGGGTTTAGTTACTCTTTAAATGACAATATCCTGGCCGTACTACTGTTGTCAGTGATATAAGTATTTGAAATGAACATGGTTTCTTAATGTCTAGTGACATATCAGGGCCATTTTATGATTAATTGAAATAAATTTCTTACATACAGCTCCTTTAAATGTAATGGGATATCGATATAATATAAATAAATATAAATAATGTCATAATAACGTGATACGGTCTAATTTCTTTTTTATATGGCTGTACGCCAGAGTACATATGAATACAATTTCATGTTTTTTTCTTCAACTGCCAAAAGATCGCGTAGCTCCCGTTTTCAAGCCAGCGTCATTATAGCAGCCTATTGGCTACTGTTTTACATAATGGATAAGCTAAGTCGAGCAGGTTATTGTGGTAGGTAGCCTAATAGCCATAATTAAGGAATTAAATTTCAGTCAAAAATCCTGAGCAAGATTTTCAACCCTCACCTGCACATATTCAACAAGGCATGCGTGTGTAAAATTCATCTCACGAGTATCCAACAACCCGCGCATGTGGATTTCACCTCACACCTCACACGTAAAAGACTTTTGACTATTTGGAGGAGGAGCCTAAGGTTGGCACTGACCCTGTGTAATTGGTCTTTTTAAATCAGTAACGCCCACAGGATCAGTGATTTTTTCATAAGAGTTCACCAAACATCACATTACTTTTAGTATCCTATGAAAAGAAAAAAAAAACTCATATTGAATGTCATAATTTATATCCTGTTAGTTTTTCATTCATAAATGTAAATTTCTCATATGCAAACCTCTGTTTTATACCTTCCTGAAAGAACTGAAACTCTTATTCTCCTTTACTTTCTTTAATGGAGAAAAGCACTGCAATTGCTTGAAAGGATATAATGAACTGATTGTGAACTTCTTACCCCTAGCCCTTTTTAAAATGAATTTTTCATTTCATTTAATTAATTTATGTTTTTAGTTTTTCTTTTTTTTCTTTGCTTGAATGCTACACCAATGTACTTTTGCTATTTTCCTGGCTGTCCGGCATCACCAAAGTCATGTTTGATAAATGCCATTTTCTTGTATTGGTAAACTGTGAAAAAAATATAACTCTACTGATCCTGTGGGTTGAAAATCTTGCTCGGGATTTTTGACTGAAATATAATTCCATACATAATCGTCAATATTATAATATCAAACTACCATAGATGAATCTGTAAAGTTGAAAAATGGATTTGAATTATAGCCTGAGGCAAGATTCTTTCACCAGAAAAATAAATAAGACTATCAGCCTGCAGCCAGCAAACAAATGCTTGTTTGGCTCACATGGGGGGCGAAGTGAGGTATGCAGTTAAAGCAGCACTCAAATTTTGTATTTCTTTTTGTGCACAGGTTACTACCCGCACCCCGAAGTTACATAGTGCCAGTTAAGGCGATACAGACCCCGTCAGGCTATGGCATGCGTGTCATTTAACCTATTGTAAGTCGATGTAACATCACAAGGGTCTTGGAAATATATTATGAAAGTTAAAAAACTACATAGTGTTGCTTTAAAACTAAATATAGAAAGAGCAACAACGTAAAACGAAAAACAGGCAGTCAGCTGAACCACACAGAAGTACCTCCCTCTAATTCATTCAATTACTAATTCATCTCCAGACGGCACATCAATAATCCCTAAATAAAATTCATTAGGTAAATTGGACTGGATCTGATTTTCCCATGACTAAGACTGCAGATATACACAATCTCCCAAAAACACATACCTTTTTTCCCTTCCCATCTGCTGCTGTGTTTAGAAGTTCTTGCCAGTTTAAAACTGACAGCTCAGAAAAGGAAACTGATCTGTATTACAAAAGAGCTCAGTGTAACATACCCCTCACACAGTGGCAAAAGGCATTTACTGACAAAAATACAAACATCAAACATAGCAAATAGTTATATTCTAGTCCATCTTCAGGAGTTGTTAAATAATCCAGTTGCCTTACAGACACAGGCTACTCACTGGTGCAACAAAAAGAAAGCCACATGATTGTTGTTTGCATCTCTTGAGAGTTATTTCCAAACCAAAGCATTAAGATTAGAAGAATCAGCCTTACCTTCCCAGGAAGCACTTGGGAAAAGTGGTAAGCTTGCGTTTCCTGTCCTTAATGAGGTTCCCTTTGGTCATGTGGTGGTAGAGCTTCTCTCCTTTCTCTGAGACCATGACCCACGTGTCCTGCTCCATGCCAAGCCTCAAACCTGTGCGGAGGAGGAAGGCATTGCAGAATGAAAGTCACAGTCATGTTTGCACTCAGCTCCTGGGCTACACATCAATTACAAGCAGGAGAAGGTTAATGCCCTCTAATATTTCCGGGTAAGTAGCACCGTCTGCGTCAATAGTCTCTAAGTGGGGATAATGTCTCACATTATGGAACATTTATCTAGTGCAAAAGTAAAAAATGAGCTAAATGGACTGAAAATATAAATTCTTGCAGTCAGATTATAGCTAATAACTCAATATGATGCAAGGTTGGTTAACTAAAGCAGCTTTTTACTTTTCCTCCGCTCCCTTTCTTTCATGATGGCCTCCAGCCACTCTTGTTTCTCCTCTGGGGTCTTGGCCATGCAGACAAACCACTTGTTCTTGGCCGTGTTGTGGATCTTCCAGCCGTTGTTAACAATATTCCCACTGCTGTGGTAGTCAGCTGTGCAGGAAAGAAGGAGTTAATACCATCAGAAACAATCTCAAGAAATAACTTGAGAAGTTTTACAAAGTAAGGGTTCATGTCCGAAGGGGACAAGCATCAGTTTGTGCTTACGGTGATCATGAGGCTATAAAACACACAGAGTTGTCAAACTAGAAAAATATTTTTTTATATAAATCAACATGAGAGACAAACTAAATAAGCCTCTTTAGAAGAATCTGAAAAGCCAAATAAAATTCAGACAGAACTGTCAAAAATGCGAGTATTTGATAAATTATGGTTGTGCTTTAAAAATAACAGTAAAGCTACAGAGAAACTCTTCTTTCGTACCATCTACATACATTTTGTTTCTCCAAATTTGAGACCTCAAACCCCTATTGATTGGATAAATGATTATCTGTTTTAAATTAAAATACATGAAAAAGGACTATCCATCAGCTATTGTATACTCATTAAAAAAATATTCCTTCAGAGCAGAGGGCTAATATGATTCACTAGTGAACCCAGAAACTGCTATGAAAAAGTATGTGCAACCGAACATCTTTTTTTTGTTGCTCTTTTGTTGTTTGTCACCCTCAAATGTTTCTGATAGGTAAAAACATTTAATTATCAGACAAAGGATTATTGTGATAAACCAGATAAATAAATCTCTTAAAAAGAACCTGTCTGACAACTTGAAGTAGGCTACAAGCTCTCAAAAATTAACACATCATCCCTCAATCTAATGAAATTCAAGAGCAGATGAGAAACCAATTTACTGACATCTGTTAATCTGGAAAGCGTGAAAAAGCCACTTTGGGACTCAAGTGAACTACAGGGAGAGTCATTATCTACACATGGAAAACATATAGAACAGTGGTAAACCTTTCAAGTAGGGGCATGACTACCAAAACCACTTCAAGAATTGATGAGCCATCAAGGAGGTCACAAAACCCCCCCAGAAAAGAATCCAAAGGGCTGGAGCTTTTACTTACTTCAGGTAAGGTCAGTTTTCATGATTCAACAATAAGAAAGAGATGGGCAAAAAGGATATCCGTCAGGGAGTTCAAAGGCAGTTAAACAAGACCAACTCAAATGTTTACATAATAGTTGCCCAAATACAGACCCTTTCCAAAAAATTTGAATATCATGGAAAAGTTAATATTTTTCCACAATTCCATTCAAAACGTTAAACTTCCATAGATTATAGATTCAGGGCCCACAATTTAAACGATTTCAAGTATTTTGTTGTTTATTTGTGTCACACACTACTCATCTACTAAACTCAAAGTACCTGCACAGGTTTTCCCAGGTGTCATTAAATTGCTTCACTTTGGTTCAATTGTCTTAGTTAGGTTCAATATGAGGAAGACTGCAGATTTGACAACTGACCAGAAGACCATCATTGATACCCTCCATAGGATGGGGAAGCCACAAAAGTTCATAGCTAAGGAGGCTGGCTGTTCACAGAGTGCTGTGTCCAAGCATATCAATGGAAAGTCTAGTGGAAGGGCAAAATGTGGCAGGAGAAGATGCACGTGCAGAAGAGCTGACCATCGGCTTCAGTGGATTATCAGACAGAGAAGATCCATGAATCTGGCAGAGATCCAAAAAGAGTGGAATGAGCTGGGAGTCACAGCTTCAAAAATTACCACATTCAGACGCATCCAGGAGATGGAGTAAAACTGTTGGGTTCCTCGGGTCAAGCCACTTGAAGGCATAGGAAGTGTCTCAACTAGGCCATGGAGAAGGAGGACTGGACTGTTGGCCAGTGGTCCAAGGTCCTCTTTACTGATGAAAGTAAAGTGTGCTTTTCATTCGGGAATCAAGGTCCAGGATTTGGAAGAAGACGGTGAGGAACAAAACTGAAGCTGCTTGAGGTCCAGTGTGAAATATCCACAGTCAGTCATGATTTGGGGTACAGTGTCCGGTGCAGGTGTTTGTAAATTCTGCTTTCTTAAATCCAAAGTCACCGCATCAGTCTACCAGAATGTTTTAGAGGAATTACTGATTCCTTCTGCTTAGGATCTGTATGCTAGCCAGGCCAGGTCTTCCAGCAGGACCTGGAACGTGCCCATACCACCAGAAGCACCAAAACCTGGTTTGATGCCCATGCCATCACAGTGCTCGACTGGCCAGCCAACTCGCCGGACCTGAACCCCATTGAGAGTCAATGGGGTATTATCAAGAGGAAAATGAGGGGCACCAGACCCAAAAACAAAGAAGAGCAGACAGCAAGCTTTAAGGAAATCTGGGCTTCCATAACTCCCAAGCAATGCCACAGGCTGATTGATCAATGCCACAGCGCATTGAGGCAGTTATTAGGGCAAAGGGATTCTCTACCAAGTGTTGAAGATTGACATATTGCTATGAAAGTACCATATTTTGATTGATTTGATGTGATACTAATTTCTTTCTTTTTTTCTGCAAAAACTGAGAAGTAAATGGTGATTTCTTCACAATATTCTAATTTTTTGAATTCCTGTTTTCGTGGGTTTTATGAGCTGGAAGCCCAAATTATGTACAGATAAACAACTAAATACTTGAAATCGTTTAAGTTGTGGGCCCTGAATCTATGGAAGGTTAACCTTTTGAATGGAATTATGGAAATAAAAAAACTTTTCCATGATAATAAAATTTTTTGGAAAGGGTCTGTATATCTTCATGATGCTCAAGACGTTTGGGGAGGTTTGATTGATAAGACAACAGAGGAACTTTTTAGAAGGTGTGTATCCCGTTAAATTTGAGCCAACTACAAGCATTTCAGAAATAGAACATCATCCAAACAGTTAAACATTGTGGTGGTAGTCTGATGGTCTGGCACTGCTATGCTGCTTCAGGGCCAGGAAGACTTGCCATAACTGGTGGAATAATGCGTTCTACTCTCATGAACCTACACATGGTCCATTACATGTAATATGAAGCAAACTGCCTTTGCTACATACACCAGCAAAACCTGAGAGATCTAGTAGCTATCGTCTGAATTCCAGTTGTTTTTTCAAAGTTATGGTTACCTATGGTCTTAGTTCAGAATGAGAGGCCTAACTCCCAAACTCATTTAGCTATCATTTGCAAAACCTAGTCAACAACAGTATCAGACATAATGATACCACTCTTTAGAAAAGATTTGCACCCAGATCTTTTCAATGAAGACAGATTGTTGCAGACCTCACTAGAATCCTGCTCAAATTATACAGTGCGTATCAAAAAGTAGGCTTTACCCTATACTTCCAGAAAGAGACTCAATTCAATTCATTTAATTTCATTTATATATCGCCAATTCAAAACAGATGTCATCTCAAGGCACTTTACAAAAAAAATATTTTCACTACAATCGTACAAACATTCCAGTTAGTTTAAAGTTTTAGTTAGTTTCCTATTTAAGGAATCTCAGCAGATTGCATTGAGTCATTGACTTGAGGTTGCATCCCGTTGATGCAGACTTCCAGCCACAGCAATCCCTTAGCAATCCCTCATATTGAGCAAGCATGTAGCGACGGTGGAGAGGAAAAACTCCCTTTTAACCGGAAGAAACCTCCAGCAGAACCTGGCTCAGTACAAGCGGCCACCTGTCAAGACCGTCTGGGGGTTTGAGAAGACAGAGCAGAAACACAGAAAGAACAGAAGATCTGCTTTAAGAGTACTTTCTATATTAAATAAAGTTTAAAGTTGATAACAGGACATGGGGGATGCTCAGCCACCAAGACCATCATCCCAGTTGACGCCCTCCATCCAACAAAGCATCGTAGCTAAGCAGCATTCCAGACCAGACTCACACTTTGCATGTTTATTGCTATTGTTCATCCACCCAAATGTCTGCCAGAGGAACAAAGAACTGATTTGGAGAATGAGTTATTACTCATCCTGTTCTTCAAAGCACAGGCTAGATTCATGCAAATGTCTTAGAACCAGGCCAAAACACTTGGATTAAACAGCAGCACCTTCAGCTTTAACCAGGGGCACATGCAACAGGAATTAATCACACAAAAGAAACATGAAAAAAGGAAACCGAAGTAAGACATAAGAATGAAAGAAAGGCAAAACTCAACACATACAAAAGGAAAATCAAAAGTACAAGAAAATGGCAAAAGCTACCAAATAATATAAACAAGGAGTAAGTTGTGATGAAACACAAATAAACTGTTAAATTTTTGGTTTATTCTTTCTTTTATATACCTTTATACTTATATATATATTTTTTTTTTAAATCTTATTTAGTTATTTTTTTCTGGATATAATTAATTCTTTTTATAAATTCTTGCGACAGTTATAACAATCTTTAAAAAAGGATCAGAATCAATGTGTTTCCAAAAATACTGAGAGATAGTACAATAATGTTTATAATTGAAAATAAAACAAAGTAAACATATAAAATACTTCCTGGAAGACTTATAAAATAATAATACACAATTTGTTTTTAGGATGATTTAAGATGTCAGCAGACTGAAGTGAGACCTTGAAAAAAAATTTTTTAAGTCTTTTGGGGAACAATTCAATGACCACCAGCTGATTTTTTTTCTTTCATTCAGGAGCAACAAAAAGCACAATATAATAACCATAAACCTTAAACATAGCTATAAGCAGATATAATGCGGTGTTCTATGTATGGGATTCCTCGAGGGCGTTGGTTTTAACCCCAGGCAATGGGTTTTGGCCTGGGGAAAAGTCAAAGCACTTTCATTACCCAGGAATCCCAGCTAAAATACTCCTGTCATCCTGGATTTCAGAGATCTGCTGTCTGTGGTGCGGAACACCCGTGAGTTTCTGCTCTACTGCCTGCTTCGCATGTTTATCCTCCTGCTCTCTCTAGAACCAAACCCCTCAATCTCCCACCAGAAACATGAAAACCCGACTGTCCATCCAAGTCCGCCGGAAGGGAGAGGGTGAAATCTACAAATATAAATGATAATCAGCGGCTACAAGAGGCCAAGAGACACAAAACGCAGGAGTTCACCCAGAACAAGCAGCAGCACAGTCTCAAGGATACGCAACCACAGATGATAAAAGTGCAGTTGGGTAAATATAATTTTAACCACTAACAAAGTAATATCACACAGTTTAAGACAATAATTAAATTGTCAACTTTGCATAATTTTGAGTTTTATTTAAGTCTGCAGAGGGAGTATAAATCAGAAAATCTATTTGAAGGGGTACTTTGTTTATTGCAGGGCTTACCTGTGCCATCATCCACATTTTCCACCTCCATCACCTCAGTGTTGATTCTTCCTCTGAACAGGTACCGTGGAGCTTCGCTGGATGCTTTGCTGTTTTTCAAACGCCTTCCACACAGAAAATAAAAAAACAATGAATAAACTAAAAAGGTTACATCTTTCTGTAATATCTATTTAGTTTGACTTTTCTCAACTACACCTAATGGCACCCTTGGCTAATCTTTTAATTCACAATCTGACTAGCTCATCCAGAGTCCCAGATCCTTTCTTCTGGTTTCATCTTTTGAGCTCATCCACTGGTTTCCTAAAGGATTTAATGCTGATTTTGTGTCTGCTGAACATTTTCTGTGTTGACATGGCTACAAATTTTGGATTGCTGTCAGACACGGTGATGATCAATTAGAAGTTTTCTAGAGATGCTAGCGGACAAAGTTTATGATCCCAATTGCTATTGCAAGGTTCCTAGGGGCTTTGGAAGAGAAACAAGCCCACAGCATCACAGATAAACTCATTTAAGGGGTTTTCAGCTTCCACTGCCAATAAGTATAAGAGAGGCTGTAAAAGTAAGCAAACATCATATTTGTTGAAATTATTGAGTTTTGATGCTAATCAAGAAAACTGATTATATTTCTCTTTTTTTTTTAGTTTTTCTGACCACAGTGGCCTTTATTAGCAGTGGATAGTGCAGAAACGGGAGAGAAGTGGGGGAGGAGACAACCGGGAAATGTCCACAGGGTGGAATGGAACCCTGGGACAACCGCTTCAAGGACTATGGTCTGTTTTAACCACCGTGCTAAGTGCCCTTCAGCCTTTTTAAAACTCAATAAATGTATTTGTTCTGTGTATGTCTAAATTCAGTAAAAAAAAAAAAAGCAAATGTAACCAAGTGGCAGCCGTGTGGAAGGTGAGCATAAATAAACTACATAAATAAAGGGAATTGAATGGAATAAACACAGAATCGATGAAGCAGCACTGTTAGCAGCTGTATCGACAGAAAAATATACAGTTTTATACACCACAGCCTATGTATCTGTTACTCCATGAGCAGAAACGCAATAGCTGGGAATCAGAAAGAGTCTCAATGTTTAAATGCAACCATCATAATCGATGTCAAGGTTTATCGTACACTTATGCTTTAAGTAAAATATAATAACATGAATGGGCTACATATTAGGGGAATATTTTTACACTGAAATTTTGTGAATTCATTTTTAATGTTTTTTCTTTTCATTTTCTTTGTGTTCTATCTCTCCTCTCACAAAAGGTAAAAGTGTATAATTTTTTTGTACAAATAGGAAAAGTACCTCTGCAGGAAACAATTTAAAGCCAGTTTTTCTAAAAATATACACAAAGAGGGAAACTGTACTGTAAATTAGAGGATATAAAAACTGACAGCAGTGTAAAAATGAACATGACTCCTATGATAAAAGGACAGAAGATGCACCTGTTTTTCTTCTTGCAATAAACCAGAAGCTTGTCAAACAAGAAAAAAACCCTTTCTTGTATGTTTCCAGCTGAAATCTTTAGCAGGACGCCCTGCATCAGCATCTCTGTGCACGTATCTGTGATGTTGGAGCCCTGGGAGAAAGAAAAAAAAAAGAAAGACAAACAAGAATTAGAAGGATTACATCAACTCTCTGAATTAAATATACATTATTGTTTTTCTATGATTTAAGAAAATACAGTCTTTTGAAAAAGTTTAAATAAGTGTTGTATTTTGACATTTTGTCATGTTCCTTTATGGTTGAGACATATGTACATGACTAAATTCAGAAATAATGGACTGAATTAAATAACCCTTTCAACCCTAAAGTCCTAGAATGATGGATTCTGGCTTTGAACGGGTGTTGTGCATATATTCTGTGGCCCACTGAGTCAATTTACAGAATCCCTTATCTCTCTAAGTTCTGTGGATGCATCCTCTAACAGGTTTTCCTACAGGATTACCTTGTATTTAGCTACACTATCTTTCATGCAAAGTATCCCCACAGCATGATGCTTCCACCACATGTTTTATCATGCAGATGTGTTACTCATGGTGGTGTGCAGTGCTAGTTTCTATTCCATAAAAGCCAGATCTGTAAAGTGCACTCAACTCAAGCTGTGAATCTTACCAGCTCCGCTAGAGTTACCTTGAGTCTTGTGGCTGCTTCGCTGATTAACACTCTCCTTACTCGGCCTATCAGTTTAGGTGGACGACCATAACACAGTAGATCCTCAGTTGTGCCGTACTCTTTCCATTTTCACATGATGGATTGAACACTGCTCTGCACTGTGAGACGCTTAAAGAGCAACTCACCCTCAAATCAACTTTTTTTTTGTTGATAAACTGTATAAATGAGCGTCTAATAGTGCTGTCTACATGTGCAGTCATTATTTTGACATTTTAGTGCATCTTATTCAAAATATAGATTTTCTGTCTAAATTCAGAGTGGCGCTCTCATCAGGTGAAAAGTCTGCACTACATTTGAATTTGAATCAGCCACCGCTACTTGCTCTACTGTGATATCTGCCGCTGTGGGGTATAAAAGCAGCCGAGTCCGGCCACACCTCCGTAGCGAGTTGCAGCCTAGCCCTCCTTTTGCCGCATTTTTCAAACAGGAAATGTGGGGGGGGGGAATTGCTCTTTAAAGCTTGGGATATTGTCTTATAACTCAGCCCTGCTTTAGACATCAGCACCTGTCTGCTGTGTTCCTTGGATGTCTTGACACTGTTAACTAATGTTCTCTAACAGACCTCTGAGGCCTTCACAGAACAGCTGGATTTATATTTAGGTTAAATTACACATAGCTGGACTCCATTTACAAACTAGCTTATAAAAAGAATTTGTTGCACTAGATTTTATTTTAGCATATATCGGTAAAGGGGGTTGAATACAAATGCATGCCACACTTTTGTCTTTTCATTTGTAAAAACCCTTTTCCTTCACGTCACTTTCTTTTGTTCAATCAAGACGATTGTGGTTGTAACAATAAAATGTGAAAAAAATTCAAGGGAGATGTATATTTTTTTCGATAAGAGAGAAAGTTTTGATATCTCTCACTGTTCAAATATAGCACTGGTCAGATGGGGGTCTATTTAGCCCAGCCTTTCCTGTTCCCTCTCTCAAGAGTCTGTGAAAACACTCCCTGCTTCCTTCGAGCAGATTGCTGTGGGACATTAAAACACAGGGTGGTTAATAGCCAAAAGAATAACACCCCGTTCAGCCAGACTATGTAGTGCATTGTCGCGCCTGGTCACCACATTTCTTGGGCGTCCTGCTGCAGAAGTGATAAAGTGTGCCGTCTTTTCCCTTAAAGTTTGCGCACTCTGGGAATTTATGCACCCGTTTGATCAGCTACTCGGAGCTAAAAATAGCCCCACATGCGCGCAGAGGCAGAAAATGTGCTACGCATTTCCTCCTGCTTGAGACATCAACGGGCCAAAACCTTTCGGGCTTTTTCCTTCTTTCCTCTCCTGGCCCTTTCTCCTCCCTTTTCCTTCTTATGAGCAGTTCTCACTTTTCTCCCCCTGCTCTGCTCCTCTGTGTTTTTTATTCCTTCCTCCACATTTTTTTTTTGGGGTCTCTCTCACGGCCTTTTGACCAGATGTTAAACTAATTTACAGCAAGTGAATGTGTGCACACCAGACACAGAAAACTTTGTTTTGATCATTCGAAGGGGTCAACAATGCCATCAAACAATTTCAGACAATAAAAATACATTTCCTTAATGGCCGTGCCAAGTGTTACCCTTTAGTGTTTTGTGACACTTAAAAAAAAAAACTTTCCTTTGCACCCCAGACTAATATGGCTTGAGTCAAAGCTCTTCTAAGCACCATTATCTAATATTCAACCCTGTTATAAAGTCAAATAATTTCCAGACAGAACAGCAACAATAAACAAGAGAAAGAATCCAGCTCTAGCAAATGGAAGAGCATTTCTGTGGATGAACTACAAGTGTATTAAACTTGTATTCTATATTAATTCATTACATTACTATTTGGTTTGAAGTTTATTTGTTAATTTTGATGATTGTGGCTTACAGCTGAGAACCCCGATTTCAGCTTCTCTGAAAATTTAAATATTACATCAGACCAGTAAAAACAGACTGTTCATAGCCAATACTTGACAGTTGTCCAATACAGAGTCAGATAGAAGGTCAATGCTAGAGAACCTACACAGATGTATCCAGGACATGCGGCTACAACTGTCAGAGAATGTTAGAATACTCTCTCTGCAGACTGGATTTTTGCTTGAAGGCCTATTTAAACATGAAACTAAAATTTTCATTTCATTTGAAAAATCAAGCTTTTTTTCACCTTTTATTGTGTTACAAGCTAGGGCTGCAGTGGCGCAGTTGGTAGCAGTATTGGCTTGCAGCAAGAAGGTCCAAGGTTTGAATAATGGCCAGAGATCTTTCTGCATGGAGTCTGCATGTTCTCCTTGTGCATGTGTGGGTTCTCTCCAGGTACTCCAGAAGAAGAGTGAGAAACTGCCCAAGTTGCTTATGGTCCACTGTGAGCTTTACAGTCAGTGACTGTCCACTGTGTTTTATCAAGTCCACAGTCAATGCACCCATCTACCAGGATATTTTAGAGCACTTCATGCTTCCCTCTGCTGACAAGCTTTATGGAGATAATGATTTCATCTTTTTGTTTGGACCTACTCGTACATATTAGTTGTTTTTTTGGATAGAGGGGAGCACAAGCCTTTTCTGATGGTCCACACACTGCTGTTTAGGTGTGAGATTGCTTGTGTAGTTGAGAAACGTATGTTAGTGAACTTCTGGGATTTCTTGCTTTATTAAAGTTTTTGGTGAACGAATGACCAAACAACACAACTTATAAGATAATGGTAATGTTACGGCCGTCTGTGTCACAGGGTCCTTGTGGTCTTTTATGTTATAAAACCAGCTTTTTCTGTTCCTTGCTCCTCCTCCTGCAGGCAATCATAACAACCTGTGATTCATCATCTGGTTGGGAGCTGCTGATTGGCTCCTTGGCATTTGAAAGACTTCAAGACTCACCTGCAGTTAGGGAGCAGCTTGCTACTGTGCTGCTTTACCCTGCAGCCAGCTCTAATCAGCTTTGTTTATGCTGCTGCTGGTTGGTTGCTTGATTAAAACTATTCAGTGCTGTACACCTGTTAGCTGGTGTTTTTGGTTTCCTTTAGTCTAGTAGCTTTGAGTTTACTTTAGTTTCTCAAGACATTTATATATACCACTTCTCTTAGTTATGTTTAGTTACTTCCTACCTTGTTCTCAGAGTTTTTGTAGGAAGTCACTTTAGAATACCCACTTTAACCTTGTTAATTCTTTTGATTCTGACCCATTTTTATTTACGGCTTCTCTTAGTCTATGTTTTTGGGCAACTTTTGTTTTATTCACAACCTCTTAGCACTTTAGTTTATTGTTCTGTATACAGATAATTGCTTTTCTGTATAGTTGCTTGGCTGCTCTTTTCTTATTAAACTCTTCTGTTCGTCCACCTTATCACCTGCCTACAGGTTTTTATGTTTCTTCCTTAGCCAAGCCAGGTTGTAAAAGGTAACGTTAATTAACACTATGTTCAGCAACACCCCAGTTTTAAATAGTCTGTACTTGTATAGCGCTTTATCAAATCCAAGGACTCCAAGGCACTTTAAACTACACTCTATCAGGCCTGCTGGTGGTGTTTAGAGGGCCCAGTGGCACTGATTGAGTGGCAGCCTCGCTTCTGCCAGTTTGCCCCAGGTTACCACCATCAGCGTGTGTATGAATGGGTAAATTAAAAAGCGTCTGAAGTGTCTTGAACCAGTGGCAAAGTGTATGAGGCAGACAGAACGGGGAGTCGGACTTGCAACCCCCTGGTTACAGGACGGAGGCATAGCTCCTGACCCATCGCCTCCCTTAAGCTCAGCCTCAACAGTTGCTGTGAAAGGGGCCCTATCAGCTATTACTGTACAGTGTATTTGTGCATACAGTGTATAGTAAATAGACAGTTTTCAGTAGGCCAACATTTTTAGATTAAAAATCTTTTTTATGTAATATTCTAATCTAACAAATCATGAAATTAAAATGAACTGAATTTGGGCTTTTCATTAGCTGGAAGCCATATCATCATAAACAGAAATAAACACTTGAGATATATTACGTTTGAAATGAATTACTGAAATAAATGACATTTCCAGGGATTTATTTAAATAGATCTGTATTTTTATAGAGTCAAACGACTGCACACAGCTGTTTTTTTAAAGGACACAGCAAGACACAACTTGAACAATGGAAAGAATAAGAAGATCTTTGAACGCAAAGAGGCCAAATTAAGCCAACCCCACAGCAAAAACACTGTAGATTAACTAATTAAACAAGAGAACATAACTACAGGTGAAAACCAAGTGGAAACTACAACACAGAGGTCTAAATTTGCAACATTACTATGGCCCAACTTTGACAAAACACAGACACTTCCAACGCTGACCAACCGGCAATCACAGTTCCTGCCAAATTCTGGCAGTCATCACAGTTGTGACCACATCAGGCCATCGCCCTGTCTCTCCTACGCGATGTACGCAAACCTGCCAGGAGGACCCTGAGGCAGGCCAGCAGTGGAGCAGGTCAGCACTAATGAGCAGTCATTCCGGACAGGGGAAACGGGAACGGAAAATTTTTCACAATCATCTCTCATCCCCTCCCATCATTCCTCAAACACCCACACAGCAAAACAAAATGCAAAACATCCCTCAATCCTCTGGTTTTTTTCCCCTTCTTGTCTTTTCCTCTACAGTTTTCAGTTCCATCTCATTATGAGGACCTGCAGAGTCTGGTGAGCCTGGGGTGCAGCCCTCGAGATGTTCCAGGTCCAGAATGAGCTAATGTTTGTAATTAATAAAAGTGCTGGGGAGAAACCGCAGAGAAGCAGCAGCCAGGACTGCACTGAATACAAGATGTCACCCCACCCAAAACTGAGCACTGACTGCACTATTCTTAGATTTAGTACTTACCTAGTATATTTGAGTCTGTACTGGATCGTTATTGTCTGATTATTTTTCATTTAGATTCAAACAGAAACCACAGTTATAAACAAGTTGTTCGGCCTTAATTTTCTTTTTTCCGTCTATGAAGATAATCAACTCAAGATGAAAAACTACAAATCTGTTAATATTTCTGCAGCAGATTTTACACTGAAACATAATATGTCCTGCTATTACTAAAATAACAAATCAGAAAAGCTTAAACATCTCAAACAAGTACTGCTGGTTTTTTTTTTACTTTTCCATATCTATAATCTCCATTAAAACCCAAAATTTAACACAACAGGCCAGCCACATCTTATTTCTTATTCCAATACCACTGCTTCTTCCATAAACCATTACTTGGCTTGTTTAATCATTTGTCTAAACACAAAAGAGGTTTCCACTCAGGTTGTACACCAAGCAATGGAATATATCTATAGACGGCATTATGATGGCTTGACTTCAGATTCAACAAGGTGGGATGAAATTGTATACATTTGTTGACAAATTACCCCTGTAATGAAGTACAAGCAATCTTAAAAGTCTATAAAAAGGTAAAACCCTTCTTGTTTTACTATAGATCACAGAGCTTTCCCAACATATCCATTCCCTTTAAAGTTGTCCATATTTTTGTCAAATTACAACCACAAACCTTATAATATATAAAAACCTTAGGATTTTATCTGATAGACAAACACAAAGTAGGGCATCTTTTTGAAGTGAAAACAAGATGATGCATGTTTTTAAAAGATTACCATAAAAATCTAACAAGTGTTCATATTGAGACCGCTTGTTTCTAGTGCCTACAGATAACCAACCCCCTTCCGAATTCAACTAATTTGTAAAAAGACTCTGCTAATGTCTAATTTAATCACAGTAAATATATACAGCTACAAGGCTCTGAAATATTGTGGTTGCAGCATTATGCTGTGGGAATGCTTTGCTTCAGCAGGGACAGGGAAGCTGGAACAGCTGGAAAAAAATGTGTTAGGAAAGGAAAGGAAAGTTTTTTCTATATGGCACTATTCATAACTAAATGAATCCCAAGTTTACATGACATCAAAGGAAAGAATAAAATAAAGCCTAAACATTAACTGATCTGCTTAAAAATGTACATTAGGGGCATCGCATAGCAAAGTGGTTATAACGGGCGCCCCATGTTCAGAGGCCTCAGTCCCGGTTGTGCGGGTTCGATTCCACCCCGCGGACATTTGCCGAATGTCTCTTCCCCCACCTCTCTCCTGTTTCTACACACTATCTGTCAATAAAGGCAGCTGAGGCCACAAAAACTTGTAAACTTGTAAAATAAAAAGTACATTAAAAACGGATATTAAAGGCATAAACAAATGTTTCAAACAGCCATGACTTTCAAATTTCGTACAAGAAGTCCTTAATCATGTTGATTCAATTCAATTCAAAAATACTTTATTGATCCCAGAGGGAAATTAAGTGTTGGTATAGCTCATATAATTAATTCTTTAAGGAGTTGTTGTAGATGATGATGGCTGTGGGCAGGAAAGATTTCCTGTACCGGTCTGTATTGTAGTAAAACTGAAGAAGCCTCCGACTGAAGACGCTCTGTTGTTCAGTCGGAGGCTTCTTCAGTTTCACTGCAGTACAGACCGCTACAAGAAATCCTTCCTGCCCAATCCAACATGCAGCCACCCAGAGCAGCGCAATTCTAGAATGTACATAGATGTAGACTAAAAGAAGACATAAAAGATAAAAGTGAAAGTACTTGATCAAGACCCACCTCCCATCCCTCAATATGGGACTGCCATTCTTCTAAAATCTCTAACTTTTCCATCTGCCTCTTGGCTTCATTGATGCTGGAGCACACTGCCTTCATCACCTGGAGGGACTCCTGCACCAGCGCGTGGTCGTTGTGCTTCTTAGGGGTCCTCTTCAGCAGCTCCTTTGAAGTTAAAAATAACACACATACACAGAAAATTATCACACCCTGCTTTGCTTTCAAAAGACATAAGTTGGCTGGTGAATCATCCAGTTTAGAGGAGGCGTGAAAAACCTGTAAGAAAACTGTATGACATTTTCTTCTCCACTTCACTTTTCTCCCTCTAGTAGCTATTCAGATCAGTGCCAGTGCCTGCCGTAGTCTACCAATAGTGATGGGAATCTCACAGTCTAAACAGTGTTTCAGCATGTCAGCTACCACAGGGCAGATTTACAGTCTTTTAGATATCTCTGTAGCCACTGATGGCTATCTGTGTCACTTTAAGGAGAAGGGGAGGCCCCCGGCAGCTGGAAACCTTCAACTGGCTGAGGATCAGATTACCCACCCCCCCACCCCCCACCTTATTATTATAGCATCTCCGTGCACACGCTGGTGGCTGTTTAGGGAATGCTGGGTGAATTAATAGATCTCAACAAGATGAATGAGATGGGACAGCTCATATCAGAACTACAGCCTTTGAAAACGTATTGCATTTCACTTATGCTTCACACAGAAAAAGGAAAAGTCTGAACTAAGAACTGGGTATGCAGGTGTAAATGAGTCCAGTCAATGCTTCTGGATGAACAGCTGGCCAGGGGCGGTGATGATAGGTCTCTGTAATATTGTGGCAGAGCGACTCTCTCAAAACTAAAGCAAAGATGTGTCGGCGTCTGCAAAACATAAAGGCAATACTCACTTTGAGCAGCAACGGGTATTTGCAGATCCTCTGAATGGGAGCTACCAAGTAACCTTCAAGTGGGACCTCAGTGTTTTTCCTGCCTCCCAGCAACATGCAGTTCTGAAGCAGAAAAGAGGAGAGCAGGTTAGACATTAGCTGGGTTGGTAAGGTTTTAATGTTAGTTCTTCCTACCATCTGTCAAAATCTAAAGCCTCTAATCACTGAAACATATTTCCCGTCACATACAAACTATAGATTAAAGAGTAATGATTATGTGAATCATTTTGAGGGTTATTAATAAAGCTGCTCACCTTATCAGAAAAAATAAATGTACATTTATGTTTAAAGAAAAATTGTGGAAATAGATTACTGCTTGAATTCAACAGGAAGTGTTTTTTAAAAAACCAGAAGAGATTTTTTAATGACATCAGCTTAACAGCAAGGGGAAAAAAATGATAACTAGATGAGTGCAAGTGTATTTGGTTGTGAACATTTACTTTGGTATAAAAGCTGGATGTGTTTAGCATAGCACCTTGAACGACATTTGTAGTGGTTATTGCTAAATAAAGAAATTATATTAAACTGAACAGACATTTCCTAAAATCATTTATACAATACGTTTGAGACACAGGCCCACCCACCCCCAAACATAAAATGCTTTATTATGTAACTTTTGTGACGGACGATTGGACGGCTATCATAAAGCAAAGAACGCACTGAACATGCTCCTCTTCCTGCATGTTTTTACAATCTGAATTTCACAAATGTAATTTAGAGGCAACTCACCCCCCTACCAGTCTTACTCCACCTACATTTCCAGTTTAAATAATGCGGTAAAAGGAGGCATTCCCTGGCAGATCAAGGTATTCCAACTCCAACTCCCTATGGACTGGGCTTGTTTTATACCACACAGTGGTAAGATGGCTGTCATCATCGATGAGTGAATAACAATGCCCGATTCAAATTTAAGTGTCGTGTTTTAACCTGAAGAGGGTTAATAAAATTGATATTTTAACTAAAATGTATTAAAATACCAAAAATAAGCCAAGCCAACTTTATTTATAAAGCACGTAAAACAGCCGCAGGTGACCGAAGTGCTGTACATTAAATACAGGAATATAAAAAACTCACAAATTATAACAAGGAATAATACAACAATAAAAGGAATAAAATATACTAATGATTAAAAGTCTAATAAAACAATGAAACAATAAAAAGTTAAATAAAACAATAAAATCATAAAACCTCTCATACAGAGTTAAAAGTCAAGCAAAATAAGTGGGTTTTAAGAAGAGATTTAAAATGGACAGTGACAAAATAATGACCATACATGTAGACAGCACTATTAGAAACTCATTTATACAATTTATCAGCAAAATAAAGTTGATTTGGGGGTGAGTTGACCTGTATGTAATTAGAGAATCAGAGTAGAGTTGTTCAGTCAAGGTCTGATCAGTCTAAATATGAAAGAATGTTTACAAATGCATTCATGGATCCCTACAAACCCCCACTTAAATAGCACTTTATCGCTGAATCACAGGCTTCAAATCAGACACCGGTGTAGAAGGGGGTGCCCATTCCCACTACCTTAACATGTAAATAAGCTTTTCAATGTAATCTTGTCAATGTAATGCTTTTCAATGTGTCATGGTACCTCCCCAGGTCATGCCACCCTAGCCATTTTACCCAAATCCAAAACTGCCACTGCAGGAAGGGGTTTGTTATGCACCAATAAATGTCCACTGTTCACGACTGTCCATATAGTAAATCCAACAAACTGGGTCTGTTGCTTACATGTGAGCATACTTTTTTTTTCCTGATCACATGAAATCTTATGACCAAACCTCGAGGGCGAGTTTAGTCGTCAGTGTTTGTTTCTGCAACTACAGTGAGATTCAAAATTCAAACCCCCACCTATTTAATTTGAAGCATTAAATTAATTGTTCTGACTGGTTTGAATATTCATTCCATCAAATCGAGCCACAAAGTTTTACAATATTACTGAGAAAATTATCAGTAAAGACTTCTTTCTCGTGATCTCCAGCACTCAGTTTCAGAAAAATGTTTGGTAGAAGATTTCCTTCCAAATCTACAGGCACACAAAGGACAAAAGGGTCGAGTAGAGCGTCAAAAGGAAGGTGTTGTACTGGAGCTCCATTTTCTTTTAAAGAATAAATCTGTTTTAGGACATAATTTTGTTTTGACAAGTTTACCATTATTAGATGTGCTAATACAGTGGGGGCAAAAAAGTATTTGGCAGCCAATGATTGTACAAATTGTCCATAAAAAGATGAGCACGGTCTGTAATTTTCATCATAGGTACACTTCAACTTTGAGAGACAAAGTGTTAAAAAAAGATCCAGGAAATCATGTTGTATGATTTTTAAAGAACTTATTTGTATAATGGTGCCTTAGGTGCTAAAAGGTATTTAGCACCTACGAACAAACAAGGAATCTCGCCCTCATAGACTTGTTACTTCTTTTTTAAGAAGCTCTTTAATCCTACTCTCGTTACCTCTATTAATAGCACCTGTTTGAACTCGTTATCTGTGTAAACGACACCTGTCCACACGTTCATACAGTCAGACTCCAACCTCCACCATGGCTGAGACCAGAGAGCTGTCTAAGGACACCAGGGACAAGATTGTACACCTGCACAAGACTGGGATGAGCCAATCGACAATAGGCAAGCAGCTTGGTTAGAAGAGACCAACAGTTGGAGCAGTTATTAGAAAATGGAATAAATACAAGACCACTGACAATATCCCTCTACCTGGGGCTCCATGCAAGATCTCACCATCTAGGGTTCACATGATCTTGAGAACGGTGAGGAAACAGCCCAAAACTACATGGAGGGAACTGGTCAATAACCTCAAGAGAGCTGGGACCACAGTTACAAAGGTTACTATTAGTAACACACTAAGTCGTCATGGATTAAAATCCTGAAGTGCTCAAAACATCCCCCTGCTTAAACCAGCACATGTCTAGACCCGTCTAATGTTGGCCAGAGACCATCTGGATGATCAAGAGGATGATTGGGAGAATGTGGTCAGATGAGACCAAAACATAACTCTTTGGTATAAACGCCACTCACTCACAGGAAAAGCATGCAAACTCCATGCAGAAAGACCCCATGCCAGGATTTGAACCCAGGTCTTCTTGCTTCAAGGCAACAGTGCTACCAACTGTGCCACTGTGCAGCCTAGGTCGATATAAATTAGGTCGATATTTACAGTTTCTGAAATATTGGCCATCGGCGATACCCGAGCATGCCAAGTTGATTACTTGGTATTGCTTAGACAGTAAAAGTTTTAAACATGTTGCACTACAGCCTCCTCCCACTCCTACAAACTCTTGACATCTATGCACATTTTTTGCACACTTTTTATGGCTGTTTCAGGTAGGCCAGTCATTCAGCTCAAAAGGCTGTCTAACAGTCTTGTGTGCTGTTTGCTTAAGCCAGTGTTTCTCAAACTTTTTTTATCATTCCCCACTTTGGACAAAGGAGCATACACAAGCCCCCCATGCTTTTATCGCCCCAACAGAATGGTGACCACGCCTGATATTTTAAGGGTTTTATTTATTTAAATAGCTGAGTTAGTCAACAAGTTTTTAAGGGTATAAATTAGTTGAAAAAAGGGGTTGCGCACTGGTATAAAACCGGCTCAGAAATATATGCTGTCAGTAGTTGCTACATGTAGAACTTCAGCTCACAGTTGGAGAAAATAAAAGTTGTAGTTTTATCAAATTTACAAAGCTTTCAAAAGTACAAAAAAAAACATTAATAAATAAAGAGCAACATACTCATTCCTGTATTTCCTCCGTGGTTGACAGTGTGACTTATCTTACTCTGAAACGTTCCCTGATCTTTTAAGATATTTGTACATTTTGTATATGGAATCTCAGGTAATGTGGCTACTTCAGCTTGTTTTGTTCTGCTGCGATATATTCCAACGTCAAACTCCCAGCCCGATGTTCCAGGTACCGGTTATTTACAATGATGATCACAACTGCTAATTTATTTGAATGTGTTTAATTTTGTGAGAGGGGGGGGCTGGTTGATTTAATTTACAGTGCAGTGAAACATTCACAACGACAGAATCTAGGGGGGGAAAACTATTTAAATCCTGTTGATGTCACGCCCCACCTGCAATACCTTTGCGCCCCACTAGTGAGGCTCGCCCCATAGTTTGAGAAACACTGGCTTAAGCTAATGGCTTTAAATTATTGAGCAATAGGTTCCAATCAGCAGTGGGTCACAGAGCTGGAAACTCAAACATTATTATTTGTATGGGTGAATATATGCTTAGAAGCCTGTGCACACGTTTAAGCAGATCTGTAAACAATGCATGTGTCAGCTCATTTCCGCATATTATTAATTTAAGGTTATATAGCTGCTCAGTAGAGCTGCACAGTACATTAAATTGCAATCCTAGTGAATATAATAGCTGGTAACACTGTTATATTAGAGTTCCTCAGCATTCCCAACTCTGAATTTCACTACAATTTTTGGCAAGTTAAATGGTCTATCCCTGTCTTTGGTGCCTGCACCTTTTATAAATTTATATATAATATTTATATATAGTTTCTGCTAAAGCTCAGGACAAGTGGTGAGATTATTGTGATCATGGAAAAGAAAGAAAAGATTGAGGAAAATATGGGAGGATTGGCCATTGTAATAATTAACAACATAGCAGTTGTACGTTTTCATAATATCATGCAGACTATTGAAGAGATTGACAAAATTTTAATCCCACATATAAACATTCGGGAAATAGAAAGAAAAGAATTGGCCAAATAAAGCAAAAACATTTGACATAGAATATGCCTGGGGCTTTTCAGATGTTTAAATGTTGATCTTGGCCTTTAAAACACTTATCGGCCAACCTTTAGGTCAGAAATTTGTATATGTAAACATATTGGCTTGAAGATGTGCCTGGTACCACAAACCACAAGAAGATAGTGACTAAAATAACTAAGCTACACAAGCAGCAACAAAGAACAATGTATTTTACAGCTAAAGCAGTATGCTATCAGAAATATTGTTTAATATTAACAGTAGCAGGAACAGGACACTAATATGGAAGAGGAAAGAAATAAAAATTAACAGATGACTCTGAATCTCTTGTGTTAGCTCTGCAACACAGTTAGCTACTACAGGAATTTAGAAATGTAACTGCATGAAACTCCCATGAGGCATTGCTTCAAAGGCTGGGGGGTTGTTGAAACATTTAAACCAGTAATTGTTGCAGATTTGGTCTTGTTTTGTTAATAGCTTCAATGGTAGTGATTAAAAACCACCATAATAAAAGTTTATACAGTAATAAGTCCAAATAGAGCAATGACAGTGTTTGAGTGACAACAAATGTTTGAAGCTTTTTTTTTTTTGCTAGTATGCATAATATTGAACATCAGCATGGTGGTCGTCACAAGCCAGAGTACTTCTCAAACAGCTGGGGGAAGGTAACAAGTCAGTAACAGTAGAGGACAAAATAGGAAAGGTCACTGAATTTGCAGACGTATGGGCAGGAAAAACAGCACACGAAGAAAAATATATTGCTTTAGCTTTTACATAGTCAAATCAAATAAGATTCAAACCTCATCTACAGTTTTCATTTCCATGACTATTCAGTCTGTCTAATGTAATTTATCACTGGGATGATTGTCCTGCTAAAATATCAGATCATTTTCTGATATGTTAATATACCATCAAAACATGCTGCCGAGTCATGTAAGAAAAACACTCTTCAGTGTGGAGGTTGTTATTGAGGGAATATATCACTTGAAGTGTCTCCCTGAAGTGTTTTAAGTGGAGACACAGGAAGCACAAAAATGCAAAAAGTTATTTTAAAAAAATTTTTTTATATATGTCCAGACATTTGTGCATTTCTTTTAAGATGCTAAAAAATGAGAGAGAGCAAGACTTACAGTAGTCAACCGGAAAGCTGAATGGAGTACAGTCATGTTGGTCTTTTTTATCCTTATAAGCTTATTTATCTGTGTCTGTATTTGAACATAGTCAATTTGTAAATGTCGGCAGCCTTTCAGAAATCTGAGACTTCAGGTAAGGATCTACATTGTCTATGAAATACCCAGGGTTACAACTGTTTTAGTGATTACAGTTACCTTTGTAAGATCCTAGAGATTGTAAAACATCAGCTTTGTAGTTACTTTTTCCATATTGTAAATGAATAAAAACACTGTTCCACAGCGAGTGCTTTCTCACACTTAGTGTGACTTCCCCTCTGCACCAAAAATAAATAATCACCACTTACAGCAGGAATCTTAAAAGAAAAAATTCTAAATCTCCTTTTATTTTTTTTAAAAGGAAACTGGCATTGGCTAAAACCTGCAAAGCTTTACAAAATGTCAGAAATCGTCCCCCACATGCAGCTAAACCGAGACTTTGACCTTCACTTGATCAAACCGGCCCTTACTTTTGTGTTGTAAATTATATGTTACAAGGTCAGATCCCCCTCTAACGCAAAATTTAGCTGACATGCTCCTGAATTATAGTGCAAGCAGTAGGCAGTAGGCCAAAGGTTTACTGGAGGTTAATGGATATCCTCTTCCTGGTCACTAAAGCTCCCAGTAGGTAAGCTGAGGTAAGGTAACACATTGCTTTGTGTGCAGCTTGGAAAGTAACCCGTAAGAGACCCAAATGGCCCAGATGGAAGGCTTGGTCCCCAAAACGTCAAGGCTATAAATCAATGTCAATTAATATCTCTGTTCTTCTGGCTACCCTGACTAAAGATGCACACATACAGTCAATAAGACAGAGATTTTGGTGCCACTGCTCTTTGATGACAGGTATAGCATGTGCATATACAATTTGAAATGGTCAATCTATCAATTACAAACTAACCAAAGGTTACAAGTTCGAATCAGGGGCAAGAAAATCAAACAATTGATAGAAGTGCAACAAAGTTCAGTTTCCTGGATGTGTCCAAGTTGGCTACAAGAAAAAGTTTAAAAGAAAGAACGAAGTGTTGATGTGCAGTAAAAAGTTGGGAGTCACAAGATCTGAAGCTTAGCAGCAAATAAGTGTGAGTACATTCTGAGAGCTGGAGCTAAGGATGTATTTATCTTTTGTTCTGGCAACACGATACTCCCATGTGGAAGCAAAAGTTTCCTGGGAACAGCAGGACAGGAAACAGAGGAATCCACCCACACATGGGGCAGAATCGTCTCAGGCAGTCGTCCAGTGTCTATCTGCTGGTCACAGTTTGCATAAAACCCATCATTTCAGCTCATGCATTGATGTTTACGTCTCTCACCAGTAAGCATGTCCTGACGCTCCTGATCTTATTGAGCTCCAACAGCAGCCTCTGGGCCTTCTCGTGATTCCCGCAGTATTCATCGTAAATCTGGAAACGGCTCCTCTGTGGAAAACAGAGAAAGCCAATCTGAGCCAAACTATAAATGGCAACAACATTGGGCAAAAGGGAAAAGAAATGAGGGCATATACAGCAATGTGAACTAGATCCTCAATGTTCTGAGATTAACTTTCAAAAACGTTCATTCATCCTGTCATTTGACGTTATCTTTTACCCAGTCTCCACATCTTAAAAAGTTTTATTTTCCTGCAACAAGCCTCACAGAAATAATTAATAAAAACTTGTCTAGCAAGAATTCAGAAAAAGGTATATTTATCACTGAACTATGTCAAAACTGTATATTTCATCAGTATTTTCAGAATCTGAATTTTCTTCTTCAGTTTTTAAATTGTGACAATATTGGCACATTTCCATTCAAATCAGTCATTTTAAATAATTTTATGCAATCTCCGCGTTATTTAATACTGGGCAAAAATACTTGAAGCAGATCTCCCTTACAAAGTTTCACAACAGAATCTACTTTTTACATACCTTCACTAAACAGCAATGGTAAAAGATTTTGAGTCCTTTAGAATGCAGGTAAACTTTTCTTTTTTTTAATCACATAAACAAATTTAAACACCCTTTAGCAAGCTCCACTCCAGACAGTATTTTGTACTCATCAACAATGGCATAACTCTGGCTGGATCCTACAACAGTCTTCTTGATAAAACGGATCACGTTAATTTATGTTGATTGATTGTCTTGGTTCAGAAAGTTTTACAGATTAAAGATCAGGGATCTGGGAAGGTAATTCCAGAAGCTTAATGTTTGGCATCACCGTCTTGTTGGAACACATAACTATATCCTAGATTTAACCATCTGACCCAAACTCATTAGTAATGATGCGCAGAAACAGCCTTTAATTCACCAAGGCTCAAGCTGAACATAAACCAGAAAATGCTGGGACAGCATTGTGTCTGTCCACACCAAAACAAGACAACTACCTTCAGGAGAAATTATTTACAGTAAAAAGGAGAAAAAATATAGACCTATTAAAACACAACACCAGGGGGAATATTTGGAGGACTCAACGGGAAGCCACCAGCACCAACTGTCAAGCATTGATGATGGCAGTGCCATCATATGGGTTGCTATGATTGGTACTAGTGTATTGCATTGCTTGGAATAATAAAAACCTTCCTCGAACCTAACTTCACCTTAGATCAACAGTTCAACTGTTGAATCCTGGAGACAGTTGGGTGTTTCAGTAGGACAGTGATCCCAAACACCCATCAGAACTGGTCTTGGAATGGATAAATAGGTTAACCTGCTTCAGGAATGACCTGGGATCTGATTTTTTAAACTTTGCGTAGAATCCTTAAAACTGTACTTAAGTTCAGCAAAAAAAATTGACTTACGCAAAGAAATTTTCTGATCTATAAAACTTTGAGTACCCACAGCTGCACACAATTTCCACTTTATAAATCACACTCTCCCTAGAAATGAGCTCAGGAGATTTTGGACCATATCACACCCACTACACACCAACTTTTTATCATAGACAGTCAATGCAAAGACTGGAACAGCTGAAATGGGGTGTTTCACGAGTAACTATGATAACTGAGAGGAGGAGAAAGCGCAATTCCACTGAGACTGAAATAGATGTATTTGTGGGTGACGTAGAGGCACCGAAAAACATTTTATTTCAATCAATCAATATTTATCTATATAGAGCTTTACTCAGCCGAAAGGTGACAAAAAATCCTTCTCAATAAAATACAAAAATATAGTTAGCAATAAGATAATGTGTAACATTGTAAGACAACAATAGTAATTCAAATGAAAAATAAAATCAGCAGCACGAGTGAAAAAACATAAATATAAAGCTAGAATTATATGATTACTTCTTGTAACAAGAATAAGATTAGAATAAAAGCAAATAAAACAAATAAAAACTTAACTTCAGCAGAACATAAGTTTCAGCACTCCTAGGTATTTGAAAAGTATTATCTGCGCAAAATATTATTTGGGGATCACAAATAAATGGAAGAGTTGCGAGTGACGCAGCATTGCAGCGGTGTGCCTGATATAAAAAAGAAAATGGCATGCCACCCCTGGAATGCGCTTGCGGGGAGATAGGGGTCACTGATCTACTCAGTAATCACACTAATAGCTACACACCTTATCAAAATTAATGCATCAACAAACCTGTCGAAGATCTTTGTGCACAGACTTAGGCCAGTTGAGCTGAGGCTTTTAAAATTTCTCAATATTATATAGTCGTTAATCAACCTTTTTATTTGCATTATAAGAATTTTGGAAGTTATGCTGAACTAGCCCTCCATCCATCCATTCAACCATCCATTATCTACACCATCTATCCTTTGCAGGGTTGCTTAGGGGCTGGTGCCTATCTCCAGCAATCATCGGGCGAGAGGCGGGGGTACACCCTGAACAGGTTGCCAGTCCATCGCAGGGCGACATAGGGACACACAGGACAAACAACCATGTACGCACACACTCATACCTAAGGGCAATTTAGAAAGACCCATGAAAACTAATTTAAACTATGGGAGGAAGCTGGAGTACCCGCAGGGAACCCACGCAGAACACGGAGAACATGCAAACTCCATGTAGAAAGACCCTATGCCGGGATTTGAACCAAGGACCTTCTTGCTGCAAGGCAACAGTGCTACCAACTGTGTCACTGTCAGAAAACTTGAGAAACCCAGAAAAAATAAGCCCTATCATACTACTGAGCAGACATATAAAATGGGAAATTCTTCGCATTCATCTTGAAAGACAGTGTATTTTGTGGGGAGAGTCTATGCGTGTCTCTGAAGGATCGAAGGGTGGGGGGTTGTGTCTTCCATTACATCCTGTCATCTGTCTTGCAGCCATATGACCAGCAACTTTCCACCAAAGCTATTCATATGACACCCTATGCTCCATTGTCTTTGAGAGCCAGCAGACAGACCAGATCACGCAGCCTCTAAATCACTCACTACAAAGTCACAGCACACCAACGAAAATATCCCACAGTCTGCAGGCAAGCTGCTGAGCCCCAGTGATGAAGGCTGAGGTCGGACCAAGTTAGGCTCTTACAAAATGTGAAATTTTAAATTAACAATATCTATACTAAATATGTTTTTCTTGGAAAAGTGTGTGTGAATTTAGTTGGGGGTTTTACATTAGTGTGGTCCAAGCGAGTGGAGACGGTCTGAAGCAAGCATGAAACTCAGAGGATGACTACAATTGTCATCAATTAACAGTTAACTAGATTATTTTTTATTCTTTCTTGTAATGGTTTTTGCATGAACAAAAGACTTCTGTAAGAGAAAGTTTGACAGGGCTGAAGAAAAAGGGCGTCTAATTTGTTTTATCACTGTGCACTCACATGAGGACTTATGACTGAATTACAGTCATAAGTTTTGAGTTTTTAGCTTTGAAGTGTGGCCCATTCGCTAAATCAAATCATCAGATAATAAACCTTCTCCCGTCTGTGCTGCAGCAAGATCGTCTTTCTTTTCACCTGTTTCCAAAAGCAGAGAGCAGCAGTGGGCGCAGAAGTCCAACAGAAGGATGCTCAGATTAATTGTACATTAAAACCTATAACATGCCAGTATGCCTCAGGGCTCTGCATCAGAGTAATGTGAGATATGGGGTCTAAGATCAGTATATCAGGGCCACGTTCAGAATATCAAATGTGCACCGTCTCATCACGAGTAATGTAGAGAGATTAACTGATGACATGTGGAGTATAATTTTATTTGCCATTGTGCTGGTAGACCTTAGGGGTTTGGAGAATTGAAAGTTTTCAGATGACAGTGAAGAATGCTTTAGTGGAGACTGCATCAAATTTAAAGCTTCTGGAAAAGGAGGAGAAAGCTACTTACGAAGTGCAGGAAGCAGCGGCCGACTTCGTGGTGAGCGTGAGGGTCAGGCTGCAGCAGCTCTTCCACCATGGAGAGGAAGTCCTTGTGGATACCCAGAATCTCCTCAATGTTGGAGAATAAAACCTGTGAGGTGGAAATGCTGAAATATTAGCTAAAAACAAAAGCAACCGTGTTTCACTGGGGCAATAATGTGTTAAGGATGCTTAGATTTCTTTCACACATTATTTTGCCAAAACGTTAATCAGGTCTCATCTCATCTGACCAGAACATATTCTTCCACGTGTCCACTACATGGCTTGTCGTTAACTACTACTTTCTTTCAACAACAGCATGTCTCTTGCTACTATTCCATACAGACGAGGTTTGTAGAGGGCACACTCTTTTACAGGACAACAAATAGTTGTCCTGTAAAAGAGTTCCCTTACCTGAGCTGTGGATCTCTGCAGCTCCCCCAGAGTGACCATGCCCTTTTGTTTTAAAACCAATCCCTGTTCTAAACTTCACAACTTCTTTTCTGACCTGTCTGCTGTGTTCCTTGGTCTTCATGATGCTGCTTGTTCACTAATGTTTCCAAACAAACCTCTGGTGTCTTCATAGAACAGTTGGATGTATACTGAGATTAAATTACACACAGGTGCATGCAATTTACCAATTAATTAGCATTTATTTAAATGTTAAAAAACAAATATCTTTTTCATTCCGCTCTGAAATTATGGAGAGTTTATGGGGTATTAATACATTTGAAAAGCTGGGTAGGTTAATGGTGTTTTTTCTGGTAAGTGGTATTAAATAGCATCACAGTATGAAAATCAGAGTTCTTTTATTGGTTTCTCGGGTTAAATAGCGTATTGCATGTCAAATGTATAAAATGTTGTCCAAAAATGACTATTTGAAATGTTTGAGGGTATTTTAAATTTTACAATGAATAACGCCATAAATTTTAGTTAAAAAGTTTCATAATCTCAACGTCTGACGTAATGAGAGGGAGTTTTATGCTATGCGCTGGACACCAGCCTGTCAGGACATCGAGTCCACAGATTTCCCCCCCAAAAAATCCGGCATTATCTTCTGTGCCCAAGTGCGTTTTGCACAGCTGAAAAGACTGGACTTCACTTCTGCTGTGGCCACAAAAAACACGGCCGTTTGTGGTGCTTACTTCAGACCAAAGCATTACCATACCACCGATGCGTTTAACATGGGCTACTTAAGCAAGGATCAGGTGTGAATCATACCAGGCTCAATGCATTTGATGCATACAACTTCATGGGGACCGCTGTAAGCAGCTGCTATTAGACCTGTAGCAGGCGGGAGACACAATCATGGATCCATCAGAGGCTCAGCTCCACGCAGACGAGATCTGTGAAGTGTAAGTCTTGTTGTCTAATGTCTGCTAATTACAAACTTTGTTGAAAGAATGATATTAAAGATTAGAAGCAAGATGATGTGTGGGTTGTAAAAGAGCAGTAACACTTGCTTCCAACACTCAGAACAGCCAGGCTTACGACGTTAGCTTCGCTTAGCAAGGTTTTAACCATTAATTCTCCCCCTGGTCTCTCTCTGCTCTCTGGGGCACGCAGCAGGCTTACATCTATATGGTCGTGGTCAATCATATGTGTAGTTGTAAACATTTAAAGTTTCTTTTGTGTCAAAGGTGGCATTCAAATCCAAAGTTTTCTATTGATTGACCTTAAAGGACTCCCTTCTGCTATGTTACTTCCAGTTTGGCAGAGGTTAAATTTTCTCACAAAAAACGACTCCAAATGCCAAATATATTTTATGTGTAAGTAATTTTTTTTATTATTATGCCATTATTTAACCAGGTGAAAAACTCATTGAGATTTCAAATCTCATTTCCAAGAGGGTCCTGGTACAAGACGACAGCACAAGAACAATACAGAGAATTAAACATACATGATAAAATGAAAACACAATGAGAGATAAATGAACAACCACAAAATCTTTAAAACAAGTTGTGATAATTCATTGTGTAAAGCGGTTACATTTGCCCAAAGAGTTGCTTTCTCAATCTTTTAAAATGTTTTGAATTGCCCTAAAGAAATCAAATTTTTTATTTTTTATTCATTGTGAAGGTCCTTCCAAGATGGAGCAGAATTTTTTTAAAGCTCTTAAAAGAAAATTTAAAAGCTCTTTTGCCCAATTCAGTTCTAATTCTAGGGTTTGACATTTGGAAGGTAGCACTAGAGCGTAGACCCAAACGGTTTCACCATTTTGCAGATACACACCCAAATGAGAATGAGTCACATCAAGAAAACACTTTTAGACAAAAGACATACAGTCCGTAACACTGCGAGTGCAGAGAAGCAGCAGCATACAAAGAGCAGTGATGTATACAGTGACTAGAACCAGTGATAAAACATAGTGCACCATGATACACTGGGTCCAGTTTCTTCAGCCATTTATCAGGTGCACTCAAATATAGCAAACCAGCATAATCTAATAAGGGTAAGAAGGTTGCAGAGATAAGGTGTTTCCTTGCCTTTAGAGAAAAAACATAATTTATTCCAATAAAAGAAACCTAGTTTGAGCTTCAGCTTTTTAAAAAGATCTTCTATATGTAAGTGAAATAAAATGTATCATAATCGTTCAATACCTAAGTATTTGAAAGATGCCACCATTTGAATATGAACTCCATGAACATTTAGGATTTTTGGAAGGTTGGGTGTGATTTTGTTACCATTAGAGAATAACATGCATTTTGATTTTTCAGCATTTAGTACCAGTTTTAGATAAGTTAAATGGGACTGTACTACCTCAAAAGCTGTCTGTAGAAATTCCAGAGTTTGAGTAACGGTAGAGAATGAACAGTAAATAAAGGTGTCATCTGCAAAGAAATGAAGAGCATCATTTGATACCTGATCACCAATGCTATTGATGTAAACAGTGAAGAGGTCCAAGTATTGAGCCCCGGAGTACACCTTTCAACACCAGGAGGAAGGAAGAGAAAGAACACATTGTGTTCTAGTTGATAGATAATTCATGAACCAGTTAACAACAGTAAAATTTGTATTTAGAAACAGTTCCTACTATATCTCTCTAAACAATGGTTTAAGAGGGGCTCTAACCTGCAACCTGTTCTTTAAAACAAATCTCAATAATGCTTTACAAACAGAAAAAAAACTGGAAGACTTTGATCATTGGGTTTTAACTCTGGAGGCCTAGATGACATTTAGCCCCTCTGTGACATTGCAGCCATAACAACCCCCTGCTATCTAAAAAACCCCTCTCTGCACAGCATGTTCCCAAACAAAACCTAACACACGGGGACATATTCCAAAACACGGACGTGCAGTAAATATCCTCTGTATGCGTGTTTACCTCAAAAAGTAAGCAAGCTTACAGATAGTCTCCCACTGCTACTGAGCATCCTTTATTATTTTACCGCCTGAATCATTTATAAATAGATTATATATTTGCAGCTGTTTCCTGCATTGCCCACGTCTTTTTCCATTCAGAACTTTGCTATTTTTGTTTTTTTTAAACAAAAACACCCCTTACTAGGATTATTTTCGCCTTGCGTGTAATTTCCTAACTTTTCACAGATTAGGTTAGAGAAAAAAATAAGGTTTCTCTTAATTACACAGCAACATAACCTAAATACAAGGCTGCTTACCTTGACGGTTTCCTCTGTGATGTTTTTGTCGATTTTGGTGGCTGCATATTGGTTGAGGCGATGTAGAAACACCTGAAGGAGTGCAGACAAGGAAAAGAAGAAGAGAAGAAGGGATTACAAGACTTAAAGGCCAACTAAATTTGAGGCTATTTGGGTGCTCCTGCAACAATTCAGACACAAAACATTGGGAACCCTCACAATGGAAATCTGATATCTCAAAACACAATATTGCCCAGTTTAGAGGAAAAAAAGCTAGAATTGCAGAGTGTTGTGCTTCAAAGGTAAGCTTTACGGCTAGCAGTCCCTAAGGACTCTAAGCCCCATAGTGCTACTCAAGCCCCTAAAAACTCAATTAATGAATCAGAGCACTTTCTGAAGTGGTAAATTAACAAGGTGTAGCTTATGTGACCAAAGTGAAAATGACTCATTTCCTGAACTTTGCCTGGAGGAGAGCTTTGAAAGAAGAGGACATCCATCACCAAGTTTACAAAAATCTTTCGTGTGTGAAATAGCTGGTGTGCAGCTTGGCAGAAAGAAAGAAATCTTGCTTTTGACTGATGCCTGCTCCTTGCTTCAGGAAGGCTGGGATCCATTCAAAAGCAAGTTAAATCTTTGACTTGATACAACGCAGATAATAAATTACATTACACAGCTCAAAATTGTTATCGTTTTTATTCTGATCTTCAACAAGATTACCATCTGTTATGTTGGCATGGCTCACCTTTTTTTTTAGAGAACGCAAGTTTAAAAGATGGTATTATAGGTTTTTTGGAAGTGTGTTTCTTAGTGTGGGTATCAGCAGTCAGTATCTTAACAGCAGAAGATTTTCATTTTAACAACCTCAAGTTGGAGAAACATGTATATTATGATTAGAGAGTCAAGATAACAGCCAGTGAGATTAGGGTCAATTTAATATTTAGGTTAACTTTCTTTCCATCAAAGACTGGGAAAATAAACATCAAAAAAGCACATTGTAGAGCTGGGTAAACATACATTTACAAGACCTTGGATTCAGGAGAAGCAGTATAGCTTTCAACATGGAGTGGAAGTGTGGACCAGAAACTTTTTTTTAGTGAAATTGCTTATGGGATGATGGGAGTTTGGTTGGTCATTCTATGTCAATTTTGTGGCTCTTGAAGTTTACGCCATGACCCCAGAGACATTTTGTTGAGGGTGTTGCAGGACTATGGGTTGCTGGGAATGTCATCAACGTATATCCAGTTCTTCTATGCAAAAAAGTAAGAGCTGTGTACCCATTCTCTGTATAAAGTCAAGCTTGTTGTCAGTTTGGGTTTAACTGCCAGGGCTGTCCTTTGTCCCAAGTCATGTTTGTGGTGATAGAGGTTTAGTCATGGAGAGCCGAGTGTCTCGTTTGGGAACCTCAGGGTCTCATGTTTCCAGATGATGTGGGTCTGTTGGTATCTTCAAGCTATGACCTTCAAGTTGCACTGGAGGGGTTCACGGCCATGTGTAAAGACGCCAGATATGACTCCGGAGGCCATCTTTCTCATATTGAAAAGGTAGACTGCTCCCTCTAGGTGGAGCCTCAGTCTCTGCATTAAATGGAATTACCAGTTTGTTTACATCCTGATTCTCACCTAGGGACATGTTGCCTGACTCATCCATTTGGAGAGTGTTGCTGGAAATAGGATTATCTGAGTATTCCTCTTCAACTTATTACATCCTCCATGACCCAACTCCTGGATAAGCATAGGACTGACGGACGGATGGATGAACTCTGAATGTCTATCATTTGGGGTGTAAAACTCTATAAACAAAAATAAAAGGCAGTTCATACAGAACACTGTAGTTCTTTGAATGAACAAAATTTGCATCCATTCTGCTTTTGCATTAAAGCAAAAACTGAAAAGACAAAGGTCTTTCTGAGATCCCACAAAGGCAATCCTGGTATGACAGACAGTCAAAGAAGGCACAATACCACAGATTCTAACAATTCACCAGCACACACCCTTATTTAACACTGACTTTGAAAGACATCATGGTAAACACATGACCAAACAGGTAGAAGTCTGTCTCAGTAGTTAGCCTGAACAATGGGAATCCATTTACCGCCCAACTGAGGGCCACAATGCCCTCTGTCACCCGATGGAGCCTCACAACAGGCCCTCTGCCCTGAGAATACTAACAAAATACATCCAAAAAGCCTGTGAAGGGGTTGGTTTAATGAGCAGCCATGCCAATAATTATTCTTTTCTAACAACATGTCAGGACTGTGAGAGCTGACAGGTTTCTATTGATTCATTGTCCGCAGATGTTGAGTTTCTAATTCAGTGGTAGCAATCAACATTTCTCTCCAATTACAGGGTCAATATTTTGTTTAAATTGTAAATAAACATGTTCACATGAAAAATTGCAACAGAAAATGTCCTAATCCCTCTATATTGATGTAAAGAAGCACTTCAAAAAGAACAGCATATAGGCGAGTGAATAAACCGAGGTTAGCGGTCGGAAAAAAGGGCCTGCACATAATCAGGCTCTTTGTTGTAGGGCAACTCAATGCTGATTACCATTCTGTCGCTGCCTTCCCTTGCAACTTTGTCACTCATGACCATTAGCATCTGATTAGCAAGTCTAATGCATGAAAACACTGAGCATGGTTTCTCCAGAACCTCGCAAAGGCCTGACACAGTTCTAGGAATACAGCGTAAAAGGGGAAAATATGATTTTCTTTCCCATCGTTTTAGCTTCACTGTCACTGCATCTAGAGTAACAGAGTACATTTAACAAAGAGCAGTCTCTGCATTTCCAAAAGACTAATTATAGTGAATAGCTGTAGCTAAATAGGACACAGTCAGAAAATTTAACAGCAGATAATTATCTGATCTAAAAAGCAGTAGAGAAAGATGTAGCATAATGAAGTGCAGAGAGTCTAAATCTGATCTGTCAGAGATAATAAATTAGCATTTAAAAGATAAGAGATCAGAGATATCAGAGATAAGAGATATTTATTTTTCCTCTCTCTAAATTCCCTCCAATTGGGCCGGCCAATTGGCTACAGAGGGCTAGCAGTGTTTTGCCAGAATTGACACATATTATTGTTCTATGTTTGTCATCGTCAAAAACAATAAGGGGCTTGAAGGGCTGAGTGTTGGTAGTTGCGGTTGATTTAGTTAAATATGCCAAATTGTGTTACTTTCGATTATTACTGTTCAGATGATTTAGCTAAGCTAGCTAACAGCTACTATCGTCTCTGGTTGCCATAGCAACAGTAAACATTAAGGGGAGACACTGCAGGTGAATAGGGAAAAAAGTTAGCCTCAAGATACCTTCATGAAACTTGACAAACTTAATCCTAGTATTAAAACAAACATCTTTTGTATTAGAAGTTTTTAAAATATATTTTGTTTAGATATGCAAATTAGGTGTAATCTGGTTAAAACTGTGCTGATTTGCATATATTTGTAAACGTATCATCTCAAAATTGATGAGAGACAGATTTAATTTTTCTTTAATTTTCGAATCATATATGTTATCCAAAACTTTTTACAGAGGGAAATAGGTTTATTTCATTTCATTACTTCACAAATCAAAAAACAGTGTCAGTAGCTCCAAAAAACAAATTTTTGCCCTGTGTTTTTTACACAAAATAGATCTTTTTTTTAGAATGATGTATTGACAAATCGCTCTGTAATTTTCTTTCAGCTCATAGCACAGAACAATGGTGGAAAGTTTGGTATATATAGGTATAACTGATTTCAAGATTATTCGTTTTGAATGTTGCAAAAAACTATTTTTGAGAAAAATGCAATAAAAGATTTGCATTAGATAATTCAATGCAATGTGAAGTGCAAATGACCCTCGAATCTCTTGTTTCGTGTTTGTGATTGGTCAATAATTTAAACAGGCATACCATTTTTGGACATTTTTCTTTTTCTTTTTTGGGGGCTGTTTGTTTCGGCTGCTTCGCGTTAACAGGCAACCGGAAACAGTGAGACGGAAAATAGAATGCCAAATCTGCTGTCGCACCCGCACTAAAATAATAAAAATAGTCCATTTTAGAGGTGTTTGAGAGTTGTAGTTTGTTTTATTCTGAAAGCCAAAATGTTAAGGATGTTAAATATCCACAAATCTCAAAATTGACCAGGTCACGAAAAATCCATGTTTTTGCCTGTAGTGTCTTCCCTTAACATGAACTAATGTGTCAGGCCACATGTGCTTTATTTGTTAACTGCTATCAAGGAATATGACTCTCATTTGTACTGTAGTATGCATGAGAGGAGATGATGCGAGATTAGTGGACTTTTATGTAGTGTCGGCTGATAATGTAGTGGGCTGGTCTGGACAGAAAATGCCAGGGCTGATTTTTTGTCCCAGTCCACCCCTGTTGGTGAAGCACCTCTTCCGAAGGCAACCTTGTTTGGTAACCGTCCTGGAACATCTTTCCTGAACAGAATGCTTTATGGACACAGTGATCACAACAAGTGTTACCAAGACTTTGACCCTGTTTAAGAGCTTTTACTACCCGTAAGCAACTACAAACCTACAGAGCTCTGCAGCAAACGTACAGCACATACAAAAAAAAATCCCCAATTGCATGACAGAGAACCTTTTTTCAGGATTTAAAGTTTTGGTGCAAAATGGTTTTGTGATTTATGTGAAACACCAACTCCAAATATAAAACAAATTTCAGATTTCATGTGGATTCATATTTATGATAATATAAAAACAAAGAAATCAACCAGTCAAAAGTTAGACATTTTTAGCAGTGCTCTCTTTAAAAGAGAAGTACCTAAGGTTTTCTAGTTCTAAGGGAATAAAATTGCTGTCTTTTAAGTTTTCGCTAACAGAATCAAGATTTCATGGTAATACCTACTTTAATGAATCGGTTAAGAGCAAAATGATTCAGTTCAGGTTTGATCACTGCAAGCATTTTACATTTTAACAAAAGAGGTTGTCCTAGCTTGGTAAAAACTGGGAAACAGCCCTTTAATGTAGCACTGAAGCAGACTTTAGTGTCATTAGCAGACATGTTGCAAATTTAGCAATGACTGCCAGATCTCAGAAAACTTCTGATTAAGAAGATAATTTCTTCATCCACATTTGTTAAAAGCAGCTTGGCTCATAGAGGTCAACTTCGCTGGTCTCTAGAAGGAATCCTTTACTTCTGAACACACATCTCGATCTTGTTGTAGTCACAGTTCAATTCAAATCAGTTTTTTTATATAGCTCCGATTCACAACAGATTTCATCTCAAGGCACTTTACAAGAAAAGTAATTCCAATACAATCATAAAAACATTCCAATTAGTTAAAAGTTTTAGTTAGTTTTCTATTTAAGGAATCCCAGCAGATTGCATTGAGTCATTGACTCATTGACTGTGGTTGCACACCTGAGTACTAATGCTTATAGAGTGAATAACTAAATACAGAACAAAATATAACTTGTTAAAATATTAGTTTATTTAGACATGTTGCAAATTTAGCAATGACTGCCAGATCTCAGAAAACTTCTGATTAAGTTTTGATTATATATATATATATATATATATATATATATATATATATATATATATATATATATATATATATATATAATTTCTTGCTTACGTTACCTTTAACCTTGCATTGCAAGCTTTTTTCCATCTCTGATGTTGTTCCGTCTTAGCAGCAAGCAACAATAATAAAACAAAGAAAAGAACATTTTAGTCATTTTCTGTCCTCGAGCCCCCAACCATAATCACCTGAATTGTCACTATGAAAGCTGAGCAGGTGACTACACATTAAAATCTCATTAAAGTTTTCATTACTCTACAGAACAGATGGGTTTGATGAATACATTAGGCCAATAACTGCGTGCAGCCCTACATGTCATTAATCAACACCAGCCCACATGCTGAGGGCAACAATGACATGGATGTGAAAATAACTGCTGCTTCATGCTGGAGAGGTGTATTCTGAAAAAAAGTTATAATAACCAGAACTTTTGCATTCATGATTAGGGATGAATCCGTATTAGTTTCTAGGAGTATGACAGCTTTGATCAAAAACCCCATGTTTTCACTGTATGACCGTTTTATTTTTATCCTTTTTAGCTTGAACACAGGTGAGGCGAGTTGTTTTGTTAACAGTCCCACAAACAGGATATTTGAGTATGGAGAGAAAATGGTCTCAAAACATCTCTGTGTGTGTATTACTTGATTTGTAACTTGTGTCAACCTGTTTGTGTGTAGTTTTGGATACTTGTTTGCATAAAACATGATTTGTAAACCGTAAACTTCGGGTACTTGCAAATGTGTGTTCAAATGTACACACAAATATCAAGAAATTTCGATTACAAAATACATTTACACACACACACAATTACAAATTACACCGACTTAAAACTAACAATGAATTCAAAACGGCTCCTAAGCATACAAATCGTTAAATACGTATGCACCAATAGCCTAATAAACCCAGGTAAAACCACATTTACGCACAGATCAGGGTACAAGTACACAAGGCGTTTTGAGAATCATTTTAAACCTCCAGATTGTGCATACATGATTTGTTAAAATACCAGTTGAATGCTGGGTCATCAGTTTTCTTATCGCTTTCCCTCTAAATGATATGTCTCGTATGCATTACAGCATTTAAACAGAAGCAGTCATCCAAATACTCAGGACTGAGTGTACTACTTAGTTATGTTTGTGGAATAACCACAAACATAACTGAGTCCATCACAATGTACAGAGTGAAAATGAATGGTGAAAGTACAGTCCCCTGTGGTGCTCCTGTGCAGCTGACCACCTGGTTTGATACACAATTCTTCACAATTCAATTCTTCAAAAAACTCTTGAGAACAGTAAAAAACAAACAAACATAAATTTCGGGGAAACTTCAAGACAAACCCTAATCAGTTGGAGACATGAGAAATAGGCCCATAGACAGTAGCTACAAGCTTAGGAATGCAACAATGGCAGGCTGTTTTATTTTACTAACAGCCATGGTAACTTCCATAGCTTGTCGCCAATGCCATTTATTTTTTTGACAGACATGCTAACTTTGCTTGTTACAAGGACTGGTTTAAAAACATTTTTACCATAAGATGAGTAATAGCTGATACCTCTATAGTAGCCAGGCCATGACCGCCAGTTTTTTCAAATTTTTTTTAAGACGTGACTTTGTCTTTTTTAAAACAAGCTAAAAAGTTTAGTAGTATTTGCTACTTTGGCCAACTAAGAGCTAACAGTAAAAGGCAGAGCCTGTTACGATCCACAGGAGTGTGTTTTTTTGGGTTATCTTTAGTGTTCCTCTCTGATTACTTTAGGGTTTATTACTGTCAGAGAAAGTCTCGTCATTTGCAGTTGTTTTTTATTTACGGTTTTGCTACAGTAGTTCATTTCTTTGTGTTTAGTTTCTCAGTTTATTCTTGTGTTCTCTTTGTGCATTTGGATAGACTTAAATCCCATCTTACATCTTAAAACAGTCAGTACATTTACATGCACATCTAAATCGAGCATTTGGGAAAAATCAAGCTAATTGCTTAACCAGAATGTAAGTCTTTATGCCATTTTACATGTCACTCTAATTGAATGAAGTGCAACGCAAGGTGGCGACATGCGCCCTTTTACGTTGGAATTCTTCCAGTGTGCCAGTAGCGTCACACAAATAGTAAGCAAATGCTGACAGCAGTGAGGCAGACAGAGTAAAAGCAGGATATGCACAATGAGTGAAGAAATGGATGACAACAACACTGCACCCCAGTACATTTTGTAAGTACTATACTGTTTGATTGTGTTACACTCATTGTTGCTGCTCGTTCCAGTTATGTCGTTATTCCCACTTCGGCAGTCTCGTCATTTCCAGAAAGTGTAGTCCAGAGTGGCCAGGATGCTAATAGCTCAGCTAAACTGTGTTGCCGTTTACATACAGAGAATTTCCGATTTCTAATCCCATTATCCTGGTTTGTTAGTCCGATTACTCCAATTCTAGTTTTGTTAGACTTCAGCCGGACTAAGATGTATACATGCATTTCAAAAGTGCATGTAAATGCACTGAGTTTTAGTCTTTGCCCCCCTGTTTTTTTGTGTGCTAATTATTCATCTTCCCTCAGTCTCCTTGTTGCTCTCTTCAACACCTGTTCCTAATTCCTTGATTAACTCACCTGCATTCAATCTTATTCTCAACTCTTCCCTAAGTATACAAGCTCACTTGTCATTGTCCTTTGATCTGCTTGATACTGCTCCAGGTTGGTTTTTGGATTCATTTAGTTTCATTATCTTCAGTTCACATTTCTAGATTTATTGCCCATGGACTTGGATTTATTTTTGGATAAATAAAAATCTTTATTTTTGCTCAACTTCTGCATTTCTTTGGGTCCTCCACAACCACCATCCTCTTTTGTGACAGAGCAGGTGTAGCAGCCTTTTGATCTCATTAAAAGGGATTTAAAACACAACATCAGTATGATGCTAAATTCCTCTGGTTTTGAATCGGGCATATACGATAAACTGAAAACCCATACCTAGTGTGGAAAAAGAATATCGTCTCATGCTGAATGACTGAAATTCTTTCCTGTTAAATAAGAAAAACATCAAACCACAAAGTTGGAGGGTAAGCATAGTTCAGGATACTTTTACAAATGGATATGTAAAATGCTCCCCTGGCATCTCTTCACCAGAATGCCAAGATAAAAATCAGCAAAAGCCTAGAGCCTCCCCTTATAAATGTTTCCATCTTTGTCAATGAAACAGATGAATCACGGCAACAAAGTCTGGCAGAAACAAAGCCCACTTGCTTCCGCGAGTAAGTAAACCAGAGATGAAATCACAGGAGAACAATGATGGACATTATCACTTTTCGAAACAAATTGTTTAACGTTTATTAGTTAGTCTGTGTGTCACATAGAGGTGAGAGTCCTTGCAGAACAAGAGGGAACTAGGCAGAGAAAAAGCAGGAAAGTCTGTGGATCGGCACCTCACACATCCAGGAGAACCACTCATAAAGGAACAATTATGTATCTAGCACATCAAATCCAAAATAAATGAGTATGAATTAAACAGAAGACCAAACTTTTACATCTATTTATGCATTTAAATCAGAAGAGGTGGACAAGTGAGTAAGAGTACAAACTGTGTTTGATGTATCATGCAAAATGTCAATTTTAGCTCCTCGTGAATGTAGACTCCATTTCATGACGAGCAAGGATATTAAGAGCAGCAGCATACCTGTCGCCACAGTTACAAAGCTTGAGTTTAACCATTTTATTTACAGTGTGGTATCGGTTTCTCACAATAGAGACGAGTTCAAAAACAGTTAATGGTGCAAACGCACACTGCAACAAAAGGACTCTCTTTACTAAGAGCCTATACGATCAACTGCCACTTTTGTTCACTCATAATTATAGTCAGGACAGTGGTAAACAAACACAAATGAGTGTGTAGCTGTATACTCATATCATATACTCCCACTTTACAACATGAGTAGGTGTCCACGAGTGTGTAGTTTAGCATTGGTAATGTTTCACATAGAAACTGGCTTTTACCTCTGCAGATGAATTATTTATTACCATTCAAAGCAAAATTGCATCACTTCTTCTAATAAGCCACAGAGTTGTCAGCAGTTTTTATTATAACACACCCCCTCCCCAAACCCTTTCCTCTCGACAGTCTGTAGTTTAGATTTAGCAGCTCTGCAGCTGACAGCAATGTCAATAAAAATGGGAAATGATAATTTAGGCACTTATGTAACTACAGTTCTTATACATTCAGCTTAAAAAAAATCTAATCTTTACAAATGTAAATAAATAAAAAATATGGTAGATACACATTTAGAGCATCAATGTCAGAACAAATAAAAATGGATTTTGGAAGAAATAAAACCTTTTTGTTGCAGTTTTTGTTGTCATTATAACTATGTTTAACTGACTTACCTGTTATGCTTATAGTCATTGTCAAATTCTCTTTCAGAAGCTGAAAAGTGTTTTTAACCACAGCTCTACATTTCCTCATAAAAATAATTGCCGTTAGCAAAGTGTTGAAAAAATACAAGACACAGACAGTTCAAAGCCGGAGGCAGACACAAACAGCCTCTACGTGACAAATCCCTGTGTTGAGCTCATTAACACAACCGAGTGCGAGTATGGTGCATCTCTCTGTGTGTTTTTCCAACCATCTATCTTCCACCTAGAACTACAGAGTAAAATGCTATGATAAAACACAGCAGGTAACAGGTGAGCAAGCAGTTCGGCGCCCTCTGGCAACAACCTCTCAAAGCACTTTAAGTCCCTCAGCTTGGTTAGGATAAAATGAGACAGCAGAGCTGGAAAATAGACAAAGGGAAAAAAACAGTAGACACCCTGCTGGTTTTAAGAAAATATTTTTTAGATGTACTTGTCTATTGTTCTGACCTAAAAAATAAATAAATAAATTATCGAATAAATATTTTTGAGTTTAATTTCTATGATTAATCCTAGAACACCAGTAAAATGATCATGAATATAACAGTCTTCCAATTTTAGCACTTTGAAATTCCACACTTTGCCAAACTGTAATTTCCATTGTTTTCCAGGAGTTTTATAAACATTCTGGGCATTTAAGGGAAAACAAAAGTACAGGAGTGGGAGTCAAATTCAGTACTATGGTATTTCATCTCTTTATAGGTATCTAAGTTAAGTACATTTACATATATTACTTAAATTCAGACAGGAGTATCAATTTGAAACACAGTGTGTGATCTTTCTGACCTCAGTTTTGTTTGGAAATACCAACAATAAATGCTTTGAGTCATTGGTTAAATGTAAAAAAAACTAGCTAAGAGGGTTTAGAGGACAGAAAAGCAATAAAATTGGCACGTTTAACATTTTTGCACTGCGGTACATTTATCTGTGGCTTCTATGGCTAAATCAAAAAATGAAACAATCAATTAACTGGACAAAAACAGAGTTAATGCAATACAGAACCAAGAATGAAAAAGCTTTTTTTCCCCATACAAATGTTTTTTCTGCACTTATCCAGATTTCAAAATCCAGACTATGATACTAATGAAACTAGAAGAGCGAGCAATCTCTCACAAATTAGGAAGACTTGAACTGTGAAACATGATTAAAGATGGGAGGAGAGACTTGTTGCAAATGAGAGATGGTCTTTGGAGACCCAGCTTCCAATTTCAATGTGTAACCAAGCAAACCCTTATCCACTGATCTGCAGGTGATTCCCAGCAGGGCCGCACACCGGCAAACCTTGCTGATCTACAAGATGATGGAGCAAAACTGTCAGTTTGCTAATCCATGGCGCTCTCCCAGTCAAGACTGTCTCACACGCTGCTACTGTTCATCTGATTTTAAAGCTTCCAGGCCATCTGCAGAAAGGGCCCTCTGCCATCCAAAGCAGCAGGCCTGGCAAGTAAGAACAAAACAGACATAGACTGACCTGGACACCGTCAGGGAGGGACTACTGCCAGTTCCTCCCTTCGATTTCCTGTGTTTGCACATAACTCAACCGTGGCAGGAACGTATTCATCATCTATTTGTCCATAAGCGTACAAAGTCGCAACAAAGAGACAACCTGATGACGAAAGTTTTATCCAAAAGATGGAAATTCAAAAGTATAATCAAAGATATGAAGCAGGAGCATTAAAACTGTAGGCTCGGCTAAAGATCAGGGTGATGTCAAGGAGGTCCTCCAACTGAATTGGAGCTTGGTGCAAAGTCATCAAAAACCCCAGGGGAAACAAAAATTAAAAGGGTTTGATTGCAGTAATAATACTACCAAAAAATACATTGCTTATTTAGAGACAGCAAAAGACTTATCCGTTTAATTTAGAAGTATCAAAGGTAAGGGAACTCAATAAAAATGTATCTTGTTTTCAAAGTATCATTTTCTCTACACAGTTATGCAACATTTGGGTTTACATGAAATCCTGATAAAAACATTGCAGTTTGTGACTATGGTGTGACAAAACGTGGGAAAGTTCAAGGGTAAGGAGTGCATCTGCACTACTTCAGTAATTTCTAGACAATCTATGTCTCTCCTGTAAAAATGCCAATGTTCAAGAGCACAATCTCTGCACAAAGATCTGAGCAAGTGTGCGGATGTCTTTGACACAATTGTGGAAAACACACAGTCCCTTGTGAGGATGCCCCCCCCCCCCCCATCTCAGAGCTGCCACTGTTTTATACCATGTGACCAGGCACCTGCCACAGGCCAAATCAAAGGCCGCCTTCTCCTCTGGGCCTAAAGTCAGCAGCACCTCTACATTTTGAGTCACAGACACTCAGAGAGGGGTTCAGCAGTGATCTTACTGCGGCAGAGCTTTACTGGTTTAGCGGGCTCCTGCTGCTGTCCATACAAAAAGTGGAAAGAGAGCTAGTGTGGGAGGTTATAAGTTTGCATGTGTGCTTTTAGGCAGGAAGCATGTAGCACAATGTAAAGACAGGGAGGTCCATGAAGGAAGGAAATCCTGCTTCAAAACTGGCATCTGTGAGGAAGAAAGATTTAAGCGCTCGATCCACTGTAAGGTCCCTGCAGGAGAGAGGGACAGAACTAGTAAGAACAGATATTACACACAACAAAGTGTGCAACTCAGTCTGTTCCATGGATCAATCACTTTTACAAACAAATGCAGGAACCCACTTTTGGGGAAATTACATTTTAAAAACTGGCTAAACCTCCCATCTCAGCATCTCTGAGATGAAGGATTATTCACTCTTTTAAGTATTCTGGGACTCAAATCCGGTCCAAAATTCTCTGTAGGAGTTGACTCGGTTGCTGCCAAGCCCACTTACTAAAATCCATCTTCATGTTCCTAAAAGACAAATTTGCCTTTAAAATATGGTGCTAATTACATTTATGTCCTTAAAGTATCAGGTAAAACAAAGGGCACACAAAGTCATTTTGGAGTCATAGGTTTATATTGTAAAATGTGGGATATTTAATGTAAAAACAGTAAATTCATTGAGTTCAGAGGCCTCAGAGGCTTGGCCGACACAAGAGAGGCTGACTGGATTCAAGGGGCAAATCTAATTAAAACAGGTTTAAAGAAAGAAAAACAACACATCTCACTGTGCTTCCCTTTCACCTCTGCTCTCAACACCTGGAATATCATTAAGCTGGGACTGACTTTCATTTAGCTTGGACTATAAAAGGAGGTCAGGATTCAGCTTACTAACAAGGAACCATGCAGCTATAGCTTCCTGGGTACAATAAAACAAATTTATAAAAAGGAGAAAGCCATAAAGCCAGTTTCCAAAAATAAAGGACAGACAGAGATAAAAGTAAAGGCAGACATGCAAAAATAGCTGTGGAGCATTCGAACTTGACCCCTACCTACCTGTCTTGTTATACAGGGTTGCATTAGTAGATTTGATGAAAATGTACTTGCTCTTCGCCCCTGAAGGTCCAGCCTATTCACAGCTTAGTATTCTCAGATTTTTCTGGGAAATATGACTCCAAGTTATTTGCAGATTATTTTGTGGAGCATATGTGAAATATTGAAAATAAAATGCAGCTTTGGAAGTTGGAATGCTTAATTTATAATGCTATTTGATTTGATATTGGCAGGCATGCGTAAAGCAGCCAATCCATCTGCTACTGTAGATTTCACTTTTCCTTTTACTGTTCCAGCTGTATTTGAACAGTTTGAAACAGTGTCTTTTTCTTTTTTAGACAACATTGTGCAACATATGAGACCCACTAATTGTCCACTTGACTGTGTTGGGCCACAGCCATGACCAGAACACAGGAAAGAAATTCGTGTGACATCATCACCCCTATATAAGCCAGCTCCGCCCCACCCTCATTCTCACTACCCATTAGCTATGGCTAACAAAAGGGAGGAAAACTTCAGCGCGCACACATCCAACTTCGCTGGCGAGGTTTGGAGCTTCTTGGATCCAGAAGACACTACAGCTTGCCGATCGATTCCACCCTTGTTTGCGTTGCTGCTGACCTGCCTGCTACAGGGGCCGATAGCTGAACGAGCCGAGGACACGCTGCCGCTGCACGAGCTGAACTGCACACCTGGAGCCGCCGAGCCAGTAGCTGCTAACCTGAGGAGACAACCCAAAGTCTGAGCCAGCGGTGGCTAGCCACGGAGTCCCAAAGCCTCACTGCTAGCCGTGAGCACATGCAGCTGTTAGCCCAACTGCTAATGGCTGGTTATGGCTCGAGTTTCCCACGCCATCAATCCTCAACGCACATTTAAGAATCGTTCAACAGAAAGTTCTGGGCAGAGGTTAATTAGCTTAGAAAAACATTCTTAAAGACCCACTCTGATGAAAATCATGTTTTTCTAGGTGTTAACATGTTTTTGTAGCATTTTTCTGATGCTAGAGGACATATCTTGAGAAAATTAAGCTCAAAGTTGTATTTCTGAGTATTTCTGCATTCAAACGGCTGTGAATCAGTAGCAGACGTTAAAATGCCGGCTAAAATAGTCTGGAGTTGTTACGTAGTAACTCCAATGGCCGGGGCCACAAGCTCCTACTTCGCTCCCCCCCGCCCGCTCAGGTTCTGAGGAGTAGAGAAAACGATGGCGGATCAACAACCGTGTGCTGTGGCGGGTTGCAATACATTGCTGAATAAAACAGCTCCTTTCTTTAAATCTATTGCCTTGTGCTGTTACTGCTTCGTACTACTAGATGTCCACTACATATAGCTTCAATACAGGCGTCATTTGTGGCTGTGTTTCTATAAAAAAAATAGGAGAAAAAAAGGTTTGAAACCCGACACCAGCTGTCAGCGCGCCCAGCTGCTGAGCGTGAGATGCAGCTGTGCGCGAGCGAGAGAGGAGAGAAAAGCGATAGAGACGGATAGTAAGACAGCGATTTTTATAACCAAAAACAAAATGCCCAGATGACTTTACAGTGCGGATGAGGTGCGTGCACTAATCTTTGCCGATCATGATTCAGAACGAGACGATTTGCCCTCTGATGATGATCGCTCGTCAGAGACAAGTGACTCTGACTACGCAGCTGGAGCTGCACATACTGAATATGTGAATGTCACTTATTATGAAATAGAGAAATAATAGGATTTCCTGTAGCGGTCTGTGTTGCAGCAAAACCGAAGAAGCCTCAGACTGAAGACACTCTGTTGTTGTATGACAGTCCTCTGAAGAGAATGCTTAGGGTTTTTTTTGGTTTTATAAAGAATCCTTCTTTGCATCATCATTTCCAGTGGTTCCACAGTTGTCCCCAGAACAGAACCAGCCTTCTTTATCAGGTTGTTTAGCCTTTTAAAAACCCTGGCTCTGATGCTGCTACCCCAACAGATGACGGCTGAAGAGATTACACTCTCCACAACAGACTTGTAGAAGATCTGCAGCATCTTGCTGCAAACCTTGAAGGACCAAAGCTTCCTCAAGAAGTACAGTCTGCTCTGTCCCTTCTTGTAGACAGTTCACTGTTCAGTCTCCAGTCCAGTCTGTTGTATAGGTGAACTCTGAGGTATTTATACTCAACAACCACCTCCACCTCTTCTACCATGATGGAAACAGTGTTTGACTTATCCCAGTTTCCTCTTAAATCTACAATCATCTCCTTTGTTTTGTTCACATTCAAAGTAAGACATTTTTTTTGTTTTTGCCAATTTCACTATGTTATTGCTGCATTTGTAAGATTTAATTCTTCAGATCGCTTGGGTATAACAGGCTGGTCGACCTGTGGTATGAACTGTGTTTTAAATCAATTCTCAAAAAAGGTATTGATTTCTCATTCAGCAAATGATTTAATGAAAAATTACTTCCTCCAAAGAATGTTTGTCTTCACTTCTGCTTTGCATTGTGAACTGGTGGTTTCAAAACAAATACAATGCATAAATATTCATACTGAACTGTGACATGACGATCAATTGATTGGTAATTGTTTGTACTTGTTTGCATATTTGTCCATTTCACTGTTTTACCTTTGGTAGTTAGTTTTAAAATTGCTCTTTCCCTTTTTCTTAGTCGTTTACGTTGGGTGTTACTAGCTTAGTGAGTTTGTTGATTCTTTTTCAGGGTTTTTACTACATAGGGATCTCAGTGGCGGCCACCAATGTTTAATTTATTACTGCCACCGGCTCACGATGGGGATACAAATCAATTCTTTCAGCGCGGTCTGTCAGTCTATGCGCTCAATCGTTTGGATTTAACTGCAGTTAGTCGAGACAAACGCAGCAACAGTGTTGGCGCTGTTTCCAAATCAGCGCATGACCCTGCATTAAGTCATCCAACCAGTGTTGCCAACTTAGCAACTTTGTCGCTATTTCTAACAATTTTTCAGACTCCTTAACAACTGTTTTCCCAAAAAGTGCCAAGCGACAAATCTAGCAACATTTCTGACCACCCTTGGCTACTTTCTGTGAAACTTCGACGCTGATATTCTCTACAGATTAGATATCCGGCTTGTTCTGCATCCAGACGGTTTCCAGACGCTCAGAATGGGAATGATTTGCGCACAGAGGCGGAGTGGCAATCGGGACGACCGGGACTTCTCCCGGTCGGCCGGCTGAAGGATTTACACAGCGGATGACATTTTAAGCGGCCGTTTGGCGAACACGACCGGCCTGACTCTTGAGCTCATGAAAATCATTGGTGTTACTCATAGACTGTATACAACGGTGTTACTGAATTCACCGCGAATAGCGGCCATATACTCCCAATTAAGCCATCTAAAACGTCCAACCGGTATTTATATCAGTTGTTCACTCTCTGTATCTTAGTCATGGTCTTATCTTGCAGAACATTCATGGTCACAGATTAAAAAAAACTATTTGATTTTTTTGTTTGTTCTTGAATTTCCCATTGGGGGATCAATAAAGTATCTATATATATATATATATCCAATGTAGAATGGAGCAAAGCCTCTTGGGAATGGGGAATGTGTTTATCCAATGAACCGATTGCAGGTCAAGTCTGAACGTCTCAGACAGCTATTTGCAGCAAGTTCGAGGAAAACTAAGTAAATTGTTTGGCAGTGGACTGTGTGGTTTTTTGCTAACATCTTAACGTTTTACCCATGAACGGCAAGAAGAGAAAGGAGAAAGGAGGGGCTGAAAAGGCCAGAATGAGGAAGAAGCAGATGCTGGAGGAGGATGCATCAAAGTGCTCGAAAATTACGAATTTATTCCGAAATCAGGCATCAACGAGCTGCAGGTGAATAGACATTGCCAACTAGGCGTGAACTAGCACAAGCTAGTCAAATGTCGGTATGGTAATGACTTAGTAGGGTTGCCAACCATCCCGTAAAAAACGTAATCGTCCCCTATTAAAAGAGAACATTTTACGCGTTCCGTATCGAGGTAAAAAGTAACGCGATTTGTCCCGTATTTCAGCAAGAATGAAA